>BSBN01001176.1:0-674053 GCA_027924645.1 Cunninghamia lanceolata
TATAACACGAGCGCGATCTATTAAAAAGTGAAAAATAAAAACCAAAAATAGAGAGTGTGTTATAACGTGCTCGCATTATGGTCTGTTAAAAAGTGAAAAATAAAAACCAAAAATAGAGAGTAGCCCATTCTGCATTTTGGCAAGAAAAAAACTAGTCTTTAGAGCGCAAGCGCGTTAGGAGGAATCAAGAAAATTCTAAGTGGAATCAACATTTTCACCATGCCACCTCGCCAATCCCACTCCTGAGGACCTTGTGAACGAAATGTAGAGGGTGTAGTAGCCGAACAAGGTAGGTATTGATCGATTTTTGTGAATTTGAAAATAAATTTTTACTTTTGCAATGTTTGATTGGTTTTTTTATATTGAATTTATAGTCAATCAGGCAGCACAAAAAGCAAATCCAACAGAGGGTCAAAACAACCTTGAAAATCCTCAAACCTCCCACCTTCACGTCCTCACCATGAAAGAGATACATAGGTAAACTATTTAGGGAAAATAGAAGAAAACAAAAAACATCTTCAAACCCTAATTGAACGTTAAATAGTCCAAGTGCAAGCATCGATCGTAGGAGAGCCCTTTCCAAGTCATTAGAGGTGATTATTTCTCAAATTGAATTGGTGACAAACAAAATCACCAAATGGAATGACTATATGGAGAGGTCTGTCAGCAATAATATGCTGACAAATTGTCTTACCAACAAGTGAAGGACAAAAAAAATAACAAAATCTTCATTACGTTCATATTTTATCAATCCTAAAACTGGCCAAACATTAGAGAGACTTGCAAATGCTTCTCGATCATTGGTGTAGGAACGAAGATATATCCCAAAATTTTTGGGATAGATATTACATGGTCTTTCATGAGCGTCCATGTAATAACAATGAGATGCCACAAATATTTCTTGAGGAAACTCCATTGTGAGTTTGTCCTCAAGGAGATTTCTAATTATTTCGACATTTGAGAGTTCTAGAGAAGAGGTGGTGGCTCTGCCCAAGATATAGAGGGGGCACAACGAGACTAGAACTACACACCTAGACTCCTAATGAGGCTAGCATGTGTCTCACTCCCTTCAACTTTGAAGGAGAGCGTTGAGGTGGAGACGTTGCACTCATTGAGTTTTTTGACATAGTCTCTAGCACAACATGACGATGATCTCACCCAGGCCGATGAGGGTGAGAACAACAGGCATCATTTGTTCCCCACATCTTTGGAGTTCATGTGGGAACTTGTATGATTATGAGACACATGACTCTTGATAGTATGTTGCAACGCAGGGATAGCAGCTAGTGATAGACACATCCATATTGATGATCTTGTTCTCATAGATGATATCTTACAGTGTACATTTTGGTAGGTGACTCCCCAGGTAATTTTTAACAAGGTTCATCTTGATTTTAATATATTTGTAATTGAAATTTGTAATTAATTTTATATGACTATATATATTATAAGTCAAAATTAATGTATGTAATTGTCTGCACAATGAAATTCCAGGGTCAGAGTCTTCATCCTACCTCTGTTAGCCGTCTAGTGGTAGGTTATGAGAGGAGGTTGAGGTAACAGGTAAGTAATTTATGACATGATCGTAAATATAGTACATATATCAATGGTAATCTTATTTAGTGACAATTTGATAATTTCAATAGGGAGATTCACCAGCACCTCCACAATTTCTTGGTCTCTTGGACACAGAACCAATTTTTACAGAGATAAATTTAACCATTTGTAATCATTATGCATTTAAATAATGTTATGTATCTATTTTGGTCAAATACCTTGAAATTTATTTTTCAGATGTTGAATATGGAGGACTCCTCATCTTCGTCAGTCAGCGAAGGCAGGCATTGTTGTAGTTGTGTTGTCTTCAAATCCTTTGATCGAGGTATGAGCTAGTAACATGTAAATGTCATTTTGTATTTCTTGTTTTATCTCATGTCATTTGATGTACATAAATGATATTTATATTTAGTCAAATTTTCTTCTTGATCCTTCTCACAAGGAGGTCACAACTCCAACCCGTTCAACTATGGACAAAGAGAGAGAAAAGATGATCGAGAGGGATCATCAGCTAGCGGTAAGTGATCGATTACATAAGTGATGTTATATATTTCATGTTTTCTGTATAATGTGCATATTGTTTTGATTGTATTAATAGGTGGAGCTGCAAAATCTCTATCGAGGAGGTCTAGTCGACAGGAGAGAGAGGATGAGTCACATATTGGCTCTCCATCTTCACGGCCAAGCAAGGGCCACCGATCATTTCATAGAAGTTCATAGGAAACTAGATTTTGGGATATTTTTTTGTATGCCTAGATGGATTTGTATACATACTTTTTGATGCAGAGGGCATCCACACTATAACCTTCACATACAGCATGGATGTCTACAGCCCATCATCATCATCATCATCATCATCATCATCATATTTTCCTTTACACTGTCAGCATCATCATATTTTACTGTGCCGACCGATATCCTCCTGATGACAAGCCCTCGCCCTTTCGCATGTCAACAGCATCACCTTATTCGATTATCGACAGCATCATCATGTTCGGCAAGCGCGAACATCCTCCTGACGTCCACTGTTCATCGCACCGACAACTTCCGTCTTCGCTATCTTCAGCATCATGATGTTCAACATCATGTTTTCTTCAGCAGGATAAAGAACATCCGGTTCCTCCCATTTATCCTGATGATGACAAACCTTAACTCCACGCACCGTCCCTTCTGATGCTTACATCACCCGATATCCTGATGACGATTATCCTGATGACGATGACGTCACCTGCAGCTCCTCAATATCCTGCTGCTCTGAAATATCCTGATGACGTATATCCTGATGATGATGACGTCATATCCTGCTGTTGGCCAACCTTAGCTTTTTCGGCCCGCGATCAACCAGATCTTCTTCCTTATGCCGATACGCTCCTCCTCGGCACCTCCTGATGATGATCACCCCGACGCACTTTCACTTTATGCAACCAACCGCATCATGCCGATCTCCTCTTACTCGGATGATGATGCCCGAAGCGGACTACAGGATATAACAGAAATATCCTGATGATGCCGTTTTCACAAATTTCAACCTTAGCGGATTTTCACCGTTCTGATCCGCCGAACCTCCTTGGATGACCCAATCCACTTCCAGGGTGATCTTCCAAACTCTATCAGCTCGACCTAGCACATGCCCATGCTAGGGTCTTCAACATCTCTCGACGGCGATCCTGCACACCTGCATGCAAACAAACAAACTAAAACCTAACCTACTGTACATCGCCATTCCACCGATCTGACGAATCAACCGGTGGAATGGATCAGTGAATCCATGAAACCACCAAAACTGCAGATCGATTACACAAAGGAGATCAAACAAAAGATGAAAATAGGATCTTTTATTGATTTCAAAGATGTAATAAATATATTGTTTCTCCACACAGCACACTCTAACTCCTCTGCTCAATGTAATCCTATACTACCGATCGATGATCTACAGTCAACCGATCCTCATGCTTAAATAGGTTTTCCATGCGAGTACTACTGACCTGACTCCAAGCGGCTGGGAACTCTCCAGGCGGCTGGGAGGTCCAACCGAACATACATCATGACAACTATCCTAACAAACTAACTAAAAATAGCAAAGCATGGTCAGCAATGATCTTATCATGATCAGCATGACCTTATTACATGCATTTGGTCTTATCAGACCTTCTTGAAAACATAAACAAGACCTAAAACAACTAACTGCCCTCATGAAGGCCAGCTGTCAGGTAGGTGCTCCTGCACCATTACTCCCCAACAGAAAAGAACTCATGTCCCATGAGTTTGGTTGTGAAATCCTCCACCTTTACACTTTGCCTTTGCAATATTCTGACCTGTTCCAGCTTTGTCCTCTGCTAGCTCTTGGCTACTCCAAGACTTCTGAACTGTAACTTGCTGTCTGGCAAGTAATTCCTCATGCCTGTCAATGTAGGCCTTTTTCTCACATACCCTGTGTTTGCCAGTTTTTCTGACCAGAACCTCTGTCTGAACTGCCTCTTGAACTTCTATACTGTTCAACTCTGTCTTCCTTTCAACCTTTATAGGACAAACAATAGTCCCAACTATGACAACATCCTTGTCATTCCTCTCAACCGATTGCTGTGTGCCAACCTGTTTCTGCACCTGCTGCTGACCTCTGTCAGTCAAAACTGAAACTTTCTTCAACCTGTTGTCCTTAACAACTCCTTTTCCTACAGTATCTTTATCTGCCTTTATGCCTGCTCCTATAGGCATCTGCACAAATTCCTTCTTTCCCATAAAAATGATTTTGGCTGCCCCCTGTGCTGCAGCATCTGCCTGCAATGGCATCAACTTCATAGTCTTCCCATCTTTCTTGATGGTGTAGGTATTAGCATACCCATCATACAGTACCCTTCTGTCAAATTGCCATGGTCTACCCAACAGTAGGTGACAACATTCCATAGGCAAAATATCACACAAAACCCTATCATGATATGCTCCAATCTGAAAATCCACATATGCCTATTCAGAGACAAAAAGTGATTGACTATCACTCACCCAAGATGCCTTGTAAGGGTGTTGATGTGGAATCCTTTCCAAATTCAGTTTATCCACCATTTCCTGAGATACCATATTGTCTGTTGAACCAGTATCAATGACAACCTTACATACTTTACCTTTGCTCTTGCATATGGTCTTGAAAAGAGCTCTTCTTTGCATCATATCCTTTGATGCCTGCAAACTAATTCTCCTTAGCATCAATGATTCTCCCTCCTCAGGATATGCATAATAGTCAGGCTCCTTATCCTTTTGATAAGTGTTTGAACTCTGCACACTTTGCTCTACTTTCTCTTCTTGTACAAGTTGTACTCTCTTGTCAGGTGTTCTATCATTTCTGGATGA
Source organism: Cunninghamia lanceolata (assembly GCA_027924645.1). Classification (NCBI taxonomy): domain Eukaryota; kingdom Viridiplantae; phylum Streptophyta; class Pinopsida; order Cupressales; family Cupressaceae; genus Cunninghamia; species Cunninghamia lanceolata. Next base: position 4,903 of record BSBN01001176.1, read on the forward strand.
TGAACCTTTGTTTTCTGGACATTTGAAAGATGGATGACCAAAATCTCCATAGGTGTAACATTTGCCTGAAAATGTAGTAGAACCTCTACCACCTCCAAATCTACCTCTATTACCTTTCCATCCACCTCTGAAATCAGACTGTCCCTGTCCTTTACCAGTGTCTTCTTGACCCTCATTGGTTTGCTTTTGTGTAGGGGCTGCTCCTCTTCCCCTCATATTGTTTCCTCTTCCTCTCATGGACTTATCATGTCCTCTATTCGTCTTTTCTTCAATCCTGATTGCCATTTGATAACAATCCTCCACATTCTTAGGGTTAGCTAAAACTAACTCATCCTGTATGTTCAATCTCAAACCAGCCAAGTACCTAGCCACCTTTTCTACCTCATTCTCATGATGACCAGATCTCATACTCAACTTATAAAACTCCTCAGTATATGCCTTCACATCCCTTTCCTTCTGCCTTAAAAATTGCAGCTTCTTAAACATCTGAATTTCATAATCCCTAGGCAAGAATTTACCTTTTATCCTTGCTACCATCTTATCCCATGAAGTGATCTTTGACTTCCCTTGTTTCCTTCTCTCAGATTGTACATAATCCCACCATACCAAAGCATGACCTCCTAACTTGGTCTTTGCAATCTTTACCTTCTGATCCTCAGCAACATCTTCACATTCAAAGTGATTATCAAGTGCAGCAATCCAATCTAACAACTCATCTTCATTCAAACTTCCAGTATACTTGGAAACATCAACCTTTACCTTAGGTTTATCACTCTGTACTGCCTTTAACAGTTTTGCCAATCTCTGGTCTTCAGCATCCAGATCTTCAGCTACCTCTTCATACTCTTCCACAGCATCTTCATCTTCTTCAGACTCACTGTCTGCCACTTCCCTCTTTTTGTTCTTTTCCAGGGCTACAAGCCTGGCTTGAAGTGCTTCAGCAAGCTCCTTCATCTTCCTCATCTCTCTGGCATGTTTCTCCTTCATCTCTTGCAATTCCCTTGCAGTACCACTACCTTTCGGAGGCATTTTGTCAACCTCTCAATCAACACACAACACACAATCAACTCTACCTCTGCCCTTTCGGTGACAGAATCAACACACAACAGCCCAGACCTTTTGCTGAGCTCTGATACCACTATGATGCAGAGGCATCCACACTATAACCTTCACATACAGCATGGATGTCTGCAGCCCATCATCATCATCATCATCATCATCATATTTTCCTTTACACTGTCAGCATCATCATATTTACTGTGCCGACCGATATCCTCCTAATGACAAGCCCTCGCCCTTTCGCATGTCAATAGCATCACCTTATTCGATTATCGACAGCATCATCATGTTCGGCAAGCGCGAACATCCTCCTGACGTCCACTGTTCATCGCACCGACAACTTCCGTCTTCGCTATCTTCAGCATCATGATGTTCAACATCATGTTCTTCAGCAGGATAAAGAACATCCGGTTCCTCCCATTTATCTTGATGATGACAAACCTTAACTCCACGCACCGTCCCTTCCGATGCTTACGTCACCCGATATCCTGATGACGATTATCCTGATGACGATGATGTCACCTGCAGCTCCTCAATATCCTGCTGCTCCGAAATATCCTGATGATGATGACGTCATATCCTGCTGTTGGCCAAACTTAGCTTTTTCGGCCCGCGATCAACTAGATCTTCTTCCTTATGCCGATACGCTCCTCCTCGGCACCTCCTGATGATGATCACCCCGACGCACTTTCACTTTATGCAACCAACCGCATCATGCCGATCTCCTCTTACTCGGATGATGATGCCTGAAGCGACTACAGGATATAAACAGAAATATCCTGATGATGCCATTTTCACGAATTTTCAACCTTAGCGGATTTTCACCGTTCTGATCCGCCGAACCTCCTTGGATGACCTGATCCACTTCCAGGGTGATCTTCCAAACTCTATCAGCTCGACCTAGCACATGCCCATGCTAGGGTCTTCAACATCTCTCGACGGCGATCCTGCACACCTGCATGCAAACAAACAAACTAAAACCTAACCTACTGTACATCGCCATTCCACCGATCTGACGAATCAACCGGTGGAATGGATCAGTGAATCCATGAAACCACCAAAACCGCAGATCGATTACACAAAGGAGATCAAATAGAAGATGAAAACAGGATCTTTATTGATTTCAAAGATGCAATACAATATACTGTTTCTCACACAGCACACTCTAACTCCTCTGCTCAATGTAATCCTATACTACCGATCGATGATCTACAGTCAACCGATCCTCATGCTTAAATAGGTTTTTCTGCGAGTACTACTGACCCGACTCCAAGCGGCTGGGAACTCTCCAGGCGGCTGGGAGGTCCAACCGAACATACATCATGACAACTGTCCTAACAAACTAACTAAAAATAGCAAAGCATGGTCAGCATGACCTTATTACATGCATTTGGTCTTATCAGACCTTTTTGAAAACATAAACAAGACCTAAAACAACTAACTGCCTCATGAAGGCCAGCTGTCAGGTAGGTGCTCCTGCACCACTTTTGTATGTTACCGATGTATATCTTTGTATATGCATGTATGGCTTTGTTTGTACATGCCTATATGGCTTTTTATATAGACTAGATGGTATGTTCATGACATTATGTATATGGTAGTTTACATTAAATATTTACTATGATGATCAATTATCATTCAATGTTGTCACAATAGTGTGTCCCACTGGGACATCCTGATTTTTGTCTGAAATCACATTTTTTTAGAAAAATTAATGATTTAAGCCTTGAGGGGTTCCATCTAAAGGGGTTTAACTGAAGCATTCGATAAAACCCCATTAGATCAAATCTCCTTCGAAAGAACCTCCCTAGTCTTAAATCAAACCTTTTGGGGGATCAAATGAAGTCATTTAGAAATTCTATTTTGTAAATAGGTAGCCCTAAGTATAAGCTTTCCAAAAAGTATAATTTTGAATATGTTTGCATTTGATTTTATATTTTTTTCTATTTTCTAGTGAATGTAGGTTTTTCACTGAACATCAATGTCTCTTTTCCACACACGCGGAAAAATAAAAAAAATAGAGAAAAAAAATTCTGAAAAATATTTCTGCACTAGGTATTGATGTCCTTGTTTCACCCAAAAAAAAATTGAATTTCGATAAATACACAACAAGTTATGCTTGACAACATACACCTATGTCCAAATTATAGTTACCCTAACTTCAAAAATTAATTTTTTTAAAAAATATGTAACAAAAAATTATGAAAAATATCCATGCACTAGATATTGATGTTAAAAATCTATATTTTAAAAATTAGAATTTTATCCTTTCTAGAAAAAAAGTTATGCTGGACAACATAAACATTACTTTCTGAAAATGTTGTTTACTATTAAAAACTAGTTATTAAAAGTGACATTGAAAGATTCATGATTTATTTCAAAAAAAATTAAAAAATATATATTTAGAATCTACACACAAATCACTAGTTTGCATCATCTCCAAATTTTGAATGGTTTAGCTGCTATAGGTCTCAGAAAGTGAATATTTAGTTAAAAATTCTAATATCAATGTACATCTTGGCCAAAAAGTGGGACTCATTATTGTGGATGTTACAAGAATTCAGTTTTACAAGTTCCAATTGCATTTTCTTGACAGTTTATAAATCATTTTCAAATAATCCATTTTGTGCATATCTTGCTATCATTGCATTCCATGAGATTTTGCATTTCTTTGAGGCATTATGTCAAATAGTTCAGGCACCTTGTCTATACTTCCACACTTTGCATACATGTCTACAAGGGCAGCTGCAAATACAACATGTGACAAAATTCCTATATCCTTTATGCTTTGATGGCTATCCACACCCTGTTCGCCAGATCCCATTTTGGCATAGGCAAGGAGGATGTTGGATAAGGTTGTGCAATTTGGTTTTAGATGTGCCAATTGCATTTGGTTGAAAGTTTCTTATGTGCATTTTCTTGAAAGTTTCTAAAGCTTTATGAAAAATCCATTATGTGCATATCTTACAATCATTGCATTCCATGAGAACATTTCTTTGAGGCATCGTGTCAAATAGTTCACGTGCCTTGTATATGCTTCCACACTTTGCATAAATGTTTCGTAGGATAGTTGCAACTACAACATTTGACAAAATTCTTATATCCTTTATGCTTTGATGGATGTCCATATCATGTTCCAAAGATACCATTTTGGCATAGGCAAGGAGGATGTTGGCTAAGGTTTTGGAATTTGGATTTACACCTGCCAATTGCATTTACTTGAAAGTTTCTAAAGCCTTATGAACAAATCAATTTTGTGCATATCTTGCAATTATTGCATTCCATGAGATGGCATCTCTTTGAGGTGTTCTATCAAATAGTTCACGTGCCTTGTCTATGCTTCCACACTTTGCATACATGTCTCCGAGGGCAGTTGCAACTACAACAGCTAACAAAATTCCCATATCTTTTATGCTTTAATGGATGTCCATACCGTGTTTAAAAGATCTCATTTTGGCATAGGCAAGGAGGATACTGGCTAAGGTTGTGGAATTTAGCTTTACACCTGCCAATTGTATTTGCTTGAAAGTTTATAAAGCCTTATCAAAAAAATTCATTTTTTGCATATCTTGCAAGCATTGCATTCCATGAGATGTCATTTCATTGAGGCATCATGTCAAAAAGTTCATGTACCTTGCCTATGCTTTCACACTTTGTATACATGTCTATTAGGGCAATTGCAACTACAAGATCTGACAAAATTCCCATATCCTTTATGCTTTGATGGATGTCCATACCATGTTCCAGAGATCCCATTTTGGCATATGAAGGGAGGATGTTGGCTAAGGTTGTGGAATTTGGCTTTCCACCTCTCAATTGCATTTTCTTGAAAGTTTCTAAAGCCTTATTAACAAATCCATTTTGTGCATATCTTGAAATTATTGGATTCCATGAGATGGCATCTCTTGGAGGTGTTCTGTCAAATAGTTCATGTGCCTTGTCTATGCTTCCACACTTTGCATACATGTCTACTAGGGTAGTTGCAACTACAACAGATCTGACAAAATTCCCATATCCTTTATCCTTTGATGGATGTCCATGCCCTGTTCCAAAGTGTAGCACATTTCACAGTTGAGCATATTGTCTTTTCATTGATGTCAAAATGATGGTGGTTTTCATTGAAGTTAAAATGATGGTGGTAATATCTCAGGTCCTTCAGTGACATGTTTTTCAGTGACATGGTGGAGGTCTCTTCTCTCAGATTAGGGACATTTGATTTTTCAGTGACATGGTTTTCAGGTCTTCAGTGACATGTTTTTCAGTGAAATGGTGTGAATATGTGACATGTCCTATGTTATGTCCTATAATTATCAATTGTATAAAGAGAATGTTGGGACATATATGGCATCTCATCTATACTCATCTGTAGTCAGCATATGTGGTCAGGTTAAGCACATGGTGAAAAGTTAAATCATATGGTGTAAAGTTCAAATTGTCACACTTGTTTATTACATGGTATAAAGCTTTACAAAAATCCAAACTTATAGTGAAAACCAAAAATCTAAACATCAAGTGCTTTTTGTTTTAATCTGTTGTTGACTTGTTGATGCGGTAAATGTTACTTTAGTAACAACTTGAGGGGTGCAGGGTCGTCAGTCTTACCGGCCCTGACGTCTAGGGTGCCCGGTCACCAGGTTACCATCCTTTGTGCTCCGCGGGAAAAGTTTGATCAATGATCATCGTTGAAACATCATATGGCGGGCCGCGCAGATTGGAGGGATAAGGTTTGAACTAGAAGTTGCCACCAAACGGTCAGTTGACTGTCGTTAAAATTGACGGTTGCTTTGCTTCATTTAGAAATAAAACTTGCTTTCTATCACATCCTTCACCAAAGTTCAAGAGACATTGAAGATGTAAAGAATTGTAAAAGAAAGAGTGTAATTTGGAATGTTTCTAAAGGTGCAGAATATGAAAAGGCAGATCTTCAAGAGCTCGTTTTTGTTTTTTTTTCTTTTTGACAAGTATGTTATTTGTTTTGAAGGCAAAAAGAAGAGTGTGTTGGAAGTTGAACTGAAAAAAACTTGAAAGTTCATTTTTTTTATGATGTGATTTTTCTAATAAGAAGGGTGTGTTTTTAAGGAGAAGTGAGATGATCTTGAAGGGTATTGTGAGAAGTTTTCAGAATGGGATTTTTGCTATGAAATGTATTTTTGTATTGCAGGTATGAAGAAACATTTTCTTGGACAGGGAATTATGTTGAGTTTTTGAAATAATGATGGTGCAATAAATGGATGGAGTTTTTCAATGATCAAGATGGATCAATATTTGTTCAGAGAAGGTGAAAGTGTTGAAAGACAATAATTTCTCAGAGAGGGTCAATTGTTCAATATTACACAGTGAGAAAGTTCATGAAGTTGTGAATTAAATTTTGAGATTGTTTTACAGAGGTATGAAGTATTTTGAAGATCAAAATTGATTGATTGTAGATGATGATGACAGTTGAAGTTTGATTGCAAAGAATATTTTTTTTAAAAAGGGAGAAATAAGGTTTTGTTCTTATTGAAATAGGGAAACCCCCTGAGTTATATTTTTCAATGAAAATTTTGATGTTGTAATGTCAGTGAGACATGTAGAGAAGTACAATATGCCAGTGAGGCAAAATTGTAATGTTAGTGAGACAGTTGTAATCTGAAATTTTTGTTAAGCCAGTGAGGCAGTTGAGTGGTTTTTATACCCCAGGAGGGTTTTCCACTCGGGAAATTTCTTGTGTCAAATTTTGTGTTGATACTTTGCATAATTTTTGTTCTATCTGAAGAATTCTATAACTGTGAAATTAAATTAGTCAAAAGGTGTAAAAAGTGTTAAAATTGTTAACAACGCTGATTCACCCCCCCCCCTCTCAGTGTTGTGTATTCCTACAATTGGTATCAAAGCTTGGTACCCTGTCAAAGCTTAATCAGCTTGTGTAGATCATATTTCTAGAATACTTATCATGGCAAGTCAAGAAGGTTACTCAAATTACAAAGCACCTGTGTTTGATGGTTCTAACTATGCTTTTTGGAAATTCAGGATGGAGTCATATTTGTCATCTCTGGGGTATGATGTGTATGCTGCCATTGTTACTACATATACTGCTACAAATCCTCCTAGCACAGCTGATGAGAAAAGGGCATATGAAAATAATGCTAAGGCTAAAAATGCATTATGTTGTGGTCTTACCAATGACATACTTGTCAAAATCATGGAGTGTAAAACAACCAAGGAAATATGGGACAAACTGTCTAATATTTATCAAGGAGATGATAAAATTAAAGAAGCAAAACTGCAATCCTACAGAGCCAAATTTGAAAGTCTCAGAATGAGTGATGATGAGAAAGTAGCAGAATATCTTCTAAGAGTCGAAGAAATTGTAAATGCTATAAGAGGACTTGGTGATACACTGGAAGAGAAGACAGTTGTTACAAAAGTCTTAAGGACTTTAAATCCAAAATATGAATCCAAAGTGTCTGCAGTTGAAGAAAGAGACTTAAGCAAAGTTACCTTTGATGAACTTCATGGCACTTTCACAGCTTATGAGATGAGAATTAGTAATGACATACCTTCAAGCAAAGAAGCTGCTTTCAAATCAGTCAGAAAAGAAAAGGAGATTTCTGATTCAGAAGAATTAGATGATGATCAAGAAATATCTCTTGCAAGCAAGTTGAAGAAGGGATCTATTGGTAAGTACAAAGGTAAGCTTCCATTCAAATGTTTTGAGTGTGGAAAGATTGGACACTATGCAGCTCAGTGTCCTTACAAAGACCTAGACAGTGATGAAGATGAAAACAAGAAGCATATAAAAAAGAAACAGTTTATTTCTAGAAGGAAAAATAATTTCAGAAAGAAAAGAAGTTTGTTCATCAAAAATGTTGATATGACTGAAAGTGATTCAGATGATTTTCTTGATGAAAATGCACAGACTTTATTTATGGCTATTCTAAATGAAGTTCAAAATGAAAAATGTGAGGAACAATCAAATAGTTGTGAAGCTGTTATTGACTTTGAAGGAGAATTGAAGTGTGCATTAAGTCAAGTCAAGAAACTTAAAAAGGAAATCATTGCACAAAGAAGTTAGTTTCAAAAGGAAAATGATATCATGAATGATAAATTAACTTTTTATGAGAAACAGATTACTGATCTAATTCTTTCTCTTGAAGAAAGTAAGAGAATTATTGATGATAAAAACAAAGAGTTGAATAATAAGGACAAGGAATGTCATACACTTGAAGCTGAAATTGTTGAACTGAGAAGAAGACTTGATATGTGCAGAAGTAGTGATAAACTTGATGATCTTCTTGATAGACAAAAAGGATTCAAAGATAAATCAGGTCTTGGATTTGAAGAGGAACAGTGTTCTCAAAAGGCTAGTACAAATGGCAAATCAATCATAAGGACAACAAACTACAACAGGAGTGATACTTTCAGGTATAATGCTCACTTTACTGGATATTGTTTTTGTTGCAACAGGTTTGGACATAAAGGAATCTGATTCAAAATCTTGACAGCAGATTTACCATAGATTCAAAATCTTCAAGAAGATGGTTGAAAAGGAATCTGATTTCAAGCTAAAATGTTTAGGGTTAGACAATGGAGGAGAGTATACTTCAAAGGAATTTGAGGAGTATTGTGAAAAACATGGGATAAGAAGGCAATTCTCCACTCCTAGAACTCCACAGCAAAATGGAGTAGCTGAAAGGAAAAACAGGACTGTAAAAGAAATGGTAAGAACCTTACTACATGATGCAAATCTGCCTAATGTCTATTGGAGAGAAGTTGTTCATACAGTTGTATATACTCTGAACAGAGTTCAATTAAGGGTAAAGTCAAATTATACTCCTTATGAACTTTGGTATGGTAAGTCAGCTAATGTTGGGTATTTTTAAATTTTTGGTAGTATGTGTTACATCAAGAAAGATAATGATAGCTTATGTAGTTTTGAGTCTAGATGTGATGAAGGCATATTTCTTGGTTATTCTACACACAGCAAAGCATATAAGTGCTTTAACAAAAGGCTCAAAAGAATAAATGAAAGTACTAATGTTAAAGTGGATGAGAATTTGCAGCCCTGTGTACAGTTAATTCATGACAAAGAAGATGATCATCATTCACAAAAGGAAGAAGAAATTCAGGAAGAGGAAGAAGATTCTGAAAAATCAGTTGATGATAAGACAAATTCAAAGGCATATCAAAGAGATCATCCTCATGAGTTGATCATTGGGGATAAGGATAGTGGTGTGTTAACAAGAGGAAAGATTGCTGCTGCACACAATCAAGCACATGTGTGTTTGATATCTGAAATGGAACCTAAAAGTTATGTTGAGGCCAGCAAAGATGAAGCCTGGATTAAAGCCATGGAAGAGGAGTTAAGCCAAATAGAAAAGAACAAAACATGGGAACTTGTTCCAAGACCAGAAGGTAAGAATGTCATTGGATCAAAGGGTTTTTAGGAATAAGCTTGATGATAAAGGTAAAGTTGTCAGAAACAAAGCTAGATTGGTTTGCAAAGGGTATTCACAAATTGAAGGAATTGACTTTGAAGAAACATTTGCTCCTGTTGCTAGATTAGAAGCTATAAGAATGTTTTTAGCTTTTTCGTTTATAAAAATTTCAAAGTTTACCAAATGGATGTAAAATCAGCATTTCTAAATGGAGATCTTGAAGACGAAGTTTACATGGAACAACCAGAAGGTTTTGTGAATAAAGATAATTCAGATCATGTTTATAGGTTGAAAAAGGCTTTATATGGTTTAAAGCAAGCTCCAAGGGCTTGGTATTATAGACTGGATAAGTTTCTGCAAGAACAGGGGTTCACAAAAGGAGGTGTGGACAGTAATCTGTACTATCTAATCAAAGGTGAGGATATTCTAGTTGTTGAAATTTATGTTGATGATATCATTTTTGGTAGTAACAATGATGATATGAGTCATTCATTTCCTAACATCATGAAATCAGAATTTGAAATGTCTATGTTGGGAGAATTGTCTTTCTTTCTTGGTCTTCAGGTATCTCAGCTTGAAAAGGGAATATTTATCTCACAAAATAAATATGCCAAAGAGATGTTAAAGAGATTTCAAATGGATGATTGCAAACCTTTGGGTACTCCTATGGAGACAGGGCATAAGCTAAGTAAAAATGATGAATCACCTGAAGTAGAACAATCTTTGTATAGATCTATGATTGGCAGCCTTTTATATCTCACTACTTCTAGGCCTGATATAATGCAGGCTGTTTGTTTGGTTGCAAGATTTCAAGCTTGTCCTAAACAATCACACTTGAATGCTGTTAAGAGAATCTTTAGATATATTAAGGGTACACTTGATTTTGGTTTATGGTATCCTAGACACAATGATTTTACAATTCTTGCCTATACAGATGCAGATTGGGCTGGGTGTCTTGATGACAGAAAAAGTACAAGTGGGGCAGCTTTCTTTCTGGGGGGCAGATTGGTTGCATGGCGTAGTAAGAAACAAGATTGTGTTTCTCTATCTACAGCTGAAGCTGAGTACATTGCTGCTTCTTCATGTTGTACACAGGTACTTTGGATGGTACAATCACTTCTTGATATTAAGGTTGAGGTTAAAAAGCCTGTGTCTATTCTTTGTGATAACATTAGTTCTATCAATATGTCAAAGAATCCTATAATGCATTCAAGAACTAAGCACATTGCTATCAGATATCATTTTCTAAGGGAAAAGGTGATTGAAAATGAAGTTGCTTTGGAATATGTGCATACAAGTGATCAATTGGCTGGCATCTTCACAAAACCTTTGCCAAAGGAGACATTTGAAACTTTGAGACAGAGATTGGGAGTTCTGTCTCTTCTCTCTCTTCAATAGGTTACAGAGATATTAGATTCAGGGGGAGTTGTCTTCTACATCATTTTGATGTCCTGAATCTCATTTGTACATAGTATGTATATAGTTTTTGTACATATTTTTTGTGGTTGGTAGTGTTACAGTATTGTGCATTTGATCAGTGTGATGTAGAGTGTTGGTTTTGACAGTTTTTTTTACAGAGGATTGCATTTACAAGAACAGGAATCTATTGGTTGTGGTATTTTTTTGCCTTTGACATTTTTATGTCAAAAAGGGGGAGAAATGAGTTATGGTTTTGCCATCAATGTCAAAGACAAAGGGGGAGTTTTGTAGCACATTTCACAGTTGAGCATATTGTCTTTTCATTGATGTCAAAATGATGGTGGTTTTCATTGATGTCAAAATGATGGTGGTTTTCATTGAAGTTAAAATGATGATGGTAATATCTTAGGTCCTTCAGTGACATGTTTTTCAGTGACATGGTGGAGGTCTCTTCTCTCAGATCAAGGACATTTGATTTTTCAGTGACATGGTTTTCAGGTCTTCAGTGACATGTTTTTCAGTGAAATGGTGTGAATATGTGACATGTCCTATGTTATGTCCTATAATTATCAATTGTATAAAGAGAATGTTGGGACATATATGGTATCTCATCTATACTCATCTGTAGTCAGCATATGTGGTCAGGTTAAGCACATGGTGAAAAGTTAAATCATATGGTGTAAAGTTCAAATTGTCACACTTGTTTATTACATGGTATAAAGCTTTACAAAAATCCAAACTTATAGTGAAAACCAAAAATCTAAACGTCAAGTGCTTTTTGTTTTAATCTGCTGTTGACTTGTTGAAGTGGTAAATGTTACTTTAGTAACAACTTGAGGGGTGCAGGGTCGTCAGTCTTACCGGCCCCGACGTCTAGGGTGCCCGGTCACCAGCTTACCATCCTTTGTGCTCCGCGGGAAAAGTTTGATCAACGATCATCATTGAAACATCATATGGCGGGCTGCGCGGATCGGAGGGATAAGGTTTGAACTAGAAGTTGCCACCAAACGGTCAGTTGACTGTCGTTAAAATTGACGGTTGCTTTGCTTCATTTAGAAATAAAACTTGCTTTCTATCACATCCTTCACCGAAGTTCAAGAGACATTGAAGATGGAAAGTCTTGTAAAAGAAAGAGTGCAATTTGGAATGTTTCTAAAGGTGTAGAATATGAAAAGGCAGATCTTCAAGAGCTCATTTTTGTTTTTTTTTTCTTTTTGACAAGTATGTTATTTGTTTTGAAGGCAAAAAGAAGAGTGTGTTGGAAGTTGAACTGAAAAAACTTGAAAGTTCATTTTTTTTATGATGTGATTTTTCTAATAAGAAAGGTGTGTTTTTAAGGAGAAGTGAGATGATCTTGAAGGGTATTGTGAGAAGTTTTCAGAATGGGATTTTTTCTATGAAATGTATTTTTGTATTGCAGGTATGAAGAAACATTTTCTTGGACAGGGAATTATGTTGAGTTTTTGAAATAATGATGGTGCAATAAATGGATGGAGTTTTTCAATGATCAAGATGGATCAATATTTGTTCAGAGAAGGTGAAAGTGTTGAAAGACAATAATTTCTTAGAGAGGGTCAATTGTTCAATATTACACAGTGAGAAAGTTCATGAAGTGGTGAATTAAATTTTGAGATTGTTTTGCAGAGGTATGAAGTATTTTGAAGATCAAAATTGATTGATTGTAGATGATGATGATAGTTGAAGTTTGATTGCAAAGAATATTTTTTTTAAAAAGGGAGAAATAAGGTTTTGTTCTTATTGAAACAGGGAAACCCCCTGAGTTATATTTTTCAATGAAATTTTTGATGTTGTAATGTCAGTGAGACATGTAGAGAAGTACAATATGCCAGTGAGGCAAAATTGTAATGTTAGTGAGACAGTTGTAATCTAAAATTTTTGTTAAGCCAATGAGGTAGTTGAGTGGTTTTTATACCCCAGGAGGGTTTTCCACTCAGGAAATTTCTTGTGTCAAATTTTGTGTTGATACTCTGCATAATTTTTGTTCTATCTGAAGAATTCTATAACTGTGAAATTAAATTAGTCAAAAGGTGTAAAAAGTGTTAAAATTGTTAACAACACTGATTCACCCCCCCCTCTCAGTGTTGTGTATTCCTACACAAAGAACCCATTTTGTCATAGGCAGGGAGGATGTTGGCCAAGGTTGTGGAATTTGGCTTTACACCCACCAATTGCATTATATTGAAAGTTTCTAAAGCCTTATGAACAAATCCATTTTGTGAATATCTTGCAATTATTACATTCCATGAGATGGCATCTCTTTGAGGTGTTCTATTAAATAGTTTGTTGGTGTAATTAAATATTTAATTACACTTTATTAAGTTTACTTAGGGCTAATTTTAGTCTTAGGTTATTCTTAAGTCATAGTAGGGTTTTTCTCTAACTTGCAAATATAAAACCAAGTTCTCACATGTAATTCAATAGTCCATTTCATTAATTCATCCAATATTGTGCAGATTATTCCTCTTTGCTTTTCTTCTCTTGTGGAAGGTAAATCTTAGGTTTTGCAAGTGATCTTTGTGGCTTGAGTTAATTATCAACTCCAACATGGTATCAGAGGCAATATGCAAGCCCCTTCTCAAATTTGGAGACAAATTCAAGAAAGAGCCATTTGCTGGGTGTGTTTCTACGTAAAACAGAGTATTCCATTAGATTTAGAGCAGTTGGAAAAGGTGGATTTATCTTTTGTTTGGATAAATTTGGTCTCAAGAGGCCAGATCTGTGAAGGTTTCAGTGAGTGTTTTTTTTAGGATCCATAGGGTACCTACAATTTTGGAGGATTTTTAGCCCAAATGGACCTCACCATCATGCTCAAAAGGCCCAAAAACCTTGAGACCGACTGTCAAATCATCGAAATTGGCCTCAGGTTCATCTAGGGAAATTTTTTTTTGCCAGGCAAGTCATACGTCCTGCCCAACACACTTATCAAGGAGGGGGTCTTTTTTGCACTAATTTTTCCCTACATAGGTATTTGTTTTATTTTTGTCATAACTTGGGAAAATAGAGTCAAATTTTCACAAACAAATAGGTGTCAAAAAGTTGGTTCTGAGCACAATCCAATGGTGTAGGTATTTTTTCCAGATTTTGTTGCTGGTACAATTTATTACTATTTGAAGTCCATATACTATTTTTGGCCTCTGAGCTCGTATATTTTTGCCACGATCTCTAATTTTTGCAATTCTGGTGACGTTGGAAAGGTATTCAGGAGCTCAACATAGCCATGCATGCACTTTTTCCAAATTCAGCCCCAGGTATTCTTTATTCAGTTTGTCAGTTTTATGGCTTCTGTTTGATATTCTAGACATTTTGGTACCTAGAGAAGTTCTATTTGTTTTGTTGGGCTTCATTTATCAGCATTGGAGATATCATGGGTTTTACTATTCACCCTTCTGTGATAACATTGGGTAAGGATAATTATGAGTCTTGGCAAAAGGGCATCTTGACACATCTCAGGTGGCTTAATCTTTTGCCTTATCTTTATGGACCCATACCTGAACTAGATACACCTGAGAGGAAATCTGTATGGGGTAATTATATTGATCATATTGTAGGATTGATTGGTTGTTCTAGTGTTGATTATGACACTATGTGTTCTATCTCACATATTGAGTGCCCACGCACTCTTTGGACTAGCATTTGGGAGATCTATGGAGACCCACATATCTCTCCATTCCCAGATGATCTTGGTATGGATTGCCACATACCCCTTGATGATGCAGATTGCATACCTTTTGATGATGATACAATTGAGGAGCTTGCATATTTGACAAGTCTTGCTAGTTCAGATGACACAGAGACTTCACTTGTTTCTCCTTCTCCTCTTATCGAGATCACATCTTTATTACCTGTTGCTACATCAGATTCTTTGCAATAGAACATTATCAGTCTCTAGAGATAGCTCATTTGGAAAAATATCTACCAGATATATCATTGTTGTTTGTAGAGTCCCACCTTGTAGATTTGGAGGACCACAATGAGGACATATGTCTTCTATTTGATGACAGCTTTGATGGAGTTGCATTACTGTCATTTGTTTCAGAGGTTGTTCTTCATCCTCCTCTTCTTCAATCATAGTTTGGTAGTGGATTGGAGACATTTGAGCAGTTTTTAGGAGCATCATTTTTGTTTTTGGATCATGTGTAGAGTTCAGAGACATTTATCCTTCTTCCTGTATATTCCTATCCAGAATGGGAAGACATTATGCACACATCTACATTTCTATTTCTTCCCAAGGGGAGGAATGTTGTTTGACGTTCATGGGTCTTCATCTTTATTCTGTGTCAAGCATCTTCTAGTACTGTAGGTGTCATCTTGAGGAGCAGTTGCATGGTCTCTCTTCTCATCTCTATTTTGGGAGGGAGAATTTCCTCACATGGGGTTTCATCCTTCTCACTTCTGGGGGGATCATCAGACCTTCTCTCTTCTTCCTCTCTTATGGGGGGGTATTCATTATTGTACTTTTGTGATGGATTCAGTTCTTGGGGGTCTTAGTTTTAGTCCTTCTTCCATCACATGTGTATGTACTTGTTTTTTTCTCTCTTTTGCAAAGGAGTTTTCTCCCACTGGGTTTTTCTCATTTTGTCTACTTTATGAGAGATTCTTGTTGTTCATGGGTACCTAACATGGCCTTGTAGCTGGGACCCATTCTTGCATTAGTTGCATGGCTTTAATTTCTCCCTATGTTGCACTTATGGGGGGGTGTTGGTGTAATTAAATATTTAATTACACTTTATTAAGTTTACTTAGGGCTAATTTTAGTCTTAGGTTATTCTTAAGTCATATTAGGGTTTTTCTCTAACTTGCAAATATAAAAGAAAGTTCTCACATATAATTCATTAATCTATTTCATTAATTCATCCAATATTGTGCAAATTATTCCTCTTTGCTTTTTTTCTCTTGTCGAAGGTAAATCTTAGGTTTTACAGGTGATCTTTGTGGCTTGAGTTAATTATCAACTCCAACATAGTTCACATGCCTTGTATATGCTTCCACACTTTGCATACATGTCTACTAGGGTAGATGCAACTACAACAGATCTAACAAAATTCTCATATCCTTTATGCTTTGATGGATGTCCATACCGTGTTCCAAAGATCCCATTTTGGCATAGGTAGGGAGGATGTTGGTTAAGGTTGTGGAAAATTTGGATTTACACCTGCCAATTGCATTTGCTTAAAAGTTTCTAAATCCTTATCAACAAATCCATTTTGTGCATATCTTGCAATTATTACATTCCATGAGATGGCATCTCTTTGAGGTGTTCTGTCAAACAATTCACATGCCTTGTCTATGCTTCGACACTTTGCATACATGTCTACTAGGGTAGTTGCAACTACAACATCTAAAAAAATTCCCATATCCTATATGCTTTGAATTATAAGATTAGTTAGAATTACAAGCTTGGTGAAGAATATAATATTCATGAGTAAATTATAAATCTTAAGAATTTTGTGGATTTATTTTTGGGATGTATAATTGTAGCTTGAATTGAATTTACAACACATTAGGTAAGGTACGCAATGTGTTTGAATTTTGATCCCTTAGTATTATAATTTTTTTATCAACCAATATTGTCCATATTGGGGTGCAAAGACAAACTTTATTCTCAAAAGAATTTTCTTGAAAGTCAATATGAATTGTTTCCTAGACAATTGAATCCAAGAAACAATAGTTGAATTATGAATATTGAAGATAACTTTTATTTGGATAACAAATAAATATATTGTGAACCTATTTGCAACAACTTATGATATGGTTTGTTAGACACACAAGTATATTGAGAGGGGGGGGTGAATCAGTATACAATCAAATTTCACTTTCAACAAATTCAACTTATCCAAAGCAGATTAAACCTTAAGCATTATAGCATTAACATGATCATGAAAGATTAACACAATGCACATCAACACATAACACCAGATATACGTGGAAAACACTAGTAGGGAAAAACCACTGTGAGGATTAACTCACAATATATGAAGCTCAAATAGTAACTTTGTTTTAGGGGCTATAACACAAGGAAGCTGCTACTCCCTAAGTAACTTTGGTTTAGGGTCACACCCAAGCAAGCTTCTACTCCCTGATGAATTTGTTTGAGGGTCACTCCTAAGGAAGCATCTACTCCCTGATATGAGAGTACACTTACAAAAGATTATAGTATAACAATCTTTTCTTACTGTCTAAAAACTATCATTGAAGCTCACACCTTTGATGATTGCACTTTTGCCTCCTCACACTTTATTCTAAAGATCTGATCAATTAGGCACACCCTATACTTGATTACTGTCACAAATATGTATTCAAGATGAATCCAGACATCATTAACATCTTCTTTTTTCTCCCATAGTCACACATCAATAATGCATTTATTCTACTTTTAACTGCTTACGAACCTTTTCAATCATCTTGCAATCATACCTTACCTCACTCACTTTGATTCACTATTTATACATGATATTACCTGATTACATTGCTTGTCGACTAGATACAACATGAACAATACATTTACAAGTCAGCTAGATAACACACAATATGAAACATGTAGAAGATAGGTCCTAATTGAAACAACACATTACACTAGCAGAAGATCCAAGCCTTGCGGACACTAACAACTGCTTAACCAGGTTAAAAACATCCTTTACTTCTTCAAACATCAAGTAATTACATCCACACACTCCACTCATTTGGAAATAGGACATCTTTAGGAAAAACACATGAAGACTTGAAGTATAACAACCATATCAACTTGTAAACCTTGTGCGGTACTGGAAACAAGAAACATCTCCATGAATCTTATCTAGATGAGTTCACATGACTCAGAAAAAATCCCCATACGCTCCTTTGCCACCGGACATCAAAGAATTATGCCACACAACTTCAAACATTTACTCTAAAAACACTCTATTATCTAGAACACACTGCACCATGCTATCAATTAAAAAACTAAGCTATAGACCACCAAGAAGCTTGAAATAGAAAAGAGGCATACAATACACATCCAAGAACATGTTCACAAAACCACAAGGTCAATCATTCACTTCTGGAGGAATGTCGAACATTCCATTGGGTCTTCAATACTACACAATTCTGCCAAAGCACATTCTGGTGTTCTATCATACATAACTTTCACAACGGAGGGAAACATGATTTGAGACTTTGGAAATAGCACCTTCACTGCCTTGTTAACACAACCTTAGAACCACATAGATAAATATACAACTACGGAGGAATGTGGAGCATTCTATCACCCTGCTAGGAATACCTTCACAAAACCAATTCTATCTTTAAGCTGCCAGCAAAAAAACATTCTTCTGGTGATCAAAACATCATGAAAATTGGAACATACATAAAAATAATAATGTATGAAGCTATGTTACAATCCTCAAAAGCTCAATAACACAATGATGAAAATACGGAGCAATCTTCTAGACAGTCTTCAAAGAGCAGACATTCTGAAACAAAGACTATCACCTGCTTCTGGAGGCCAAGTCTTCATTGCATTACCACATACACCTTAAGATCAGTAGGATAGATCATACAACATGCTTCAAGCCA
This sequence comes from Cunninghamia lanceolata, assembly GCA_027924645.1. NCBI lineage: Eukaryota > Viridiplantae > Streptophyta > Pinopsida > Cupressales > Cupressaceae > Cunninghamia > Cunninghamia lanceolata. Next base: position 23,370 of record BSBN01001176.1, read on the forward strand.
TCAAGCATCCTTCCTTAACATATGATTCTCTTAGTGCTTCTAATTCCCATAATAATAAGGCTTCAAACTCAACTCTGCTTTGATTAGGAGTGTAGCTTGTAAGACCTCCAATCACGAGCTTTCTCTTCCTTAGGAATATGAAACCATGAACAGTATTTTATGTTCATGATAGTGCTGACATCAGTGTATGCATTAGTGCATTTTATGTTGACATCAATAACAACACATATGGCCAATATGGTTTTCATATAATTAGTTTTTGTATATAAATTATTAGTTAAATTTTACATTTTTATGTTAAGAAAAATATGGACTATGAAACATAAAGTAAAGCATTTTTGTTAGGAGAATGGTGGGTACAAGGAAAGACATCATAATCATAACAATCATGATATTGAAACTACTAGATTTGATATAGAAACTGTTAGATTTAGGGCAGATAACTGAGAAGGGGGGGTGCATCAGTTGTACAAAACTTTTCTTCCAATTAAACACTTAACTCTACTTTGTAATTTAGTAGCATAATAATAAATCAATCATGGAAACACAATGCAATGAATCAAGAGTAGAAACACATTAACACATGAGACACCAAGATTTTGACGTGGAAAACCTGGTTAAGGGAAAAACCACAGGGTGATTAACCCAAAATTGTATTCTCTGTTAGAAGAATAGAAAGAACAAAATGGCACATGCCAATTAGGGATCACTGCCCAAGCACACTGCTCACAAGAGGCTCACTTCCTACAAGAGACACACTGTCTACAAAATAATAAGTATCACCTACTTGAACTGGAAAATAGCATCTTCACCATGCTTGAATCAGTTCCATTTAAGCCCAATACTTCTGCTCTGCCTTTCACTCTTCTCCTCACTACCACACTCTCATCTCCACATGACACCCTTTAAAATGACTTTACAATCCCTTATTTATACATGACATCGACTTAGGAATGATCATCTAAGTCAGCAAACATCTACAAGAACATCCGCAGGATGTGTAACTCATCCGGTCGGCCAGTCTCAGGTAGAACACCATCATCCAGAAGTCATTCTTCAATTTCAAGCTCCAACTTCAATGCGGACCACCAACACGAACTATACACAATCCAAAGACCTCAACAAGCTTGCCTGAATCACCAAGAACATCCACACTCCATCTGCTTACTGAAATCATTTTATCCTTCATCCAGAACCTCAAGAACATAGTCTGTCATCACTGTCACAAAGGAATAGATGCTTGCAAACCTTCAAACCACAAACTAATCGAGTTGACACTTCAAAAAGACTTCCTCAACACTCCCTCAAATCTGTAGAATAGGATGATGCATTTTCAAATCTCGCCGGACCTTTCTGTATCACTCTGTCACCTCTGAACACCTACTAGAACCGGTTTTACTTGAGCGGCCACAAATTCTTCAGATCTTCATGTGGACCTCTGAAATCTCTACTAGGCCACCTTAAGACACATATATACAAACCCTTTAAACCGCATCCTCTGATCCTCATCCTATCTTGGACGTTTATCTTACTATCATCATTGTTCTTCACTATTTCTGATTGAGACTAATTTTCTCAATATCCTCAGCACACAGCTCATCCAATCCTTATCATTAATGCAATAGGAGTATGTTGACATCAATGACAACACCATTTAGGCCCATACTTGCAATAGAAACTACTAGATTTGATATGATAATCATAGATAATTTCTCATCTTACATGTTAGACATATCCTCATTTCACCTTCTATATGTTTGACATCATTTTCTTACCTTCATCTCACCTTAGATATATGTTTTAGGGTGAGACTCAGTTAGAGACCAAGAGGGAGATGATATGTTTGACATTATATCCTCATTTTACCTTCTATAGGTCTAGCATACCCTCATTTCACCATATATATGGGTTATAGAAAGAGTAGAATGAGGAAGAGGGGAAGAGAGAAACATAGGGAGAGAGACATGTATGGCATGATTTGTATATCCTCATTTCAGCTTCTATATGGTTTTTGGATGCTTTGCATATCCTCATTTTACCTTTCTACATTTTCTTTACACCTGCCAATTACATTTGCTTGAAATTTTTGAAAGCCTTATCAAAAAATCCATTTTGTGCATATATCTTGCAATCACTGCATTCCATGAGACAACATTTCTTTGAGGTGGTATGCCAAACTATTCACATGCCTTGTCTATGCTTCCACACTTTCGATACCTGTCTAAAAGGGTAGCTGCAAATACAACATGTGACAAAATTCCTATATCCTTTATGCTTTGATGGTTGTCTATACCCTGTTCTGAAGATCCTGTTTTCACATAGGCAAGGAGGATGGTGGATAAGGTTGTGGAATTTGGATTTACATCCGCCAATTGCATTCCATGAGACAACATTTCTTTGAGGCATCATGTCAAATAGTTCACTTGCCTTGTTGATGTAGGAGGATAGGCTCAAAACCAATCAAGTGACTTTAGGAGATGGCAAGGAGGTCATTTTCATGTTTCTAAGTGGTCTTGTAGGTCAAGACATCCATTTAAGTCATTTAGATAAGGGTTTCCCATTTTCCTGCCAAAATGGACTATTTGAAAACTATGATGATTCCATGAGGTGTAATATACATGAACATACCTAATCCAATGAGTTAGACCCCTTGAAGTAGCTTATTTTGTATTTTATATATAGAAAACTAAGTACTCTCAGCCATTGAGGGTGTAGTTTTAGTAAATTTTGATTTTCTCCCAATTCCACCATATGCAGGTATATACAGAGCTACAAGAAAGATTTTAGAGGTTGGTCACACATGTAAGTGCCATTTTGAATAAGCCCTATTCTATTTGGCCTAAAGAGACCCTATTTTAGTGTATTTTTGAGAATTATTATGTTGGGTGAGTGATTTCTACAAGGGAAGTGGCTAGACATGTTATATATGCCTATTTACACCTTCCCTACCAATATCAAGGTTTAAATCCACGTGCAAGTCTCTATTGTTACATTATAGTCCCCAAAATAGGCCTAATTTGATTGTAACAACCCAGTTTTTTCCTACTCTGTACAAAACAACCCTAACTCATTTTCACATATGTTTTGCAAGGTTCAAAAGGGTATCCAAATCAGGTCTTAGATCTCCATGATCAGGTGTATGAAGGAAGTTGTTGGTGCCTGCATGAGCAGCCAGTTTTCAAGCATTTGAACATGCAGGCACCCTCCCAAAAATCCAAAAAGGTTCTAAGTCTTTGGGCCTCCTCAGCATGTTTTCAATAGCAGCATCATATTTTCTTTGGAGGAGGTCATCATCATCATGTTTCTGGTTATCACCCTAATGTTGCTTGCGAGGGTCATCATCATATTTTTTGCCTGCATGATCTTTCACTGGGGTGATATTTTAACATTGGGTGATCTTAGTTAAGATCATCCTGATGATGTTGCTGCAAGGTTCTAAGTATGACCTGATCTTCCGTGGGGTCATCATATTTGAACATTGGGTGATCTTGGTTAAGATCATCCTGATGTTACTTTATCACTTCATGTTTGCTTTATCACCCTGATGCTGCTGATGTCATATTCTTGTCAGGGTGATATTCGCTTGTCTATCGGCTTCATCATATTCTGAAGGAGGGGGTGATATTTTCAAGTATTAGTCATATTCATACATCACCTCGATGTGACAATGAAGCTACAGTGCACCCTGATATTTCTGCGGGGGGTGATATTCTAAAATATTGGGTGATCTTACGAATATCACCCCGGCGCCAATATGATGGTGACATCATCAGGATCCCGGGGGGGTCATATTTCTAACACTAGTCATCTTGCTGAGATCCCCTAATATATGAATGTGATGGTGACATCATCCGAATATGAGGAGGTGCGCGGTATGCAGATATGACGATGATGTCATCAGGATTTTTGTGGACATGCAGGATGTTCATCGGCAAGACGTTTGGTATCGGCAAGGTAGGAGGATCTTTCTCCGACGCACCAGGTTGTGCCGATGAAGGTAGATATCAGGGTGACTTTCCTTATCGGGGTGATCTTTCTGATAAGGGTGATATTTCGCATTAGGCTGATGCGAGATATTAAGGTGATGAGAGGGTTGCTGTGGGGTGCATGTGGGATAATTAGATCCTGCATGATTTGAAATATCAGGATGATGTATTTTGGCAGGAAAGGTTTGTGATGCACAGTATTCTGCATTTCCCAAGGCCACGAGTTGGTGAGCCATTAATGGCGATTGTTGCAGAGGTATGGGTGATGATGTGAATGGTCAAACCGCCCGATTGAAGATGTGAATCCCTAGGTGGCGGCGCAGGGCTCGAGATCTCTTTCTGTCCCCTCCTCCACCTACTGCATTAAATGTTTGAGTGCCAATTTCTCATGACGCGCTGTATCTGGCAGATATTTTGAAGTGCCATTGTACTGAATGATGGGTACACCTTCCTGCTATATAATGTAGACTATGTTATTCATTCAAGGTTGTTGAAAATTGGACATATCTGGCTATGTAATAAGATACAACTAGTTTCAGTTGCTCTGTGCAGGTGATCTTGTGAGTTTATGTATCTCTTGTTGTATGTCTCATGCATGAATCTACTGATTTCATGATTGGTTTTATATGAGTAATGCTGTATTTACATGTGTTTTGTTATTCTGTCTCCAGTATTGCATGTGTCCTTCTGAATCTAGATATCTAAGGGATGTCTGGGATTCTAGAATATAGAGTTCCTGTATTGAATGCTTGATCTTTCAACTTGTGCTCAAGGGGTAGATTAAAGTGTTTTCAGATTAAGTGTTGGGAAAGATATACTGTAATAGGGATGCCATAAGTAGAGATAACTTAACACTCTGTATTGGGAGGTATCTGTAAGGTAGATATCACACAAATCCCCTTGAAATCTAATTTTAGTGTGTTCATGCTGATCATTCATAGGTGTATATCTACTGACTCCAAGCCCTGGATAGGCACCAATCTAGTTCTGTGTTGAGGTTACACACTAGGGCCAGGTTTGCATCCAAACATAAATTAAATTCAAACTTCCAAAACAACCATTAGGACTGTAGGAGTAGTTTAGGACCAAGATCCTCTGATTCACAACTGAACATAAGCCCAAAGCTAGCCCCTTTGCACTTATCCCATAGTTTTGGTCTTCATACAGGAGGATTTATCTGCTTTGTGTTAGCATCCCAATCTTTGCATAGTTATATCTCATGGATGTTGAGTAGGGAATACCCCCCTAGGTTTTGCAGAGCCTGAAGAAGAAGAGGAGATAAAAATAGAGTCTATCTCCTATACTGTTGGCCGCTGGCCCAGAGATCTTGTTGATCATTGATGGCTACATTGTAGGGATAGCTGGGAATGAGCATCCAGTTGGAATGAAAACCAACAGAAGTTATGGCAAGAAATGTCTCTGAGAAGGGCTACAAAATCCTAGGCCACTTACAAGGTAAGTACATGTGTTGAACACACCCAAATATTGAGAGGGGAGGTGAATCAGTATCCAAATAAATCTCAAATCTTTTAGAGCAGATTAAAACTTAAACTTTACAACATTAACAGAAACATAAAAGATCTACACAATGCACAACAACACATAACACCAGATGTACACGGAAAACCCCAAAGGGGAAAAGCCATGGTGAGGATTAAATCACAATATATGAAGCTCACAGCTATAAAAGATTACAACTTTGTTTCAGGGATACAACCCAAGGAAGCTACTACTCCATGTAAACTTTGTTTTAGAGCTTCAACCCAAGGAAGCTACTACTCCCTGAAGAAAGGTTTTAGGGTCACTCCCAAGGAAGCTAGAAATCCCTGTAGACTTTGTTTTAGGGCTGCAACCCAAGGAAGCAATTACTCCCTGAATTGAGAACAAACTCAAAAATGATTACAGCATGACAATCCTTCGACTACTTGAAACTGACATTGAAGCACACTCCTTTTGATGATTGCAATTCTATCTTTTCACTCCTCTTTTGATGATTGCTCTTCTGCTTTGACAACTTCTACACTTTCTTGAATAATATTTTCTATAGCTTATTCACTCACTGCTTTCAACCTTCAAGAAATTTTTCCTTTGGCTCACTACCTCTAACAATCAGTTAGGCACACTCTTCACTTCCCCTCTATCTTAAAAATGTCTTCAAGATGAACCAGGACAGGATCTATCTCTTCTACTCTTTCTCAAGTTTAGTTGCACATCATAATGCATTATGCATCCATATTCCACTTCACACAATCATATTCACAATCATATCTAACCTAGATCAACTAGGTTTGCAATATATACATGATATTACCTTGATTACATTACAAGTTAGCTAGAGACAACAAGAATATTACAATTTACAAGTCAGCCAGAGATCACACAACATGAAACATGTAGAGGGCAAGACCTAACATGAACTACACGTAACTCCAGGAAGAGAAACATGCCTTATAGATTCCAGCACAAGCTTAACCTAGTCCTAAACATTCTTCACAACATCATCCTTCAAGGAATAACATCCACACACTTCACAAAATTGAATTAGGTCGCCCTTAAGCAAGAAAACATGAAACTTGTAACACATCGGTCATTACAATCTTGGTGGTACTCATGGATGATTAAACATTACTTGTTCTTCTCCCAGATGAGTTGGCATGACCCACACAACATCTCCAAACACTCCTGAACTCCGCACGGCAACAACTTTGTGGCATACATCACCAACATTCCCAAATGGGCCTCAACAACAATAAATCTTCACAAATTGATTTGAAACCTTTGTGTGGTACTGAAAACACAAAAGATCTACATGTGCTTCAAACTTGAGAACCATAGAGACATGTAGAATATCCAAATAAACTCATATAACTAATCTATACAATCTCCAACTGGCACAAGTAATCAAACATATGTTCTGTAGAACAAATAGTCATCTAGAACCATTTGTAGTACATTGTTGTTTGAGAAAATGAACTTGCGGACCACCAAATCACTTGATACTACATATTAGCATGTATTGAACATCCCTAAACATGTCCACCAAACCACATGGACAAATCTTCACTTATGGAGGAATGTGGAGCATTCCAATCAGCCTTCATCATCACTTTATTTTGCTAGAGCACAGACCAGAACTCTGTCACTTATAACTTTCACTGCAGAGGAGAAAATGATATGAAACTTTGAATGTAGCACCTTCTCAACATATTGAACTTAACTTCTGAACCACATGACCATATCTTCAAATGTGAAAGAATGCAGAGCATTCTACCAACCAATCTTCAAGGCAACTTCCTGCACCAGAAACCTTCACCAACATCCTAAATAGGAGTAATAGAAAAGGGCATACAACATGCTATAGACCATCAGCACCATCTTCCCAACATCAACATTACTTCTAATCATCATCTTAATGCTTCTAATTCCCATCTTAATATATCATCATGATATCATCTCTGTTGACAACAAGCATACTTAACACAACCTTAATTGACATTGAACAAGGCATGACATCCAACCATAAACATGAGCAACATCACTATTAGCACTCCATCATAGCATATAATCTACATAAGCATCCAAGTAGAGTGTTGACATCAATGACAACCATATCAGTAATAACCTTAGGTTACATATGTGCAACAATCTCCCCCTTTGGCATTGATGGCAACACACACCTGCTCATTCTCCCCCTTTGACATCAAGGAAAAAGGGCAACTACTTCTCCCCCTTAGGACACAAACCCTCCTTTTCAACCTTCTCCCCCTATTAGCAACAACCACTACCTGCTCCCCCTGAGAGGTAGCCACCATTAGTCCAGGAAAAAGATATAACATGAATTAGTCCCCTTGGACAGATACACCAACTATGCATCTAGAAAGGAGGGGCAATTACTCGTAACTTCTGCCGGAGATACTCAAAGGTATCCCTTGCAAGAGACTTTGTGAAAATATCTGCAATCTGATCCTTTGTTGGAACATATTCCAACTTCACTTCTTTATTTGCAACCTTTTCTCTCAAAAAGTGATACCTGATTGATATATGCTTGGTTCTATAATGCATTACTAGATTCTTGGAAATATTGATAGCACTAACTTATTATCACACAAAATAGGAATAGGCTCATCATATTGTACCTTGATATCCTTCAATGTTTGCTTCATCCACAACACTTGTGTACAACAAGATGTTGCAACAATATACTCTACCTTTACAGTTGATAAAGATATTGAATCTTGTTTCTTAAAATGCCATGAAACCAATCTGCTTCCTAAAAAGAAAGCACCACCACTTGTACTTCTTCTATCATCAACACAACCAACCCAATCAACATCAGTGTAAGTACTCAAATCAAAATCATTACCTCTTGGATACCATAAGCCATAATTTGGAGTTCCCTTCAAGTATTTGAATATTCTTTTTATTTCCTTCTCATGAGTTTCCTTAGGATTAGCTTGATATCTGGCAACCACACATACTGCATGCATAATATCAGGTCTAGAAGCAGTCAAGTACAATAATCCTCTAATCATAGATCTGTAAAGAGTCTGATCAACTTCAGGTGACTCATCTGCCTTTCTCAAGTGACAACCAGTAACCATAGGAGTACTTACTGGTTTGGAGTCCTCCATACCAAATCTCTTCAACATCTCTCTAACATACTTAGCCTGAGAAATAAAGATACCATCATCTAGCTAAAAAATTTGAAGCCCAAGGAAGAAAGACATCTCACCAATCATAGACATCTCAATCTCTTTTTGCATCTCTTCTGCAAACATCCTACACATATTATCATCTCCACCAAAGATGATGTCATCAACATATACTGCAACTACCAAAATCATGTCTTCCTCTTCCTTAATGTAATGATTACTATCTGTGGTACCTTTCTTGAAGTCTTGCTGAAGTAAGTATTTATCCAACCTAGCATACCAAGCTCTAGGAGCTTACTTGAGTCCATACAAAGCCTTGTTGAGTCTACACACCATGTCTAGACCTTTTGATAACTGAAAACCATCCAGTTTCTCAATGTAGACCTCTTCCTCTAAATCACCATTCAAGAATGCTGACTTGACATCCATCTGATAGACCTTGAAGTTCTTGTGAGCAGCAAGGGCAAGAAACATCCTGATTGCCTCCATCCTAGCTATCAAAGCAAAAGTTTCCTCAAAATCAATGCCTTCAACTTGTGAATAACCCTTACACACCAATCTTGTTTTGTTCCTCACAACTTCATCATCTTCATTTAGTTTGTTCTAGAACACCCACTTTATTCTTATAACATTCTTATTGGTTGGTCTGGGAACCAATTCCCATGTTTGATTCTTTTATATCTGATTCAATTCTTCTTCCATTGCCTTCAACCATCCACCATCTTTGCTAGCATCATCAAAGGTTTTGGGGTCTACCTTTGATAGTAAACAAAAATTCACTTTCTCACTTACTTTTGCAAATCTTCTCCTAGTCTACACACCTTCATTCTTATCCCCAATGATTTGATCTGCTAAATGATTCCTCTGAACATACTTTGCTGGAGTCTTAGGGAACTACTTTGATTCTTGTTCCTTCTCTTCTTTCTCCTCCTCTTCTTCTTCTTCAATGCAGGGAGGTATATCATAGCTGCTATCCTTCGGTTCTTGTGAGATATGGTACAAATCTTCAACTACTTTAATATTTGTGCTTTCAATCATCTTTCCCAATCTCTTGTTGTAGCATCTATAGGCCTTGCTCTTGGTTGAGTAACCAAGAAAGATCCCTTCATCACACCTTGAATCAAACATTGCAAGGTCTTCTTCATCTCTCCTGATGTAGCATTTGCTACAAAAGATCCTGAAATATATGACAGTGGGAGGTCTTCCATACCATAGCTCATAAGGGGTCTTAGTGCTATTGACCCTCAATTGTACTTTATCAAGTAGATAGACAGCAGTGTGAACTACTTCCTTCTGGTACATATCAGGTAGATATGCATCTTTCAACATTTCTCTAGCCATCTTTTGCATAGTCCCATTCTTCCTCTCCACTACCCCATTCTATTGAGGGGTCGTACGAGCAGACAAGTATCTCCTAATACCATGATCTTCACAAAACTTTTCAAATTCATTTGAAGTAAATTCACCTCCTCTATCAAATCTTAAGAATTTGATCTTAGCATCTATTTCATTCTCAACTATTGCTTTGAAAATCTTAAACTTATCAAAGGCTTTTGATTTTTCTCTTAAAAAAGTAACCCAAGTCATTCGAGAGTAATCATGAATAAGCAACATGAAGTACCTTTCACCTTGTTGACTTTTTGTTCTTGTAGGACCATATGGGTCAGTGTGAATTAGCTCTAGAGGTATTGTAGAAGAACAGTCCTTGCTCTTGAAATTTATCTTTGTCTTCTTTCCCATTTGACATTCCTTGCATAATGTGTTTGAAGGCTTGGTTATCTTAGGCATATCTCTCATTGCATGTATAGAGCTGATCTTTACCATATTATCAAAGTTGATGTGTCCCATCTATTTGTGCCACAACCAACACTCACTAGATTGAGTCAATAAACAGGTTCTTCCATTTACCTCATTTAGATGATAGATATCTCCATATGTCTTAATACCTTATGTAACTAGTCTTTCGGACCCTGCCTTCCTGATCTCACATCCTTTGGCATGAAAAGTGAGATTGTATCCCTTACTACAGATCTGAATGAACTCAGAAGATTGTGTTTCAACCCTTTGACATAAAGGACATCCTTAGTCTTGTTCTTCCCATCAATAGTTATAGCACCCTTTCCACAGATTTGTGCTCACTCATCACCACCAAACTTAATGGCTCCACCTTTCCATTTTTTAAAGCTGATAAAACTTCTCTTTGTCACAGTCATGTGGTTACAACAACCATTGTCAATTACCCAAGAATTGGCTTCTTCTTTTGCATGAAAGGCAGTCCATACAACCATTGATTTTTCATTATCTTAGTTAGCCTGCAAAGTATCATAATTTTACAATTATCAATATCACCTCTTTTGTCACCAACATTCAAGGCCATGAAAAGTGTTTCATCATTTGAATCATCATGATCCTCATCGTTTGAAGAACAACTACTCTCCATGGAATAAAGCCCCTTTTTGAACTTCTCTCTCTTGTTACTACCCCTTGATTCTTTAAAAGGACATTTAGAAGCAAAATGACTAATTTTCCCACAATTGAAACATTTGAAAGGTAACTTACCTTTGTATTTGTCGGTTCCCTTCTTCAATCTTCTTACAAAGTTTGCCTCTACCTCATCAAGATCATCATCTTGATCAGTTGTTTCATCTTCTACTTTCTTACTTGCTTTGAATGACGCTTCCTTCTTTGGAGCACCTTTGTCAAATTCTCTCATTTCAAAGGCTATGAGAGACCCAAACAATTGATCTATTGTATAGTGATCCAAATCTTGAGTCTCCTCAATAGAAGATGCCTTATGAATATAAGGTTTAGTGAGAGATCTCAACACCTTCACAATCTCATCTTCTTTCATCATTCCACCAAGATCTTTGATGCCATTAACTATTTCATCCACTCAGAGCATATAACTAGCAATTTCTTCATCTTCTACCATCCTTAGGGTATCAAACTTTCTCTAGAAGAATTACATCCTGGCCTACTTCACTTTACTGTCTCCTTCATAAATGCTACTAAGTTTTAGCCAGACATCCTTAGCAGATTTGCAACCCATTACCTTCAGAAGTTCTGAATCAGCTAGCCCACTCATGATAACACTCTTTGCCTTAGAATTGTTATCATGTAACTTACGCTCATGTACATTTGTAGGATCAAAAGTAGGAGCAGTATAACCATTCTTGATAGATTTCCAAACACAAAACCCTAGAGAAGATAGGTAGTTTTCCATCCTTACCTTCCAAAAGGAATAATTAGTTCCATCAAACATAGGTGCCTTGTGAGATCCATTATGAGCCATCCTGGACCTTCCTCAAGTGGATAATATTCTTTTGAGTAACTTGGCTCTGATACCAATTGTTGAACACACCAGGATATTGAGACCGGGGGGGGGGGTGAATTAGTATCCAAACAAATCTTGAATCTTCCGGAGCAGATTAAAACTTAAACTTTACATCATTAATAGAAACATAAAAGATCAACACAATGCACAACAACTCATAACACTAGATGTATGTGGAAAACCCCAAAGGGGAAAAACCATGGTGAGGATTAACTCACAATATATGAAGCTTACTGCCATAAAAGATTACAACTTTGTTTTAGGGCTATAACCCAAAGAAGCTACTACTCCTTGTAAACTTTGTTTTAGGGCTTCAACACAAGGAATCTAATGCTCCCTGAAGAAAGGTTTTAGGGTCACTCCTAAGGAAGCTACAACTCCCTACAGACTTTGTTTTAGGGATACAACCCAAGGAAGCAACTACTCCCTGAACTAAGAACAAACTCAGAAATGATTACAACATGATAGTCCTTCTACTACTTGAAACTAACAATGAATCACACTCCTTTTGATGATTGCAATTCTATATTTTCACTCCTCTTTTGATGATTCTCTTCTTCTTTGACAATTTCTACACTTTCTTCAATAGTCTTCTCTACAGGTTACTAACTCACTGCTTTTATCCTTCAAGAAGTTTTTCCTTTGGCTCACTACCTCTGGTAATCAGTTAGGCACACTTTTCACTTCCCCTCTATCATAAAAATGTCTTCAAGATGAATCGGGATAGGATCTATCTCTTGTACTCTTTCTCCTTCAATCACACATCATAATACATTGTACATCCATATTCCACTTCAAACACTCATATTCACAATCATACCTTACCTAGATCAACTATGTTTACAATATATACAAGATATTACATTGATTACATTACAAGTCAGCCAAAGATCACACAACATGAAACAAGTAGAGGGCAAGCGCTAACATGAACTACACACAACTCCAAGAAGATAAGCACACCTTGCAGATTCTAACACATGCTTAACCTAGTCCTAAACATCCTTCAGATCATCATCCTTCAAGGAATAACATCCGCATGCTTCACAAAATTGAATTAGGTCACCCTTAAGAAAGAAAACATGAAGCTTGCAGCACATCAACCATTACAATATTCGTGGTACTCATGGATGATTAAACATTACTTGTTCTTCTCCTAGATGAGTTGGCATGATCCACACATCTCCAAACACTCCTTGAACTCTGTACAACAACAAATTTGTGGAGCACATCACCAACATTCCCAAATAGGCCTCAACAACAACTCTTCACAAATTGACTTGAAACCTTTGTGCGGTACTAGAAACATGAAAGATCTACATGTGCTTCAAACCTAAGAACCATAGAGACATGTATAATGTCCACATAAACTCATATAATTTATATGTACAATCTCCAACTGGAACAAGTACTCAAACAAATGTTATGTAGAACAAATAGGCATCTAAAACCAAATGTAGTACATTGTTGTTTGAGAAAATGAACTTGCAGACTACCAAATCACTTGATACTGCATTGTAGAATGTATTTAACATCCTTGAAGATGTCTACAAAACTGCATGGACAAATCTTCACTTTTGAAGGAATGCAGAGCATTCCAACCAACCTTTATCATCACTTTATTCTGCTAGAGCACAAACCAAAACTCTATCACTTATAACTTTCACTGCAGAGGAGCAAATGATATGAAAATTTGAATGTAGCACCTTCTCAACATAGTTAACTTAAATTCTAAACCACATGACCATATCTTCAAATGCGGAGGAATATAGAGCATTCTACCAACCAACCTTCAAGGCAACTTCCTGCACTAGAAACCTTCACCAACATCTGGAGACTAGAGTCTTCTTGTAATACATAATTCCTTAGGAATAATAGAAAAGAGCATAAAACATGCTATAGACCATCAGTACCATCTTCCCAATATTAGCATTACTTCTAATCATCATCTTAATGCTTCTAATTCCCATCTTAATATATCATCATGATATCATCTCTGCTGACAACAAGCATACTTAACACAACCTTAATTGACATTGAACAAGGCATGACATCCAACCATAAACATCAATAACATCACTATTAGCACACCTTCATAGTATATCATCAACATAAGAATCCAAGCAGAGTGTTAACATCAATGATAACCATATCAGTGACAACCTTAGGTGGCATATGTGCAACAACATGTTATACTGATAACAAAGATCTTCCTGTGCATGGAAAAGGTTGGTATAGTGAATTTAAGCATACTTGAGTGTTTTCAAACCATGTGAATCTCTATAATTATTCTAATCAAGATTTGGTCTTGTTTTAAGCCTAGAGTGAAGCTAGTGTGAGCTAGTGAGAATTTGAATTGCTTAGTTCATTGCATGAACATATCAAGTTGAGGTCATATGATGTAGTACAGATCTCTAGACAAGATCTATGTCATGAAGTTTAGGAGTCATGTGAATAGACAAGGCATGATAGGTTGCAAGCAAGTGTTCAAGGTAAAGAGCCAAGTTGATGTGAGTATGGTTGAGCTAGATGGCATCACTTCTCTATGCTTCCATGCTTTGCATACATGTCTCCTAGGCAGTTGCAACTACATCATCTGTGCATTTGTCTTTCTCTTGCAGAGAGAGAGAGAGAGAGAGAGATGATTTGCATATCCTCATTTCACCTTCTATATGGTTTCTATGCTTTACATATCCTCATTTCACCTTTCTACATTTTCTTTACACCTGCCACTTTGCATACATGTCTATCAGGGCAATTGCAACTACAACATCTGACAAAATTCCCATATCCTTTATGCTTTGATGGATGTAAATAGAACACATTCCATACCTTGTGGGGTTGAATTGATTGTGCCAATGCATTGGGGTAGGCAGGTGAATGCTAGGGGAGGTGTCTTTTCAGTGGCAAAGCCTCCTAGTCATTATCGGCTACATCGAATGCAGATAATCTCTCAAGAGCCCTAAGACAAAAAAGACATCAAACATTGGACCGACTGTTCCGTCAAACCATGACACCTAGGAACATCTTCTTTGCATGTATACGTGGATGTCAGGTCCTCCTAAAAATACCTACCTCAATTTTTTAAATCAATTTCATTTGCCTATGGTGGCAAAGAACGCATTGTTCCAAAATGCTTCAGTTTCATGCAGTGGAAAGGTGCTAGGAGTGAGATTTCACATTCCATAACTTGTGGGGCCAAATTGATAGTGCCAACACATTGGGGTGGGTGCGTAAATGCTAGGGGAGGTCTCATGTTGTGTGCCAAGTGTCCCAGTTGTTCGAGGTAGCAGGCTACCGACAAAGTCACTTAAGATCCCTAAGAGCAAAAAACTACCAAACTTTGATGGAACATTTCTTAGAATTTGTGGCAATTGGGAATGTTCTATTTAGACCTATAGGTGTATGTGGGATCCTACCATAATAACCTCTCTCAGTTTTGGTCAAATCCAATCCATTTGATCGTGTCGCAATCAAATGCATTCTTGCAAAATGCTTTAGTTTCATGCAGTGGAAAGGTGCTAGGAGTGAAATTTTGCATTCCACAGCTTGTGGGGCCAAACTTACTACACCAACATGTCAAGTTGGGTGGATAAATGCTAGGGGAGGTCTCTTTTCATGCTTCAAGTGTCCCAGTCATTTGGGGTAGCAGGCTACCGAGAAAGTCGCTTAAGATCCCTAAGAGCAAAAAACTGCCAAACTTTGACGGAGCAGTTCTTATAATTCATGTTAAATGGGAATGTTCCATTTAGACCTGTAGGTGCATGTGGGGTTCCTCCATAATAACCTTTCTTGGTTTTGGTTAACTCCAATATGTTTGATCGTGCCAAAATCAAATGCATTGTTGAAAAATGCTTCAGTTTCATACAGTGGAAAGGTGCTCGAAGTGAAATTTTGCATTCCATAGATTGTGGGGCTGAATTGACTATGCCAACACGTCAAGGTGGGTGGATAAATGCAGGGGAGGTCTCGTTTCATGCGCCAAGTGTCCTAGTCGTTTAGAGAAGCAGGCTACCGACAAAGTCACTTAAGATCCTAACAGCAAAAAGGTGCCAAACTTTGACAGACTAGTTCTCATAATTCATGGCAGCTGGGAATGTTCTGTTTAGACCTACAAGTGCATGAGAGGTCTGTCCACAATAAAATCTCTCAGTTTTGGTCAAATCCAATCCATTTGACAGTGGTAAAATCAAATGCATTCTTACAAAATGCTTCAGTTTCATACAACACAACCTTGCTAGGAGCCATATTTTTTGTTCTGCTAGTTGTGGGGCTGAACCAACTATGCCAACACATCGGGGTGGGTAGGTAAATCCTAGGGGAGGTCTCGTTTCATGCACCAAGTGTCTCAGTCGTTCCGGGTTGCAATCTACCAGTAAAGTCAAAAGGTGCTAGGAGTGAAATTTTACATTCCACAAGTCATAGGGTTGAACTAAATGTGCCAACATGTTAGAGTGAGTGGGTAAATACTAGGGGAGGTCTCGTTTTGTGTGCCAAGTGTCTCAGTCATTCTAAGATGCAAGCTATTGGCAAAGTCGAAAGGTGGTAGGAGTGAAATTTTGCATTCCACGGGTCATGGGGACGAACTAATAGTGCCAACACGTTAGGGTGGATGGGTAAATGCTAGGGGAGGTATTTTTTTTGCATCAATTGTTGTAGTCATTTAGGGCAACAGGCTACCGACAAAGTCACTTAAGATCCCTAAGAGCAAAAAACTACCAAACTTTGACAAAGTAGTTCTTGGAATTCATGGTAGCTGGGAATGTTTCGTTTGGACCTACAGGTATAGGTGGGGTCCATCCATAATAACCTCTCTCAGTTTTGGTCAACTCCAATCCATTTGATCGTGCCAAAATCAAATGCATTCTTGCAAAATGCTTCATTTTCATGTAGTGCAAAGGTGCTAGGAGTGAAATTTTACATTCCACAGCTCGTGGGGCTAAATCAACTGTGCCAATGCATTGGGATGGGTGGGCAAATTCTAGGGGAGATCTCATTTTGTGTGCCAAGTGTCCCAGTCATTTAGGGCAACAAGCTACCGACAAAGTCACTTAAGATCCCTATGAGCAAAAAAATACCAAACTTTGATTGAGCAGTTCTCAGAATTCATGGTAGTTGGGAATGTTTCGTTTGGACCTACAGGTGCACATGGGGTCCCTCCACAATAACCTCTCTTAGTTTTGGTTAATTCCAATCCATTTGACTATGTCAAAATCAAATGCATTCTTGCAAAATGCTTTAGTTTCATGCAACATAACCTTTCCAAGTGCCATATTTTTTGTTCTTCTTGTTGTGGCTAAAATGATCATGCCAAGATGTTAGGGTGGGTGGGTAAATGATAGGGGAGGTCTCATTTCATGTGCCAAGTGTCCCAGTCATTCTGGGTTGTAAGCTACCGACAAAGTGACTTTACCGGTAGCTTACAGCCTGGAACGACTGGGACACTTGGCACATGAAACAAGACCTCCCCTAGCATTTACCCACCCACCCGACGCATTGGCATAGTCAGTTCGGCCCCACGATCTATGGAATGTAAAATTTCACTTCTAGCACCTTTTGACTTTGCTAGTAGCTTGCAACGCAAAATGACTGAGATAGTTGGTGCATGAAACAAGACCTCCCCTAGCATTTACCTACCACCTTGACATGTTGGCATAGTTGGTTCAACCCCACGACCTGTGGAATACAAAATTTCACTCCTAGCACCTTTCGACTTTGCTGGTAGCTTGCAACCTGGAACAACTGAGACACTTGGTGCATGAAATGAGACCTCCCCTAGAATTTACTCACCCAACCGGACGTGTTGGTGCAATCAGTTTGGCTCCATGACCTGTGGAATGCAAAATTTCACTCCTAGCACCTTTTGACTTTGTTGGTAGCTTGCAAGCTAGAATGACTGAGACACTTGATGCACAAATCAAGACCTCTCCTAGCATTTACCCACCCACCTCAATGTGTTGGCACTGTCGATTTGGCCCCATGACCTATGGAAGGCAAAATGTCACTCCTAGCACCTTTCCACTGCATGAAACTGAAGCATTTTGCAAGAATGCATTTGATTTCGACACAGTCAAACAGATTGGAGTTGACCAAAACTGAGAGAGGTTATTGTGGATGGACCCCATGTGCATTTGTAGGTCCAAATGAAACATTCTCAACTGCCATGAATTCTGAGAACTACTCCATCAAAGTTTGGTATTTTTTTGCTCTTAGGGATCTTAAGTGACTTTGTCAGTAGCCTGCTGCCCTGAATGACTGAGACACTTGGCGCATGAAACAAGACCTCCCCTAGCATTTACCCACCCACCCCGATGTGTTGGCATAGTTAGTTTAGCCCCATGAGTAGTGGAATGCAAAATTTCACTCCTAGCACCTCCACTTCATGAAACTGAAGCATTTTGCAAGAATGGGTTTTATTTCGGCATGGTCAAACAGATTGGAGTTGACCAAAATTGAGAGAGGTTATTGTGGACAGACCCCATGTGCACTTGCGGGTCCAAACAAAACATTCCCAACTACCACAAATTCTGAGAACTGCTCCATCAAAGTTTGACAGGTTTTTGCTCTTAAGGATCTTAAGTGACTTTGTTGGTAGCCTACTGCCCCGAACGACTGAGACACTTGGAGCATAAAAAGAGACCTTGCCTAACATTTACCTGCCCACTCTGACATGTCGGTGTAGTCAGTTCAGCCCCATGACGAGAAGAATGAAAAATATGGCACTTAGCAATGTTGTGCTACATGAAATAGAAGCATTTTGCAAGAATGCATTTGATTTTGACACGGTCAAATGGATTGGATTTGACCAAAACTGAGAGAGGTTATTGTGGACAGACTACACATGAACGTGCAGGTCTAAATGAAACACTCCTAGCTTCCATAAATTCTGAGAACTACTCCATCAAAGTTTGGTAGTTTTTTTCTCTTAGGGATCTTAAGTGACTTTGTCGGTAGCGTGCTGCCTCAAATGACTTTGACACTTGGCACACAAAATGATACCTCCCCTAGAATTTACCTGCCCACCTCGATATGTTGGTATAGTCAGTTCAGCTCCACAAGCTGTGGAATGTAAAATGTCATTCCTAGCACCTTTCCATTGCATGAAACTGAAGCATTTTGGAACAATGTGTTCCTTGCCACCATAGGCAAACGAAATTGATTTAAAAAACTGAGGTAGCTTTTTGTAGGTGGAAATGACATCCACCTATACATGCAAATAAGATGTTCCTAGGTGTCATGGTTTGATGGAACAGACGGTCCAAAGTTTGACACCTTTTCTATCTTAGGGCTCTTAAGAGTTTATCTTCATCCAACATAGCCAAGAATGAATAGGAGGCTTCACCACCAAAAAGACATCTCCCCTAGCATTTACCCGCCCATCCGGATGTGTTGGTGTTGTCCATTTGGCCCCAAGAGATGCTGAATGTAAATATTTGGTCCTAATATCTTTCTAACAGATGAAAATTTAGTATTATAAAGGTGTTCTCACTTGATCCAATATGTTGTAAGGCATCAATTAAGGCTACCCTTACCACTGCTATCAATTGTTAGCACCAAATGTGAAGAAACAAATGAGGGTTTGTCATTAAAACTCATAGTAACATCATTAAAACTCATTATGAAATAGTAACTAAAGGACATATCATCATGAAATAATCAGGAAAACCTACCTTACTCTCCTTCCAAAGGTAACTTCATAAGGATTATGCCTACCTCCATCATACTCAAATCCTGCATGCAAATTCAATTGCACTATTTAGCTAAAATGAGTACACCAATGAACTCTATAATGAAATGAAGGTAATCAACCAGGATCAAGGAGCACATATAAGATGGTAAGATAGGTGTCAAAAATATAGAAGGTGAAACGAGGATAGCAAAGAAAAATAACATACCTTTCTATCATTCCATTAATTCAATCTAATGAATCATCCAGGTCTTTTCTACTCTTTATTATGTCAAATATTGCCTCATGGTCAGACTCATGAACCTTCCACAAGGTCTTGTTCAATGGTCTACCCCCATATTTGATCAAATGAATGTTTGATGCCACAACAAGGTTAGAATAATGAAGAATCTTCCTATGTGTGTCAAAGTCCTTGAACAACCACACATTAGACTTCTTCACTGGTTACCTTCTAAGACATGTTCCAGTAACAACCATTGATCTTGTAGGGTACTCAATGTTTTCTCCATCTATAATAGGGGTATCTAATTTCTTTTTTTGTCTCAACACAATGACATAAATAATAATCTATTCCTTCTCCATTGTCTTCAGCTGCAATAACTGCATAAACATGCCCTAAATTGATATGTGCATTCAGTTCAATGAATATAGTCAACAACACAAAAAAACTACAAAATAAGATGGAATATTGAATTTTATTAAATTTGAATGCTAATAATATTTGGTTGAACTTGATCTGAAACATGGTCAAATTCAACTAATGATTCAATCTCTGTGATTTGTAGTGCTACCAAGAGTCGATACATGTCAACCGGGCTTAGGCTTCTTGTAGACCATTCATTGACCCACTCCTTTGACTCACAATCATACCAAGATTGATCTATACATGAAGAACAAAAGTATACCATCCACCATGTATGAATACTCCATGAACCTACACTAGAGCTTCTAAAAGAGCGTAGCTCACTCAATCTTGTAAATGTACAACAATCCTCATATTTTGCAATGTTAGTATCATCAACCAACCAAAAATATCTATGAACTGTAGACTTACCTTCATAACTTGAACCCATTGTAGCATTACACCATTCGATAGTCGATCTCACATCTATTATCTTTGCATTGTCTTTGTACTTCAACTCTTCTCATGCTAATGCTCTTTTGATACATGCTCCTGCACCACCATGCTCCCCCTTTCCATGCCCGACTTCACAAAAATTCCACATATGTTAAACACCATACATCCTATGCATCCTTCCCAACAAATAGAACATCTCTGAGTTCTTGAATTGTGATGCACAATTATCTAACCATATGATATGCTAATCAAATGATATGCTCCTACTAGCCAAATCATGGTAGAACATCTGAAAGCAGCCTTGCATGAACTCTGTAGAATGTGTGCGATCATTAATGATATAAAAATGATACTCCCTCAAGATCTTCTTGTCATCCTCTGTACTGTGATCTGCATGAATGAATGCTATATGCACAAATATAGCAACCTATGTAGAGTTGTAATACAGTGATTGTACCTCATTCTATGGCTATAGTGTGTAGTTCTTTGCAAAGTCAACAATCAAAATGATGGTACCAAGTGGAAACATGTCCTTGCATAACTTGAATTACAAGTCCAACTATCGAGCTCTATGGGTATGCCTTGCATACTCGTAAACTATATTCTCTCAGAAAATAGAGATAAATTGATACACTGGAATCTTTTCAATGACCAATTCACACCTTTTTGCTTCTTTACCATCTTTTAGACTATATGCCACTATCTTATATTTTCCAAAACTTACTAGAACTCATTCCCAATTGCATGTGTGTTCTCCATATGTTCACAAATTGGAAAATGTTGCAACCCACCACAATGGTCACACATGCCATCCAAACATAAGTTGTCAAATAATTGACCATCCACACTTTGACATAAGATGCTTGATATGAAATCTCTTAAAGATCTAGGTGGACACTTTATATTACACTCCTACAAAACATCGTTAGTATGCAATTCTACACACACACACACACATCTATAAACATCAGAATGATTAGAAAACTCAATATGTACTCTACAACAACAAGTTGTGCGTGTGTGATTTATTTTGACATAAAAAGGCTTTACCATTTCAAAATACCTTTGACTAATTTTGATTTGAGGATACATCTCTTAAAATTTCTTGAAAAACTATGTTTGAGTCACATCCAAAAAATGCTTTGGATGTGGCTCACGGTTTCAACAATCAATTCTCCTTCTTACAACATCTCTTGCATTAGGAGATACCCTTGTGTTATTTTTCCAAAATTCTTCAATGAGGGATTTCAAGGCTTCAACAACAACTTTATCTTTTCATGGGAGTCTCCCAGAGAATGCCCACAATTCATTGGTATTTGGATCCTCAACTCTTTCACGCCTTCCAACGGCTCTCATTAGAGTTTTTCTACTTATTTTCAATGCTTCTCTTATCTTTCTAATAAGGCAAGATTTGTTTGTTTGTTGGATTACTATTGTCAACGTGATGACATGTCATGTGAAATTACTATCCTTAGTGCATGAGGTGGAACCCACACTCTCATATGCACTCATTAGATTCTTCACAATTGCTTTTTCACATGAAGCATATGATGTTCTTAGGCCAAGAATCTTCATACTGGGCCTACATTTTAGATTTCTCATCAATTCAACAAATAGTTGAGATCTTCTAGTTTCATTTAAGTTCTCAAAGAATGATTTCCATATTGTATTGACATATCTTTGGCAAGTACACTTGGGAATCTTATCCTGCATGGGCTTCAGAACATTCTCATTGATATCAATTAGAAACTTAGGCTTTCTATGCAAAATTCTAGGACGTGTTTTCAATGGTAAACTTGACTCAGTATTAGGAATTTCCTCAATATTTACTTGAGATGGGATAGGTGGTGTACCTTCAATTGGAGATGGAAAAGATGAAAAACCTTGAAGTTGAGATGGAGAATATGGTGTACCTTCAACTTGACATGTGAATGATGGTGTGCCACCAACTTGAGAAGAGAATGAATATGTACCTCCAACTTGAGAAGAGAATGAAGATGTACCTCCAACTTGACCTGTGAAAGATCAAGTGCCTCTGATTTGAGAAGAGAATGATGGTGTACCTTCATCTTGACCTGTGAAAGATGGAGTTCCTCCAACTTCGAGATTCAATTTCCTCGTTGAATGGAGGTTTTACATTCATTGCCTTTGTGTCGCCAATTCCATCTCTCTCTTAGCTTGATTAGGTGATTCATGTTCCTCTTGAATTGGTGGCATGTCTTCTTCTATGGTTGACAATTTCCTACTTTCATGAAGTTGCCTCATGCTTTCTCTTTTCTTTTCATACTCAGCTTCACGCTCTTCTGGAGTTAGAGTCTTTGCTCATTTCCCCGGTATGATGTTGATTTCTATATGCATAATGAATAAGACAGATAAATTAGTCCATCTTGGTACAATAGAGTAAAGTAATCTCATACACAAATCTCAAAATATAATCATATAATTAAAGTGAATAAATGATTATAAATATGAAAATTTATAGTTTCCTAGGGTTGTCCAACCTGAAACATAAAGATTGTACACGTCATATACTAGCAATATTTTACAAATCAAGATTAAGCTAGGATAACATTCAAATTACAAGGCAAGATGACATATATCATACCATTCTTGAACTTCATGGAGTAACTGACATTCATCGTTCAGATGATATTTAAGAATGTATCATAGCAATACTAAGTTTTTAGCATTAAATCAATGGCCAAGATATGGTCAACATTTACAAATGGTGGTAGGCACAATCTCTAGGTTAATTTTGAACATTTTCTTAACATATCTTCTCAAACATTTTGTTTGATCTTGTCTTAGGTTCTCTTTTAGTACTTTATTCCTCTATCATATTTTTGTTAAAATAGTGTATGTAGAGAAACCTCCTACTAGCTAGCAAAAAATTGAATGTCTTCTTTCATTAAATCATGAAAAGGCTATGCTTATGAATATTCTTTGAAATCTTAGAGGTTATTGAAACTTTGGGAGCCTTCCTTTCACACATAATGATGTCTTGAATCCAGTAAGTACCACAACTCTTCCCCCTTGAAACCTAGGGTCCATGCATATGGAAAAAAAGAAGACTTCTTGTTGCCGCTATAGTCTCAAGATTGCTATATCGTTGCATGCCTTCGACAGGGATAATGGAGGTTTTGGACATCTAATCTGGTTACCATAACTTTTTCATAATGTCTTGCCATCATTTCACTTCACAACCATGTTGAATAACCTAACATGATACTCATGGCTTCATTATGCAAAGATAAAATCTTGATAACCTCTTGATACTAACCCTTGATAAAGACAGTTACTACTACTGCTACAAATGTCTCTTCTTTTGTATCCTTCATCATAGTTACCACTCAACCAATACATAAAAGTATTAACATGAGTGGTAAGTATATTCAACCCTTTGTTGGCAGGACTGTAGGTAGTGGGAGAGTCCTTAATAGCCTTGATAAGTTAACAATGATTGAGTTAATTAACAAAGTACTTAGTATACTTACCCTTATCATTGGTGCCTTTGATGCTTCATAAATCATAGTTAACTCTATAATTTTCAATAAGAGGCTAGTGACAACTTGATGAAACTGTGACAGTCTAGGCTTTGATCATGATAATGACTTAGGGTAGCTTATACTAACTGTGGAAGGGTTCTTAGCTTTGTGAAAACCATGAACTTGTTGTCCACTTTGATGGATTTAATATGCAATATCCATAGACTTCAATACCCCATACTCTATAATGGCTTAAAGAGAAGTGATATGTAAAAGTTGCATGATCATCGTAAGAACCTCATATACAATAGTCTACCCTTGTTTATATCTCCAAAAGATCTTCACGTTGTCTACACTACTCACACCCCAGGTGTATGTTTTAACAATGTTTGAAATGGTGGGGAGGCTTATGTTGTGTCATTCTCATATCCAAATGGTCCTTCCTACTGTCCCTAACTAAAGGTCAATCATAAACAATGGGAATAACATCATGACTTCAATTTCCAACAATGGCTGCCAAATACTCCATTTAGGATCAATCTTCTCTCTAAAACAAGATGTGACTTATTATGGAGATCTTAAGGCTCAAGAGCTTCCAAAATGACATGAAAACTAGTCCTCTATGACTGTTGATATTTCAAAGACCTTATAGACCCCCTTACCAAACCTATTTGACAAGCTAGGATCTCAAAACCCAATCCTATTTACTACAATTGCTCTTGGAGTACATACAGATCATAAAAGGACTAAATGCATTATAATGCATGGAGGCTTCATGATTGGCCTAGTGAACCTCATCAATGCATTGACTGTACTGAGATAGTAGGTGATATTATGACACGTTTGGATCACAACTTGAGGTTCTATAATAGTCCCATATTTAAGATGATCATGTAGTGTATAAGGGAACATGTGTAGATCATATGTATATTTTTGGACTGTCATAGTCTTGGGAAACTTAAGACACTTATATTATCCTTCCTCCACCCTAAAAATTCATCACCCCCATGGAGATTCAGGTACATCACAAAGGACTAGTTATATTATCATGCAAGGAGGCTTTCCTCAAGACTGTCCTGATGACATGATTCCCTCCTTGACTGTACTGTAGTACATGCACCCACCAATATCAATACTCTATATTCCTTAACTATCTAATAACTCCTTGACAAGTCACTATCTATTCAAGACAACCTCATTGTGATTATAATTGTCTAATAACTATGCCAATGACATGTATGGTTATCTTTTAGTTGACAGCAATCTTCCCTACCATATGAATATCATTTCAAGACCACCTAGCTATGTTTATATAGTATCATGGATATCTTTTTGCATGGATTTGAGATTAATTGACTTATCATTTAGTCTTGATTGCTACCTTGTGTATCAGTTGCTATCCTACCCATGGGTGAGAGGTCATAACTATTCCTAGGGTTGCATCATAGCTATTGTGGTATAATTTAGTCTTTAGGTTGATATGATAGTTCTTCCAAGTGAGTAAACTCAAGTGACAATCGACTTAGCTTGATTTTAGCATGATGATAATTCATTGACTAACACTTGATTTCCCTTAGTATCCTTGTAATTGTTTAGGTTAGTGTTTGAATCAGGATAATAGTAACATGTGATTGCACATCTACTCCATAGTGAAAGTGTTTCCATGGCCTTGCTCTAGTTTAGGATTATCCTTGAATGTTGATAAGATTCCCTTCATTAAATATATACCAATATATCTTTGATAATTTCCTTCCCATGGTGATATGGCTTGTTGTCATAGATTGTTATCTCAAATAAATATGAATTTTCACTTTCTCATGATGATTTAACTTGTCAAAGTGATAATCCCTCACTTCCCTCATGACTGTCCTATAACATGAGATTTCATGCTTTAACATAATCATAAAGTGAAGTAAACAAATACATTTAAAGAACATACCTTAGATTATGAGATTCGAGTTGCCCAATCCTCAAAAATTTGATCTTTTTGGCAAGTTCCTTTGTATTCAATGTTCAATTCTATATAACTCTAATAGGATTAGTGAAAATTAAGAAAAAAGCAAACACATATTATCAAATTCAATCTAAATACATGAAAATTAACTTTGAAACAATATGAAACATGAAACTATTAGTTTAAACAATCAAATTATGTCTAAAAACATGCAATTTACTTCTTCTACATTGAAAAACCAAACAAAGGTCGTGGATTAAGAAAATAATGATTGTCAAAATATTAACTGGTTAAAAATGTGTTTTGTTGTCTGATTGTGCATGAAAAGTAGGGAATAACAGATCATGTGGGACTAAAACACGGATCCCAGATGCTTTTTTTTTTATTTTTTTGGTTCACCAAAATGTACTCGCATTATAACGCGAGCGCATTTTGTCAAGCATGGAAAGCTTAAGTGCTTTCATGCATCGAAAGTCTTAAGTGTTTTCATGAATAGAAACTTATAAGTGTTTTACATGTATGTAAAGTGGGGAGGGAGGTACAGAGGGGAGGGAGGTACAGAGGTGAGAGAGAGAGGGTAGGAGGTATAGAGGGGAGGGAGAGTGTAGGAGAGAGAGATAGACTACTTTTGACATACAACCCTAAACCTGAGCAACCCTAAACCCCTAAACCCTAAATAATGCCCCTTAACCCTAAGCTTGAGTAAACCTAAACATCTAAACCTAAATAATGCTACTAAACCCAAGCAACCCTAAACCTCTATCTCTCTATGTTTATCATCCATCTACCTCTCAATCTCTCTCCCTATATCTCTAGCCATGTCCCTAACTCTCTATCTCCCTATCTCTCCCCTCGATCTCCTCTATATCTCCCTATTGATCCTCTCTCTCTAAACCCTAAATCCTATACCTCTAAACCTTAACCCCTAAACCATAAACCCTAAACCCTGAATAATGTCCTTAAACCTTAACCCCTAACCCCTAAACCTGAGCAACCCTAAACTCCTAAACCCTAAACCCCAAACCCCTAAACCCAAGCAACCCTAAACCTCTATCTCCCTAGATCTCTCCCCTATCTCCCTATCTCTATCATCCCTGTACCTCTCAATCTCTCACCCTATGTCTCTGGCCATGTCCCTCACTCTCTATCTCCCTATCTCTCCCCTCAGTCTCCTCTATTTCTCCTTATCAGTCATCTCTCTCCCTCTCTAAACCCTAAATCCTAAACCTATAAACCTTAACCCCTAACCCCTAAACCATACACCCTAAATAATGCCCCTAAACCCTAACCCTTAACCCCTAAACCTAAACCTTAAACTTGAGAAAACCTAAACCCCTAAACTCTAAACCCCAAACCCCTAAACCCTAAACCCAAGCAACCCTAAACCTCTATCTCCCTAGATCTCTCCCCTATATCGCTATCTCTATCATCCCTCTACCTCTCAATCTCTCTCCCTATGTATTTGAACATGTCCCTCACTCTCTATCTCCCTATCTCTCCTCTCTGTATCCTCTATCTCTCCCAATCTCTATTGGTCCCCTCTCTCTATCTCTCTCTAAATCCTAAACCCTAAACCCAAGAAACTCTAAACCCCTAAACCCCTAAACCCTAAATAATTCCCCTAAACCCTAACCCCTAACCCCTAAACCATAAACCCTAAACTTGATCAACCCTAAACTCATAAACCCTAAATAATGTCCCTAAACCTTGACTCCTAACCCCTAAACCCTAAACTTCTCTCTCTCTCTCTCTAAACCATAAATATTGTGCCTAAACTCTAAACCCTAAACCTCTATCTCCCTATCTCTCCCTAATCTCCCTGTCTCTATCATCCCTTTACCTCTCAATCTCTCTCCCTATGTCTATGGCCATGTCCCTCACTCTCTATCTCTCTGTCTCGCCCCTTCGTCTCCTCTATATCTCCCTATAGGTCCTCTCTCTCTCTCTCTAAACCCTAAACCTCTAAACCTTAATGCCTAACCCCTAAACCATAAACCCTAAACCCTAAATAATGCCCCCTAAACCCTAACCCCTAAACCCTAAACCCCTAAACCCTAAACCCAAGCAACTCTAAACCTCTATCTCCCTATCTCTTCCCTATCTCCCTATCTCTATCATCCCTCTACCTCTCAATCTATCTCCCTATGTCTCTGGACATGTCCCTCACTCTTCTATCTCCCTATATCTCCCCTCTATCTCCTCTATCTCTCCCAATCTCTATCGGTCCCCTCTCTCTATCTCTCTCTAAACCCTAAACCCTAAACCCTAACCCCTAACTCCTAAACCCTAAATCCTAAAGCCCTAAACCCTAACCCCTAAGCCCTAAACCCTAAACCCTAAATAATTCCCCTAAACCCTAAACCCTAAACTTGAGCAACCCTAAACTCATAAACTCTAAATATTGCCCCTAAACCTTGACTCCTAACCCCTAAATCCTAACCCTTAAACCTGAGCAACCCTAAACCTCTCTCTCTCTCTCCAAAAACTGCTAAACCCTAAATAATACCCCCTTAACCCTAACCCCTAACCCCTAAACCCTAAACTTGAGCAACCATAAACCTCTATCTCTCCCTTATATCTCCCTATCTCCCTGGACATCTCACTCACTCTCTATCTCCCTATCTCTCCCCTCCATTTCCTCTATCTCTCCCTATCTATTTCCTCTCTCTCTACTTATCTATCTCTCCCTATCTTCCTATCTCTTGCCTCTCTCTCCCCTATCATTCCCTTATCAATGAAGGAAATGGAAACAAGAAAACTCAGACTCTCTCTCTCTCTCTCTCTCTCCATCTCCACCCTCTCTCCCTCTTCCTCCCTCTCACTCTCCCTTATCGACAAAGGAAATGGAAACACAAAAACTAGGACATGCAAAGAGGGATGGAGATATAAATTGGGAGGAGGAAATGGAAAAAAGATAAAATGAAAGTTCACTGGATGGGAAGAATGATGAGAGGAGAGGTGTAAAATAGTAAAATAGGGAAAAATTGGTGGGATCTAAAGGTAAATTGGAAAGGAAAGGAAAACTAGGAAAGATAGGAAAAGAAAAACTAGGAGAGAAAGAGACAGAGAGAGAGAGATGATTTTATTTCACCATAATATGAGTGTGTTATAATGCGCTTGTGTTATGCTTTGCTTTGGTAATTTCGAAGCCTTTGGCTTGGATTTGCCTTGGGCTTCCAAACCAAAGGCTTGGACTATGTTTTGGATGTTCAAAGATGTGTATTTCCAGATTGTAATAAAAAATACATAATCTAGAGCGTGCTCCCCATCAGGTTTGCATGTGTTTCAATGACAAGTCAAAAAAATACCACCATAATCTTAAGCTCTCTCTTATCTTTCTAACCATATTTTTTTTCATGTTTTGAGTATGTTAAGGATTTCATCTTTAATTTCTTTTGTTAGTGTATCCATTTTTTGTCAAAAACCATTGTGTGGTATTTTTGACTTTTTTTAACCGTTCATCAAAATTTCAAATAAATTACATTTTTAGAAACTAGACTCCATTCTACACGTATTCAAAAAAATAATTGGATTTTTTATTGAAAGGAAGCTAGGTGTGCGGAAAATGCTTCCTACACTAATGTAATGAGGGGAGGAGAGTGCAAATTCAATTTAATCTTTATAGTTATAGTTATGTTAACCCACTAATAGAGATATTGCAACAAACACATACACAAGAATGTGAGACAGAAGAAGAGAGACACAAGATATACGTGGGGAAAATCCTTATGGGTGAAAAACCCCACATTCCAAAACACAGCTCAAATGTATTCCGTAAACAATGAAGGTTACAATACAATCATAGAGCCAATGCTCTTATAGGAGTCTTCGACACTTGTATCTGGAGATGATCCGGTAGCATAATAGTACCTGTCAATCACATAATGCATCACCTCTCCAACGCACCTATTTATAAAGAAAAATACAAGGTAAAAATGGCTCCACATTGAGATGCGTGTCCAACATGGCCTCATGGCCCAAAACCCACGCCTATGGACACTTGTCTAAAATTTTAGGATGTTCCTCACACTTGTTAAGTCACCCCATCCCAAAGAGGTCACCTATTCCCAAAATGGGCTATGACAGATGTTCTTACGACTCTTACAACCGTCATAGAATCTGTCATAGCTGTCATAACTTATAGCTATAAGATAATCTATCATACACAGGCTATAAATAGCATATTCTCTTACAACATGTCATAGTCCACCTTGGGGCACCCAAAGATGCCTTTTTCAAAGATGCTTATCGATACATGTCTTCACCTATCATAGGATCTTCTATTTCTGACTCTTACATGTCATAACTTTGTCATAGGAATTTGTCATGACCGTTTCGATCAATATTCCCTTACACACATTCCAAGATGCCGACACATGGCAAAATATTCCTACCACTAAGTGGGACGCCTATCTCCTCATGTGAGGACAAATTTACATGTGGTCATATGCCATGTACGATGACACATCACCATGCCAACTCCCACAAGATGACAACATAGGATTTGCATCCTAATTATACAATAGGCAATAAAAAATAAATACAATGAAATAATACAAGGAATTACCAAGGTTGAGACACCTTAATTCCCAACATCGATTAGTTTTCAAAATTTTTAGGGGGGAACACACTCAAATTTTTGTTTTTCAAGATGTGTCCACTTTGAAAATTAGTAAAAAACCAATTATTCATGAAAAAATTATTAGAAAAATCAGGGATAAACTACATGGTGTTAGCTAATTTCTCATCAAAGTGATTTTTGAAATACTAAAAAAAGTTAACATTTTAGGGGGAGCACACTAGACGCTATGTTATGTTTTTTTGAAAAAAATAGGACCAATTTGTGTGCTCCCCCTTTTTGAACCCCTTAATCTCAACCACTTTTGGAAAAAATAGTAGTTTAGAAACAAGATTCGAAGAACTACGACTCTTATTTTTGTTATATCTTCAAATTTTGAGTGTAACTATCTTCAATTTCTCATGCAACATCAATCTTTCTTGATTTCAGAGAAAAAAAAGTGGCATCTTAAGACCCCCTTTTGGTCCCCCGTCTTTGTGCACTTACCCTTGAAGAAAAGCCTAAAATCTGTTTGAGGTAGAACCATGTCGTCAAACAATCTTCTTAACCATATTGCTTGTTTGGATGCAATTGGACAACCTTTATATTGAGCTCTTGTAGAGCCAAGAGAAGTGGATTGTTGGTTCTTGTTATTCCAAGATATTGTACTCGATTCAATAAAGAAACAAAAAACACAAGTGGATCTCCCATCATTGGGATCATATCCTAAATCTAAATTAGTATAACCAGAAAATTTATAATTTGCAATTAAGGTGATATATTCATATTGCATAATATAATTTTGTGGATCAATTGAATCCAAATTTGAGACATTAAAACAAGAAAACAAAAGTTGATTTAGCTAACATAAGATTGATCCAATCTAGTTAAGAGATCCTTTAAGTCTTGAGAAGGAGTGCTATAAAAAGATAGGTAGCACAAAACAGGACTTTAGCCCAAAAATCTATAAGGCAAACATAAAGACATATCAACAATAGTTCTAGGTTTCCTTTCCGCTACAACATTTGTTGAATTGTAAAGGGAAAGGTTAGCTTAGGTTTAATTCCAAAGGACTTTAAATAACCAGTAAAGGCATTATGCACATATGCTTGACCAATATTAGTCCTAAGGGTTTTTTTTTTTGGAAAAGACAGACTTCCTTCAACAAAGAAAAATGAAACTTAATAAAAGTTTCAAGAACTTGATCCTTCTTTTGAAGAAAATAGATATAAGTTCTTGAATAATCATCAAGAAATAAATAAATAAGTGCATACCAAGATCATTGGATGAAATTATTTTCCATGGGTCCCAAAAGGTAGCTACAAGGTGCAACTGTGATGTGCCCTCCATGCTTAATCTTGTAGAAAGGGCTCCCTATACAACTTACTACACATGCATCCTCTGCATACAAATTTAGATGGAATAATACTAGGCAATCCGTCATTTTGGTACAATGAAATTTCTGAATCCCTTTAGCAAAACAACATAGAGGAGTAGAGAAGTAAGCTCTAGAATTATTTAGAGTATAGAACATAACTTAGAATAATATGAGAATGTGTGTAAAATCAAGTCCTAGTTAGAAAGAGAGATAATTTGTCACAAATTGTTAAACAAATTGCTTAGTGTCACATGGATAAACACTTCTCACAGGGATTATCAAAAAAACAAAACGAAATACTTCTATTTATTTAGATAGACCAATGCATTGAAAAATAAAACTTAAATCCTTTGAAATTATAATAATTTATAAAAATTTAAGAAAAAAAACACACCATTAATCATAAAATTAATCCCTATTAAAAGAAATTAATTAAACGAATTAATTTAGGATTAGTTTGTAGAAAATGCAAAAAAGAAAAAAACACCTAAATAAATAAACAAAAAAGCAATTTAAAAAAAAAAACATTAATTAGGGAAACAAAAAAGGCATTTTTTTTAAAAAATGGCCTAATTACATAAACAAAAGTCAATTTAAAAAAAAAAACCTTAAAAAAAACTTCTACTATTTAAAATACCAAAAAAAAAAAACTTATTATTAAAAAGAAATTAAAATGGACAAATCTTTATAGAACAAATCTCAGTTTTTCTTTTATTCTTGCCCTCAAAAATACCACTTTTACACTTTTGCCTTAAAAACAATGTTTTTTGGTCAGTCTATTCTCATTGCATTATTCAATATAGAAATAAAACTCCCCTGAAGAGACTTCCCCATAGTAGCACAACTACAAGGGTAAAATTTATAATAAAATTTGACTCTTTTTAAAGTTTAGAAATCTTTCATTTCTCGTGCCCTAACTTTGAACGTGGCCTACAGGGAATAAAAAATGTAGTATGAATTTTTTTCATAGGTTTTGAACTGCCTTCTCACGACCTCACATTGCTTGTTAAAAAACCACCGGGGTGAAGGGAAGACAAAAAAAAATATTTTAGGGGTGTTGATTTTGGCGGATGTAGTGCAGAGAGGAAGCGATGGAAAGTAAAAACAAATTTTATTAAATTTTTTTTGGTTTTAACTAAAATTTTTAATTATGATATTTTATTTCAGGGTTTAACTGCGTAGTTTTTGAGTCAAACACATGACCCATATTTTATGAGTAGTGGTTCACATGAACCCATCTCTCGTGTTAATGAATTTAAAATTTTTAAAACAACTTTGATTTGTTTATTTAAAATAAATTTAATTTGTTTAAAAAAAACTATCCGATTTATTTAAATTTTTTTTAATATCTGTAGCATGGAGAGTAGAAACAATTTTTTTTAAAGGAAACAAAATTAATTTTTTAAACAAAAATGAATAGAAGGATTTATATTTTTTTTATAGAATAAAATTTTTAAAGCAGAAATAGACCCTAGAAAAATTATTTTTAAAACTGGAAAATAATCTACATAAGGATAGATTTATTTTTAAAACAGAAGTAGAATGATTTTTTTTAAAGCAGATAGTTAGAACCATGGCTTCCCTATTTTTTTTTAAATACGAAACTATAGATATGAAATTACTAAATATTTTATTAAATTTTATAGAAAATGAAGAACATTTGAAACAAAATACAGATTTGTAAAGAAAAAACAATTTCTCTTCTCTCAATTTGAATGCTTCAAAAGATTAGTAAAAAAAGATGCTCTGATAACATGAAAGGAAAATGAAAAGAACAAGGAAAGAATTAATTGAGCATGTAGCATTGTTTAAAAGTAATTTACCATCCAATAAAGAACTAAGCAAAAAGCAAGCACCAAGATTTGACAAGGAGACCAAGAATTTGTAAGGGGAAAAACAAAGAAAAACCCCCATTATTATGAAAGTGGCATAAGCCTAAACTAAATAGAGGAGAGAAGCACCTCAACTAAATAGATGTGAGAGAGAGGAGTTGCATGTAACTCCCATAGTCTATGCAATCCATATTTCATAATTTGTGTGCAAAGTGTCACAATCCTCATAAGGAGGTGGCTAAAGTTTAAATATTCTTCCAAGTGGAATATGAACACGAGTCATCCTCACGTGTGAGGATACTCAAATAAGACAAAAATAATTTGTATTATAAATACAAGTATTTATAAGATCAAAAAATAAGTATAACCTTTACCAAAGTAAAGATTAAATAACCTTTACCAAAGTAAAGATAATATTCTAACAGGGTAAAAGCACAAACCTATGTCATACTTTCGGCCAATAGTACAGTACAAATCAAGCCGTTTTTGCCTGAGTCTGACTTGGGTGAGTTAGTTTCACCTAAAACCACGTCAGGTCTATGTGCCGCATACGTGGCTTGTACTTTTCAAGTGAGTCATTCTTGGGCGAGTTTGTTTTGTCCAAAACCAAGGAATTAAAAACAAAA
This sequence comes from Cunninghamia lanceolata, assembly GCA_027924645.1. NCBI lineage: Eukaryota > Viridiplantae > Streptophyta > Pinopsida > Cupressales > Cupressaceae > Cunninghamia > Cunninghamia lanceolata. Next base: position 57,940 of record BSBN01001176.1, read on the forward strand.
GAAATAAATGTCGACATATTTTGCGGTAGGCTTCTGGCAGACAATGACATGCTGGGGACAACAAATGGTTAGGGTTTCATTCAGGTGAATTTGTTACCATCTGCCACCTTCCAGCAATAGTTTGCCACCTTCAAGCATACTAGGTAACACTAAATGAGCCCCATTTACATGCAATTGAAAGTTTATATGTGTGTGTGTGTATGTTGTATATGCAGTATATGCACTGTATATGTTGTATATGCATTATATATGCACCGTATATATATATATATATATACACACACACATATGTGTGTGTGTGTATGTTGTATATATAATGGTGGATATACATATACTTATTGTGTCTACTGTATGTGCTCGATAACATACAATGTATATGTATATGCATTGTATATGTACTATATATGCTATATATAAAAATATATATACAACATATACACACACAAACACACACACATATGTGTGTATGTTGTATATATATTGGAGGATATATACATATATTTATTGTGTCTACTGTATTTGCTCGATAACATACAACATATATAGGATATACAACATATATATGTGTGTGTATATGATGTATATAAATTGTATATGATGTACATATATATTGTAGTATATGCTATATATCATATTGTTTTTTTCATAATTTCTATGCACTGTATATGTTGTATATATTTATATATGTGTATATGCACTATATATGCCAAACACAGATTTCATTCATTCAAAAAGGATTTAGAAATGTTCAAGCTGTAATATATATCTAGAGCATATACAACATATACAGTGCATAGAAAATATGAAAATAATAATAATATAGAGCATATACTACAATATATAAACATATACAGTGCATATACAACATATACAATGCATATACAACATATACCATGCATATACAACATATATAATGCATATACACATATACAATGCATATACAACATATACAGTACATATACAACATATACAATTTTGTTTAGTGGGAAAAAGAAGAGATTGGTTGGTTTTAAGAGTTTATGTTCAATCCTCCTTTCACACCAAACATTCCAAGGGCATATCAACCGAGTCAAATCTCCACTAAGTGAGAGCAATCACCTATCAAATTGGGCCACCACTTGGGAAGTTGTGGATTCTTGGATGTGTCAAACAATGTCTCCATTTAATGCTCAAGTGTACTTAGAAACCCTAAATATGCAAATCAGTAAGAAAATTATCAAATTACAACAAATCCTTTTAGACTGAGGTAAAGGATAGAGATATTTAACTCACTATTTTTTTAAGTTAGGAAGGCAGAGGACTCAGGGACATGGGGACTAGCGCCCAAGTCCAAGGTACTTGTTTCTTTCAACTTCCGTTTCTGGGAATTCAACTGTGGAGGACACTGGACTAGCGCCCTAGACTAGAAAAGCACCAGAGTCCTATTTCTTTTTCAAATCCAGAATCCTTGATGTCTGCTACTGCTTGCCTTAGTCAAGCCTCAGAGAGACATTCAAGTCTTCCAAACACCATTGTCAAATAAGAGTGTGAATCTTGATGGGATAGAGGCAAAAATCCAAATGATAAATGATTGAAAACACAATTGATATCACCATGTAGTGAAGAACTCATGGAAGGAAGATGCTCTTCATGCCATGAGGAGATGGATGTCAAATCTGCAAACACAAACATAATAACAACAAAGTACTACTCTGCAACACAATAAATGCATTGAATCACTTTCACATAAGCTTGTCAATCAAAATGTCCATCTAGTTTGCAAATGAAACCTAATCATGCTTATATATGCAACTACAAAGATTCCTGCTAAGAATTTCATAATTGAACCTTTAGATGTCAGCATAAGACCTAATTAACGGTCACTAATCTGACATTTGAAATTATGGCAAACCCAAAATAGGGCTGGACTAGGGTGCTAGCACCCAAGTCCACCCTACCATTTTTGCTTAGTGATCATTAAAGTTTAGCCCCCTAGGTCCTATTTGTCACATGACCCAAGGGTTTTCTCGTCGGGAGTCAGAAATAACATGCAAGATGCTCTAAATGCAATTACAGGACCTAGGAGCTAAACCTTAATAGGGAAAAGCCCCCAAGGTTACTTTTTCCAACATAACAAGTTCATATACAGTGCATATACATTGCATTTACACATATATGCATTCCATATACAACATACACACACAAATATATATATATATATATATATATATATATATATATATATATATATATATATATATATATATAACATCTTCCTTTTATATACACATATACAGTGCATCTACAACATATATAATGCATATACAACATATACAGTGCATATGCATATACAACATATACAATGCATATACAACATATACATCATATACACATGATATATATGTTGTATATGTTGTATGTTATCGAGCACATACAGTAGACACAATAAATATATGTATATCCTCCAATATATATTGTATGGTGAATTTTACAATAGGAAGGAAGTTAAGGAAATTGAAATACTCTGATGAGCAATTCATTTCAAGTAATTGTTCCTATAATGGAAAACCTTTTAAAACTAAACTTATAGTAATAAATTGTGATTGCACAAGTATCTTCTATTTTATGAGGTTTAATGCAACAATGATGGGAAACTAATGGATATGATTGTGTGATCTTATAGCGAGGGAATTTATTTTCCTATAAGCTTGAATGTATTGTTGTCCTCTTTACTTTATATTATTATACATACAGATAGATAAGTTTACTAAATATATATGTAGAAGTAACTCTGATTTTGAATTTGTTACATTCTATTCAATATTTTGCCAATACAGTAGTCTCTAATGTGCAAATTTCATAAATCTATCTCTTATTTTTTATAGTGTACTTCCTTTTTCATTGCTTCTCTATGATCTCTATTAGGCTTGAATTGAATAAGATTTTGAAGTAGTTTAAAAGGTAATAGAAGTGCTTCCAGTTGGCCCCTCTTTTTAATCTGCAAAAGGGCTTTAGTATTTGAGATTTCTATTTTAATAGTTGAGGGTTGTATCTAGTTTTGTGGATGCCATAATTGACCATTTAAAGTGTTTGCAATAGCTATAGTGTTCCATTTACTATTTTGAAATAGATCATGTTTTGAAAAATGGAGAAACTTATGGTGAAAGTAGGCCTTGGAAGATAGCATGAATTTATTGGCAACTGTGAGGATGGATTATGTTCCTTGGAGACTGAATCATTGTTTGGTTGATTCTCTAATTAGCGCTTTTATGTTTGTTTCTTTTTCATTGTGGCAATTATAGCATTATATTTTTAATTAAAATTTATTTTATGTTTGTTCAATAACTATAGAAACTAACCAACAAGCAGCGACCCTTGGTCAAACATAGGTCTTCACCACCATGATGTCTTGAACTAATCAATACTTTCATCCTAGAAATTTAAACTTTGATTACAGTATTCCAAAATATACATTATTTCAAATCAATCAAAATCATCTTGATAGTCTACAAATCAAATCAATCAAAATCAATGAATGATGGGAAAGATATAACATGATATAATAGGACCTCCATATATAACTTGATTCATGAACATATAGTAAAATTACACATGTAAATTAGGTATGGATGTGTCATAAGATGTGAAGGATACAATTATGTCAAAATTTGGAACAAATGAATGTATCTTAGCCAAGGAACAAACCCTAATATAGGTGTAATGAATGTAGGGTAAAATAGGTTGGGAGGGTAGGCTAACATATACAAACTTAAACTATTTATTTAATTATAAAAAATGTAATCAAATGACAAATAAACCCTAGACACATCTAAAATAGGTAATAAAATCAATTTAATTATATTGGATTTGAAAACCCTATGTTTTATAAATATAAACTAATTTACTTGTATGCAAACTAGGTTGTGTGGCATACAATAGGTTCTCCAAAAATATGATGGAAAGAGAATAAGTTAGCCTATATAGTTAATCTAGGTTAATCCAATGGAATATGTAAATGCATAAAAATGACTGTGAACTTGATCTATACTAGTGAACTTAACTTTTACTACTTTTTGACTTCTACTTTTTCATTCACTATGTTTTAATATCTATTTACTCTCACAAATTTAAACTAGTTTTTTTTTTAAATTTTCAAGTTTGTACTTAACAATGAAAGTGAATCCTGTAGGCAAAATAGTTACCTGTACAATTACATGTTGATTTAATGACTAGACAAATGATCAATGGAAACACTCTTTAGCTATGAAAATGCTCTTAGAATTCTCAAGTAGATGATGTATTCCTTTTAGTGCACCAATTGAAGTGTAAACATGCCAATGGTATGTATAGAATCTATCTCAAATTATAAGCCCTATAATTACAAGACTTTTGAAGGATACATTATATGCAAGCCACTAGACAACATGGATACATGAACAAACCATTCAAATAGCTAAAGTTGAACATGAAGAAACCTAAGCTCTACTATGAGGTGGTAGCATTGGGGAGACTTGGTTACCCAAAGGCATTTTGGGTTAAGCTATGTTGTTGTCTACATGTATCAAATTATTTTGTAGATAACTGCAACATAGCTTAACACCAAAAATGCTTTACCATTATCAAGTTTTCAAACAATGTCAAACTTCCTACAAGCATTAGTTAAGTCTATAGTGGCTTCATTCACGTATGCTATTCATGTCACGCAAATTTGATTTGATTATCCTAAGTCAAGTTATATTTTCCTTCTTGAGACAAGTTATTGTTTCCACTTTTACAAAATGAAATATGGATTAGTGTAACTAGTTCCTTATGAATTATTGTATTTAAGTCAACATTTTAGTTGAAAGTTCTTGTCACCAAACTATGAAGCCTCTACGTTGCACGTATGTAGGCAAGGCCATCGCAGATGAGCCCTCGAGGCATTAGGTCTGGCCCTTAGGTCGGGTTTCCTTTCTACATAGTAAATGATACCTTTGTAAATTTTGATCTAAGATACTCGATAAGATAGGATATGAGAGATTAATGCTCATGTAATTGAGGTAATGTTGGATAATGATGAAAATGCTTTGTAGCCATGAAAATGCTCCTAGAATGCCAAGGTTAAAAACTATGACCTTAGATTTAGTTGAGGTTAAAATTTTAGTTGTCTAAGAAATTGTAAGCAAAATCAAAGTTCACCAAATCGTGGTCACAAATCAATAACAAGTTACAAAATCAATTTAAATCATAGTGGGAAACTATTTATAAACTAATCAATACTTTCATCCTAGCATTTTAAACTTTGATTATAGTATTCCAAAATATACAAATTATTTCGGTATGGATGTGTCATAAGATGTGAAGGATCATACAATTATGTCAAAATTTGGAACAAATGAATGTATCTTAGCCAAGGAACAAACCCTAATAGGTGTAATGAATGTAGGGTAAAACAGGTGGGAAGGTAGGCTAACATATACTAACTTAAACTATAAATAAAAAATATTTAATCAAATGAAGAATAAACCATAGAAACATCTAAAATAAGTAATAAAGTCAATTTAATTATATTGGATTTTTAGAAAACCCTGTGTTTTATAAATATAAACTAACTTACTTGTATGCAAATTGTAATGCCCCGCCATGCAACCCTAGAGATAAGTTCAACTAAAGCAATAAAAAGGCATAATTTTTTTTTAAAGGAAGAAATGATAACAAAACATAACATAGACAAATAGCATTAAGTTAAACTATCATCTCTAGGGATTACATAGTTGCATTATTGCAATTTAACAACAATCAACAACGTACCTAGTTTAATCCAATAAACCAACTGAATCAAACTAGCATCTTTCATTACGACATCTAAATACATCAAGAAGTTTGCATTAAGATTACAAGTACAAAATAATATATCTTACAAGAGGAATTACATAGTTTCATTGTTATAGAAGCTCTTTTTCTGAATACATCAAATTACATAATGAGTCCCACTGATACATAAATCTAGATGCAAAAAGTATAAATAACTATCTTTATATATAGGTGCAAGCTAGAATCTGCTACGAGAGATACATCTACGAACCACGACACCAAATAAACCAATGGAATAAAGCACATCCACCCAACCATGTGGAACCTTGAGGTCCACCCCCCGTGCTAGGAGATAACAATGAGGTCCCACAATGACAACAGTTAAGAAGATAGTAGGTAAAGAGTGCAAGGACTACACATGACTCCAATACAACACAGATCAATATGAAAATCACAAGTAACTTAAACAACACTTCTAGAGGCAACCACACTAGGGAATGCTAGGTTGTAGTAGGGGTGAGTGTCATTGCATGGTCCTAACATGGGTTACCCTGACAGTCTCTAACTAGACACCGGCCCCCATCCATGGGTTACCCTGACAGTCTCTTGCTAGGCGCCGGCCCCCATCTATAGTTACCCTGACAATCTCTCACTAGACGTCAACCACATAGGGTGACACATGTGGAACCAACATTCCTTTCGTGAGGACAAGGAAGTTGATCTTGCCAACCAGGCCTTCTCATCCCATCCTTAGCCTAAACGAGCACTACAGACATGGGTGAGGAATCCAATTATCTTAATTAGTGTGAATACTACCCAACCCTCTAAATTTATTATTATGTTATCACTGGAATTAACAACTTCCAATGGGTTAGCCTGACATTGAAAGCCACCCCCCTTCTCTGCATCTAGATTCTTAAAGTCCAAAACATAAACCAAGCATGAACTATCACATTTCTCAAAATATACATCATTTCACATTACACAAGCAAGGCATTCCCATCTTGCATGCTCATCATAATCACATGAATAAGTACACTGAGCAAGGCATTCTCCATCTTGCATATGTAACATACCAACATGAAATAGGAGATAATATTACAAAAGTGCATTTTATTCAACTCACATTCACACCCTCCTAGGCCTCTGGAAACAACTTCTACAACACTTGACATCATTAAAACATACTGGTCATACATCACATTCACTTTCCAAAGCACATCCTAAACCAAGATCAATAATTCAATCAAAACCACAAATGTAACATATGATTTGATGCACTAATAATAGTGTTAAAGAATGTAACATTATTCCAATCATGATCAATCATCTAACAACATAAGGTAACTCTAATGCAGACAATAATTACTTGAAGGGATACCAATTATTCTATAATAGAAAATTCAGTCAAACAAGATACTACCCGTTAGTAGACTAACCTATTTTCTACACTGATGTGGATCTTATTTAAATTCTAGACAACTTTGTGATTTCTATTCAAAATAATTGTATAAGCAAAACATGAAGGATCATAAAGTAGATTAAAACCGATCATCCATTTCAATCTTTAGAAGGTCTATGAGTTAAATGCTGAATGTTTTATATCATATCATACCTAACCTCCACTTACTCACTCAATTTCATAACTAAGCACAATCTTTAATTTAAGTCATAAATAAGATTAGACTCCTTTATATGAACACAAAGTTCCTTAAGGTGAAGAGGAAGCAGTATATATATATACTTGGCAAGTCTTACTAAATCTAAACTAAATCTTATCTTCCACCAAAATATATCAAAGATATCTAGACATATAACAATAATTTCATAGACTAACTCTATGCACACTACATAAAATATTCTAATTCATACTAAAATTAAAGACTTAACTAAGATAATCATACACACCTTATAACTAGATCTAAAATAACAATTCAATATTTATAATATGATAATTTACATCAATTTGACTAAGACAAATATATATTAAGAAGCCTTATTTATTATCCATATCTTACTTTCTTACAATAGGTAAAACTACTAATATTCTTAAATATACAAGATAAAATAATAAATCAAAAAAAATATTTTAAAAGGATTTGACTTTTTATTTATAAAGTAATGCTTAAATATAACATATCTAAATAATAGGGATGAAATAAAATAATACTTAAATATATCACATCCCTAAATAATAGGGATTTGATTTCTCATAAATGAAATATAATAATACTTAAATATATCACATCCCTAAAAAATAGGGATTTGATTTCTCATAAACGAAATAAAATATTACTTAAATATAACACATCCCTCAATAATAGGGATTTGATTTTTCTATATAAAAAAAAACTTAAAAATAAAACACATCCATAAAACTATTCTTCCCTATTAAATAGGGAATTGACATCACACCTTCAAAGTAATAAATAAAACTCAAATTAAAACAATAATTAATTAAAGAACAATTTTAAAGATAGTTAAACTTTATAATTAACATTATGCAACATCAAATACTTAATATTTAGCTAAAAAGGTTTAATTATTTAAATTCTTAAATTAACATTAAAATAAGTTATTATATGCAAGAATTAATTAAATCAAATTCAAAAGAATAAGATTTTATAGTTTCATAATATATATTTTAATTTTACAAATAAGAATACTTTCTAAACTTTAACAAAATTTTTAATTCTAATATGGTAATACAAAAGGTAGATTTTTATGTTACTAAAACATGTACCATTCCTATTTCCTATCAAGATTAAAAAATTATTTAAGCACAAAGAGATTTATTTATTCACTTCTATTCATTATGAAAGCTATTCATTTATTCATATAAAAGTATTCAAACTAGAATTAAATTTGATATAATGAAAAGAATGTATGTGAGAGCTTGGCTGAGCCAGGCCATACGACTGCCATGGACAAGAAGAGGGATTCTAAAGAATTTAATTGAGGTAAAATTTTATTGTTTTACATACTAAAATTCATTGTTTCAATTGCATAAACTACAAACCAAACTTTATTTGCAATATTTTTGGTTTCAGGCAACATCAGAGAGTACCCCTAGTGTCGTATGACCGTACGACGACACTTGAGGGAAGAAAGTTTCATAAATATTTAAGGGTAATAGCTAATAAAATCTAAAATCTCCTATACCTTTGGTCTGAGATAACAATTGGACTGCAAATACTAAGTTTTAAATGCTATTTCAGGCATGATTCTATGCATATGGAGGCGTAGAATCAGGCAGGCTAGAGGAATAGAAAATATGAAAGTTCTATTAGAATGGAATTTATCTCTATTGACATTATTACTGCAAGTCATCAAATGGTATGAGATTTTAGACAAAAGAAATTTGTTTGATTGATTGAACAGATTGATGGCTGGAAAGAAAGAAATAGGTTTGCCTGGTAATAAATTTTGATCTCCACAAGCAAGGACGATACTATAGAAGTCAAGATTTCTTTTGATAAAAGAAATTCACATAAACATAGGAATGCAACAAAATAGAAGGATTTAATTTCTTCCAGTAGCAAAAGATTTCATTTAGCTAAGGTGTCTACTGGTAATATGAAAATATGATGATAGTGTAATAGCAAGATAGGTAGGTGTGAAGAAAGATAAATAGGTGTGAAGATTGGAGGATCAATAATATTTAAAATTGCTACAATTACATGATATACATGGCTAGATTGTTGAAGAGGACATTCAAGCAAATGCAAATGACAGGATTAAATATAATGGGGTTTATATAAAAGAGAGAATAGATTACATAGCTTTTACATATGATTGCAGATGGAAACATACTTTTGAAGGGTTTTCTATTGTCTGGGATGATTCACAGAGACCAAACTACTACCAAAATTATATCAAATCAAAAAGTGCTCAAACGCATACAAGATTTATCTTCATATACAGACAAGCAGAAGAAATTTTGTTTAAAACATGCCCAAAAATTCTTCAGACTTCTCTTGCTCCCTTCTCCTCTTCCTTTGCCAATTCCTCTTCTTTTCCCCCAATTTCTGTGTATCTTTTCTAAGAACTCTCCCCTCAAATAATTTTCCCAAAACCAAAATAGACAAAACAATTGATACCCACTATCACCATTCTCTTCGTTACAGCACCACTAACAGGAATAATTTTCAAATTTTCGACAACCCACTCCAACAATAAATTAATGGCAAAATAAAATAAAATCTCACATGTCAGATGAAATCAATAAAGTACTAAATATTGACAATATTATTATTATTGCTATCTTTCAAAGCTACTAATTTAATTTAATATAAAAAACAACTAATTAATATTCTTAATTTTCTACATTGACTATATAACCAAAATGATCAAACATCAACACATCTATACACATAAATCACTTATTCTATAAAATGAACCAAACGACTATAATCAACAACTTAATACCTTGGTCACTAAGTTCAATAAAATGAACCTTAAAATATAATAAATAAACAATAACAACCACATACCACAGGATGACCAACACCCGATGACAAGTACCAACTTAGTGACAACTACACCCATGATTGGAATACATGGATGACTACAAACTGAAGACATTGGCTGATAGAGGGAACCCCATGTTATCTCCCATCCACATTATCCATTGGTGTAAAGGCACGCTCAGACCTGCTAATTCAGGTGGAGTTAGTGCCTAGTACCTGCAACCTGCATCAAACTAAGGGGTTGTGTACAAACATATATATATATATATATATAATCAAACACACTGTAACAGGGAATCACAGCATAGTAGGGTGCTCATTATGAGTAATACTACACTGTCCCTTCACAAAACACATCACAAATATCCAGATTAAACAAGTTTATTAGTAACTAAACAACCAAATAACACATAGTTAGATAGTCACATAATTCATGTAGTAAAACAAATCTACATAATCAGTTAATCCATAACTGATCACAACATAAGCATAATGTATTAATCATAAAGTATCAACAGTGTCATTATAGTAAACATCAATGAATGTCATCCACTACATCAAAACGGTAAACCTACCATCAACATGTCTAACATACCCTAAGTATTCTGAGTATCTTACCTTCATCTTCATGCTCCTTAGCCCAACCACCTGCTCATCCAAAGTGAGAATGGAGGGGCACTACACAAACTAGGTTGTGTGGTGTACAACCAGGTTCAACAAAAATATGATGGAAAAAGAATAAGTTAGCCTATATAGTTTTAAATCTAGGTTAATCCAATGGAATATGTATATGCATAAAAATGACTGTGAACTTGATATCTACTAGTGGACTTAACTTTTACTACTTTTTGACTTCTACTTTTTCATTCACTATATTTTAATATCTATTTACTCTCATAAATTTAAACTAGTTTTTTTATTTTTAAGTTTGTACTTAACAATGAAAGTGAATCCCTTAGGTGAAATAGTTACCTGTACAATTACATGTTGATTTAATGACTAAACAAATGATCAATGGAAACATTCTTTAGCCATGAAAATGCTCCTAGAATTCTCAAGTAGATGATGTATTCCTTTTAGTGCTCTAATTGAAGTGTAAACATGCCAATGGTATGTATATAAGATCTCAAATTACAGGCCCTAAAATTACAAGACTTTTGAAGGATACATTATATGCAAGCCACTAGACAACATGGCTACATGAACAAACCATTCGAATACCTAAGTTTGAACATGAAGAAACCTAAGCTCTACTATGAGGTGGTAGCATTGGGGAGACTTGGTTACCCAAAGACATTTTTGATTGAGCTATGTTGTTGTCTACATATCAAATTGATTTGTAGATAACTACGACATAGCTCAACACTAAAAATTCTTTACCATTATCAAGTTTTTGAACAATGTCCAACTTCATACTGATCTCATTAGTTAATTCTATAGTGGCTTCATCCACATATGCTATTCATCTCATGCGAATTTGACTTGATTATCCTGAGTCAAGTTATATTTTCCTTTTTGAGACTAGTTATTGTTTCCACTTTTACACAATGAAAATATAACTTAGTGTAACTAGTTCCCTTATGAATTATTATATTTAAGTCAACCTTTCAATTGAAAGTTCTTGTGACCAAACTACAAAGCCTTTATGTTTTGCGTACATAGGCAAGGGCATCACGAATGAGCCCCTGAGGCATTAGCTCTAGCCCTTAGGTCTTGTTTCCTTTCTACATAGTAAAATAACTTTGTAAAGTATGATCTAAGATAAGATAATCGATCTAGAATATGATAGGATAATGCTCATGTAATTGAGGTAATGTGGGATTATGATGAGATTCCCCTTGTGAGAAGCTAATGATGTGAACATAAGAGAAGATGCCTTCAAGGGAAGAATAGATAATTGAGCCCCCTAAGGGGAAGAGTGTCTATATATGAAATACTAATTAAAGGATCAATGGAAACACACTTTAACCCACTGGATAAGACTAGAACTATTGTTTCCACTTTTACACAATGAAATATGGATTAGTGTAACTAGTTCCCTTATGAATTATTGTATTTAAATCAACCTTTCAGTTGAAATTTTGTGTGACCGAACTATGAAGCCTCTGTGCTGCATGTATGTAGGTAAGGCCATCACGGATGAGCCCCCGAGCCATTAGGTCTGGCCCTTAGGTCAGGTTTCCTTTCTACATAGTAAAATAACTTTGTAAAGTTTGATCTAAGATAAGATAATCGATCTAGGATATGATAGGATAATGCTCATGTAATTGTCTCCCCTATATTTAATTTATGCATCAATTGATCATGTGTAATTATTTGGAATGTTAAAAAATTACAACGGTATACATTGTCTTTCATTCCAATTTACTTTTTTGCCAAACATTTTCCTAATCCTCAAGTTTGGAGTGGATAGATTTTAGTTTACACATTTTCTATGATTTAGAAGTGTTTAAATTTATTTTAGTTTCAATTTAATTAATTGTTAAAATTTGTAAATTAAATTACAATTTAATTATCATGTGCTATAGATATTTTGACACATGGATGATCAAACTTCACATCAGTCTGATCATCCAGGTGACACTAGTGGTAGTTCTACTTTATATGCTGAGACTATTGAGAGGTTTGAAAATGCTTTGAGTGAACTTGATCGAACAATACATAACACACCAAACTTGTCAAATAGAGACAAGTCAGTTATGATCTGAGAGATCACACGTGTGATCGACATCGTTCGATCATACAATCCTTATGATTAGATTAGTGTTGACATGTTTTATGTGTCACTTTCTTAGAGTGTTGGTGGCAATGAGAAATGGTTGAATCTATTTCTAGGATGGTTTCAGTAGATAATGTTCTCAGCATGTTCCCATCTTATAGGGGATGAGAGAGAGTGAGAGGCTATTCCCCCACCAAGTGTGAGGATCAAATTATGGGTCCTTTTATCTATCCTAGATTTTTGGCAGCACATCACAAATGGCCTAACAATGATGAGTTGCCATTGTATTTTTGTAAACAATTATATGCAGAGTTCCATTTACATTTACTGTTGATTATACATCCTTCCCTAAACATGCTAGATAGGGGAGAGGGAGGTTTGCAGAAAAAGTTGAATATAGACAACTAGAGTTGCCACCTCCTTTGAATAAGAGGTCCTTAGTTGGTCCACACCTTTTTGGCTTCCAAAAAGTGTGGAACTAAAAAAAGCTGTAGAACCATCAATGAACCCCTCGAGATGCAAGATTGTTGAGAGCCTCATGACTATTACTAGTGAGGTTGATTAGTTGTCATCTGATCATGTTGGGAGATATTTGTTACATCTACAGAATCACATTCCTCCCACTGAGGCCACATCGACCTATTCTGATCATTACATTCATGCTAATATACCATCGCCACATGATGTGGCATGGATTAGTAGAGAGCATGTTTTGCGTAATATGACTAGATGCCTCGTTAGTGATTTATTAGATGCATACCAATTCATCAACAATGAGTATGGGATCCCAATTTATGGCATATTCTTACATGTTAGGGAACATTTTGGTAGATAGAGGAGCCATGGTGAGGCAACTTCATAGGGTTTGGGGGGACATCAGGATGTTCCAGTTGGTCCTACATGCTCCACCCCTCAGCATGTTCTAGATCAGGTTCAGGTGACTGCACTTGATATTCTAGGAGGTGAGTATAACAGGCTTCTTTTTGGCAATGAGCCTACACCATCTACACATCTTTTGTTCTCCCTCCATTCTTTTGAGGCTAGTGGGATTGGGAGGGTCCTCAGTGTTGCTGCAGTTGAGGTAATTTATTTTAAAAAATTACAAGATCTAAATTAAATTGTGCAATGTTTGAGCTCTGGCTCTTGATTGAAATCATGTGTACATGTATGAATTGAATATGTACATTAGACTCATGCTGATGTCTTAGTGTAATGCCCCGTCATGCAACCCTAGAGTGCAAGACTAAAAGTGCAACATTACAAAACTAATTTTTTTTTTTAAAGCAAGTAAATGCAATAGCAGTAACCAACGGTATCACATCACAAAGAAATATGCACTTCTAACTCCTCTAGGGAAGCATATCTGCATTAGAGAATATAAAGTAAAAACCACCTAAGAGATAATCAATTATTACTGCTACAGAAAGATCAACTTATCATTGCAAGATAGTTTATTTACAAAATTACAATGCAAGATTACAAGACCGATCGTGTCAGTTTACAACTGAATAAATAAGAAAGCATACAACAACTCTGAAGGAGGAAAGCAAATTGGAACTGGAACCCCTCTGCATAGAACTTGAACCGTATCTCCAAAAGGACCAATGGATAGCTCTGCCTCCCAACCATGTGGAACCTTGAGGTCCACCCCTCCAAGCTAGGAGATAACAATGAGGATTCCACTAAGCCAAGGTACAACATCAACAATAACCAAACGGCAGAAAACTTGACACAACTCACCATACCAACAAAGCTGCACAAGACAAGACAGCACTCCAGAGACACAACCAAGAAGGAACAACTGAACTGCATAAGGAGAGTGTCATTGCATGGTCCTAACATGGGTTACCTAGGCTATCTATCCCCAGAAGCCGGCCCCCATCTATGGTTACCCTAGCAGCCTCTCTCTAGGCACCAGCCCCATAGGGTGACACATGCAGAGCTGACAGGTCCTCTCATGGAGACAAGGAGGTCGGCCTTGCCAACCAGGCCTTCTCATCCCATCCTTAGCCTATGAGAGCACTCAAGGCATGGGTGAGGTCTCTTACTTATCTTGTTAAGTGTTTAATACCCCAACCCTCTTGATTAAGTTATTAAGTTTTCCACATGCTTACAACTTCCATGGGGTTACCCAGGTGACCTCTCACTAGGCACCGGCCCCACCATGAAAGCCACTCCCTTAGCGTTCTCAAACCACAACAAATAGGTATAATAGTTACAATTCAACTTCGAGCCATATCTTACGCCCTTCACTAGGCCACAACATATAGTCCATAGAATCCCATCAAAATTTGAAGCAATACCATTTAGAAACCAAGTACAATATCCAAGGGATCATTCCCCATTCATTACAAGATATGAAAATCCAGTGGAACCAAAACATTGACCTGCCATAATTAGAACCAAACCAGGAACTACACCTCTAGAGTAAGGTACAAACCAAAAAAAAAAAAAAACCATTATCTGACAAGAACAACACTTCCACCTTTAGACACCAAGTAACCATGACATCTCTCAAGGTTCACAATTCACAGTTAACCAAATCATGAACATAGACTCCACCCAAGGTGAACACAAAAGTCCATTACAGCATTTAGCTATGACCAGAAGGATAATCAAACATAAGATAATCAATGGACTCCCAATTCCATCATGAGAACAACTTATAAGATAAAGCATCAATTTATAATAAAATTCAAGTTCATGACATTAACAACAATAGATGGAGTAAACCGACAATTGGTTCAAAGTCTCTAAAATGAGGTAGAATAGCATATTCAAGGGTATCCACCACTTACGCAACACGAAAAGGGTTATACAAGTATGGCTAACCAACTAAAATTCGACAAGTAAATCAATGCACTCCTATTATCCCCTGCACTAGAAATAATAAATCAAATCCCTCTACAATCTCCACCACAATACTTATCCACAACAATGGTGTAACATGGAAACCTCTACCCCAAAGTCATCATTACTCCCAACCAAGAGTTTTACCCACAAAACCATATTTGAAAACAACTTGACATAGCCTTTAAGGGATGATACAGACCGACTATCATAGAAAGGCTTTTGCTTTCAATGAAATATAATGATTTAACATATCCTATATCATTTACATGGACATCACTATAGGAAACGAGTATTATAACTCAAAACACACAAATTTCTAACTTAAGATATATTTACTAAAAATAATGGATCCTATGATAGTATGAACATAATTACAATTAGCGAGCATACTCAATAATTTCATATAACCAGTTTGCCTATTCTAAGACAACATCATAAAATAATGTTAATTCTACAAGATTACGAATCTAAACAATAGAAGAAATCTAAAATATCCCACTAACTACAATTACAATTACAATATCAAAACACAATGCTATACATAATTACATACAAGCATAAAATACCTTTTTACGTCTAACCATTACAATTTCCAAAGAAAATCACTACAAGCTTATATAAATGTGTGTATATTCCCTAACATTTATCGCTTATAAAATTCCAACACAAGGCGTATGTATTTTTCTATTCACTAAAGCAACAATTAACATGCTATTATCTACCATTATCCACTAAACCAAACTATAAAGAAAACAAATATATGATTACCAAAAGCATAAACTTCTTTATAACAACAATTTCCTTATAAGCATATTTTACCGTTTCTCATAATACCAATTCAATTTCAAAACAAGACACTGTGTATTTTTACCTACAAACATAGTTTACCATTTAGCGTTTGACATCTACACTTTCTAATAAAACATTACAACATATACAAAATATTTTCCTAACTTTCTACCACTTAACAATTCTAAAATGAACAATTACAAGAATAAGATATATGACTATATTCGCTTAAGATACTATCCACATAACGATCTTCCACAACTACCAATCTAAACCTTCACAAACACTTTACTATTACAGAACCAACCAAAACCTTAACAGCCCCTACCAGCTTAAACTACAAGCTCTACCCGATTACCAAGACACTATTTCTTTAACACCTAATCCCAAAAGCATAGGATATCATCTAAAACAAACCATCCTGAATCAATGCAAGAATCCTATCAGCATACTACCATTCTTATTAGACAGCTACACATAAGAACCCTAGCTGCACCCAATGACTACCTTTCTACCCTTCCCCGACCACGACTCTAAATAGACTAACTTACCACAGAGAAACCACAACCACTGCACTTCACCCACAAAACTTACAATAACTACAACAACATGCAACCGCTATGGTTCGGCCAACCTACAGACTTTTGCGTCGACAACAAAAACTACAGTTTCAATCAAACAACAATAAATACATGCATTATTCCAAAGCATAACTTCTATTTAACGTATTACAAATTCCAATCAATCATTGTAAATCTTCTTATTTCCCATAAGCAAGGGCCTCCCACAAGCATAAATTCCAACTATTACAAGACACCCACAAACAGACATCCCACGAGCATTAAGCATTTTCCCGTCGCTTCCACACAACTAACACACTACTACAAAAGACTTGCCTTAAGCCATGAGTTTCTACTAAGCTAACACATTTGCTATAGGTTTGGCTAAAACTTTGTGCTATGGTGTTCCCATCCCCCACTCGACTACAGAGTCTAAATAATAGCGATACCAATAAAATGCAAAACATTCCCATAAGACACGTCACTGACTACACATCTCACAGGATGTTCTAACCACACAAAAGCTAAGTTTTCACGCCTCTCTCCCCATTAAACCACTACAATAAACCTTTACAATGCTTTAACAGCGACAACATAAGACTTTCTGTGGCTTTGATTTAAACATGCATTTACTGTTACTTTCAGCTACCCACGACCAAGAAGAAACGATTCAATAACTTGCATCAGCTAAGAGAAGGGACTAATATTAAGACGTTTGCAAGGTTTCAGGTCATAATAACATATTAGCTGCAGACATACACTAACCATTTTAAATATAACAATATGGCCCATGACACAAATTTCTTACAATAAGATTTAATTCCGTAATTCCCAACTTCCAGGTTTGAAATTTCATAACTAAAGTAGAGCCAACATTCGAAATGATATCAGGCAGGATTAATCAGCCAAAACAGATTAAAGTGATAAAAGAAGTGAGAAAAGATCGATTGGCCTAAAACTGGTCAATGCCCTAGGGAGTAAACAAAAGTTACTATGAATCATGTTAAGACATTTCAATGTTCTCTGACGGACGTTCAAAAGAAAACGGTTCTAGCAAATAGCTCAAGAGTATCAACCTAGGCGACATACCAATGGTGGAGTGATCCTTTAAGCATGAGACACAGGTGAGCATATTAAATGGATTGACCATTTTGAAACCTATCACTCGGAATGGCGAATGCGCTTAAACAGGAAACAGTCTAATTCAAGTATCAATGAAAGCCAAAAAGGAAAAGTTTTGCTTAAGGAAAACTTGATTTAGGACTATAAAAAGATTCATGCCATAATGACTGACACTCTAAAATAGCAATCAATAACAAAGAGCTTGTTAATCGTTAGATTCTGGCAAAGATTAAATGACAGTTGACTGGACGTTCCAGAGATTACTAAGGAATTTGGACCTAAGAAAATCGGTCAGGTAATGAGGATTGGCGCTAGACACTCTTGATGCTAGGAATTATAATGGTGCTCCACACAAGAAGGAACATGAAGATATTTATGGCATGGAGGAAGGCAGCATTTTAACGGAAACAAAATAAATAATATAGAGAACTCTTCGGTAGTTATGCATGCAAGAAAAATGCATTGATAGGGCTCAGGAATTGCGTTGGCAATGTAGAGAAAAATCACGGTTTGCTGGATAGAAAACTTTAAAAGGTGTCCCTACATGAATTGCCATAAGATGTTTATATCAAAGGTAACTTTCCTCCAATGCCACTGGTAGAGGGAAACAAGGTTGACATCTATTTGGGCATAAACAAAAGGGTTTGCATTAAAAAGGTATCGCACAGCTAGGCAACACCATCTGGCTTCAATAGTTTCTCTTAAATATGACACTAATGCCAACGGTGCAGGTGACAAAAAGATTAGCAACCATAGCATTGAAAGGAAGGTGTCTTTGCATAAAAGTAACGCATGCACCAGCACTGGCTAATTTTTTTTTTTTTTTTTAAAACGTAATATCATAAAAACAAAGGCAGTAGGTTGTTCGAGTATAAAGGGAGGGTTCAAGGTTCCACAACAAATCTAATGGTAATGAGTACTAGACCCCATGTCCATACTGAAGGATGGATACCACGGGGATCCATAAGGAAGCGACCCATAGTCCTCAGCAGGCATTAACTTTAATTGATAAAAAGAATTGGTGACAACAAAAATATTATGGCTGGGTATTCAATCTTGCAAGGGTATACGATGATGGCAACTCAGAACAAAGATCAACTTGGCAGGGTACATGACTTACAGGATGATTGCCTCAGGGGTAAGTCACGGTGGAAAAGAAATAAAAGAAAAAAAAGAAAAAGAACAAAATAACCATAATGGTGGATAAATCTTAAAATAAGATTACATCAGTTGCCCCAAGATTTTCAATTAACAGCAGAGTCGCAATACTGGTAAAGAAACACTGAGAGAGAGTATTAAAAAAAAACATTTACAATTTCTAATTCACGAATCATTAAACAATTTAATTTATTCATACACTCGACATCCTGCACACTTCCACAGATGGTAACAACATGCGTAAAATAGAGAAATGGGTAAACAATATGATTACCTGGTTATAGCAGAGACCTCCCTCCGGTCCTTCCAGCTATCTTCCTCAGCACAGGATATTACCCCACCCTACAAGATGCATGGGGTATCAACTTTCCCTCCCGTATAAAAATGGTTCAGCTCCCCCATTGTCATGGACATGCATCTGTTACTAAGCAACCCCCTCTTCCGGGAATCAACAATTTACTAAATCAAGAGATTCCAAATCTTCCAATTTTAAAACTGACAACTCAAGGCATTTATTTCCCATATCAAGATTGTTCTGCACCAATTATATTTTAATCACCCATAACTCCATAACTCCAAATTTATGACATAAATACTCTTGGGCAGATAATTAATTCTAGACTATTATAAATTTTACCCAAGGTATCATACAAAGTTCTAAGCCCAAAACAAATAATGTCCAATAACCATAAAAGAAGCATTATTAATTAATAATAAATCATTAAAGTATTTTCCAACCACACATGAGCATAAATAACACAACTCGATAATACCCCACAACACAAGATAACCAACATAAAAGGCAAGACCATGACTCAAGACGACAATAGAAGACAAGGACCGACCTAATGGAATAGACCTCGTGTTATCTCCCATCACTGATACCCATTGGTGTAAGAACCCGCTCGAACCTGCTATATCAGGTGGAGTCGAGGTTCGGTACCTGCAGCCTGCATCAAACAATTGGTTGTATATGACCAAATACATATACGGAATGTCAGAGAGTCACGGCGTAACAGGGTACTCAAAGTGAGTAATGTTACACTGTCCCTGCTCTTGGACAAGATTATAACTATAGCATTTGAAACCAGATATCAATGAATCTAATAAAACATGCAGATATTAATCCATTACTAATCATGTCCAACATATCATAACTAAAGTAATCATGACTCATAACACATATCTAAATAAATCCTTTGAACATAGTCACCAAGGTCAAAGTGAGCATAAACCATAACATACTAATCCAATGTCTCAGAATTGAATCAATGCAATGAACAACTAACAACTGTCTCCGATTGATAGAGAGCAATGCAAGATTACCACTATCACAAGCCAACGATGAGGGGGCACTACACTTAGCACCTGGATATGGAGATTTGTAGTATGCTGGTGATCCTAGACATCATCATGAGGTATTGATTTTTAAGTACACATATATCTTTAATAAATTTTTACGTACAACATCAAGTACAAGTTTTCTAACTAAATACACATGGATATATATACATGTACATGCCATATAGGTTCCAAGATCAGGTCATGCTTCTTTTTAGACTCCTGTGCATGCTCATCATCTACATGATCCAGACCTTGGATGTCAGGTAATTTAGAGATTTGCAAAGTATTAATTATTTATTTAAAATTAAAACAGGTTATATATATGTTTTTAAAATTTTATGGTGTTTCATGTGCAGGGATCAGTTGGAAAGGGCTTGGGTCAGGGATCAGGACATGGATCAGATCAGGGATCAAGACATGGCTTGGATCGAGGATCAAGATAGGGCTCGAGACATAGCGAGGCTTAATCCATTCGCTGAGATCTATCTAGACATTTATGAGTTGTTAAATTACATGAGTTGAACATGTTTTATATTTGTACATTTGGACATTATGAGTATATTTTAGAGACATTGTTATGAGTCGCATGCATGTTTTATATTTACATTTAGACATTATGAGTATATATTTGGACATTATGCATGTATGTTTTATATTTACATTATATATGTATGTTTTTATGTTTTATATCTAGAGACATTCTTAAAATATGAGTCATGTATGCGTTATATTTTAGTTTTATATCTTGTACATTTGGACATTATTGATTTATGATGGAATTTATTTATGATGAAATTTACATAGATTTTTCTTACAAAGATACATGTATGCTAGTACCATTTGCAGTTGCAATATTAATATGATAAAATTATTTAATTAATTATTTATGATGAAATTTGTAAATAGATTTTTCTTAGAAAAATTATTTAATTAATTATTTATGATGAAATTTGTACATAGATTTTTCTTAGAAAGATACCTGTATACTAGTTGTAGTATTAATATAATAACATTATAATTAATTATTTATATCTAGAGACATTCTTAAATTATGAGTTGAATATATATATGTTTTATATTAAATATTTTTAAATATCTTGGACATTTGGACATTATTGATATAATAATGTATTATAATTACTTATTTATAATAATTATTTAATTGAGATATAATTTGTTACAATTTCATAACTTTATACTAACATACATGGATGTGCCTGATAGGTCTCTAGATGGATAACTATCTTCTTGGAAGTAACAATTCAAAGGTATACATTAAAGGCCACCATCAAGAATATTATTTAAGAATTGATATATAATTTGTTATAATTTTATTTAACTTTGTACTGACATGTGGATGTGCCTGATGGGTCTCTTTGGATAACTATCTTCTTGGAAGTAACTTTATAACTATAGGTCAACTTTGATCAACAATCATTTCCATTTGTTGTTTCTAAAGAAATGGACAAAGTAGTACATATAAACTTTATGGTTGTAAAGCAAATGCAAGAAGATATCTTAGCATTTTCTTTACAACCATAAAGTTTATTTGTACTACTTCATCCATTTCTTTAGAAATAATAAATGGCCATGATTGTTGATAGTCATAAAGTTACTTCCAAGAATATAGTTATCCAAAGAGACCTATCAGACACATCCACATGTCAGTACAAAGTTATGAAATTATAACATTATATATCAATTCTTAAATAATATTCTTGATGGTGGCTTTCAATGTATATCTTTGAATTGTTCAAATCTTCTTAGCACATCCATGTATGAACTTATTAAATGAACTGTGTAAATTATGAACTAGATAGATATCTAATGTAGGCCCTTGTTAAGTTTGAGGCCCCTAAATGATAATGATACAAAAAATTTAAAAAAGAACTCAATTGATAAATTTACATATAATGATCTACCAAACTCACATGATGAAATAACATAACTTTAAAAGGTCATGGCCTAAACTTAGCTCATTTGAACATGTAAATTATGAACTAGATATATATCTAATGTAGGCCCTTGTTAAGTTTGAGGCCCCAAAATGACAATGATACAAAAAAGTTAAAAAAGAACTCAATTGATAAATTTACATATAATGATCTACCAAACTCACATGATGAAATAACATAAATTTAAAAGGTTGTGACCTAAGTAGCTCATTTGAACATGTAAATTATGGACTCTAGATATCTATACAAAAAATAGCTTCCCTTAGCTTCGAGAAATATTTAAATTCTATACTAAAAAGGCCAACCATGTGAAGGTGGAAGCTCATGTGGCCTCACCTAAGACCTAAGACACCTAAGACATCTAAGACCTAAGACACCTAAGACATCTAAGACCTAAGACACCTAGAAGACATAAGACCTAAGACACCTAAGGCCTAAGACACCTTTAAGACATCTAAGACCTAAGACACCTAGAAGACATAAGACCTAAGACACCTAAGACACCTAAGCCATCTAAGACCTTAG
The DNA here is from genome assembly GCA_027924645.1 of Cunninghamia lanceolata. Classification (NCBI taxonomy): domain Eukaryota; kingdom Viridiplantae; phylum Streptophyta; class Pinopsida; order Cupressales; family Cupressaceae; genus Cunninghamia; species Cunninghamia lanceolata. Next base: position 81,206 of record BSBN01001176.1, read on the forward strand.
AAGATACCTAGAAGACATAAGACCTAGAAGACACCTAAGACCTAAGACACCTAATACATCTAAGACCTAAGACACCTAGAAGACATATAGACACATTTAAAGACCTAAGACATATAGACACCAGGTTAAAGACCTAAGACACCTTTAAGACACCTAAGACACCTAAGACATAGACACCTTTTAAAAAAGACCTACTTGACACCTAAGACCTAAGACATAGATACCTTTAAAGACCTAAGATATATCTATGACGTAAAACACCTAAGACACCTAAAACACCTTAGAAGATGTAAAACTCCTAAGATGTACACCTAAAATACCTAAGATGTAAAACACCTACGACGTGCCTAGACACCTAAGACCTAAGACACCTAAGACATCTAAGACACTTAAGACATCTTAGACCTAAGACACCTAAAACCTAAAACCCTAAACCTAAGACCTTTAAGACCTAATCTACCTAAATTAAAGACTATATATATAGTTTAGAGATCATACCTGCACAGTTCATGAAGTTCAATAATCAGGAACCATTGAAATTAAAAGTTGAAAGGAAATAACTATCAAGAATCATAAATTTTAAAATAAAACTAATTTATTTATATATCATAGGAATCTAGTGTGAACATACCTTCATACCATGTATCAATCAAGGTTCAACTCACTCTTCAATAATGTAACTTATAATGTCCACACAACTTTTAAAGCTCTTGGTACATATAATCTGAATCTTCGCTATCTTTTATTATCTCTAAAATCTTTTCGTGATCTTCAATAAACAACCTCTACTTTTGTTGGCCATGTCCTCTTTTTGGTAAAATTTCCAAATTTAATCTCGTTGCTATAACTAAGTGACTATAATGTAGAACCCTTTGTCCTGGCATATAATCAATAAATATAATACCATTTTTATCTATCTTTGTTTGTTGATAACATGTGCCTTCAACAACGATTGATCCAATGGGATAAGATTGTCCATCACCATCTATCATTGATTCTAACAATTTAGATTTTGGTTGCATGCATCTTAGTAGATAGTAATCTACACCTTCTGGATTGTCAGGTTCTGCAACCACAACAAAAATATCTCCTGTACACACCACAAGTAAACATGTTTGTACATTATCTAGATTCAATGTAAATCATTCAAATATTTATAATGACTCTTGACTTAGGTAGAATACAAATCAAAATTTTGTAAGTTAAAATTTAATTTAAATTTACATTTAAAATTTACCTGTAACAATTAAATCTGATACATGTTCGTAATCAACTGAATATAGAGGATTATAGGTCCATCTACAATGTCACTATCTTCAAAAGGAGGCATTGATAATATTTGTTTCATTTCCCATTGTGAAACATATCCATCTCTAATATTCTCACATTGTAGAATATTTGCATTGTTCTCAATGCAATCAACACAAAAACATGATTTTTCTCTCATTTGAATAGTAAGAGGCTTGCTATGTCCTATAGTCATGACTTGCTACAAACTTCTAATACCATTAATTGTTTGACAATTATAAGGATTCGATCGATCAATATCTATGTATGAACAAATTCAAGCTCATCCAATTAAGACTAAACTTCTAAATTTACTTCTTTAATATTTATTTAATTTCAAGCATCCAATTAAGACTTGTGTAAATGTAAATATCTGTGTATTAAAACAAATTTAATAAATTCATGTACTTGAATTTAAATAAAGTTTTCAAATAACATATTCAATTTACATACCTTTAACTTCCCAAAAATAGTGTTTGTTGTGTATTGAGTCACAGACACGAAAATGACTTTTGCGCCATTCAACAATTTCATTTGCATTTCATATGGTGTTACCTGCAAGTTCATGTCAAGGCAAAATATTCAACAATTTTAAATAATTTACATAAATTTTGTATATGGTACAAGTTTACCTGCAAGTTCATATTGGTGAAGTGCACACTTCACACATGCTCCTACTCCATTGTGCTCTCCTTTTTCATGTCCACTCTCAAAAAATTCCACAAAAACTTTATATTATGTATAGCATGTTGTTGCATTAACCAATTAAATGTTTTTGCATACTTAAATTGTCCTGTATTTAGTCATATAAACAACCATTTGAAAACCAAAAATAAGTTAAAAATTATATGTATATATAAGTAATTTATTCAAGTCAGTAAAGTTATAAATTTAAATTTAAAATTAAAAAATAAAAATAAAAATAAAATCAACACTTACCAACACATCCATCAGACCAAATCCAATGTTGTAATGCACTTATGTCATGTCATCTCAAATCTTTAAAAAATATTCCAAAACAATGTGCTACATAACTTCTATCATGAGTCGTATCATCACTGATATAAAAGTGAACCTCCTTGATGATAATTCGTTCATCTTTTGAATCTCAGTTTGAGGACTAAATGTATATAGTTCTTAGAAAAATTTACAATAGAAAGAATACAACCAAGTGGAAAACAATTCTTTAAGTCATGAAATTACTTAGCCTGCCATCTTGCGTCATGACAATGTTGGATATGCGGATATATGATGTTATGAAATTTAGAGTCCATAAACTCATTGTAGGGAAATTCACTCTCTCAAAACAATTTTTTTGGACTCAGCTCCTGACTTCGTTAAGTATTTCTCATACTCAAATCTCTTTCAAACAAATGGCATTGAATGATCAGTATTCTCATATGGTATTAAAAGTTTCCTTAAATTTCTACAATATATACATGCATTTTTATACATTGTACAAGTTTTCACTTAAGATAGACTTCACAAATTGTGTTGTACTTCCAGAGATGACTACATTTGGATTAACTATTGACATAACTTTTTATATGACTATAGGTGTAGATGAAATTCAACATGATTTGAACAACAACAACAAGTTTCACGTACTTTATTTATACGTATGAAACATGGTCGTAAACTCTCAAACATCCTTTGAAAAATCTTCACCTGTGGAAATTCTTTCTTGAATGCTTAAAAAAGTTCACTTTGTGTTGTATCTATAAAATGTTTTGGATGAGAAAATTTTTCACCATCTTTGCCTTTTATTTGTATAGCGTCCCTTCTATTGAAACATGGGAGTGGTTGGTCCAATATCCAATTACGTTTTGTTTACATCTTCTGAAATTCTATCTTTCCGAGGGAGTTGACAAATATTTACCCAATTACTTTCAATGTTTTCATCTAATTTGTTTCTCTTCTTGATATATCTTTGAATAGTTCTCTTAGATACATTTACTACTTTGTCAATTGCTTGAACTTGTCTTCTATGTGATAATTTTTTACTAGAAATTACAACCATCAATGCTCTACATGCAACACTTAAATCAATAGCTCAGCTCTTGGTTATAATAGAATCTTAGATACATTTACTACTTTGTCAATTGCTTGAACTTGTCTTCTATGTGATAATTTTTTACTAGAAATTACAACCATCAATGCTCTACATGCAACACTTAAATCAATAGCTCAGCTCTTGGTTATAATAGAATCCATTGCTTCCTGTAAGTTTTCAACTACTGTCTGATTTAATAAATCTGAAAAATTTTTCTTATTAGATCAACCCCTAACAACTCCAAAATAGGGGTAATTTCTTTTCGCCTAAATAACTTTATGCATAATTGTGTTTTTCCAATTAGGGATTTATCTTCAAAAAATTCATCCCAACTTCTTTTAGAGTGAGGTTTTATTGTGCTTTTATGTAACATATGTTCAGGTGAAATAATCTTGGAAAGAGAATCCTCATCTATTTCCATAAGATTTTTCATTCCATACAAAATGTTTTTATCACTAGTACCAATTTCTTCTTGTACTTGTTCATTAACATGCTCTTCAAAACTTTTAGCAATAATTTCAATGGGTTGTTCTTGACTAGATGATCCTAAAGTCAAATTCCTCCTATTTAGTTCATTTTCATCTCTTTTTCAGTCATACAACTTTGATCTAGTTCTTTTATTCCCCATCACAAATTACTTGTTTTAATTTACCTACACACACATACACATGTATGTACATCCCAATAAATTTAAGTCATAGAGTTTAATTTCTACATAATTTTAATCTATCATTCAAGACCAATATATATGAACAATAAATACACTCATAAACTATTAAAATTAATCAATGACAAGTTCAGAATTATTGTACCTTGAAAATATGTAGCATCTCTTGCCAAAAAAACTCCTTCTGTGTGCTTTCTCCAAATGCTTGAATTGAAAAAAAATAAAAAAATAATTTAGCCTCTATTGCAAAAAAAACTGCTTGTATTTTCTCTTAATGTTTGAATTGAAAAAAAAAAGCAAAAATGAACCTATATTTATATGAAGTTGTTTAAATTTGGGAAAAAAAAATCTGGCCAACCAAATTGAGGGGCTGACCGGAAAAGTTTAGATTCGGGCGAATCAAACTCGCCCAAGTCAAACTTGAGCGAGTTCAATTCGCCCGGAACCATCTATGTGGCATCCTACTTGGTAGTCACCTCCTCCTTTTTTAGAATTTTCGGAAACTTTCAACTTGGACTGAATATTTCTTTAGTCAGAATGGATTATTTCAAAAAACTAAAAATACCCGATTTTGTAGAGCTCCAAGTCTAAAATCCAAGTATATATTTTTTTGATATTTTGATTAGTTTTGATATGTTTTTATTTTAAATTATTGCAATTAGGTTGTTATAATCAAAGATGACATTGATTCGAAAAAATAAAAAAATAAAAAACCACATCAAATTTTTTTGAATATTATATGGTGCACTAGAGGAAAGAGTCCTCTCCAAAAGGGTATAATTGGTTTTTTGAAAATGATAAAAAATTATACAAAAGTTGACATGGAAAGAAAACTATCAAATTCTGGTAAGTTTGACTTTAAACCGTTATTACGAGGAAAATATGCATTGAAAACTATTTTTTTATGCATGCACTAGATATTGAACTAATCTATTTGAGAAAAAAAATTAGGGAAAAATAAGATTTTTTTTTTCTTGTGACGTGGACTCGACGTCACCTTTTTCTGAAATTTTCAACAATTCAAAATTTGCTTTTAAATTTATAAAAAAATATCAAAATAATTTTTTAATTTTTTTGAAAAATTACAAGCGTAAAATTCATCATGAGTTCTACACTTCATTAGTTTACATCATTTTTAAATTCAAAACATAAATACAACTTTTATGAGGTCGAAGTTGAAATTTTTTGTTTGTATTGGCCGATTCCTTTATAAAAGTGTGACATAGGTTTGTGTTTATACCCAACAACCATCCTCTAGCATGTATTCCACACATGACTCCAACCCCATTGAAAAAAACCTCCTCATCTTGTCTCATAGTAGGTGGCCATCAACAAGACCTAACAACACCAACAACAACTCATCATCAATCCGTTTGCGCAACACCTGTCCAGGTCCAAGACTATCCCTCACAGTGGGATGTCTCTCCATCCTAATAGCTACTCCACTGTCCCCTCCACATCCTCATCCTATCAATAAACCATCTCCCCAGTTATTAGTATATGAAGGATGTACCATACATTCTCCAATGTCACCATCATCTCTCATGTTAGCAGGTGAAAGGTATTGGTCTCTGAATGCCACCACTTTGCTAGTGCTAGTAGAATTTCTCTATTGACCCACACCTATGGCATCATCACCACATCATATAGCCCCACCACCACTAGGAACTCCCTCTCTACCTCTCCCAGCCCCTCCAATAGTTGTAGCACCGCTAGGTGCCTCTCTCGCGTCGTCAGTGTTGACAAATCCTCCTACATCCGTACTGCATATTTTGTTAGTTTTCATTTTCTAGCTTTGATTTCATCTCCCTGTCCCCAAGGACCCCTTAGTCCTCTCACAATTTTTCTCAACCCCCTTAGAAGGGACGTTGACCACCGTTAATGATGTCACCCCTATAATTGAAACCCCTAGCAGAGACAATGCTCTTCAGACCACCCTCAACCCCTTTCTAGCCACCTAGTGGAGTCAATTCTCTTTGCGTCAACCCCACTCCTTTTCAGTCTCTAATGATGAAGGTGACACAACTGGTGTTGTTGTTGCTCCATGTTTTCCTAGCTAGGGTGGAGCTACCTCAGGTGGGGATGTCATAGACAGTGACATCCTCGTATCACGGAGGTGCCGTTGCTTGCAACCCCCTTGTGGGCACCTTGGCCCTAGGCAGGGATGTCACAAACATCAATGCCCCCATTGAGTGGAGGTGCCTCTGGCATTGTAGATACTTGGCCTTCGGCGAGGACGTTGTAGGCCTGGCAAAGGTGGCGCATGCCAACTGCCCATGCCACAACGCCCATCCTTACCCTTGCAGGGGGAGATGCAACGACCTATGGCAGCTCTGCCCAAAACCCTCCCCCTCATTTTCATTTTGTTTTTTAACAAATCATGTTTTTTTTCTTGCCCCCAGTGATCTTTTCCCCATAACCCTAACCAATAATTAAATTAACTTTTTTTCACAATTTTAAATTCATGAGATAGGCCAAGTTGACTCATTGATGGTCCTCGCATTGCTGACTGTAGGGACTCCCACACTAGCTTACTTTTGTGTCATTCTCAGATCTCTACTATCTTTTGCCTCCTTTGCATCTTTTCTCTCCTTCACACTTTTTTTTGTCCACTCAAGAAGTTAAAATGAACTTTTTATCCTTCCTTTCTTCCTTTTATCCCTTTTTCTCTTCACTTTTTTCACCTTTTTTTTGTTTTTGTTTTCCCTCCCCAACTAGTCCTTTTTTATCAGGAGACCCCCTAGGCTTCTTTTAGCCCAACGACTCTCTTGAGGGGGCATCCCTATTCTATTTTCTCCACCATATTCCTTCTGTAGGGCTAGGGAAACCTATCAACTAACACTTCTTTTCTCACATTTTTCTCTTTTTCTTTGAAATGACATTATTTTAATGCCATTTCAAAGGGGCAAAATGTAGACACCCTAAATTCGTCACTGACATCCATCCAACCGATATCTCGTAAATTAATTAAATAGGCAATTATTTAATTAATTTTACCTTATTTTAGACAAATTAGTTAATTAATTTATCCTGTTTCCCCACAAATTAATTAAATAACTAATTATTTAATTAATTTAACTAATTATTTAATCAATTTAACTAATTATTCCCACATTTTTTCCATTTTTCCATAATTAATTAATTACTAAATTTACTAACTTGTTCCTAAGGCTAATTAATTAAACCAAATTTAATTAATAACCTTAGTTCACATTCCTCCAACTTAATCAATTAAATAATCTATGATTAATTAATCGATTAGGACTAACTAATCCCCATTGACATTTCCTCTAATTAACAAATTCTACGTCATCACCCATCCAACCCGTTTTAATCCTAACCATTCAATTCACCCACATGGATCAAGATCTTAATCATCTAACGTCTAACATGTGTCCTACCTCCACTCCTTGCTCACACATGTGTGATCATATCACATGGTTTGATCTTGACCCTTGATTTTCTTTCCCTTCATCTCCGTCATCCATTTGCATGGACTTTATCTCTCTTCTACATGTCCTCATCTCATATCACCCTACACTTCAAGATAATCTTAGCCATCCATCTTGTAGGAAGCCTCTCATCATGCCACTTGTCAAAAGGCTAATCAATATCCTCATGAAACCAAATCCTAACCATTGATCTTCATCTTTGAATCACAACCGTCCATTCTCTCTTAGGAAAATCTATTTAAGGAGACTCACCCAAAGAATTTGTACATCCAATTTCATAGTACTTACATTCTGTTGAACAAGGCAATATCATAGACTTGAGCATCCACATTTTACATCACATAGTAAAAATCACATTTGGTCTTTTGGACCATATATCTACAAAAAAAAAATGGAGGTATAATGCTTTTTACTTATTTTTTGCATTTGTTGTTTTCATTTCCATTTTCTTGCTCAAACTGAAGGTAGTAGTTGGATTTGGATTGTAGGTTTGTTTTATGACTCACTTACATTTGTTTAGTCCAATATTAGCCTTTGCAATTTGAAAACTTAGAAACAAAGAGAAAAGGGAAGCCCTTGATTTCATCACGAGATAGACAATATATTTAAAAACTCAGCATTTAATAAATACAACACAACTTCATTATTATCTATGACACTTGTCTTGCATGTGAAAAGAGTAAGACCAATTTGATTCACCCCTGCTTAGTTGGATTTTCCTAGAAGAGTAGGTGTTATTTGACTGATGCCTTTAACAAGGGTGTAGTGCATGTGTTGTTTGGAGTTTGACTCATTCATTTTGTTTGTGAGTTGATTCCGAGCAACATAGACCCTATGTGCAAATTACTTCTTGAGTTCAAAATTTTGCCCCCTTCCTTGCTTGCATAACTTTAGACCCCACATGCAAGTTTGAAAATCTTGCATCCTTACTTCTGTGGTTGACCATTTTGTCTTTTTTCTTTCCACATCCTTCATTTCTTGCAACACATTAGATCCTATGTGCAACTTTACAACTCTTTCATCCCTTATTCTCTACTCACTCATTTTGTTATTTTTCATCCTACCTCCTTTGTTCCCTATGGAACTTCATGTTAGGAAATGTGTCTCAACCTTGCATCCTAATGTTAAGAACATAAAAAATACATATTTCAATTTATAGAATAGAACAATTTAATTTTTAGGCTATAAATGTTATTTCTGGCCCTAAAATATGTCAAAATGGGTCGTAACTAGCAAGCTAGTAATGGGGACATATATCTCTTCAAGATTGACAATATAAAAAAATGGGATCAATCATCTCCTCAGATCAAAGGTTATGGCTTCTAGAAGTTGAACTTCCTACATTGGAAATATAAGAATATTTATGACACATAAGAGAGCCATAAGAGGGAGTCACACTTGTTGACCAACTTATGACACATGTTATGAAATGTCATAAGGCATCTTTAAATGTGTTAGTGAATGGATTTTTCACTATTTGTTGTATGTATGACTCACCTAATCTATAGTGAAAACCCCATTAGCAATTGGGTAATTTCATAAATTGCCCTTTGAATTTTTTAGAAGGTACAACTTCCTTCCTATGATTGAATTTATAAACTTTTTGGCACACATTTAACCTTAAAGCGAGAAGGTAGTTTTTGATAGTTTGAAAAATAATTTCCCCAATGCCCAATGCACTGTAGACAAAACTAATTACATCTTATAATATAAAATCACTAGAATCTACTCCAAACATAAGAGTGCAACTAAAGAATGGATAACTAATTGCCGAACCACCACTTTGCATCAAATTCAAACATAAGAATGAAGACACATCAAATGGAAATACAGATTCAACAAAGGCAAGTTATCAACGCTTCACACAGAAAGACACAAATTTTCTATACTCAAAATTCCACACATCAAACATAAGAAGAATCAATGGCAACACATAAAGATGATCAACCCAATGTCCACCTTCTCTTGTATTAATGAGCAGGGTAGAGCATTATAATCTATTCCCCAAAGAAAATATCACATATGATCTATATAAATATGACCCCCTTTCCTTCACAAAACTAAAGAAACAATATCTATCAATGATCTAATCATGAAGTAATATCACCAAAAGATCCTCAAAATTACCTTCACATGTTCCTTATATAGGAACCACATCAAAACTAAATTGAGATCATAACTGTTTCTTGAAACATAAAATTAAAAATAAAATTTTACTCTATTTGTATTTCTTAATGAGAGTAAAGTTTAATTAAGTCTTAACAAACATGAAAGTATCAAATAACAAGAAACACATAATGAACCGTGGTAGTTTATTCTTCTTTGTTTCCTCCATCAAAATCTACTTGTTCATCTCCTTCTTCTTGGTCACCTTGACTGGATTTAGATGTGTGATCTTTAGGTGTCTGTGGAGTGTTCATCTTATCCTTGAAAGCCCTAAATATGTTCACAATAGGTGCAATAGCCTTTCCATATGGTATGGTGGTCATGTTTAGACATATCCTCCACATAGCAAGGATGTTATTTGACTCCTCAAATTTCCTGTGGAATTCTGTTACTTCTGTTGAAAACCATAAGGTGAGCAACCACATTGCAAAGCATATCAACTGAATTCCAATCAATTGAGTCCTTGTCAATCAATTCTCCTTCCACTAAATCCTTAAAACCATACTTAATGATATTGGCGTGCAATAAATTGTCTTCGCTTTCATCTAGTATATCAACCCCTAAAGTTACATCATTGCCCCTTAAATCCATCAAATAAGATTTATAACTTTTCAAAATCTTATTTAAATATATTAAACATTGTTTGACCATTAGCATCTTCCAATCAATGGCATTTAACCACTTGGATGGTTCATTCTCCTCAGCCTTGCCAATAATTTCTTCCAAAATCAAGATACTTGAATCCACTTTGACCATTTCCTATAAATCATTTTTAGCTACAAGAAACAAACTTTCATCTTTCTTTACAACCTTAATCTTAGAGTGTACTTATTTTTGCTTAAGTAATATCTTTTCATGCAAAAGGGTTATTTCTCCTAGTTACAACATTCCTTCAAAAGTTAATTTTTCCGCCCATGCTTTAATTGCTTTCCCTAGAGCTTTGTACTCACCAATCTGATCAATTACATTTGGGCTTACCCCCTTTAGAGTCTTCGTGGGAGTATCCATTGTTGCATCTAAGGGTTGTGTAGAAGTATCTACTATGGATTTGATATATGAGGTCAATATTTCTACCTGTTCCTTCAGCAGTTATGCTTCTTTCTCTTTTTCTTCTAACCTCTTAGCCAAGATATCTACAGATAACTTGGCATTATGTATATCTCGTTCTATGGTAGGAGGGACAAGATCAATTCTACTAACATTAAAATCATCAATAGGGATATCCTTTTCAGTCTTATCAACCATGGGTTCTACCACATCTACAAATTGATGTTTAGTGATAGGGTCTACCATCAATCTTGACATTCTTTTAACCTTTCTTGGTTGAGAATATGATTGTAAAAGCCTGGCCATTGAATCAAATCTAGGATCTATCATTTGTGTATACTTCCTCTTCTTGTTTACAACGACTTTCAACCATGTTGGGGAAGGTAATACAGATTGTGTATTAAATGAAGTATCAGGCACATAGTCTAGCACAGGATTATGTACATTCTCTTGCTATGGCAGAGAAGAAGGGGGAGTAACACTAACATCATGAGAAACCAATGGAGGGGTTTGTGTTGAACTTACATGTACATTGCCTTTAGCAAGTTAAGAGGGGATGTCTTGACTCCTTGTTTGTTGCCCTTGCTTATCCTTTGGTGTCCCTATTGCATCAACCTTAGGAGCCCTTTTGATATTCAACTTCTATCGAGGTTGCTCAACACGTCCTTCACATTGACCTTTCGATTTACCACCTTTGTTGGGATCTTCCCCATCACCATTATTTCCTCCTTAGGAAGTTGTCTTAGATCTAATGACATGAACATTGGAAGTTGATCTTTGGGAGGTAGGTGGGATGGTGGATTGCTGTCCCTTTGCTTCTTGACTTTTGGGTGAAGAAGACCCAACAATATAGCCAACAATGTTTGTTTGTATCCACTCATGCTCTTATCCAACAAAAATGAAGACCTAACCAATATATCTGTAATTTCCTTTTCTAACCACCTTAATCTTGGTAAGGGTTTGTCCTTCTCTACATAGTAGCCCTCATCAACCATATCAAAAAAGTCATCACCAATGTGGAATATTCCACCCTAAATTGAAAGGCCTCATCTAGTCTACTATTAACCTCATCCAATCCCTCCTTCTCACCTCATGTCCATCTGCACAATCCTCCCAAAAATCTTCAAGGTGGGGATGATGTTCATGCAACAAAGGTGTATACAGATTATCCTTCACAAAACCCTTTCTATCAAAGTGAGATCTAACAACATATGAATGGAAATTAAACATAGATAGAATTCTATCAACATGCCTTGCATCCTCATGCTTACTGTAGGTATAATGAGTCAATTGGAATGGGAAAGAGTATCATTTCTTCTTGAAGTCATGGTACCATTTGCTGGCTTGAGACATTTGTCTATAGATTTCCAAAAACACAATATAATCTGTGACTTATCTGGGAAGTTTATAGGGAGACTATTTGAAAAGCCTCCAATTCTTATATAAGTAAATTTATCAAATTGAATGAAATAACTCCCAAACTGAACAATGAGGTTTGCTACCTCTATAGAAATCCCTATCTCTCTTTCATGTCCTTATGTGTAAATTATGAAAGTTGTGTGTGTTATTAGAAACATTAGCTAATAATTTTTCTTGTATTTTTTGTGCTCGTTGGCAATTTGCTATCCAAATGTGTAGATAGCTTTATTAGTTAGAATAAACTAACAAGTTACAATAAAGTATATTGATTTTGTGTGACATCGAATGAAAATACATCCACATTGCATGAACATCATGTCTGTCTTTTGAAAAAAATAAAAAAATCATGCAACTATGGACATGACTTGGTAAATATTCTTCAATTGATGATGGAAGTGTTATCAACTTCCTATTGAACGTAAATGGAAGTACGCTGAGAGATATCCTTCTCGAGGTGCCTATTTGTGTGTTGTTAATGCCTAAGCCAATGTTAAGGGTATTTGTATTGTTCAGCCCCTTTGTATTGGTGTAATTGGAACTGTACATGGAGATTGATCTTCAAATGGTATCCCTATGTAATTATCAAACTTCACCATAACATATGTCGTTGGTTCAGGTGATGCATTTCTAGGTTTGTATATTATTTTTCAAACATACCCTAAAGATCCATTTACAAGGCCTACTTCTATCCAAAGATTAGAAGCTATCATGACTCTTGCATCCTTAGCAAGTAATAACTCCATATCAATTTCATCAATCTGACCTGCTTCTAGCACATTGACACTACCCACTCTTGTTGCAATGCTACATGCAACTGGATGCCTCAATGAGAATAATTTTTTTTGTTGTGACTATGCACATTATCATTTGTGGCAAACAAATGAATAGTACTATCAAATTCTTCATTGGTTGGTGCATCTATGTAAACATTGGTTCTTGTCATGAGCAACTTCCTGTCATCAATAGTTGGTTTTGCATCTCTTAGATTTGTCAGAAGTTGACGAAATTATTATATAACTTTAAAAAGGCCCCTAAATTATTATATAAAATCTCAATGAGTCCTAATTGAGTGCGTTAATTCCCCTAGCAAATCTTGAACCCTTATTTTAAAGACTAATTTTCTAGATGAATTTATGTATATTGCTAAATATTTTTTTTGTCTTTGGCAAACTACCAACTAATATTAAAAAATACATATTTTTTGGTGAATAATCTAATGTTAATAAGAATAAGTTAATTTGTTTGGCAAATTTTTTCCTTCAAAAAATAAATTATTAACTTAGGCTTACCATAAAATCAAATGTTATCTAAATTGTGGGTCCATCAATATCTACATAGTTGGTTGGCATAGAACCCCCATATATTTTTTTGTTTTTCCATAGCACCAAAGTAGGAATAGTAGCCACTGACAGGGTCAAGGGGGTAGTACCCCCTCGTGCGGTCCAAAGATAGTGGCCCCGACATGATTCAAGAAGGCATTGAAACACATAAATCAAACATTTAAAGAAGAAACTTATATATACCCCTACTCCAAGCTATGAATGAATCTACACTTATACTACCTTAGTGCTCTAATGATTCTAATTTTTCTTTTTGAGAAGTAATATGCACATGCTATTTAAAATGTTTACTCAACCTAGAATTTCTTTTTGGACTATTAATTGGTCAATAGAATCTAACAGTCCAAAAGAAAGCTAGGTAAATATTTTAAATGGCATATGCATAGTACTTCTTGGAATGAAATTAGAACTATCATATTAGAGTAGAAATCAATGATGGGAAATGAAGATTTATTCTTTCACGTATTTAGGGAGGCAAAGACTCTTAAAGATTAAGTATTGTAAGTTGATTTATTTTGACATGAGGATTTTTTGCAAGCTATGTATAAAGTGATCTACATGTGGCCTCCATTTGCATATATTCTACCCCCCAAAATTGCATAATGATCACTTAGTTGCCAATAAAACCAATCTAAGGGAAAAGGATATTTGGAAACAAGTTATGTTCAAATAGTGTATCATAAATACCTTTCCCAAGCTAGAACACCATGTAGACAAACACTATCATGACTACGGCTAGATTATACTTGTCACATATTGTAAACAAGATCTAAATTTCTTATCCATGCAAATATAGAAAAAATGGTATTAGTACATGAACTATATGCTACCTGTGCTCTTTGTAATCATTGAATTTGAGGCCTTGTATGCCCTAGTTATTAGAGGTTACGATAATAAAGCAGGGAGGAGAATACAAGTGCTACACATCACCACACAATATTGGCAAGTCATGTTTGATGGTCTTGTTGCTACCATAGGATTGTGAGGTTTGTCTACAACTTGGTTTGCATTAGGGGACCACAACACACCTCTTGAAAGCCTAATTATATATATGAATTCTAAGTGGTGAACTCAGCCAAATTTTAATTTCAAAGTGAACATAGTGCCAAAAGCAAGCAGGAATTTAATAGTAATTGTGATATGGCCCTAAAAACAAGTAGAAATTTAATAGTAATAGTGAATAATATTTAGATTTGTAATGTATATTATACATTTTAGCCATTTAGGCTTGAATCAGGCATTGTTTACTATGGTAAAATGATTTGATTTAAAAATTTAATAAAATCATGGTCAAGCAATTTAACCAATGCTAAATTAAATTTTGGTAAAAATGTGGTGATTTACTCCCCTTATAACTTATCCTTTTTGCCAAAAATTGGGACTGTAGTTTAAATTATTCACCATTTAACAAAGATTAGCCACTAAAAAAGATTTATGCTGCTTTGAGCTACAAATCCCAGACAATGTTTCTTATACTTCTTTAACAATATAATCACAGAGTTAATATCCAAAAACACTCATATCCAGGAAATGTTTCTAACAGAGAGATAAAAGAGATCCAAGAGTCCAATTTTGTCATCTAAAACTTAGGAATTGTATACTTGGTTATTAAAATTACTTGATACAACTAAATAATGAATCATCACAAGTTTTTTATACATGCAGTTGTCATATTATTATTATTTTTTCGTAGAATGGAAAAAACCCCATGTGACCAACATGAGAATAAATTAATATGCCTGCTCATTTTTAGAGTATCCAATAGTTAATCGTACAACTATATCTTTTTCTGAAGGCAATGCACAAGATTCATGTTTTACAAAGTATCCAATTTTTAGCTTTTACCATATATATTCTTTTGTGACCTTCTGTAGGCTTGGCATTGTTCTCATGCAACAAGTTTTATGTTTGTGTTTGAAATCCCTTGTGACAAGTAAATGCTGGTCATTGTCTATGCCATGGAAAAGTGGAGCCAGTATTAATGGACATCTATATTCAGGGCTTCAATTACCATTCATCCGCAGTGTTTTCTGCATCAGCAAAAAATGTCCTTTACAAATCAAACAGACCATCTAGTGTAGTTCAGCTAATGTTTGGGACTAAGGAAAACTAACGACCATTCAACGTTCTTATTCTTGTTTAGTTGGGAGTGAATTAAGCACATGAAATGAGTGGGATAGACAGTTGGGCATTTGTACTTGAACAGTGTATCATGTACTGTATGAACTATTAATGCTGAAAACAATGACAGGTGTATCCTACCTTTCACCTACTCACTTGACCAAGAGTTTATAAAACTGTCTCAATAATAACTGCATCATGTTGTCTCATTTAAGAGCATTGTAAACTTCTTGCACCAACCTGTCAAGACCTTGACAGGAAAGTTTGGTCTTGTTTTTTAATTGCCTTGTACAACACAATTTGTACGTCAATGGCGAACATATTGAATATATTTTGATTCTATATTTTGTTGGAAAGAGATTTGAAAGTTTAGATAAGTTAATAGTTTAGTGCAGCAGTAATTGTGGTGGTATTTAAAAATTAATGGATATATTTGAAATAATATATATATATATATATATATATATATATATATATATATATAGTGCAGCAGTAATTGTGGTGGTATTTAAAAATTAATGGATATATTTGAAATAATATATATATATATATAGATAAATATACGCATATATGTGTATATTAAACTATGTGATGATTTATTAAAAGTAAAAAAATTACAAATAATATTATAATAAAAATATTTAATTGACTGGTATATTTAAAAGATCACAACGATCTACTCCATCATGTTTAAAAGTAAACAATCCATGTTTATAATCTAAAATTTTGGATGCACAATACCTAATAAACAATAAGTGCCATGTAGTGGTGAGTACCTGTCTTGTAGTGTTGTAATTATAGTTGTGTTTTAGTTTTAATTTTTTAATTCATTAGGTAAACTTCAAATTTACTTTTTGTCAAACCAACAAAATAGTTATTATTTATAGTTATAATATTAATAATAATATTAATTATATTGTTAATATTTATTATAACACTTAATATATTATTTTAATATTATAGTATTATAATATAGTATAATATTAATTGATATAATATTTGACTTAATTTTCTTCTTAGAATAAATATTTGTTGTATAGACAAATTGGATTCCAATAATGTTAAACAAATATTTTTTTTAAACCAATATAAATATAACAAAATTGTAATATTTATAGTATAATTTATATATTTTTTTTGTTTAAATATTAATGAAATAGTATAATTAATTATTTATTGATAATAAACAATGTTTATATTATAAATATGATAATAATATATTTATATTATTATATTATTCTAATATTATAATATTTTTATATAGTATTATATTATATTTTTGTTTTTTATTATACTGTTATATTATATTATATTTATGTTTATGCTTATTATTATAATATCAATTAAGATAATATATGAAAAGTGTTAATAATCGATATTATTAATATTATTAATATTATAACTATAAATAATAATGATTTTGTACCTTTGACAAAAAGTAATTTTGAAGTTTAGGTTATGAAGTAAAAAAATAAATTCTAAAAAATTGATGATTGCATGACTTAACTGGAGGTAAGATTAGTGTTCATCATTTCTCTTTTATAGGTGTTCGTTGCACTTTCTACAATCCAAGAGAAGAGGTATTTTTTTAGGCAATCAAATAGAGATAAAATTTTTTTCAATGATTTTTTGTTAAAATTTTATCATCTTGACATAGGAAAAGTTCAAATTTATATCAAATTTGAACGACAAGAAAAATATTAATCATGTGTCTTGATTGGTTTATTGTTAATAGATTAATAACATATAGTATTCAAATTGGTTGAATCTATAATTTTTTAACTTAACATAATATGATGACAAAAGTATTACAAAGAATTTAAAAGAATAAGCTCCAAAATAATTATCATTTTAATATGAAAAAAATGAAGTAGCCAATATAAAACAAGTATCATGGTCTGTGGTGCCAAGCACAACACAGATTTTGTAGATTTCATCTAGTTGGGTTAATCTTTTATTGAGAGAACTGCATGGAAGTATTCAAACTTGCACACTGAAAGACCAGCAAAATGGGGGAATACAAATCCATGTAGAAGTAGAAAACTTCTAGGATATTCATCTTTCTCCTAGAAAGAGTGGCTGGCTACCAGTATTGCCCACATGTCTACAAAAGAATAATAATAGCCTCAATTTCATAAAGAAATTCATTCAAGGCAACATCCTTAGCAAGATGAAAATAACAGTACATGGGGTCACCATAACCTGAAGTGAGCAAGCAAGCAATTCTCAAACAAATGATAGAAAAATGTTGGTTTAATAATTTTTGTCTTCACATTTGACTAAATACAATTAGCCTAAGTGGTTCCCAAATCCTAACATTTAGACTACATTTTCATTAGAAAGATAGGAAAAGGTTTGCTTAGAAAATATTGCAAACTCTAAGGCCAAAGATTTTCAAGAACTAAAAATAGTGCTAGAAAAATAGACAAAATGAGTTGGGTGCTTGGACGTGCCAATTGCAGTAGTGTATGGTGGAGATTGTAGTAAGACTTCTGGGGCTCGATAGCTATCACAGAAAAAGATGTGAATTGTATGTGAGATCATTACTTTAGACAAGATGCAATTGATAATTAATTGAAGTTATGTTCAATTGAAAATAAAAATATAAAATAGATTTACCATATCATTGAAATATAATATGTGTAAGGTGGATAGGAAAGAACTTCCCTTGCCAGCGCAAAATCCGCAATTTTTATAATGTCATTTCTTACCAATAAGTTTTCTGATAAGAAAATAGAATTCATTCAGCCATTTTAAATATTTACTTTGATAAAATAAAGAAAAACTGTCTATATTGCTCAATAGAAAAATAAGAGCAAACACAAATACCAACTCCATGCCCGGTTTCAAATCCCAATGAAAATAGTCATTCTTGTGCATATAAGCTAACCCTTGAAGCATTTGATAACTCACAAAAGCTTAGCTCTCTGTTAATAACCATTTGTTTTAAATAATCCCCTTATTCCACAAAGATAACTAACTTTTAACCAACAACTTCAAAAGCTTTACTAAATATAGATTAAAATTATGTGAACTCGTTTTTAAATTAAATAAAATTGAAATCTCAAAAATAATCTGCACTAAAATATTTTCTTAACTATAAAACTAAACTTTACAAAACCTATTAAATAACACAAATATTTCCTTAACTATAAAACTAAACTTTAACCCTAGCCTAGTTGAGTGTATAGAGATTTGAAATGTCTCATTAAGATATTAAAATGTAATAATATTAATACTTTTATAATTTAAAATGCATTAAAATATTGTAAGTTTGAAGAATAAAATAAAAAATGTAATAACATGGCAAAATATTTTTCATGATATGTTAACTTTTGACTAAATAAAATTGAAATCCTAAATTTTTAACTCTTGAGTAAATAAAATTGAAATCTAAAAATAATCTAATTTCATAAAATAAAATGTGTAGAACCCTAACCCTAGTTGGGTGTGGAGAGATTTGAAATGTTTGCCTCAAATATTAAAATGTAATAATATTGAATACTATTACAATTTAAAATACATTAAAATATTGTAAGTTTGAAGAATAATTACACAATATAATATAATAACAATATTTATAACTTTTTGTTGCACTTTTTGACAATCCGCAGAGAAGAGGTCTTTTATTTGAGCCAATGACAATACAGATAAATCATTTTTCAATGATTTTTTGTTAAAAATTTATTATGTTGACGTAGGAAAAGTACAAATTTAAATCAAATTTGCCCAACAAGAAAAATAATCCTGTCTTTTCATTGGTTTACAATCAATAGATTAATAACTAAATAATTGTGAACTCATTGCAATAGTACTGCAAAGGCAGTCCCACCCTGAGGTGCACAGCTCATTTCTTGTTTAACTAAAATTTTCTCAGTTGTGGTGTGTGGAACTTTTTCCTCTAAAATTGCCTAAATTTCCTTGTTGGAAATATTATATGGGATGGTGTACCTGCATTTTGAATTCTATGGAATGCAATCCAACCTCTTTGAATTGAATCTGTACCTTTCAGGTTTAAAAATTTGTATAATTTTAAGTTCTTCTAAAGTGTTCACCCTTCACATGATACATAAGGGTCTATGTTTTGCAGACAAAAGTATTTTGATGATTAGAAATATTTGTTCTATTTTAAACCTCAGCAGTGCCTCTAATTAGACTATACTTGAGCATCAAACTTTTGTCTTGTTCCATCTGTTCCCACAGTTCCACGTTACCACCCAGATTATTAAACTCTTTCGGACAGACTTATGCAGGAGCTCTTATATATATTGTCTTCCTCTCTCTCATTACATTGTCCACAGCTCTGGTTTCACATGGTCACCAACCACTTTACTTAAATATCATCCGTTTCACATGGTCACCAACTACTTTACTTAAATATGATCCATTTCAATGGTCAAATAACTAATAAAAATTTTACACCTCATTCACAATAAAAAGTGGTAAATATTTGTCCTATTTTTATTGGCCAAAATTGACCTTTAACTGTTAAAGTCGATGATATTTAAGCTAAACCGTCACCAACACTTGCAACTGAGGTGGGTCCCCAAATAAAACAGAAATCAAGATATAAAATCATCAGAAAAACAGTGAGAATGGAGAAGCTTTCTTGGGCAGGTGGATTCACCAGTCTAATGGCACAAAAATGGCAGTCTCAGTCAACAAAAAAGAGGAAGAAGAAGGGGTCAAGCAGCCAGGAGGATGGAAACTTATATGCCTTATATCATAGGTGAATGATTAATCTATTGGATGAGTTTTTATGATAAATCTCTGCTCTGACACCATTTTATTCTTTGGAATCCCAAAGGGCCAGAAAATTCATTTGAATAATCTGGTGTCATGGTATTCCACTTACTTTGTGGGATCTTCCTGGTCCTAGGATATTGTCACATTAGAGTGGGCTTATGAACTTTCTCGTTTTCCAATTACCTACAAATAAGCAGGGAAGTATGTCACTGTAGACCTTTCACGTGGAATAGGAGATATTCTTATTTACTTCGCTGTTCGTAACCAGTATACCAAATGCTTCTATACCGTACCATTACTTGCCCTAGTTTAAAGGCTTCGCTCTAGACAAGCCTAACGAATTCTGTGGCATGTTCTTTGCCTGTAGAATATGAAATACTAGTATTATTATTGTTGAGATTTTGTGTATAATATATATTAACGGTTGGGGAGGAAAAGTAAATCTATGTATATGTAAGGTAAATGAAAAATAAAAATAAATTGTTGTGATAATCTGTGAGGATATAAAAAATTTAGATTTCTATTTTATTTGTTTTATCATTTGAGTATAAATTATTGGTATATTGTAATTAACGATTTAGTTGTTTATTTGGAGGGTGTGCAATGTGTTAGATTGTTTATATTGGGTTCACTTTCAACTGAAACAGTTAGCATATTGACTATAATGTGTCTGCCATTTAATATTGATTGTTTATGTATCAACATTTGGATCACATTTTATCATCCATCATGAAAATGAAGATAACCTATAGTAGATTGTAGAAAATTGCTCACTAAATGTTCTGAGGTCATATAATGATGGATTATAAAATGTAATCTAAAAATTTAATACAATAACTTTCATACAATTACATTTAAAAACATTCTTAATCACTAATATAAACTAATCAGGAATTATCTCTCATGAAAAATTCTCTTTAATGTTGCAAGGAAATAGAAAACAAGAATTTTAGTGAAAAAATAAAGCGAAAAGCTTCTGATTTTAAGTAGACTTGCTAATTAATTACCGTGTTTAACTGATTTGTAATATTCAGGTTTTTGAATAAAGTTGCATTAAAAATTAAACATGACTTGAAGTCAGATGTGTAAGATCCATTCCCCAAAATCAAATAAAACAATAATCAAATTAATAATCACTATGTAATTAATACAAATATAAACTACATCCATTTTCAAGAGTCACACATTCGGCAAACATTTTTTTATTTTAAAAATTTAATCATAACAATGGATTCCACAGTCATTTACAAGTAATAAATAAAAAAACATACATATACATTCCAACCATGTCTACATATTCAAATTGTTATCTCACATCATTTTCCTTGTGCAAGATCTCACCAACATTTATACTTACATTAATTATTTCAGGTTGGCACATCTTGACAACTATATACAAATCAAACAAGTATAGAGGCAAGGAGAGAGAGTGGATCATCATGGTGATATCCACCCTGCCAGGAAGCATTAAGCTTCCCCACGCTACCCTATTGAGAAGCCCGACCCATCACGAAGGATCTAGCAATAAGAGGCAGAAAACATGAAGGGATCTGTGCACTATGCAAGTCACCGACAATCTAGCAAACCTATATATTCATGCAACATATATCTAATGCCATGTCCTTTCTCTTCGCTTAGATATCATATAATAAAAAAATGAGCTAAGAACATTAGTTTTCAATACAAATGGATTACCTAAGATTCTTTTCTTCTGACCCATATTCTATAACTTTCCATATTTGGCACTCACCCACACTTGTATCTTAGGTAAAGAAACATAATCAAGGAGATAATAGTTCCCTTGAACTAGTCTAATTAAGATGTCTAGCAATCAAGTGTCTCATACAAGGTTGTACAAAGACCCACAAATCCAATTGATATTGTCTTATCAACGCAGTTGATATCCGACAATCTTGGAACAATGTCCATCAATACTGTCATATCAACATAGTTGATATCTCGACAATATGTCTCAATCAAGTCACATTAAGCGTTAATATCTTCTCGGGATAATAGCATCCTTGTCTTTTAAGATATTGGACATTCTAATTGAAATTATTACTCATAATCATAAAAGCAATGATGCTCCTATAAGGAGTAACTCGTGTTAAACAACACTTAAGTAAACAATACGCATGATGGCCCGAAAATGGTTCCTATGCTTTTTAGTATACCCCTTTACAAAGTAAGAATAGTCCACAATTGAAACTAAATCACCCCTTAATTATAAACACATAATAAAATATCATAATCCCTCATCAAGTTACCTAAACATTCCATCGAAAGAATAATTTCCAACTAATATTAGTTACCCACCCAATAAAAGAGTCATTGATTTTCCAAACAGATAAACAATTCCTTCCACATTAATGTGCATTGGCTACAAAGCAATGAAATGTTGGTATTTTACAACATATTGACATTAATACAATTGGTTTTTAATTCCTAAACCAACTACCTATTACCAGCACAATATATCTCCAAATTTGCATCATAGAGTGCAGGAAGACATATCCTAGTTTTAAGAAAATTATTGGTTACTTGTATTCAAATTGATTCTTAGTTGAGACAACTTCGAAGGCATAAAATTCTAGGATGGCCAATACACATACTTCGACAAGAGCTGAGGATATGGATTATGAGTAATCAACTCCATTGATTCTTGATAATGGAACATTAGATGGAGGATAGTATTCACATTATTCCAATATATCAAGTATTTAGGCTATTAGCCTATTGAATTGCTCTGAAGTTTGGACTTTAGAGATACACACTATCCATTCTAATCTGAAAGTACGTGTTTTTATTTTATCTTCAAGATTTCACAAATTGATGAGAAAATGGTGGTCACATCTAGGTTATCATTTATATTGGGTAGCACAGAAAATGAATTTCTAAGAATGGTGTGCGAGGTTTTTGACAATAACTTTCAAGATGGTGATGACAGGAACAAAATGTTGCAAGCCATTCATCCAAATATTCTAAAGAATGACATTTAACTCGATTTGCATCCACATGGTACCAACCTTATACACAATCAGATGAACTCCAAATAAATAGGGACAGTTTTCCCGTGGAGATTATTGGTGATGCTAAACGCATGCTCAATCAGAAAAATAGGCATGCACTATAATAATGTGTGCGGTGTTAAATGAAGGGACATCCTTCAAAGCACAACGGAAGGGGAATTTTTGTCAAATGTTGTAGTTGCAAGCATGTGGGTGGACATGTGCGCAGAATGTGGAAGCACAGAGAAGGCGTGTCGACTGTTTGACAAAATGCCTAAAAGAAACATGGTCTCACAGTTTGCAATGAACGCAGGATATGCACAAAATAGATTTGACGCCAGGCTTTAGGAATTTTAAATCAAGGCAGTTCGCAGCGCTAGAATGCCTAATGGAGGCTTCGTCCCAAGAAATACAATGGTTGCAGGAATATCTAAAATGGATTTGTTTAAAAGGTTTTAAACCCTTTCTCGCAAAGGCATTGGGTGTAAGGTCAAGTCCACAACCCTAATCCGCATCCTCCCTGTGTGTGCCAAAATGGTGCTTTGGAATGGTAAAGCTGAACCAGTTGGTGCGTTGTAAAACGACCAGTTGGTCGAAAATCTATCAATGGAAAATCTGTCGACAAATTCATCGACAAATAATTTCATTGGACTGGTTGAAACCAATCAGTGGCTGGTTGAGAGTGAAAGTTGACAGGGACCAAGGTCGAAAAATCCGTACACAGCTGGCACGACAACGTGTTGGCTGTTTATGGTGGGCGCTTTGGAACAGTGTATGGACAAACATCAAACATAAGGAATAGAGAAATTTATTTGGAAAAATGCTTAATGAAATTGCAGCAAACATATTTTTAGTTATTGTGCTGGAAAAAAAGAATTGATGCAATTACCTATAAAAGAAAAGGGGCAATTCTTTGTCTTCTGTTCGCACTCCCCTTAACTCACCTGGAATCTTGAAATTTGGTATGCTCACCTGAGCTTCCAAATACTAGTTTAAACTTATGCAAGCCACTGAGGCATCAGAAGAGCCATCCCACTACTGGGGTGACTTTTCTTCTTCTGAAACATTCCCTCCCTTTGTTCCTCAAGAATGCCCCCCGTTTCCAAGAAAACCTTCTCTGTTTTTCATAAATTCTTGGGAAAGTGTCGAAGGTGGAAGCCCAAAAAGCAGGGCATGTCGAACCTTTAGCAGAGTGTCATGAAGAGGTGTCACCGTATGGGACTCCTAGATTTCGGGAAAAACACAAAATGGTTTTTGTAACATTTATGCATATAGTTCAAGATATATATAAAATATATATATTTTATAACTTGCACAAAGGAAAGCTTAAAATTTGATGTTTCTATGTTTCTTAGCTTATTCAAAACTTCTGATATAACTACCTGAAAATAATTACCTAGTTGTATACATAAAATGCACCTAATTGGTTATGTTTACCAAAGATTGTTGCCAGTAAAGTTCTATTGTTTTGTCAATATTTGCAAGTTACACAGAACCACTAGGACATTCAATCAAAGTGTTCAACTATGTTCTAGTATGTCTTAGCCTACATGGACAATAACACTGACATAGGAACTCAAATCTCCAAAATCATTACATTAAGTTTTTATTTCAATATTGAGAACACACACCCATGCAACCTAGCTACATGTGTCTAAGAGAGTGCACCAATCCCATCATAACATGTGGCTTGCAAATGGCTAGACCTCTCTCCTGATGATACCTCTCTCTCTTCAATCATGAGAGAATTTTATAGTAATTTTTTTTTTTTTTGGATTGTTCACTAATCTATAATCAAATACATTAATAAACTATTTGATTCTAAGCGAAATAAATGGGATGTGACAAAATGGATCAAAGGTAGGTCCTTGGAGACTATGCAACCTTCAACAAGTCGAAGAGATGAATTCAATGATAAGAATAACACCCATATGGCTATTTGGCATAAACATTTTTGTTTTCCAAGTTGAGCTCGACACAACCTCTATATTGTAGGCACTAACAATGGATAGGCACCTGGGCAACAACTTCCAAGTCCCAATAGTTTCATTCAGAATCTTCACCATGTTGATGCTTACTTTCTTCTTGAGAAAGGGCAAAAATAGGATAACACTTTTGTAGAGAGCCGGGGTGGAATTATGATGGTGGATGGAGGAAAACACTCACACAACACACAATACATGAATGTTTAGAATGCTATAGTATTCAAGAAAAACTTCTATTACTTGATTAACAATGTTACAAGATGTATCAATATATAGACATCTTAACAATACACTACTAGTACACCTTTTCCCTTATGGAAACTTCTAAACCTTCCCACCCCATCTAGAAACTTTCTAAACAAGACTTACTAGTTTGCCTTCTAGAATTTACTAATCAAGGCATTTACAATTTTAACAATTATTTAATAATAATTAATTATGGTGGGAGAAATTACTAGAATATTCTAACACTCCTTAATTCTACCACTAACTGCTTCAGTATCTACAATTCCCAAACTTTGTCAAAGTTCTCCTTTGCTAATGCCTTTGAGAATATGTGTGCCAACTGGTCTTCTGATATACAAAACTCCAAGTGAATTTCTCCATTGTTCACTAGCTCTATGATGAAATGGTACCTTTCACAAGACAATGATTGACTTTGAGTCACGACAAACAATCATCAGTCACACAACTCAAACACTCAAATCTTACTCGATTGTTATTTTGCTCGACATGCGAAAATTTATGTTTGTACAAGTTTTTGAACATATTTGTAACCTTTTTTCCAATTTGAGACACCAATCCATCCACAATTCATCTATATACAACCTTTCATAGGTTGTTTTTTCCACTCTCTATTCCAACATATTTTTCATAATGATTCTTCAATCCACAAATAGTACAAAGATGAAGATCCTAACACATTCTCTTTTTATGCCCTTTCCTATTACAATGAGAACACTGGAAACATTAGATTTCTTGAATTGATTTATATGTAACTATATTACCTATAACATCATTTGTATTTTTTTTACCTCTAACATATCCAAGGCTTTCTTTCTTTAGCCTTAGTCTAGGTTCAATAGGCTCTCTAATTCTTTACCCATACTTTCTGAAACCTTTTCCTTCATAACCCATTCTTTTCATAATCTTAATACCAACATTCTTTTCAAAACATCTTTTGTTATTCTCAGCACAAGTAGCAAGATTTGTAGATTCAAACACCTTGTTATCTTCAACCTTACACTCATTTTCTAAAGAAACTATATTAACCAAATTATTTGTATCACATGAAACATCACATAGTGAATGCTTAGACCTTAGACACCTAATTTCTCTTAGGTATGCTAAAAATAATTGATCTAAGTTATTATTTTGTTCTTTCAATCTTGATATTTCATCATTTTAAAAACTATTTTTCTTTTCAAACCACTTCAACTTTTAAAATAATTTCCCGTATTACTGCACTTGGTTGTGATTTGTTTTGCACCAATAATTCCATTCCAAAAAAATTGACTATGATGATTGATTTCAGTAGCTTCGTGTGCCTTCACTCTTCTTCTACATCTTCCTTTTGGTTGTCATCTACTTTAGCGATCAAAACTCCCAATGCCATTTGCCTTCAGGTGGCTCTAATACTATTTTTCTGCAAGATAAAATCTCCTGTGGTTGGTCTTCAGACTTGGTAGCTTCTTTCTCTGACTGCTACAGATTCTTCAAACTTGGGCAATTTGTCCCATTCTATTAGTGCCTTTTCCTGTGTTTTATTTGGTGACTTCTTTACAAATATTACTACCTGCAATGGCTTTAAAATTTTATGTGACCCTCCTTCCTCCTTTGCTGGGGGCAGCTAATCCTCAACAAACTGATAACTTTATCCAAACAGTTGCAGCACCCTTTTTTCTCCTTTGCACGATCTTTGAATACGCCTTAAAAGACTGATTTTTTGATAGCTATGGATTTGTTATTACTTCACTCTACTTAAATATCATCCACTTCAATAGTCAAACAATCAATAGTGATTTTACACCTCATTCACAACAAAAAGTGGTAAATATTTGTCTTATTTTTATTGACTAAAATTGACCTTTAACTGTTGAAGTAGATGATATTTAAGAATAAACATTATTATTTTGTAAGAGTATAAATTTAATTTCTGAAGCTACCTTTTGGCTGCGCCTATTTCTCTGTGACTTCTACATTCAACTTTAGACTAGTTCTTCTTGCTTGGAACCCCCCATTTTTTATCCGCCTTTTGGCGGCTTTAAATCACGTCTCTCTTGATTGCGCCTGCTCCTGCAGCAGTGACTTTATTGTATAAGATCAAACCTTGTGGCTTCTTCTGCAAAACTCTAATTCATCCATTTTTTATCTTTGCAGACATGGATTTTGGTGGCTATAATAGCTGCCATTGCTATTCTTAAAAATCATCCACTTCAACAGTTAAAGGTTAATTTTATTTTAACCATTAAAAATAGTACAAATATTTACCACTTTTTTGTTGTGGATGAGGTGTAATATTATTGACTGTTTGATCATTGAAGTGGATGATATTTAAGTAGAGTGAGCTGCGACCTCTTCTGTGATTTGTATTGGCTTTATTCTTCCTTGGTGGCAGCTTTTTCTTTCCTCCTGCATCACAATTTCCTCAAGAGCTGATGTAAATGCCTATGAAGAGGCTTCAAAATGTCTCCTTTTAATCCTTTGAATAGGCTTATGTATGTTTTTGGTGGCTACTAATGTTTTCTGTGACTTTCTTGTAATTTCTACGGCCTACAATCTAATTAGCAACTTGTCCAAGTCGGTGACTTCCTTCTGCAGTCTTTTGCTCTGATCTTTCAACTCCTTTATCGGCGACTTCCACAAACTTTTCACACAGCAAACTCACGATCTTCAGCCATTCAGCTCTGATAAACACGATCAAGCCCTGCTCTAATACCACTTTGATG
Source organism: Cunninghamia lanceolata (assembly GCA_027924645.1). Lineage (NCBI taxonomy): Eukaryota > Viridiplantae > Streptophyta > Pinopsida > Cupressales > Cupressaceae > Cunninghamia > Cunninghamia lanceolata. The sequence continues at coordinate 109,445 of BSBN01001176.1, forward strand.
GTGGATGTTGGAAAACACTCAGAACACACAATACACCCATGTTCAGAATGCTACAGCATTCTAAGAAAAACTTCTATTACTTGATTAATTACTTACTTGATTAACAATGTTACAAGATGCTTTCCAAAAAAACTTCTATTACTTGATTAATAATGTTACAAGCTGCTTCAATATATAAAGGCCTTAATAATACATTACTAGTACATCTTTTTCCTTCTAGAAACTTCTAAACATCCCTGCTTTCTAAACAAGACTTACTAGTTTGTCTTCTATAATTTACTAATCAATAAAGATTCAGATTCCCGTAAACAATTAAGATTCAGATTCTCAAGTAAGCAAAATTCATAAAATGTGTAAATAAATAAATTGGTGCAAGCCAAATGGATAGAAAAATAGAAAAACTTGGATTGGAGTGAAATCTTTATCATGTTAAACAAAAAATAAATAAATTCGTGGAAGCCAAATGGATAGAAAAATAGAAAAACTTGGGCAGTTATAAAGTGAAATTTTTATTACGTTTGAAGAATATGAAAAGTCTCGCAGCATAGTGTCTTCCATATCAAATATTTTAAATGCAAGTAATTTATAAATGCCAACAAATTGGAAGATAGAGGCGTTCTACATTCACAAATGGGAGCTGAAAGATTCTGGAATTTCTATGTAAACTTATAAGATTCCAATCTAGAATCTTTATTAAAAAAACTAAATAGTCACTCCACAAGTTTTAAAAAAAACTAAAAAAAAAAAAGTGGAAGGAATAAAATAAAAAAAATACATGTTTGATGGAAAGAAAGGTGGATGGAGTTTCATAGAAGCCATCACTATGCACTAAGATGAAAGAAAGAAACGTTACGAAATGGTATATGAAAAGACACACATTCAATCTATTTATATTGCCTCCCTTAATTTTTTTCACATGTAAAATGAACATTAAAAATTAGTCACCTAGAGAAAGATATCTCTCAAGTACTTTAGATATATATTTTTAAATATAAATATACTAATTTAATAACAATAATATTAATTATGGTAGGAGAAATTACATATACATTCTATCCAGGCCCACCATAAACAACCCGCACACAAAGGCTATCCACTGCTTTTTTTGCATTTTCAACCTACAATCTTTTCAAACTTCTTTTACCGACACTGAAATTGACAATGGAAAATATTTTAGATCTTCCTGTTTGTCGGCAGGATTTCTACTGCCCGTACGTTGTGGCTGTCTAAGCTCTTTTTTCTATCCATGGGGTTGGAGGCAGTGTTTGAGACAAATAAAGCTGGATAATTCCACGTAAAAAAGGTTGTTTCGTTTTAGTCGTTTATATATATAATTGTTTATAACTAATACTATAAAATATATTTAAACGAGGAGGACGTTTTTAAGATCAAATTGTTATTGGTTGAAGTGTATCATTTAACATATATGAAAAATAAAATATATACTATATTTTATATTGATTGTATAATAAGTTAGTTTGCAGTTAAAAAAAAATTATATACGGGATAAACCTTAGACTAGTCATCTGCAATTTAAATAAACAAGCCACACAACCAAAAAAACGTTAAACATTTTGAAACATATTAAAACAAAAAACACTCACCAGAATACCCTCCCTCCAACAGAACCAGCCACACAAAACATATTCATCAATCGATGTTGCAAATAAATTATTTTCCATTACATTTCAGGAATCACACAGCGTAGGAGGTTGGGACATATGTTTTGGATGACCTTATACCTGTCCTACAGCAAACCTTCGACCATCAGCACCTGCCCTTCAAAAATCCTTCTAGCCCATAACCGCGACACGTCATGCCATGCAAAAGCCAAGAAAATTAGGTGGCCAATCACTGCACCTAGCCAAAAAGAAAACTTCAAAAGTATGGAGAAACACTTTAATTTTTTCACAATTTTTGAGGAGCTCTATTGCAAAATTAGAAAGGTGAAAACATAGCGGAGTTGGCTTGAGTCTTGGGTTTGCTCCCCAAGGTCTTGGGTTCAACTCCGAGGCCTGGACTCACCTAATGCACATGGCTTGTGGGCGGCTACGTACATCCCCAGGGGTCTAGTCTTGCCCAAGGTAAGGCTGGTTTGGTCGCTGGGCTGGGTCGCTGGGATACCCTTGCGGTTACCAAAAGAAAATTATTGGAATTATTTTTGTTTCATGTATTTCTCTTTTCCAAAAGATGTTACATTTTTAAATTTCTTTTTCATATTTTTTATATGTATGAAGATTATAGTATAAAAGAAGAAAGAAATGACATAAATATTTCATTTTTTTTAAAAAAAGTGGTGTTGTTCTCTTCAATAATAATTGTTCTTTTCATAAATTTCCCATTAAAAGATTTTATTTAAATCTTATTTAATAGAAGGTTAATTTATTCATTTTTTTATAGGACTTGCCTCAAATTAATAAGGAGTTTATTTAAGAGATAAAACATATTCATATTTAAATTAACAAGACTTTTCTCTAGGATAAAGAGAAGCTTAACCAAGATAGCTTCTATTATATTTGATAGGTTCATTGTATTATGCAAAAGATAGCTACTATACTAGGTGTAGAATGTGCCATCTCGATAATTGAAGAATAAGCTTAATAAGTTCAATCAAGCTAACTTCTAGTATATCTAGTAAATTCATGAATTAAGCAAAAGATAGCTACTATGCTAGGCGTAGAATGTGTTACCCGAATAATTGAAAAATAAGCTTCCCTTATATTGTGCTTCATCTTATTTTAAGTGTTCCAACTAATGCTTTTTATCATCATTGCAACTAGTTCTCATTAAATCTTACATAACACTTTCACAACATTGTTCAATTAAAAAAAATGTCTATTTAAGAAAAAAAGATCTAATTGTGATATAAAAGGACTTAGGAACAAGTAAGCATTTTTATTATCTTTATCAGGTGAATATGCATCTCCAACTTTACAACAAGATGAATAGGGAAATTTACTTTTTTCTACTAATAAGTCCAATAAACATGTGAAAAATGTTTACAATGATAGTCTTTAATTTTAAAAATTAAATATTTATAAAGAATAGTTAAATTATATTATTAAAAAAAATTAAAAGAAAATGGGATTGGTTTTCAATTTTTTTTATCACAAAATAGTTTTAATTAGACACACATCTAAGCTTATTTTTTATATTTATTGACTAATATTAACAAAATTATTGAATCGATTCTATGGGGTTGACCACAATTGGTTAGTCCATAGGGTTCTCATGTTGGAGACCTAGGTTCAAATCCTCTAGGTGACATTATAGTGCTGGAGTGCATGTTCAACCATAGCCTCACAATTGGAGTAGTTGAAGGGGTTTTCTAACAAATTGGAATTGTAAGGTTCTCTAAAGAACATGTAATTTGGCATGTGCGCCCTAAAACCAAACCTCACTAAATAATTTAGAAAAACAAAATGATTGAGCCATAAACATTTTAGAAATTATATTTATATTTTTAAATTTTATTTGCAAGATTTGAAAATCTATATTAAAATGAAATGAGACAAATCTATCTTTATACAAGGTTTAAGAGTTGTCACTCAACATATCTATTGGTAGTTTCAATTCTAATAGAAAATTGTATAGATACACATAAAGTACATTTAATACAAGTCAAGATTTCTTTTGCTTGTAGAAAAAATTGATTCTTGAACCCAAGAATCATAGTCGTAAAAAATTATATATACCAAATGCGCTCTCTCATGATACCATCTAAATGTCAAGACTTTACACCTACACTGGTAGAAGTGAAAGTCAAGCATAATTTACCTAAGGATCTTAGTATCCACCTCAATTGTTTATCTTTGGAGTTCTATTTGTTATAGTCTTAATGCAAGAGAATCACTCCAATGTTGCCTGACATAACTCTTGCTAAATGAGTGTCTACATAAACTTTATCACCTATCTTGGTGTTATTCTTGTGTCCTGCTAGAAAGGATTTTATCTTTTGACTACCAATTTAGCTTCTGTTGCACTCTATCCTCAGAACTTGAGGTTGTTTCCTCAAACTATTGTGAAGCACAAATACCTTATATAGAGGTCCCATGTAAACCCATTTACCTTTTTCTAAAGAGATGTCAAGGTAGAGATATAAATAGCTTACCCATACTAATATTTTTTATGGTAATAAATCAAATTTAGAACTATATAAGGAATTGCATGATTGAAATAAAATGTTGAGATTTGAGTAACTGAGACTATGAAATGAAATAACTAAGAAGGAATAAGTAGCTTATCTATATTTTGAGTTGGAGCTAATGTTGACCTTGTTTGACTGACTTATGTTTTGTGATAGATTCAATTAGAATCTAAAAACTCTAATTCAAGAATAGAGATAAAGAAGTTGGAATAAAGATATTAGAAGTTTCTCTAGTGCCAAGGACGTAACTACATTGGGCAATCTGGTCTAGCAAATTTTTAGTGGTAAAACTTTACCAATTGATGAATAATTTGAATCAACCCATTTGATTTTAGTGATTAGAACGAACTGGTAGGGGGCTCAAATTGTTAGGAATTTAATATAAATTAGTCCAATGGGTGTTAAATTACTACTATAATAATTATGAAGCATTTACATTAGAATGTTTTTGCCTTGGTAGATTACATTTTTATTGGGGAATCACTTGGAATTTAGAAGGCATGTTTCAATTAACTAACATATTCACTAATACCATTAAAAATTCACCTTGTATGAGGACTAATTTTTACATTACCATTATAAATCCATCCTACTATTGGGGCCATAATCACCTTGAAATCACCACTCATGCTTTGTCATCCTAATCACCCAACATTTACATCCACCATTTTTCAATTAGGTGGGATTTGTCACTTTTTTCCTCTATCATTTTACAATTTGGTGAGCTTTGCTAAATTTGAGTTCATATAAATAAAATTATAACTCTCAATTATTCTTTTACATATTTTATTTTTCTCTCAATTTGGATCGAGTCAATTCTTGAATATTTACATCCTTTGAAGAAATCTATTTTGGACTCCTTTCTTTGGTTTCTTCCATGCCAAGTTCTTGCTTCCTACTTGGAAATTCATTTTTAGTGAGTAATAAAAACAAACTACATGCATTAACAAGTCAACAAGAGGCAAGTGATAATTTCTTTATTGTTTTATGAATATAAGATTCCTCCTATTTATTTTTCTATTTGGTTTCATTGTTATAAATGATATTGAATACATATACATCTAACCTGTAGGAATATATGATTCCTTTTATTAATTTGGTCTATTTCGTTTCATTCTTAGAGACGATATTGAAACTATTAGTGTTGATTTGTTAACACTAACCTTAAAACATAATGACATTATTTTATAGTTTCTAATTCATGAGAGACGTCAAGTGGTAGATAGGTTCCTATAAATAACAAAGGATGCTGATGCAGAGGCATCCACACTAAAACCCATCAGCATCATCATATTTTCTTTGCCGACCGATATCCTCCTGTAGATAAACCTTCGACCTTTCGCCTATCAGCAGCATCATCATATTTGGCGAACACAATTATCCTCCTGACGATCACTATTCACCTTACCGCCAAACACTATCTGCAGCATCATGATGTTCAGCATCATCTACACCTTTTATCAGCAGGATATAAAATATCAGGTTCTTCCCATATATCTTGATGACGACAACCTCATGCACCTCTCCTCTGATGCTTACGTCACCCCAATATTCGACCCGCTTACACAACCAGCATCAGGATATAACTTATCGGGTCATATTGAAACATCCTGATGACGATACCCAGCTTTATGCACACGACGAATATTCCATGAATATTCCTTCCGCAATCCACTGATCTCCTTGATGTCCTCTGCCTATGCCAAAACACTTGTCATCAGCAAGATAAACCTTTATCGGGTGATATTTGGAATGTCCTGATGACAATGACGTCACATGCACCCCGATGCACATTCACCTTATGCGATCTACTGCATCATATTCACAAATATGCAGCTGATGCCAGATGTACCTACAGGATACACACAGAAATATCCTGATGATGCAGATGCGACGAATACACCGATCTTAGCAGATTTTCACCGTTCTGATCCGCTGAACTTCCTAGGGTGACCCGATCCGCTTCCTGGATGATCTTCCAGACTCTAACAACCTGCGCGACCTAGCACATATCCATGCTAGGGTTCTCAACACCTCTGAACTGTGATCTTGCAAAGAAACAAAAAATGCAAATGAAAACCTAAACTACTGTAAATCCCCATTCCACCGATTCAACGAATCAACCAGTGGAATGGATAAACGAATCCATACACCCACCAGAACCAAAATTTGATTACATAGTGAGATCCAAATAGAGAAATGACACAACAAAATCTCTTTATTACTTGCAGAAAAGATTACAACTAACTATCTCACGGGCTCATAAATCAACCCTCCATTACAGAACTATTCAATATTAGACTCAACACCAGACTCCTAATGAATTCCCAATATCACGATGCCTCAAATGAGCAGATCTAGGGCATTTTAACTACTCACCACAGTAGTACTATTTTTGTCTCCAAGCGGCTGGGAAATCCCTCCAAGCGGTTGGAAACTATAGCTGTTCAACAAACTCTAACTAACTCTAACCAACTGATCTAAAAATAGCATATCTTGGTCAAATAGACCTTATTACATAGAATGTCCAATTAAGACCTTATTGAAAACATAAAACTAAGCACAAACAACTAAATGCCTCATGGAGGCCACTGTGGGTTAGGTGCACCTGCACCAGATGCTCATCAAAATACAAAAATATAATTTCATATTTTGGAAATGTACATGTGGTCCAATAGATTGACCTACAATATCATGATTTACACCATCTGTTGATAAACAAGGGAATACTTCAGAGGAATATTGTAATGAGGTGCATGACAACATTAGAGATGATGTTACAAAGGAGTCTTGGGGTAGTGGGAATAATAATATTAATAAATCCACCTCAAAAAGTGATCAGAAAATGGACATCCTACATAGAAGAGGAAAAGAAAATTCAAATAAAAATGGGGCTTGAGTGGGTGTCAAAGTACCCATCATTGAACTAGTGGAGAATGAAAACAAAGATGAACCTCCCATAAAATATAGGTGCAAGATGAAAGGAAGTAGAGATGAAGAAAATGCTTCCTACACTAATCTATTTGAGGAGATATGTGCAAAAATTAAACTAATCACATAGTTAGAAGGAAATAAAGACAAAATTAATTTACCATAACACAATGATATACATGGGGAAAACCATTTTGGGAGAAAAACCCCACACTCCAAAGCAAATCAATATATTATTAATTAATCAAAGGTTACAATACACTTGTAGATTCTAAGCCTTTATAGGAGTATCACCAACTAGAGATCTAGATGAATTACACGGTAGCATAATAATACCTACAAACCTCACTATCTAAACCTCCATCTCAAGCACCCGATAAATAGGAGAAATAATATGTATGAAACCATTTAATGGTAATTAGAAAACCATGAGCTAAAACCACTCAAAATGTGGTGCCCAAATCCTTAGTTAGAAATCCAACACTCAAATACAAGAATGAAAGGACAATAAAATGTGTAGTCAGTGTATAATGTTGATTATTATATTTGATAATATGGGTTATCCAACTATGTAACTTGACTATGTAATCTGACTATGTAACCTGACTATGTTATCTGACTATGTAATCTGACTATGTATTAATTGTTTGTCAGCTCTCGTGTAGTTGAAAGTTAGTTAAAAGTTGGTCAACTGACGATTGTGTTCCTCTTGGTAGTCATTGTGTCCTTTAAATAGTCTTTCTATCATCAAGGAAAGTAGTATGATGTAGTCAGATCGACTCTGATCCTTGGACGAGCATCTCTGGTCTACTTCTATAATAATTTCACGAGCAAATAAAGATATACTTTTACTCCTCTATCTGGTATGCATTGTTAATTTTGTTAATTATTTCAAGTATTCATTTATCAGATAGGTGAGTAAACATTACCGTCATTACCTTAAAATAAATCAAGTCCAATATAAGAGATTCATGCCCTTAGACCCCAATAAGAGAACAGAGAAGAAGAATAAGAGAGATCACCAAAGTTTGAAGGCAAAGTCCATCCCAAAGTAAAAGTTAGAGTCGGAGTGTGAGTAGAAGTCATAGTCAGGAAAGCGTGAGTAGAAGTCATAGTCGGGAGAGGGAACACATTTCCATAGAGTGGGAGGAAATTGCCAAGAACTTTCCACTGCCAGACGATGTGTAGATTGGTCTTTTCGATCAAGTTGAAAAGTCAAAACAACCTTCTGTAGATGAGGGAAGTTGGAAGTCAGAATCAAATTCCTTCATAGAAGTGTATGAGATCAACCTTCAAGGCATCGAAGGGTTGTCAATCGAAGGAAAAGAAGTTGAACCAAGGGTGTATAAAAGAAAATATGAAGGCGAAACAAGTGTCCAGAACATTGATGTTGTGGGAAGAGTGGAGGATTCTCACGTGGCCGAGAGTGAGAGAGAAGCACCAGAACATTCAAATCAAAACTCCCTAGAAAATAGATTTCAGGCATGAGGTTTGCATTAAAAAAACCATGGTAAGCCCTAGTGGAGAAAAGTAGAAGTTGCCCAAGTTTATAGGAAATGGATCGAAGGATCCTATTAGGAACTATAAGAATTGTGAGACAATCTAGACAACAAATAGGCAAGATGATAAAGAAATGTGGCTACATTCTTTTCCATCCACCTTGCGAGGTGTAGCAATTGACTAGTATACTGAACTTGAATAAGCCTCCCAAAACGCATGGGAGAGTTTAAAGAAGGCATTTGAAGAAGAGTTTAAGTTGCTCTTAGATGATAATGAAATAGTAGCCAAAATTTACAATACCATGCAAGGTAAGCATGAGAAGGTATGTGCTTATAATCATAGACTTAAAGAACATCTTGTAAAGTTAGAAAAAGAACTTGTTGATGGTCTCAAGAAAGGGTGGCTCATCAAAGGTCTAATTCCATCCTTAAGAAAAAAGATGAAGGTAGTACCACCCTCTTCTTACGTAGAAGCATACAATCGAGTGATGGACATAGAAAGTGAAGACAAAATGTTCTCTCGTAGTAAAATAAAAATTGAGGAAGATGTAAGTTCGGATGACAACAACGACAGTGAGTTAGGAATGATACAAGCACTCCAGAGGGGCATGCTCTAAATGATGAAATAATTGAAGGTGGAGAAAGAAACTAGAAAAGAATCCACTAAACACTGGTGTACTCAGTGCAAAAGTGAAGGTCATACCAAAGGTAATTGTCCTAGAAAATTATTTTGTGAGATTTTCTAAACTATTATGAGTCATTCGATAAAAGAGTGCTCGTATGACTTGAAGACCAGAAGTACACAAGTACTCTTCACACAGGGAGAGCAATCCACTCCATCAATGCCATAGAACGCATCTCTAGGTGGTTATCAAAATCAAAGAGGTGATGGTTGAAGTCAAATATAGTACAACCCTAAAGATGTCTGATCATACAGTGTCAACAATGTAACGAATGGGGACACTTTGCCAGAGATTGCTAGAACTAGCAGGAAAAAATGCAATTATTGTGAAAATGGTGTGGACCTCAAGATCATGAAGGCACTGGATGTTCAAAGCAAAAGGCTAACATCGACCTAATTGATGTTGACAAGCAAAATGAAGTATTGGTTGTTACTTGAGCCCAAACAAAGAAGCCTATGTGCCTGGATCCACGTATAGAATAAGCAAGATTTCATGAAGCAAGAGCTGAAGTGGAGCAAACTATGGATGACAAATGATGCCACTCACATGCAATGCAAGTACAGTAACAAATCAATTACACTTTGAGAAAAATATTGCAAGGCATGTACTTCAAACTATTGTACAAATTAAAGTAGTGGATTTATTATGATGTATTCTAGAACTCTGAAATATTATTGCATTGGGGAAGAATGAGATGGTGTATGCTATGACCAATTTGGAGTCTAGCAAGAATGAAGACCTAATAAATGTGATGCAGAGGCGTCCACACTAAAACCTTGACATACAGCATGTATGTCTACAACCCATCATCATCATATTTTGTCTTGCCGACCGATATCCTCCTGCAGACAAACCTTCGACCTTTCGCCTGTCAGCAGCATCATCATATCCGGCTATCGGCAGCATCATCATATTCGGCAAGCGCAATCATCCTCCCGACGATCACTGTTCATCTTACCGCCAACCTCTATCTGCAGCATCATGATGTTCGACATCATCTTCATCAGCAGGATATAAAATATCTGGTTCCTCCCATATATCCTGATGACGACAACTTCATGCACCTTTCCTTTAAACACTTACGTCACCCTGATCTCTGACCTACTTAAACAAGCAGCATCAGGATATGACTTATCCGGTCATATTGAAACATCCTGATGATGATACTCAACTTTATACTGATGACGAATATTCTGCCGAATATCCTCCTCCCGATCCACTTAACTTCTCAATGCCTTATGCCGATACCAAAACACTTATGGTCAGCAGGATAAACCTTTATCGGGTGATATTTCGGAATGTCCTGATGACGATTATCCTGATGACGATTATCCTGATGACGATGACGTCATATGCAGTTCCTTCAATATCCTGCTGTCGGCCAAACTTAACATTATCGGCCCGCGATAATTTTATCAACCCGATCGACTAACTTATGCCGATATACTCTTCCTCGGCAACACCTTGTGATGATCACCCTGAAACGCATTCACCTTATGCAAACAACTGTATCATGCTCACCTCCATCTACTCGGATGACGCCCGAAGTAACTACAGGATATACACAGAAATATCCTGATGATGCCGTTGTGACGAATTTCCAACCTTAGCGAATTTCGATCCGCCGAACCTCCTGAGGTGACCCGATCTGCTTCCTGGACAACTTTCCAGACTCGAACTACCAGCACGACCTAGCACATGCCCATGCTAGGGTTCTCAGCACATCTCGACTGCGATCCTGCAAACATACATGTGAACAAATAGAAAATGCAAACTAAATCCTAAACTATTGTACATAGCCATTCCACCGATTCGACGAATCAACCGGTGGAATGGATCAGCGAATCCATGCAACCACCAGAACAGCAACTCGATTACACAATGGAATTCAAAATAGAGAATGGACACAAACAGGATCTCTTTATTGATTTCAAAAGATGCAAATACAATATTCTGTCTCTCTCCCTGTCTCACTCTGTGCAACCTAGCTCCTCAATATATCTAAAACCAACTGATCCTAATGCATAAATAGGAATTCTCACGAGTACTACCAACTCGACTCCAAGCGGCTGGGAGCTTCCAACCAGACATACAGCATAACAACTGTCCTAACAACCTAGCTAAAAATAGTAAAGTCTGGTCAACATGACCTTATTACATGCATTGGTCTTACAAGACCTTCTTGGAAACATCAACAAGACCTAAAACAAACTAACTGCCTCATGGAGGCCAGCTGTCAGGTAGGTGCTCCTGCACCAAAATGAACCTCCACTATCAGGTGACCAAGTAATTGATCCCATGTTATTAACAGTTAGCACAACAAAGAAACCAGAGGTGATAAATATGGAGATACTTAGAAAATATCTCACCGATACAATTATTGATGGCGGGTCTAGTGTGAATGTACTTGCGAAAGATGCTTGGAGAAGTTTGGGTAAGCTGACTCTGTGGCCCTCAATGTTTCAACTGGTGGGTGCAGATCAACATAATATTAAGGTACTTGGTGTTTTAATGAGCCAAAAGGTAATTATAGGAACCCAGGTATTTCTATTGAATTTTGTGGTCATTTCATTACAAAAGAAAGCGTAAGATGCATTGTTGGGTCGAGGTTGGCTAGTAGGAGCCAAAGATGACCACAATTGGAAAAATAATATAATCTCCATTGAAAACAAGGGTCATAAGTATATAATCAATTTGAAAAACCAAGCAGTCAGCGAGGAAGCATCTTCTTTTGATTCATCAGATTTGGACTCTGAAGAAGAATGGATAGAGAAGCACGATCTGGGTCCGATGGAGCCGAATGATGAAGGGATTCTGGAATTACAGTCATGCTCGGAGGATGAAACAAATTCTCTTTTGTCTTATTTCAATGGAAAATAGAGGATTATGAGGTGTTTTTGTCAACTTGTAATTTTCTTGAGGCTACGGTGATCAGTGAAGAGAAATAGAGGAAAAATGATTTTAAAAGGTTGAACAATCTATGTGTACATTGAGTGCAACACATGGTTTGCAAAATATGTTAGTTCTGGTTCCAGCAAAGGCAACTAACTTTATGAATGATTGCAAAATTAATAAAGGTATGCCTCAAAGAAATAATATTAAAATATTAGATTTGGAGTGTACAGATACTTATTATCAAGAAAAATCAATTTCATAACAAAATTTCAGAGGGCAAAATATTGTACAAGAAAATTATAGAGAAAGGAAAATATTGCGGGACAAGAAATTTTTATCAAGATCAGAACGGTAGATAATAGGTGGACCTCATCGGAGAAAAATAAAAAATAAGAAAAAAAGGAAATTATTGGAAAACATAAAGGATTAGAAAAATATTAAAAAGGAAAGGTTAATCATATTCCCACCCCTAGCCATACGAATCCAATTTCTCTTAATTGCTTACAACTGAAATTTATCTATTCCATATGATCTACTTTGAACGCTATACAATTTCATTCTGAAGTGATCGTACGATTTGTTGTTGACTGAGAATTAGTTGGTTGAGAACCACTTGGCTAAGAATTAGTTGGTCAAGAATCACTTGACTAAGAATCAATTGGCCGAGAATCACTTGGCTGAGAAGCACTTGGTCGAGAATCACTTGGCTAGGAATTAGTTGGTTGAGAATCAGTTGGTCAAGAATCAATTGGCTGAGAATCAGTTTCTACCGTATGACCTACAACAGGGGTCTTCACTGTCGTCGTATGACTTGTAGTAGGGATCTTCACTGCCACCGTATGACCTGCAGCAGGGGTCTTCACCACCATCGTACAACCTGCAGCAAGGGTCTTCACCACCATCATACGGCATGTAGTAGGAATCTTCACCATCGTCATACGAACTACAGTAGGGGTCTTTACCATCATACAACTTGCAACAGAGCTCTTCACCACCGTCGTATGATCTACTAAGATTGACATTTCACACTCAACTGAGATTGACATTCCATGCATGAGATTGGCATTCCATGCTCAGACAAGATTGACACTCCACACTCAAGAAACATTCCACCATCGAGAGAAATTCTATCCTCAGGTGACATTGCACCATTGGGTGACATTCCACTGTTGAACGACATTCAAACATCGGGGAAATCCTACTAAGCATATGTTTTGGAGATGTTGGTTCTACTTCTACTTCATGTGTTCTTCCAGGTTTGTATACATGTTATTCATCTACAATGTGTTGTCACCAGTTGGAGTACCTTATCGAATGTTACTTGATGCAAGTACTTAATTTCCAAACACACTTGTCATCCCTCATTCTTCTTTAAAACCATCTTAACGTTATTGCTCTGTAGTGAAAAGTAACACCTCTAAACTTCTTATGCAATTTCTCTAATCTCTTAACATGCCCTCTAATCCCTTGATAGTCCTTTTTAGGGGTTCCCATGGTTTTACAAATCTTTAACAAGATCATGTAGACCTGCCACTGACTGGACATAGATTGCAATGATGAATGGACTTTATTTATGAGTGTGTAGGTCTAAGAAAACTTATGTAGACCTTGTGTAAGCTATACAGTTCTCTCCTATGATTGATAGATCTAGAATGCAAGTACAAACCCCTTACAATGCTTGTCTTACTTTGAGCTAACTCTACACTGGCATGTGGCTCTTAGAAATTGTGCAAATGTGTAAGTTATTATGCAGGGTCTTTAGGACTCTTAAAATACCCTTACCACCCTAAAAAACTCTTACACACCACATGACAGACTTTCTATGGTTGTACAGAGTTTTAGGATTCATTACATACCTGTACAATGGTGTGTAGAGCTTTTAGGGTTTGGTGGAGCCTCACAAGGTATTTTAGATCCCTTCAAACTCTCAAACATTCCTTAGGAATGCTTTTCAGACCTTACTAAATGATTTGATTTGATCTTAAAAGAAGTCATGCTGACCTAACAAAACCTGCACAAGTTCTCTAGGGTTTCAAACTCTTTTTTGTTTAGAGTCACTCAGGTTTTTATCTTACTCTAATTAGAGAGACCCTTACGAGGGATCTCTTCTCAAGGCTTTAAATCACCGAGAACACTACTAGGGGTTCTCAGTCCCCAAGGCATTATCACCAAGTTCAAAATCATGAGCTCATTGGCCTAGTGAATACCCACAACCTACAAGCACAACAACCCAACAAAGGCATATATCCTTTGAGCACATCATCCCAACGAAGGCACAAGGCATGCAAACTCTTTGGCCCAGCGAAGGTTTGAACCTTGGTTTCCACCACAACAGCCTTGTGACTTGACCACCGAACCATGCCCTTATCAACTCTAGGGTTTCAAACTCTTATTTTAACTCCATACACATGTCTTCTCCTTTAGGGTCTTTAAAATGTTTGACAAACTTTAGATGAAGATACATATCAAAATGAAAGATATAAACCTCTAATGACTTGATAGACCTCCTTACTATCTTGATAGTGCTTCTTTACTCTTGAAAGAGCTCTTCAAACTATTGTTCAAACCTCCAAACACTTGCTAAGTCTTTTTGACTCTATAGACCACTCAAGAGACTATACCAATCCTAAAATGAAAATGCAACCCTTATAATGATTATGTAGATCTCTGAGATGATGATGCACTCTTGGAGCTTGATGGCTCTTAGGGTTAGATAACCTTTGTCAACTATTACAAGGCTTTTGTTATTTCATCAAAGTCATGAACTCTATTAGAGATTTGATGATTCTGTAGGCCTAGTTGATACCTCACAATAATTTCTTCATGCATCTGCTAACCTTTGAATGGTCCTTCCACAAACCTTGGTGGAGTCTTTACAAATCTCTACATAGGCTCTGCACAAGAGTATGATTTGCATATATTTATGTGGCTTGTAGAATTATGATAGTCTTCTTGTGTTCATGTAAGGTCCATATAAGACCTCTTCTTGTTTGACAGTCTTGTAGCATTACAAAATCGGAGGCACCAATACGAAAACTCATGAAAACTCTCCTCCATTCTATGGTCACAAATGATCTCCTTCCCATGCATGTTCACCATGGAAATGGTGTTACAACACCTTAAACTTGTTGACATACACCATTGGAGATACCTCATCTTGAACTGAAGATGATTTCCCAAGAAACTTATTTTTTTACCAAACCCTAGCATGCCAGAAATACACACTATATTTTGACCAATCTCAAATACACAGTGTGTATTTCAACAAATCAATAGGGTGAAAAAAAGCATCTCTTACTTCTCTATGACCTTATTTACATTATCATGGAGTTTTTCAAATGCACGAGCTCACTGGTATGCCCCCTTCATGAGGTTGGAAACCTGCAGGGTTAGTTGAAAAGTCCTAATAGCCTTGTCTAATCCTAAAGACTTAAAACCTAATCCAAACATATTTCAAAAATTAACTCCCTCCATTACAAGGCATGATTTTTTGGAGACTTTAAGTTTTTTGAAAGATTTAGGACTCTACAAATCACTAGACAAGGCAAAACATACACATTATTTCACCTTTTCAATAGAAAACCGCCTTTCAGACCTTTTAAGACTTATAAAACAAGGATTTAATGCCTTAGGAAAGGACTAAAAAATGACCATTAAACACTTATAAGGCCACCCTAAGACTATTTGAGTTTAGGAAGACTAAGATAAGTCAACAGTCACCACACATGCAATAGAGTGCACCCAAATTGGAAGGATGAGGTGAACATTACCTAGGTTATATTAGTGGTTTGGTTAATGGCCAAGGCCATGGAAGTACATGTTATAAGTGTGTAGAAGAGGAGCATATTGCCTACAAGTGCTCAAGTTCCCTACCTATTGATATTTCTATGTTGATTATAAGATGGAGGATTATCCAACACTAATTTAATCCTTTGAATCCCGTAAGATGGATGTGCAGATGATTCCAACAACGAAAGTAAAGGAAAACATGTTCCACATTTAGAAAATCTTTCTCATAGTATGGAATAAGAAAGAAACCAAATAAATAGCATGGGCTAGTATGCCCCAAGAAAATGCATGCAAGTGAAGAAAACACAAGGTGGGAGATAGACATCCTCATCCCTTAGCAATGTTCCAAAGGATAGTCCCACAATGCCCAAAATCCTATGATGTCACAACAACCTAAACTAACAAGAGTGTTCATGCATTGGATACCAATCAGTACAACACCTATTGCATGCAAGTGATTTAAAATTCACAAACATTTGAATAATATAGAGATTTTTTGTAGCAGCAATGTGAAGTCATTAATTCAATGCAACAACACCTTGGGGATAGGATTACCCATATTTACATAGTCAAATAGTATTGTAAGTACATTGTGTGGAGTATTGTCTATGTTATTCTTCCACACAATCCTAGTGTTTTGGTGGGATGAGTACTAGGATGTGATCCCCTGATCACCATGTATTGACTTTTATACACCAATGTAGCATTATAATTAATTGTATTCCTATGAGCACAAATCCATACTCAAGGACTACACAACCTTGTTCCCATGGGAAACACTTGCACAAAGAGAGTTTCCCCATGAAAACATAATTATTCTCTAGTTGAACTCTTACAACAAGTATTTTCATATAGAAGCAACTACAAGATTACATCTCCATATCACACACCTATACTTTTTATCAATATAGGAAGAGTGTGCATTAGCCTAGATAGAGTTTTATTTTTACCCATCTACTCTTGACACCTTTACATATCTATATGGAACCTCTAGATTACTATGGTAGATTGCTTGTGATCATTGTATGCATCCACAATTAGGTTTCCTAGGTAGAAAAATGATTAGAAATATTCACCCATAATTAATGAATTGGTTTACATAGGTACCATGAAAAGAAAATGGAATTATTCTATTCTACATGAGAGAGACATGGTGGGTAGTTTTCATCACACTACCCATGGATAGTTTTTTCTAAAACACTTTTATTTTTGTCCAATAAGGACCCTTAGCTTGTAATAGGGTTTTTCTTACATTGATATTTTCTCTTCTACAAATTATTTACAATAATTTTGAGTTGTACATCATTATCCTTATGCATTATCACATGAGCATTACCCCTATGTGCAAGAGCATTTTTTAACTCCCAAAGACCACCTAAAATGTATGTCATCAACACTAGATAGTGTGTGATACTTGTGTGCCTTTTGTTGAAGAACATAACACACTTGTAACAACTATTCTCATAAAATTCAATTAAACTCAAGAATTTACTAAAAGGTAAATTAAACGTGGTAAACGTGAGTGAGAATTTTTTTTTTAATTTTTATTTTTCCAAATTAAACATTTGCATAAACACAAGAAATAAAGTTCAGATTTCTATATAATTTCAACCTTGAAATCTTAGCATAATCGAAGCTAGAGTCATAGAGAAAATCCTTTCATTTAGCATTGCAATAGATAAAATACATTAGGCATAAAGAAAGGTTTTACCTTATACATTTAACTATCTTAAGCCATATCATGGAGTACACTGCATCTGGAATATTGATATTTGTCTTTACAAACCTCGACGAGGCTTTTGAGGAAGAGAGAGAGCATCTTCCAAGTGCTTTACCTCCAACCACAGATCGGCGGTCTCCCACACATCTTCCATATAGGAAGTGGCCCTACCCTTCACAAAGAGAATAGACCAAGGTGACCAATGGTGATTTTCCATCTAAGTACTGGTCTTGTATCCTACACAACACTATTGATCATACAATCCCCTAGATACCCTCTAGCTAGTATGATCATTCCGATAGGTTATGTGATCCAGATAAGGTGAACTGACAATGCATGCGATATATATATATATATATATATATATATATATATATATATATATATATATATATATATATATATATATATATATATATATATATATATTACATGTCTTATCCGACATAAGAGTTATAGGTTTCCTAAAGCCTTATGATTTTTTTTTAATACTAGCGTTTATCTTCTCTAACACAAAGGTAAAACATAAATTTTACATAACAGGAGAACCAATACCTCTAGCCTTCCCTAGACCACTTTGACATTGTTCAAATTCACATTTCACAAAACATGAATAGACATCATATATGAGGTATATCCTCATTTATATAATACTAACATTTTTCATATTTAGCCTTTTTCTGAGTTCAATCTATCATCCCTAACAAATTAGAATCTTAAAAGGAGATAAACTACATTTGACCACTTGGTCTTCTTATGCCCACTGACATTTGACATGAGTTAAGTTAGGAACTCATACCTAGCACCCCTTGCATATTTTCTACATAAACCTTATCTATTTGGGGGAATAGTGTTTATATACCAAAAAAAACAAGAATAAACCTATGATTTAATCATAGTCTTCTTCATTCTTAGTGGATCAATTTTCCATTTTCGGTGGTTCCCTTTTCTCACTTGGTATTCATGTAATAATATATAATACAATGAGAGTACAATATCCTCTAGTCTTCTCAGTTGACTTGGTTGACTAGACATAACTATCTTAATTTAGATAAAGTTGGGTAACTTATCCCCCATATACTTAGTCAACTTGACATAAATTAAACCCTATTCTTGGATACATACAAAATATAAACTTAACAACTGCTAATCTAACAATGAATCCCTATATGCATTCTTACAAGTTAACAAGGGTCTATGACTATTTGTCATTCCACTCAAAGAGATTAATGATCCAAAAATGGTCTCTTGCCAAAAAGATCAAATCTTGTTTTTATTAAAGAAATTATTAATAACTATGGTTCCTCGACGTATAATCGATTCTTGATTAAGCACTCTTGTGCTATAAGTTACATTTCGACTTCAATCAAGAAATCAATAATCTCTTGCATGATCATACCTTTAGAGCCTTTGTCGAGTTAGTTATCCATAAATACTACATTTATATCAAAAGTGTCGGTTTGCATAATATCTTCACGGTATAAGCGTTGTAAAAGTGTGTATATATATACTTCTGTCACACGTACATACATTATTTTTATACTGTATAAATATCTTCCATATGAGTAAATATATAAACTGTAACACAGTATCATCTAATAGTATAATCATTTGAGCATAAGGTTGTTGCCAGCTGACCCTAGATAGAGTGAGTGCCTGGGAGTGCGTATACCACAATTTACCTTCATATCCACACTACACGCTACCCGACACACACTACGAATGAAACATGCATTGCCCATCTAGAAATTTGCATTGGAAAGCAACCATTCAACATCAATGTGCTCTAAGTTTTAAGAGGGGTAGAGACCTCAAATCCCTCCCTACTCTATCACCATCACCATTCTTCCAATCTTGACGGCAGTCTGCTAAGTTTGTTGAACTTACCTCACTACTTGTACGCTAGTAACTTTAAAATAGGTAACGGTTGCTATGAACATTTTAACTGTTACCAAGAATCTTCACGTCCATTGTGTTATGATATTAGATAGGTATTTATATACAACTTGGTATCTCTGGTTTGTCAGAGATTTGATACACGTAATCTCCTCAAAACTGGATCGATAACTAACATAATGAAATCTACTTCGTATATATATATAAAGTTATGTTACCAGTCAGTTAAATGTTTATTGAGAATACTATATACTCACTCATATATTACGCCTCTACGTTTTCTAAAAGTGTGAGAATTCTAATCAAGAAGAATGTCATACAATTTGGTATTAAAAGAATTCGTAAAACTATGAAAATGACTCGGCTCATACCTGAGCTTGCTTGATACAGAGATAAAGTACTTCTCCTTCTATTGACTCCTCCAAAGTCATTCTCTATTGTAAGAATTATGCCATCATCCCTTGGCGATAAAAAAATGCAATTTTCTCCTTCAACATCAAAGCTATCCTACTCGTCGTTCTCTCCTTTGATAACTATATATTATGTTCTCCCATGATATCTGAGTTCTCTTCTATGAAAAACAACATTGTCATCTTCTCCTCTTGACTCCCCGATGATCGAGACACCACTAACAACTCATTAAAAGGCATTTCCACATGCCGAGAATACTTCCATGAGGGCAGGCATGCAGAAAATGGTGAAGATGGTGGGGTCAAGAGTCGGCGATAAAAAAAAAAAGCTTAATTACTTTCCATGAGCTACAACTCCACTACTATAGTTAATGGTTTGGGAATCTAGTTACAAAACACCTCTATGCTGTAGGTATCTTCATTTATTTAGCCTATAAAACTTCTACAAAAGCAAGCATAATAAAGAAGGTGATAATAGTGGAGTGATGAACCTCCATTGACCCGTTAAATTCCCTTCCATCGAAAACCATCCCACCTCATTGGCTTCCCACTCTTACTAAAAGAGGAACTCCTTCATTAACTTTCAAAACCCAAGCCTATAATTTCTCTATTGTGGTTGGCAGAAGAAAATGGAGTCGTTGGTCGTTATGACCACTCCAAGGTTGTCTATAAAGAACTCCACCTTATTCTCTCAAGCCATTATTGAGAAAATAGAGTCGATCTTGCTCTAATAAACAAGAAATGGTGGCATTAAATTTTCTTAACGAACTCCATAAAAAGCTTATACATCAATAGCTCAAGACCAATAACTTCATATTAAATGAATATATAGATATTTACATATCAATTAGAAATTGAAGTTCACAACATATCCTTACATTGTTTCCAACATTTGACAAGATGAGAAAATGGGTTGGGATATTCTCCCCCTCACGTATAAAGGTAAAACAAGTCAATTTCATTTTGACAAGGAACAAGATTTTTCAACGTTAAAACAATAAACAAGAAACACATTAACAATTCTAACAACTACGTCATTGATGACGTAATCAAAAACTTATTTACATCTTCAAGAACGATGTGTTCAACAGAAAGCTATCTTAGTTGTAGAATGACTATCGTTTGACCTCGACGATGTCAATTTCACAAAATGACTAGATCGACGTAAAAATAGCTCAAAAAGAGTTCTAAAAGACATCGACAACCTATCGAGTCAATCAATAAATAAACCACTTAAAAGCAACTTACCTCAATCGACAAGAGTTTAACTAACTGTGGTAAACTAAACTCGACTGGGAAATGACCATTTGTAACCCAAGGTCTATTCTCCTCTCCTCAGAAGATACTCTCTCTCTCTCTCTCTTTCTCGGAGAGTCCTTAAACCTGTTACCCTACATATCACTTGCAATTCATGTAAATGGAATTAATGTATCGTTAGTCCATTCATAAGCTCATGAATAACAAATTCAAAAGTATATTCTAGAATCTATACATCACATGCATTTATTCACATGACTAGAATCTAGGAAACTAATGATTTGTCCCAACATTTATACCTTAATGCCAAATCATTTATCCATAGAATTCACTTCCATTTACGTAAAAGTAAAAAGTAATTTCAAGTCAAAATTAGGGATGTGACAACACTTGGTGTGTGTATGTGACAATCTCATTCTTTGAGCTAATTCCTAAGTTGCACTTGAGTAGTATTTAGAATGTTATTTCATGGTTTCACCATTTGCATAGTTGAATGGGAACTATTGGGGTAGATATTCACTACACCATGACATACTAGTCCTAAGAGTTTTGGATCACTTGTCTATGGTGCAACACAACTCTTAAAATCATGAATTTTAGTATATTAGGTATATGTTGTACAATTTGCATAGGAAAACCCTATGTATTGCACCTAGGTATGATCTCTAAGTACATGGGACTATGCTAATTTTTTGATACTTGGGAAGGTAATATATATAAGTGATGATGCACAAGGAAGGACAACACACTAGCCATTTAACAAAGCACAAGAAATGTGCATAAAGAGAGATAGAGGATGGAATTTGGTGGAAGAAAACCCACAAAGGACATTGAATATATACATAAGGACACTCATAGTGTTACAACCTTATAGGTTAGCAAAAAAAAATAATTTCATAATGACTAGGTAATGACTAGATGTATGTTAGAGTAAATATATCTGAGATGTGATGCAAAAGAGACATGATAGCATTTTGAAATTGAAAAATCCAACTAATGGGATGTGGATGCTACCAAGAAATGTGTTTGAGGAAAATGAAAGAATCAGTCACTAATGTTAAAGATGCACAAGGGGCTATAAATATCTATAAAAGATGTAAGATTTCCTTTGAGAAATCACTAAACTAATCAATCTTAGAGTAAATATATACATAAGGACACTCATAGTGTTACAACCTTATAGGTTAGCAAAAAAAATTAATTTCATAATGACTAGGTAATGACTAGATGTATGTTAGAGTAAATATATCTGAGATGTGATGCAAAAGAGACATGATAGCATTTTGAAATTGAAAAATCTAACTAATGGGATGTGGATGCTACCAAGAAATGTGTTTGAGGAAAATGAAAGAATCGGTCACTAATGTTGAAGATGCACAAGGGGCTATAAATATCTATAAAAGATGTAAGATTTCCTTTGAGAGATCACTAAACTAATCAATCTTGGAGTGAAAGTGACACCCTAAAAGTAAGATCCCTAAGAAAATTATGTTATCTATACTACACTACAAAAATAGTAAAAGATGGCACTAAGGTGGCAAAATAACCATGTAGACACCTTAGAAGGGCCCAGTAGGAGTGATCAAAACATAGAGACAATACAAGCAATAGACCCAATAATCTAAGAGGAGCCATAAATGAACCCTAGAACTCAAACATATGAGAGTGTTTTACTCTATCCAATGCAAATGGAAGGAGGACCTAGGTCATATTACTACTTTCAAGATTGGGGAACAAAATCACTTCTCTAGCATGGTAGATGAGTGCATAGCACAACAACTAGTGTATGATGAAAATAGACTTGATGACATCAAATGGCATGAATGAAATATGTTAAGGGAATCTTTAAATAAAATTAATGTCCTATAACTTAAAAAGTTGTCATTTTTTAGTAATATCTAGATGAGTTAGTTAGATTTATAGTTATCCATTTTCACAATGGCATTCTATACCTGAAGGAGGATTCATAGATAGGTATGAACCCCAAGACTAATTTTGAGCTTACAGGTTTAAACTATAATGAAATGAGGTACCCTATAAACTTGAGTCCTATGAAGACCAAACTAATGAGCAATCCACCAAAAGGAAATAAGGTGGAGAAGTTGGTGTATAGCCACCAAAAAACATGCAAGTTAATGGTAGCTTATGTTAGATCCCAAAGTACAAGCTATGTGTGCATGCATTAGATTGAAGTTAATATGCAAGGCAAGAACACTATAGATTCTAGAGGGACTATCTTACATTGGATATAAAATCACCCATTGCCATGCCAAGTTTAACTACTGCACATATTTGGCTAATGAAATAGTAGAAAATGCCACAAGCTCTTGGGATGAAGGTGTCTAGATTTTTATTCTGGGTCATTGCTCATTTTTTATGTGTTACATTATTGTGGTCCTATCATTGAAGAGAAGGTGGGTAAAGCAAATTTAATTCCCATTAGGTGACTCAAGGGACTTATGTGCACATCTCAAGTGGTAGTTGAAGTGGCCATACATGCTAATGCCATGCAAGTATGGGATAATGCCTTAAAACTACAATGCACAAATCAATGGTAGTTGCACCTAAAGGTAATGCAATAATTTTTGATGGCCAAGTTTCAATTGTTTAATAATTTCACTAGAATTTGTTTTGAATATATCAAGTCAAACCATGAGGCAAACATTCTACCATATATAGCCACAATAGAGGATGTCAAGGCAGAATAATAGCATTTGTTGTTAGGATTTTATAACCTCATTGCTCGAGCACCAATGGTGATGTTTTTACATAGGCTAAGCAAGCAGACTAATTAGAGGATGATGGTGAGGATAATAATACCACAGAGCCAACATAAATAGCCCGTAAAAATAAGGATGTACCTATTTTAGATAAAGGTAAGTGCAAGATAATTAGTTCTCCAACAGTAGATGAAGTAGTATTATATGATGGGAGTTGAAATATGGGAACCAAGGGAGGAGTATCAACAAACTCTAGTTTAATAAAGTTCTGCCAAACACTTCCACACCATCTACCCCTTCTCCAACCACTGAATGACTACATGAACAAAGGATGCAACCAAAACTGAAGCAAGGATAGGCCAACATTCCTTCACAAGATCCTCAAGCTAGAGTACCTCAACACATACGATCCAACACAACTCAGGGAGGAAGTGCTTTACCTAAAGAAGTATTTCATGATCAGGATGTGTCTAGGGAACAGAAGGAGCTAATGGCTTACTAGACACATAGTGATACTCTTGTGATAAATGTGCCAAGCTCAAGAGTAAGACTAGTAACCAAAGCTAATGGGGCCAAAAAAGTACTACTTGCATATGATCAGTTCCATGTTGGTGACCTAACAGATATGTAGCTCCACAGAAATTTGGCTTCAATGAAGATAAATAGAAGGTTGCATATGGATATAAATGGCTATGTAAAGCCCAATTTATGCAACAAGTAGCTAAGATAGAGTGACTAAAAGAGGATTTAGCTTAGGTGCAAATGGCTCCATGATGCAGGAGCATCGACTTCTCCAAGTTTTTGCGTTGGTTTTCCAATTTTGGTTTGATGTAGTTGTTTGGAATCTTTTGTGAATATTGTGAAGCAGTTGGATGTGTCAGTTGAGGTACTTTAGCCTTAAGGCTTGTGGTTGGATGTTCTGACCCAAAAGGTCAATTTGAAAATTAGAGTGGCAAGAGCTTATTCATGTTGTTCTTTTGATATTTTTCCACCTTGTGCCATATCTGGAGGGTGATCGGTTAACTCCTTATGCATCTAGATCATGGAACTTATTGATCTTCATACGCCCACATCAAGAAATAGTTACGCTTGGGAGTAGTCGGCTCTTTCCACGGTGAAAGAAAGAAAATAGTTTTGAGGGACAGCAACCTTGAGAGAGAGTTCGGGAGGAAAGGAAAAACAGCTCAGGAATTCAAAAAGAAAGGAGAATCAAAGCCTATTGTTGTGATCGAGAAGGAGTAGGGAAAACATGGAAACAAAGAGTCCACGAGCTATTTCTGAGAAGGGAAATTGATAGCATGACAGTCCCAAATGAGAACAGAGCTCATGCAGAGAAAAGTATGTGAAGATAAAACAAGTAAACACAGAGTCTAGAGGACAGTCCCACGGATTTTTAGAAAGGTGAACAACATTTGACAGTCTAAAATTCAAACAAAGAACATGCTGGACAGTTAGAGTGGATATCACGAAGTCAAAGAGGTTTGGGGTAGGCCGACAGGAAATGGTGTGAAGAGATACATGCAGAAATTTTACTCCCTTATGCACGTGAGACCTTGAAATTCATATATAAACCAGAAACCTCCTTCTTTTTATGAATGCAAACCTTCCATGATGGTAGAAGGGACTGAGATAGATATTACCTCTGTTATAAGGCGTATAATTGTAGTCTTTTATCATTTTTTTTTGTTTGTGTGTTTCTTTTGGAGGATGAATGTGTAGTTTTAGGCAAACTGATGTTTGGTTCAGTAATCAATTGACATCTGGTTCACATTTATGATGGTGTTGTCACTTGTTGGAATTCATTCGGGTTTCTATTAATATTGAAAGATTGTAAATTCACCAAATTATTATTGAAGCTTGAGGACTGTTCTGTTGCTTGGATGACTGCCCTGTTCTTATTTTCTTGTAATACATTCAGATTTCCTTGTACAGTGGGTTGTGCAAGGTCATTTGGTCTAAATTTTTTGACTATCTCAAGAGGACAACATTCTCCATCTTTGACTGTCCACCCAAAATAGATTGGAGGTTTGAACCATAATCCTTTGAAAACTGGAACCAGCTGCCATTAAATTTGGTATCAAAGCCAGAAATGAGTGGGCAGAGCAAGAGATTGGGCAGAAACATAAGTGATTGGGCAGAGCAAGAGATTGGGCCAGAGAAGATTGGGCAAAAATAGAAGTGACTGAGCAGAGCAAGAGCTAAGGCTAGAGAAGATTGGGTAGAATTCCACCCAGAAGAATGCCAAGAGGAGAAGGTAGAGGAGGTACTAGAAGAGGCATAGATGAAGGGGTTATGGAGTTGCTATAGAACCTCATAGCAAGGATGGATGCCATGGAATAGGCATAGAGGAGAGGAATACCCGCTAGAGAAGTAAGTGATAATGAAGAAGAGGATCAACAAGCCAGAGAAGAGGTGGTTCAAGAAGAAGTACCCGATGGAGTTGAAATGAGATTGCTGAGAGCAATCATGGGGGTTTGAGCCAAGCCAAAGATAGAGGATCCCACCTACTCAAGAAGCCTCAATGGAGAGGAACTCATTAATTGGATCAATGAGCTTGATAAGTACTTTGAGTACGAAGAAGTGGTAGAGGAGAAAAGAGTCAAGTTTTCCTTTACAAGATTCAAAAGCCACACTGCTATGTGGTTGGATTATGTTCAGTTGGAAAGAAGAAAGAAGAACAAGGAAAAGATAACTTCTTGGGATAGAATGGTTGCCAAACTGAAAGCCAAATTCCTTCCAAGAGACTATCAAACTAACCTATTCAAAAGGTTACAAAATCTCAAGAAGAAAGAGATGAGTGTGAAAGAATATATAGAGGAGTTCTATAAACTTGTGATCTGATTAGGACATAGTGAAGAAGATTTGGAGAAGGTTGCTAGGTACCTTAATGGATTGAGATATAGTTTACAAGATGAATTGAGTCTCTTGTCCCCTAGAACTCTTGAAGAAGCCTATCAGTTTGCCCTTAAGGTAGAGGAGAAGCTTATGAAAAGGCAAAACCAAGAAGGAAGAGGAGCTAGAGGAAGAGGACAACATTCTAATAGAGGATAACAACACCATCAAGGTGGAGAGGCAAGTACTTCCAGTGGACAAGCTAATCTGAAGATAGGAGGTTTCCAAAACAGAGGAGGGAGACCATTTGAAAGAGGAGGTTACCAAGGAAGAGGAAGAGATTTCTTTGGTAAATGTTTTAGATGTAACAAGTTTGCAGGCCACAAAGGTTGGGAGTGTCCTGAGTTCCTACAAGAAGGTTACACAAGGCCTGAGAGAAGTAATCAGATTGTGCAAGTAGACCAAGAGAGTGTGGGAACACCTCCTCATCACTTAGAAGAACTTGAGACAGGAGAGTCTTTGTTGTTTAAGGGAGTACTGTTGAAGCCACCAAAGAAGAGTCATGAATATGTGCAAAGGAGAGCTTTATTCAAAACCAATTGTAAGGCTAAAGGTAAGTGTTGCAAACTTATTATTGACAGAAGCTAGTACTGATAATCTTGTGGCTATTGAAATGGTGGACAAACTAGGCCTTACTAGGATTAAACATCCTAATCCAAGTATCAAGTTTCTTGGTTGCAAAAGGGACACCAGTTATTGGTAGATGAGCAAGCCTTAGTAGAGTTTCAAATAGTTAGTTATAAGGAAACTGTCATGTGTGATATTATGCCTTTGGATGTGTGTCATGTGCTTCTTGGTAGACCTTGAAAATATGACAGGAAAGCCATACATGAAGGTAGAAGCAACACTTACACTTTATAGAAGGATGGTCAGAAACATACACTACTACCTTTGAAAGGAGAAGAAGTGGACAGGAAGAGCAATATCAACAGCAAGGTATTGTTGATGAGTGGCAAAGAATTTCTACATGATATGAAGAAGGAAGAAAAGGGAAAGTGTGAAGTTGTAGCAGTGGTTGAGAAGAGGTTAGTTGTAGCAGAGGATGAGAAAGAGAAGAGTGAAGTTGCTGGAATGGTTGAGTGTCATTTGGAGGACGTAAAAGCATTAGCAAATGAGAGTACAGTTGTGAGAGAATGTGAAGAGGATGAAAAGGTAGAAGAGAATAAAGGGGTTGCAGCTGAAGATAAAGATGAAGTGATTACAGGAGTGATCAAGGAAGTGAACGAAGTGGACAACAAAGATGAAGGAGAAAAGAGTGTAGAAGAGGTAGTTGAAATTGCAATTGAGATGGCAATGATAGAGCTTGAGGATATTGCAATGAATGGTGAAAACCAAGATGATTTAATGATACAAATTTTGGCAGTAGAAGCAGAATGGTTTGAGAAGCTTGTGGGTGGAGGTATAGAGATGAATGCTGCAACAAATAGTGAAGAAGAAGATGTTGGAGCAGTGAATGGAAAATGAGGTAAATTATGAACATTTTGATTTTAGTTTACCTTTATTCACAAGGATGAATGTAGAGGATGTAGTTGCAAACGTATATGTGGATGTGGCATGTTTGTGTGTAGAGGTAGTAGAGGATGGTGTAGGGGAAGCTTGGTGGAGGTGTTCAGTTTGTGGTGGGTCAAAACCCATGAAAGTGGAGAGAAGTGGAGAGATTTGTTGGAGGAGGAAGTCGGTACAAGGTGGACAAGGGTTCACAAGTGACAAAGAAAGTGCAGACTTCATTTCACCATGAAATAAAAGGTCTCTTCCTACCAAATGCTGGAAGACAAGAAAAAAAGTAAATTGTTACAGGTTACCTATTCACAGCCTCGGAGTATGCTGCATGTTGTTTACAACTTGAAAGGGTAGTCCTACTACCCAACTCCATTTGTGAGCTACGCTCACAAACATCTCACCCAGGGAGCCTAATGTAGGAGCATCGACTTCTCCTTTTTACGTTTTCAGTGTTTGTTTTTGTGTTGATTTTCCAATTTTGGTTTGATGTAGTTGTTTGGAATCTTTTGTGAACATTGTGAAGCAGTTAGATGTATCAGTTGAGGTATTTTAGCCTTAAGGCTTGTGGTTGGATGTTGCGACCCAAAAGGTCAATTTGGAAATTAGAGTGGCAAGAGCTTATTCATGTTCTTTTGATATTTTTCCACCTTGTGCCATATGGGGAGGGTACTCAGTTAACTCCTTGTACATCTAGAGCATGGAACTTACTGATCTCCATATGCCCACATCAAGAAATGGTTACACTCAAGAGTAGTCGGCTCTTTCCACGGTGAAAGAAAGAGAATAGTTTGGGAGAACAATTTTGAGGGACAACAACCTTGAGAGAGTGTTCAGGAGGAAAGGAAAAACAACTCTTAGGAATTCAAAAAGAAAGGAGAATCAAAGCCTATTGTTGTGATCGAGAAGGAGCAGGAAAAACCTGGAAACAAAGAGTCCACGAGTTGTTTCTGAGAAGGGAAATTGATAGCATGACAGTCCCAAATGAGAACAGAGCTCATGCAAAGCAAAGTATGTGAAGATAAAACAAGTAAACACAGAGTCTAGAGGATAGTCCCGTAGATTTTTAGAAAGGTGAACAACATTTGATAGTGTAAAATTCAAAGAAAGAACATGTTGGACAATCAGAGGGATATCACAAAGTCAAGGAGGTTTGGGGTAGGCCGACAGAAAATGGTGTGAAGAGATACATGCAAAAATTTTACTCCCTTATGCACGTGAGACCTTGAAACTTCATATATAAACCGGAAACCTCCTCCTTTTTATGAATGCAAACCTTCCACAAGGGTAGAAGGTGCTGAGGAATAAAAATAGATAAAAACTAAATGCAATTAATAAATTGAAAAACACACATAGAGACATAGAAAACAACAAGAAAGAAGAGCCAAGTTTTTTAACATGGTTCACCAAATGGCTATGTCCACATAGAGTTGGGGATAGCTCTGTTTCTATTGAATCCTGAATAAAAACTCTGTTATAGCATGTCATAGCTATATCCTCATCCTACGAAAATATACACTCAACTTCTCTGGATGTCTATCAATAGCCAAAGAATAATAACCTCTGAAAGACTCACTATCTTTAACCCCAACAAGCAAGGAATATCAGAGGGAAATGAGAGTAGTGGCAGGTGCGTTACACAAGAGGTGCCAATCACGTCTGATTGGGCTTCATTAGGTGTTATACCAACAGTCTCCCACTTGAAGTCCAATCATGGCTGCAAGAGAGTTGCACAAAGTTATCCCCCACTCTAGGCTTATTGTCACAACTTGACAATGCCAAGAGAAGTCCTACAGAACTCAAACTTCTCCCTTGGTACAATCTTCGTCAAAGCATCCGCCAGATTCACTTTTGTATCAATCTTCTTTACCTGCAACTTACCCTCTTCAAGAACATGTCGAATAAAATGATATCGCAACTCTATATGTTTGGTTCGATTATGGAAAGCGGAGTTCTTTGCCAAGTGAATAGCGATGTTGCTATCACAAAACAAAGTGAAAACTAATTGCTTATACCGCAATTCTCCCAATAACCGCTGTAACCATATCATCTCCTTTGTTCCTTCGGTGAGAAATATATTTAGCCTCAGTTGAAGAGAGTGCAACCACCTATTGCAAACATGAAACCCAACTAATTACAGCTCTGACAAATGTAAACACATAACCTATTGTAGACTTCTGTTTGTCCAAGTCTCTGGCCATATCAGAGTCAACATACCCTCGTAGCTAATTATCCTATCTGCCAAAAAACAAAACATGATCTGAAGTACCTCTGAGATACCGGAATATCCACTATACCGCTTGCTAATGAGGTTTACCTAGATTGCTCATAAATCTGCTCACAACTCCCACTGCATGGGCAATATTTAGACGAGTACAAACCATGGCATACATGAGACTGCCAACTGTAGATGAATAAGGAACACCCTTCATGTGTTCGTAATCTTTGTCATTTTTAGGACACATGACTGATGAGAAAAAAAAGTGATCAGCCAATGGAGTACTAAAAGGCTTGGCATTCTTCATGTTGAACCTGTCCAAGATTTTGTCAATATACTTCTCTTGAGACAATTTGATTTGTCCCTTCTGTCTATACCTGATTATTGTCATGCCAAGAATCTTCTTGGCTGCCCCTAAATCTTTCATAGAAAACCACTGAGCTAAATGTTGCTTCAATTCCTTAACAATCCTCATGCTGCTACCGGTGACCAACATATCATCAACATAAAGTAAAAGTATGACAAACTCACCATTTGCAAGCCACTTGAAGTAAAGACACGGATCAGATTCGCAGTGAATGAATTGATGCTCAGCCATGAAGCTATCAAACTTGTGATACCATTGCCTAGGGGCTTGCTTGAGCCCATATAAATTGTGTTTCAACTTGCAATATAAGTGCTCTTGCCCCTGTTTTGTAAAACCTTCAGGTTGCTCCATATACAAATCTTCTTCAACATCTCCATGTAGAAATGCATTCTTGACATCGAGTTGTTCAAGCTCAAGATCCCACACAGCTGCCATACCCGAGATTGTGTGAATTGTTGTCATTTTGATGACGGGTGAGAAGATTTCATTGAAGTCAATCCCCTTTTTTGATCAAAACCTCTCACTATCAATCTGGCTCGATAGCGATGTATGCCTCCATCTTCCTCTTTCAACCGATACACCCACTTAATCTTCAATGGTTTATGATTAGGTGGGAGCTTCACCAAATCCCAAGTATCATTGGCTGGCAAAGAGGCCATTTCTTCTAGCCTCCATCCATTTGTCGCATTTGTTGTCAATGCAAGCTTCCTGGAAACTTGTTGGCTCTGTCTGATTCGAGAGCAATAACTCTAGATGATCATAAAGTAATAATTCATTGTCACAAAATTTTACCAGAAGGCTCTTCTGCCGGGTAGACCTCCTCAATTGAGGTGTTTTCTCCCTCACATTACCCTATTATGGTAAAATAGTATGTTCAGGCAATGTGCAATGTATAGTGTTATGTTCCTTATTTCCCTGTGGTGAATTTTCTGATGCCTAGTTCCTTAAATTTCTAGATTCTAAATGTGGCAAAACCTTGGAATATTTCCTAACTCCATAATAGGTAGCGTGGAAGTATCAAGGTGTTGTGTTGACCTTGTCTGTGGTAGCGTGGGAGTTAATAATTGTTGCTGCTGGGCCAGACTGTCATCTGGTAGCGTTGGAACTTTTGAGAGTAGAGAGTATGGTGAACAAGGCCACGTGGAGTCTTCTTCACACAAGGAGTGATCAAATAAAGATTGCAATGGGCGGGTAAGATGATCACCAGTTTGTTCAACATCTACGTATGTTTGTTGATGCTGTGGAGAAATGAAACTCTGTTCTTCCTGGTTACGTGACGTGGCAGCCAAGCTAGGCTGTGTGGGCGGTCTAAAGTGTTGCATTGGAGGCAGTATAGTATTTGAATGATCAAAAAACTTTTCCGAAGACTATGTTGAACTTTGTCTATTGGCAAGAGACACTGTGTGGCTTCATAAGTGTTGTCATTAATGGCAACAAAGTCTATCCCACACATCCGCAGTACATAGTATGCCTATACCAAAAGTCAGATTGAAGATTATTTTGGTTTGGTGAACAAGAATAGAGTACGTAACAAGGTCTGACAATCAGGTCCGGATCTCTCAGATGGTGTAACTCAGTAAGTTGTGGACTTGGACAAGTCAAGAGGGGTATCATGACTACTGTATTCCAAAGATTTAGCCTCCGGTGATAAAGCAAGAAAAAGATATGAGCATTTGAGTGTTGGGTTCCAATCAGGCAGAGCAGACAAAGGAAGAACTGACCGATAGAGTATCATACTTCAATCTAGATGTGTAAAAGGTTCTGATCAAGCAATCTGTGATATTATGCATTGTTGGCCGACATGATTAATGACTTCTATGCTTAAGCTTTTGATACGCATCACAAATCAAGCATGGATTCAACCGATAGATCAATAACTTGCAAATATCTTGAGTGTTCTTGTTGCTGACTAGAAAGTTGATGAAAATCCTTGATGCGGATATATATACCTGATGGATTCAAGCCTATAAAGGTGTGATAGTGATGATATGTATGGTTAAGTATGAAGAAAAGTAGAGACAAGTGCAAAGGAAGTAATTCAAGCCTGAAATGTGATAGAAAAGTTATATTGAGCAGAGGAAGAATGAAATGTGCCAAATCAGTATACTGTACCTAACTGGAACTGAAATCCTACATGCATAGATGTTGTTCATCAATTCAGACACATTGGTATCATCTGTGCTTTTGTAGACTATAAGTCGCCTGTAGGCAGTGGGCCTCTTATGAGTAGTGAGCCCTAATTGACAAGTGCCATTTTGTTCTTCTTATTCTTTTAACAAAGAATACAATCTTGGGTTAGTCACCCTATGGTTTTTCCCTTAATTAGGTTTTCCACATTAAAATATTGGTGTCATATGTGTTAATGTGTTTCTGCTCTTGAGTTATTACATTGTGCTTCCATGATTGAATCATTATTATGCTGTAGAAATATAAGAAGGATTTTAGTGTTTAAAGAAAAGAAAGTTTTTGTGACAACTGATTCACCCCCCCTCTCAGTTGTCTGTCCTAAAATCAACAATTGGTATCGGAGCAAGGTTCCTCTAAATAAAGCCTAACAGCTTGAGGAAGATCTAGGAATCTTAATGGATGCATATGGTATGAAGGAACAAATTCAGTCTACCCTAGATGATCTCAAACAATCCCACTCTGAAGTCAATAATTTGAGAGAAAGACTCAAACAAGCTGATGATTTCATAAATGAGCTAAAAGAAAAACTTAGTATCTATGTGAAAAAGAGAAAGGAACTGTTGGCACTAATTTTGGTCTGGATCTGAGCACAGATGTTGGAGGGTTTTTTCTTTTTGGGCCCTAAGTTTCCTTGTTCATCGCTGTGACTTTCTCTATCGGTGAAACTTCTTTTTGAGTGCTCAGATTATGATTGAACCATTGTTTTGAACCACCGCGTTGAACCCTTTTGGTTCATGGTTCAATGGTTCAAGGCTTTGTGTTTGTGTTCGGCAAATGTTCTTTTTGAAGTGCTCCGTTCGGCGTTGAACTTCTCGGTTGAACCATCCGTTTGAACCGGTTCATGGTTCAAAGGTTCGGAGCTTTATGTTTTAGGTTCATCAGAGTGATCGGCATCATTGGCGAGCTATTTTTTGTTCCCTTCGATGTGTTTGGTTTGGCCGATGGAAATGCCATCGGTGTGATATTCATCGTCGGCAGGCTTCATTTGTGTTTGGCCGATGGATGTTATTGGCGTGTGTTGTATTGTCGGCGTGAGTGTTTTGAGTTGTGCCAACGATGGGGGGCTTGGCCGATGGGACCAAGGAGGATGTGTCTATCGAGGTGACAAGTTCTATCGGTGTAGGCATTTTGTTGTTCGCCGATGGCTTTGGTCATACCGACAGGCGAGGAATGTGGAGACTTCATCAGTGAGAGTTTGGTCCATCGGCTGGGGAGCTTTGGGTTTGGCCGATAGTGTTGATATCGCTGATGGAGGGATTTGGAACG
The DNA here is from genome assembly GCA_027924645.1 of Cunninghamia lanceolata. Taxonomy (NCBI): domain Eukaryota; kingdom Viridiplantae; phylum Streptophyta; class Pinopsida; order Cupressales; family Cupressaceae; genus Cunninghamia; species Cunninghamia lanceolata. The sequence continues at coordinate 143,819 of BSBN01001176.1, forward strand.
AGCATCGGTGTGACTTTGTGCGATTGGCCGAAGAGTTTTTGACTTGCCCGATGGTGTATGTCACACCGACAGAAGGAGGAGGCCAGGGTCCATCGGCGTGAGTTGTGTTGTCGGTGAGCATCTTTTCTGTTACGCCGATGGTCTATGTCTTGGCGACAGGCGTGTTTGGAGTGAACCATCGGGATGACTTAGTATGTCGGCGAGGGAATTTTGGGCTAGCCCGACGGTTATTGTCTGGCTGACGAAGTATGTTTTGGTGGCCATCGAGGAGACTCGTATTGTCGGTGGGAGTCTGGAGAGTTAGCCTGATGGTCAGTCTCTGGCTGATGAGGGGAATGTAGTGAAACGGTCGGCGAGACTGTTGAGGTCGACCAGAGGATTTTTGGATGCTCTGATGGAGGGAGTCACGCCGACGGGGGTGCAGAGTGTAGTTTGTGGTCATCGGCCAGACTATTGATGTCGGGATGAATTTTGTGGAGTTGGCCGATGGTTCTTCTCTGGCCGATATGGAAGTTGTAGGCTTTCGGGAGGTGTCGTCGGCGAGACTTGATAGATCGGCAGGAGGATTTGGGAGTTGGCCGATGTCTGGGCGATGGGCTTTTGGGTGAAGGAGCGTGTGTCGAGCGTGGTAAAAGTGCTCGACACCTATTATGCAAGTGACTATGCTTTTAAACTACTAAGGTAGTCTCCTCACCGTGCATGTGGGACTAATCTCCCTGTATAATTTGAAACTGCGATAGAAGCATGTTTTGGCGGGAAATTCTTTTTGACCGCTGCGATGTTTTTCCTAGCGGCCGTGGGTGGTTGAGCCATCAATGGCGACTGTAGCTAGGGCATGGGCGAGTTGTTGAACAGTCATGTACCCGATTTTTGGCGTGAGGACTTCCAGATGGTGGCACAGGGCTCGAGGCCACCATTGTCTACTTTCTGTCTCTGCAGCAATAAATTCTAAGCGCCATTCCTTTGAAGGATCTGTATCTGGCAGATTTTTGTAAAAGCCTTGTAATTAATTGCTGTGGTACATTTTTTGGCTGATATAAGCAGACTGTGTTACCATCATTTGAGGTTGTTGAAAACTGGACATTTTGGCTCTGTAATAAGATACAACTGGTTTTGGTTGCTCTGTGCAGCAAAACTTGCGAGTTTATGTATCTCCTGTTGTACGTTTGTGCATGAATCCACTGATTTCATGGTCAATTTTATATGAATAATGCTATGTTTGCATGCATTATGCTAATTCTGTCTCCAGTTTTGCATGTATCTTTCTTCTGAGTCCAGGCATTCAAGGAATGTCTGAGATTCTAGAACATAGAATTCCTGTGTTGAATGTTTAATCTTTTAACTTCTGCTCAAGGGGTAGATTAAACTATTTTTAGATTGAATATTGGGAAGGGTATACTACAATAGGGATGCCATAAGTATAGACAGCTTAACACTCTGTATTGGGAGATATCTGTAAGGCAGATATCATGTATATCCCCCTGAAATCTAGTTTTAGTTGTTCATACTGATCATTCACAGGTGTATGTCTACCGACTCCAAGCCCTGGATAGACACCAATCTAGCTCTGTGTTGAGGTTATATACCATGTCCAGCTTTGCATCCAAAAATCAAATCAAACCATTTCATCCTTCCACCTGTTAGTTGTAGGAGTAGGATTAGGATCCCTGTGTACTCTCATACCCAACCAGACATATATGTCCAAGAATGTTGCCAACCTTGTGATTTGTTCTACAAATCTTGGTCCTTACGTGAGAGTATTCTGCCTGTTGCTGTCAAGTTATATCTTTCTGTCATTGAGCTAGTCAAGGTCATACTTTTATCAAATAGGGACACCCCCCTTGGAGCGGCAGAACCAGAAGTGAAGGGGAGGAGCTCACGCAACCTCCTGTATTCAGTTGGCTAAATCTGCCTGTGCATTAGAACTGGCAAACCCTAATGCTGATTCAGAAGAAAAACCAACAAAATGGCGACTCCGCTAGGGAGATCAATGTCATATCCATGAAAGTTTGAGTCTACGAGATTGAAGAATTAGGCCTGGATGTGTTTGTTGCAGCAGAGAAAAAGGTTGTATATGTGACTCTGCTGGTGGATGACCCAGAAAGAAAGAAATCAATTTGCAGCTTCAGCTTGTTTGAAGCTCATTCCTTTTCAAGGAGGTGGCGACTCTGCATCAAAGAACTTGATAAAAGAACAAAATCAGTCAGAGAAGAATTTGTAGCTCCTGCAACGTATCCAGGTATTTCATATTGTTTGACAAACTCCCTATTTGGTGAGATAGCACTGGTTAAAAGGGAAACATTGGTGAACGCAGAGCTTGCATGCTTTTATTAGAACTTATTCTGTATTTCAAAGGGCATGCAATGTTGCTAAAAAGACTCATTTAAAGGACTTTAGGAAAGTTTGAAAAAACAGTCTAAATTTTGAGTGCCTAAAGTCATTGTTTGTAGAAAATCTGAGTAGAGAGGAGGGTTGCAAAAACATAAAGGATGTATTATCAGCCTATGCACCCTTGTGAAGTGTCAAGTGCAAAAATGTATAGTAGTCAGTCCCAACAATGTAATAAAAGAAGTTTCAACATAGACAGATATAAGCCCATAAATTTCAGTGGCATTTGTGGCTATCCAAATGCTCTTCCACCTAAAATCAGAATTTTTTTGCCTAAATTTAATGGTATAAAGGATGAATCAGCTGAGAGACACTTGCAGCAGTTTATGAATGTGATAGATGACTTTGAGATTGACCATGAGGATGTGGTTATGAGATTATTTGTTCAATCTCTAGATGAAGATGCAAGGGACTGGTTTTCCTACCTTCCAGCTCACTCTGTCAGCTCTTGGCATGGTTTTAAATCTGCATTTCTAGTACAATATGGTGAAAGAATCTCTGAATATGCAGTTATTAGTAATTTTATGTACATCCATATTGAAGAAGGTGAGTTGATCCCAGCCTTTAACCTCAGATTTATGAGGGCATTGAATAGAATTCCAGAATGCATGAGACCTAATGATGCACTGTGCTTAGTTGTCTATTTGGGAGCTTTCGATAAGAAAATGAGTTACAGATTAAGAGACAAGGAGCCCACCACATTGCATCAGGCACATCAGTTTGCAATAGATATTGAAAACAACTGGAGGTATGGAATACAAAAGGGTTATTTTTCTGAAAATTTTTGTTGTCATGCCGCCCTCGATGTTAATGAAAGATTTAATTCAGGAGTTGACAATGAATGTCAAAGTATTCACACCCCTGTTGTCCCAGTTTTTGCATCATTTCAAGTTGATGATGTTTCTGTTATAAAGGAGGATGTCTTGTTTTGCCCAACAAATGAAGTTGAAAACAATGGTTTTTCAAGTAATATTTACATACCAGCCCTTATCAAAGAGCCATCATGTTTAAATGATCCAGTTGTGCAAGGTTGTGATCATGTGGATCAACAGTCAGTATCAGTTTCATCAGGAAGTATTAGAGGGATGGAGAATGATGCAGATAGCTCAACTTCAGAATGCATTGAAACAGCAGAAATCTTGTATATGGGGCAATCAGTTGATAGAAATGATATCCATGATCAATTCATGGATCAGGTTTGTTCTTCTTATGACTCTGGATCTGATAGTACTAAAGAAGAATTGGAGTATCATGAAGAAGAAGCAGAGGCCTTTGCGGTGAGTGTTAATCCCCTTTATGATGAGTCTACAGATGCCTTTGATGCTGTGAATCTTGACTTTCAGTGGTGTAGGATTAATCCTCTTTTTGAGGATGATGATGAATATAAGGAGACTGCTGACCTTGGTGTTACATCAGTTTGTGAGTGGGGGGCATATGAATCAGATATCTTCAGTTCTTGTGAAGATACTATGGATTTGCAAACTGTGAATGATGGATGTTCATCATCACCTGGTTTAGATATGTGCAACATTGGGTGTGTGGATCAGGATTTGTTTTCAATATCAGTAGATATTGGGGGTCTCATTTTTTTTGAGTATTTTGAGTTTTTGGATCAGCTGGATGAGTGCCTGATGGTGTGCAGTAGCCAGATAAATGATGAAGACTGCAAAGAGCAGTATGATGTACCATCTGAAGAGTATAACATGCATATGTTGCTTAATGCTGAAGGATTTTTTAGCATGTATGGTTGCATGTTTGATTTTGAAATGCAGAGTGACAGAGGCAGTACTACAAGTGGCAAGCTGTCAAAGGTGGTGGAATATCTAATTGAGCAAATGACCTTATGGACAAACTATGCCAATTTTTTTAGTTGGGATTGGGATCTTTTAGTTTGGAATCAGGCATTTGGCAGGAAAAAATTTTGGTTCTTCCTTTTTGGCTACCTGGGGCCACCCAAGTGATGACTAAAAATATAGTTTTTGTGCAGGTTGGTGCAATGATCGACTCTCTTGCCTAATAGATATGGCCCAATTTGCGAAACCAGAGATTCTGAGGTCCTCGCTGTAGTTTTGCACCTGCACGTCCCCAGACAGAGCCAGTGTTGGCACTAATTTTGGTCTGGATCTGAGCGCAGATGTTGGAGGGTTTTTTCTTTTTGGGCCCTAAGTTTCCTTGTTCATCGCTGTGACTTTCTCTATCGGTGAAACTTCTTTTTGAGTGCTCAGATTATGATTGAACCATCGTTTTGAACCACCGCGTTGAACCCTTTTGGTTCATGGTTCAACGGTTCAAGGCTTTGTGTTTGTGTTCGGCAAATGTTCTTTTTGAAGTGCTCCGTTCAGCGTTGAACTTCTCGGTTGAACCATCTGTTTAAACTGGTTCATGGTTCAAAGGTTCGGAGCTTTATGTTTTTGGTTCATCGGAGTGATCGGCATCATCGGCGAGCTATTTTTTGTTCTCTCTGATGTGTTTGGTTTGGCTGATGGAAATGCCATCGGTGTGATATTCATCATCGGCAGGCTTCATTTGTGTTTGGCCGATGGATGTTATCGGCGTGTGTTGTATTGTCGGCGTGAGTGTTTTGAGTTGTGCCGACGATGGGGGGCTTGGCCGATGGGACCAAGGAGGATGTGTCTATCGAGGTGACAAGTTCTATCAGTGTAGGCATTTTGTTGTTCACCGATGGCTTTGGTCATACTGACAGGTGAGGAATGTGGAGACTTCATCGGTGAGAGTTTGGTCCATCGACTGGGGAGCTCTGGGTTTGGCCGATATTGTTGATATCACCGATGGAGGGATTTGGAACGAGCATCGGTGTGACTTTGTGTGATTGGCCGAAGAGTTTTTGACTTGCTCGATGGTGTATGTCACACCGACAGAAGGAGGAGGCCAGGGTCCATCGGTGTGAGTTGTGTTGTCGGTGAGCATCTTTTCTGTTACGTCGATGGTCTATGTCTTGGTGACGGGCGTGTTTGGAGTGAACCATCGGGATGACTTAGTATGTCAGCGAGGGAATTTTGGGCTAGCCCGACGGTTGTTGTCTGGCCGACGAAGTATGTTTTGGTGGCCATCAGGGAGACTCATATTGTCGGTGGGAGTCTGGAGAGTTAGCCTGATGGTTAGTTTCTGGCCGATGAGGGGAATGTAGTGAAACGGTCGGCGAGACTGTTGAGGTCGGCCAGAGGATTTTTGGATGCTCCGATGGAGGGAGTCACGCCGACGGGGGTGCAGAGTGTAGTTTGTGGTCATCGGCCAAACTATTGATGTCGAGATGAGTTTTGTGGAGTTGGCCAATGGTTCTTCTCTGGCCGATATGGAAGTTGTAGGCTTTTGGGAGGTGTCGTCGGCAAGACTTGATAGATCGGCAGGAGGATTTGGGAGTTGGCCGATGGCCTGGGTCTGGGCGATGGGCTTTTGGGTGAAGGAGCGTGTGTCGAGCGTGGCAAAAGTGCTCGACACCTATTATGCAAGTGACTATGCTTTTAAACTACTAAGGTAGTCTCCTCACCATGCATGTGGGACTAATCTCCCTGTATAATTTGAAACTGCGATAGAAGCATGTTTTGGTGGGAAATTCTTTTTGACCACTGCAATGTTTTTCCTAGCGGCCACGGGTGGTTGAGCCATCAATGGCGACTATAGCTGGGGCATGGGCGAGTTGTTGAACAGTCATGTACCCGATTTTTGGCATGAGGACTTCCAGATAGTGCCACAGGGCTCGAGGCCACCATTGTCTACTTTCTGTCTCTGCAGCAATAAATTCTGAGCGCCATTCCTTTGAAGGATTTGTATCTGGCGGATTTTTGTAAAAGCCTTGTAATTAATTGCTGTGGTACATTTTCTGGCTGATATAAGCAGACTGTGTTACCATCATTTGAGGTTGTTGAAAACTGGACATTTTGGCTCTATAATAAGATACAACTGGTTTTGGTTGCTCTGTGCAACAAAACTTGCGAGTTTATGTATCCCCTGTTGTACGTTTGTGCATGAATCCACTAATTTCATGGTCAATTTTATATGAATAATGCTATGTTTGCATGCGTTATGCTGATTCTGTCTCTAGTTTTGCATGTATCTTTCTTCTGAGTCCAGGCATTCAAGGAATGTCTGAGATTCTAGAACATAGAATTCCTGTGTTGAATGTTTAATCTTTTAACTTCTGCTCAAGGGGTAGATTAAACTGTTTTCAGATTGAATATTGGGAAGGGTATACTGCAATAGGGATGCCATAAGTATAGACAGCTTAACACTCTGTATTGGGAGATATCTATAAGGCAGATATCATGTATATCCCCCTGAAATCCAGTTTTAGTTGTTCATGCTGATCATTCATAGGTGTATGTCTACCGACTCCAAGCCCTGGATAGGCACCAATCTAGCTCTGTGTTGAGGTTATATACCATGTCCAGTTTTGCATCCAAAAATCAAATCAAACCATTTCATCCTTCCACCTGTTAGTTGTAGGAGTAGGATTAGATCCCTGCGTACTCTCATACCCAACCAGACATATATGTCCAAGAATGTTGCCAACCTTGTGATTTGTTATACAAATCTTGGTCCGTACGTGAGAGTATTCTGCCTGTTGCTGTCAAGTTATATCTTTCTGTCATTGAGCTAGTCAAGGTCATATTTTTATCAAATAGGGACACCCCCCTTGGAGTGGCAGAACCAGAAGTGAAGGGGAGGAGCTCACGCAACCTCCTATATTTAGTTGGCTGAATCTGCCTGTGCATTAGAACTGGCAAACCCTAATGCTGATTCAGAAGAAAAACCAACATGAACTACTTCAAAAATTAGCCAATCAGAATGAAGTCAATGATACTAATGAAGATCTGAATGAGAAAAATAAGCTATGTGAGAAGCTGTCAAAAGAAGTCATTATGGTAAGGCATGAAATGGAAAGAGGGGTTATGAGATTCACCTAAGAAATTGAAGAAAAAAGAAAGATTGAAGATAATCTAAAGCAATCCCTCAAGGAGAAAACATAGGATTGCCACAAAATGGATAGAATAATCAGGCATCTTGAATATGATTTTGAAGAAGCTAGAGACAACAAAGAACAACTTGAGAATTAGATAGACACTCTTAAACAAGATCTTCAAACTACAAATGAATACAAAGAAAAATTCAAGATAACCTCAGCCCAGCTTGAAGTTCTTGAAATCCAAAAGAGGGTAGATGATAAGCGTGGCTTGGGATATGAGAAAGGTGAAAGCTCTGGATCCGGTTAGAAGAACTTTGGATCAAGAAATCAAAGAAACATGCCTAGAAGACCTCTGGTAAGGCAACCAAATGCTCAAAGATATCCATCCTTCAATGGATATTGCTTCAATTGCAACAAGTTTGGTCACAAAGAAATCCAGTGCAGAAAAAGAATGAAACAATTCAATCCATCCTTCTCCAGTCAATGTTTCAGTTGCAAAAGGTATGGTCACAAATCTCATGAATGTAGAAATATGCAAATGAACAATTCTTTCAATGGTAAATGCTTTGTATGCAATAGAATTGGACATATGGCTAATGAGTGTAGATCAAGAGGATATCATTCAAACAAGAAAAGAAATGTTGTATGTTACAATTGCAATAGATCCGGTCATATTGCCAAATTCTGTAGAAGCAGAAATCAGGATAGAAAAGGTCCGGTGGAACATGATAAAAAACAAGATAAGGGCAAAGGTAAAGTGAATGCAGATGAAGTTCAAAATGAGATGAGCAAGATTTAGGTAAAGAAGAGTACAGTAAATATTGGGGATGGATTCAAACCGGAATCTGGTGCTGATATTCCTTCCAGAAACTAAAAGGTAAGCTCTGGCTCAGGGGGAGCTATAGAGAAGATCATTTTCCCCCAGCCAGCTAGTAAGTGCTTGAATTTGGCACATTGAGTTAGAATAAGAGGTTGTGGTTTAAAGGGTTTGAGGAGATTCACTTGAAAGTCATCTAGTCAAAATTTGGCAAATCTGCATGCATATTTGAGCAAGTTATGAGGAGATCCTGTATCGACAGCTATCTAGTAAAGCAAAATTTCACAGATAGATCCGGTATGATCCAAAATTGAAATAATTTAATCTGCGGACCTAAGAGATGTTTGAAAAGGGTGAAGATATGTTGTCAACCCTCATATAGGCAATAATTTTAAGATCCACGCAGTGATTCAAGAAAATCTATCAAATACAGGCTAACTAGATGATTTAAGTTGTGCATTTATTACAAAAGATAAATTAGGTTTAGCGAAAGGATAAAAGGATCTTCACTCGCCATCTATCACACTTTGCATTCAAAACAAAGAAGAACGAAGAGCTTTGAGAAGAGATTTTACTGTTCACTTGCGTTCAAGCTGAAGATCGAATTCTTACAAGAAAATCGCTCCGACATCTACTTCAAACCCTAAAACGTGAAAAGGTACTCCCCTTCTGAAAACTCTCTCCAGATCTCTTGCAAAATGGCTACCCCAATGGTTGTCAATATTTCTGATAGGCCGAGACCTAAATTCAAGAAACACCCTTACAAATCTCTAGAAGTTGATCCCTTGGGTGCGTTTTCTAGCATTCCGCATGAAGTCTTGCATGTAGAAGATGTTAGGGTTTATATCCATGCAAACATTGAAGAATTTGGAGACTCAAAATTGATGGATATTTATCACAAACAGCTAATAGATGAGAATTTTGAACTCAAACCTAAATTCAAGGTCCTCCGAGACAAACACTTCAAACATTGAATACATTTTCTGTGTTTTGCAGAAGATGATTGGGTCTGGTATGTTCTAAGTAGGATGCATGATAATTTTATGTGGCTAATGAGGCCATTCAAGATAACTAAAGATGCCATCAAGGTAGTGACCGGACTGCATTATCAGGTGGGTTACCTGCACTCAAATCTGTGAAGAACCAAACGGTAACTGAAGCCACCGGATCAAAATTTGACAAAAGAGCAATGACTATAGATGACATCACAAATACAGATGTCAAGTTTGCTTTAATGATAATCGGCTACAAAATCTACCATTCTAGTGGGGAGAATTCTGTCTGGTACAACAATCTATGCTGCATATTAGATGTTGAGGGAAGATCCAAATTATGATCTGTGTGAGCTTCTTCTAAATTAGCTGTTGGAGAACTTGTAGAAGATCAAAAAGGATAAGAAAAATTCCTTTAAATATGGTAGTCTAATATTGTGTTTGTTCTTCTATTATATGAATGAGCTACCTGGATCAAATGGTTGGGTCTGACAAAATGATAAACCCGTTGCAATTCAGATAAGAGATTACATGTATGGACTTGGTGATGCTCAAGCCCAAAACATAGCCCTCTGGGGTTACTTTAAGAATTTCCAAACCATAATGCAAGCCAGAGAAAGAATACCACAAACAATAGTTGACAAATACAACGATATAGTCTGCTTCATGGTTGACACTGATCAATGCCTAATGGAGGCAGTTGAGCGAAGAACTGTATGGATAATGCCTATGGGATATGAGGTCGATGAAAAAATCTTGGAACTACATATTCAACACCTATTGAGCCAGCCTAAGGACACTGAAGCAGAAAGGTTTGGTACCTTTGAAGAGCTAAGTATAAAAATACATGTTGAGTTAAGACAGCCGGAGATGAAGAGGAAAGTAAGAAAGGAAGTTGAAGAAATTGCTAAAAGATTTGGCTTATCAAAGGAGGTTGTAGATGCTAACAGAGAGAAAATAGAGAGGGCAGAGAAAAAAGACAAGAAGCAAAGAAAGAAAGTGCTCCTGTACAAACCTCCTCTTAGACTAGATCCTCCAAAAGCTCTGCTCCTATTGCTTCCAAAAGCTCAAAGTCTACCAAACCAGAAGTCAAGACATCTGGAAAAGGAGAAAAGAGGATGAAGACCAAAGTCACAGGGACATATACAAGCCCTAAAGATGATGAAGAAACATAATCTAATGAGGAAATCAAGAAAATGAAGAAGAAGAAAACATCTGGGAAGTTCTCTACTAGCAGAAATGAGGAAGAGAAGGCAGAGGAATTTGTTAAAAAGCCCACTCTTTCCATTGATAACATCATCAAGGCAATTACTGTGGATGGGAACCTACAGCTAGTGACTGAGTTCTATGATGCATACAGTGATGCTGACAAGAGAATTCTGGAAGAGGCTACTGTCAGGTACTTGAACATTTACAATAAAGCTTTCATAAAATTATATCATTGATTCCTAAGAGCCTAGAAAAGGTACTTGAGCTGAGAAAAGAGAATGCAATGGCAAAAGACTTAGAGATTCGGGAGTAGATAGCAATTTAGCTTTATCCTTCCATCACTCCAAAACAAATGGACATGATTTTCAAGGAGTGTAAAGATGATTTCCGGAGCAAATCCAGAATGAACAAACTCATGCTCGGTGAGACTGAACAAATAGCCAATGAAACAAAAGAAATCCTCTGGAATGCCTTGAAGAGATTCAATCTTCCCATTATAGAGGAAACAGATGAAGAGCTCTCTAACATGGATGTTGAAGGATTAAAGAAAAATGATGAAGAGTCATCTGAGGCATTAGATTCCTCTATTCCGGAAGAGGAAGGATAGAAAGAAGAAACATTTTTTGACAAGGATGTTGAAGGATTAAAGAAAAATAATGAAGAGCCATCTGAGGCACTAGACTCCTCTGCTCCAGAAAAGGAAGGATAGGAAGAAGAAACAAAGATCAATAAGCAAGTCAGTCCGGATGTCCCCAAAAGGAAGGAAGTAGAGTCTACAAGAGACACTGCAGAGATAGTACAAAATTTCCTGGACAAAGAAATAATGGAGCTGGATGAACTTGAGCTAATTCAAGGGCCACTAAACTTTGACTCTCTATCTCCGGTCCAGATAATGAAGGTAGCATCTTTTGCTCAAGCCAAAGCAAAAGAGAAACTTCTAAAATCTCATATGGAGGATTGTGAGCTATTGGAGATTGCATCTGGGATGCTGGAGAAGATTATGCCAACCTATCAAAAGGATCCCTCTGCCTCTCCATCTGGAGGACCCTAGACATTGGAATAAAGAGACTTGAAAAAGCTCTCAAAGATGGTGGAGACTTATTCAAATTTTGTCTGACCTGGCCTAGAGTGACAAAAGACATTGAGGAGAAAATGAAGGAACAAGAAGAAAAAATGTCAAGCATAGTTCAAAATTTTGACCCCTTTTCTTCCTCTCTAATGAATCAAGAATGCCAAGCTATTTTTATCATAAACGAAACAAAGAAGCTAGACAAAGAAAAGAACATAATGAATAGAATGGGTGAACTCAGAGGGATAATTATCCCTAAGCTAGAGGCAATGCATGAGGCCTTGACAGATGCTCAGACCACAGCTCGGAGCAGTGATCCAGCAGATTTAAGAAGGGCAAAAGCATATGCATTTTTGTTAAGTGGACACATCTCCATTTTGGACATAATGAAGAGGAGTTGGGCCACATAAATCATCCAGTTGAAGACAACCTTTGCAGATATACTTAAGTATATGTAAGTATAACATATGATTTATATATACTTATGCGGCCATGTATAGAATAATTTTTGCAAAATTTTGGTATGCGGATTCCTCCCTTTGCCATTGATGTCAAAGGGGGAGTGAAGAGTAGTGAAAAATGTGGAGTCCAGCTAAGGGGGAGCTCCGATAAAATATTACAAAAGACAGAGCATCAACCAAGGGGGAGTTACTGTGACACTTAGCCATTTTTCACTAAGTGTTGCCATCAATGCCAAAGGGGGAGATTGTTGGCAAGAGACATTGTGTGGCTTCATAAGTGTTGTCATTGATGGCAACAAAGTCTATCCCACACATTCACAGTACATAATATGCCTATACCGTAAGTTAGATTGAAGATTATTTTGGTCCGGTGAACAAAAATAGAGTATGTAACAAGGTCTGACAATCAGGTCTGAATCTCTCAGATGGTGTAACTCAGTAAGTTGCGGACTTGGACAAGTCAAGAGGGGTATCATGACTACTATGTTCCAAAGATTTAGCCTCCGGTGATAAAGTAAGAAAAAGATATGAACATCTAAGTGTTGGGTTCCAATCAAGTAGAGCAGACAGAGAAAGAACTGACCGGTAGAGTATCAGACTTCAATCCGGATCTGTAAAAGGTCCTGATCAAGAAATCTATGATATTATAGATTGCTAGCCAACATGATTAATGACTTATATGCTTAATCTTTTGATACGCATCACAAATCAAGCATGGATTTAGCCAACAGATCAATAACTTGCAAATATCTTGAGTGTTCTTGTTGCCGACTACAAAGTTGATGAAAATCCTTGATGCGGATATATATACCCGATGGATTCAAGCCTGTAAAGGTGTGATAATGATGATATGTATGGTTAAGTATGAAAAAAAGTAGAGACAAGTGCGAAGGCAGTAATTCAAGCCTGAAATGTGACAGAAAATTTATATTGAGCAGATGAAGAATGAAATGTGCCAAATCAGTATACTGTGCCTAACCGGAACTGAAATCCTACATGCATAGATGTTGTTCATTAGTTCAGACACTTTGGTATCATCTGTAAGCTTTTGTAGACTATAAGTCTCCTGTAGGCAGTGGGCCTCTTGTGAGCAGTGTGCTCGGGTAGTGAGCCCTAATTGGCAAGTGCCATTTTGTTCTTCTTATTCTTTTAATAGAGAATACAATCTTGGGTTAGTCACCCTATGGTTTTTCCCTTAACCAGGTTTTCCACGTTAAAATCTTGGTGTCATATGTGTTAATGTGTTTCTGCTCTTGAGTTATTGCATTGTGCTTTCATGATTGAATCATTATTATGCTGTAGAAATATAAAAAGGATTTCAGTGTTTAAAGAAAAGAAAGTTTTTGTGACAACTGATTCACCCCCCTCTCAGTTGTCTGTCCTAAAACCAACATGAATGTCTATGCTAAGTGACATGGAGATTCCTAGAGTAGTAATTTGGTCGATATCATGTGTGGGTAGTGTTGAAACAGGGGATGACATATGGAAATTAGATGCTAGACTTGATGAATGTCCTAAATCATCAATCTGGATGTATTCTTTTGTTGGTTGCTTTTGCTCAGGCAAACCAAGGAAGACTTTTTTATTAAAAACAACATAAACAACATCCTGACTGTGAATAAGCTGCTTGTCAACAGGATCCCACAAGCAAAAACCATATTGCTCTTCACCATAGCCAAAAAATATGCATCATCTCGACTTAGAATCCAACTTCGTCCGCTTTTCTTTAGGGACATGAGCGAATGCTCCACAACTAAAAACTCGTAGATGAGAATAAGAGATTTGTTTGCCCATCCATACTTCTTCTAGGATATCAAAATCCAATCTGGATGAGGGGTTTCTATTAATTAAATATACAACTGTGTTAACCACCTCTACCCAAAATTCCTTGCTTAGGTCTACATTAGACAACATACATCGAGCCCTCTCTAAAATCGTTCTATTCATCCTCTCAGCTATGCCATTTTCTTGAGGAGCAAAAGGAACTATTTTGATCCATCTAATGCCATTATCTGCACAAAAGCTATCAAATTCGGAAGAACAAAATTCTCCCCCATTATCGGTTTGCAAACATCTAATTTTATGCCTAGTTTGATTCTCGACCATTGCTTTGAAAATTTTAAATTTTGCAAAAACTTTAGATTTTCTATTCATCATGTAGACCCACACTTTACGAGTACAATCATCAATAAAGGAGACAGAGTAATTAGCTTGTCCAAAAGATGTTGCCTCCATAGGTCCGAACACATCAGAATGGATGAGCTCTAAAGGTGTTGTCCGCTTGTCATGACTAGTCTTCAAGAAGCTGATTCACTTTTGTTTTCCATGGAGACAATGCTCACAAAACTCCAAATCAATAGACTTCAAACCTGGAAGTTGATCCCTCCTTAACATAACTTCAAGTCCTCTTTTGCTCATGTGTCCGAGCTGTTTATACCAAAGTTTGGAACCACTGTCCACAACCGCCATTGCGGCTCCCACTTCAGCCTTGTTATTTAACATGTATAGACTGCCTAACTTGTTTCCTTTAGCAATCACCAAGGCTCCCTTGGTTACCTTCCAAGAATCTAATGAGAAATTGATATTACACCCTTGAGCATAAAGCTGACTTACAGATATGAGATTTTGTTTCAGCATGGGAACATGTCTTACATCCTTCAAAAGCCACTTGTTTCCATTTTTCTGTTGTAACATTACATCTCCTTTGCCTATTATTTCACATTCTTTATTATCACCAAGAAAAACTCTATCGAACTTACCTTCTTAGTAGCTTGTGAAAGCCTCTCGGCATGGAGTGGCATGGAAAGAGGCACTGAAATCGAGCACCCACAAGTCTATAGTAGTGTCACTCGCTGATAAAACCAAAACACCATCATCTTTACCATATGCAATGTTTACTTCATTATTGCTCACCTTTTCTTGTTCTTTTTTGTAATTCCAACAATTCAATTTTTTGTGTGACCCGGTTTGCCACAAAACCAACAATCACTATTTTTGCCCCTAAACTTCGATCTTGGAGCAGGTTTGGACCTTTTTCTGTTATTATTTCTACCTCTGTCTTGACCCCTTCCTCTATTGCCAGTGCTTATAGCAGTCAAAGTGTCACTGGAAGAGGGTTCTTGATTTTTCCTCCTCATGTCTTCACTGAAAAGTGTGGCTGCAACATCATCAAATTTTAGTTTACTCTTGGCAGCCACCGAAGTGCTAACTGCCATCATAACCCCTTCCCAGTTGTTCGGTAAAGAACATAATAACAAAATTGCTTTAATTTCATCATCTAAATTTATCCCCACTGAAATAAATTGAGTGACCAAAGTATTAAATCCATTTAGGTGATTGGACATGATCCCACCTTCTTTCATTTTCAAATTGTATAACTTTTTCATGATAAAAACGTTGCTTGATGCCGACGCCATCTTGTACATGTCTAGAAGTTTGTCCCATTGCTCTTTCAAAGTTTTCTAAGCAGAAACGTTGAAGAGAACGTTGCTTGACAGCGAAAGAAAAATAGTGGCCCTTGCTTTCTTATCCAATTTCTTCCACTCTTCGTCAAACATCGAACCTTTTCCTTTGGTTTTCCCTACCAGTGCGAGTGAGATCTTGCTTAATCAGTAGAGATTCTATCTGTACCTTCCGCAATCCAAAGTTCTGCCCTACGAACTTCTCTATCTTCCATTTATTTGCTTCGTCCATAATTCTGGAAATTCTTCACCGATTTCCAAAGAACCGCTTCACCACCGAGCTTCTTCACCAAGCTTTGATACCAATTGTTAAGGAATAAAAATAGATAAAAACTAAATGCAATTAATAAATCGAAAAACACACACATAGACAACAGCAAGAAAGAAGAGCCAAGTTTTTTAACGTGGTTCACCAAATGACTACGTCCACATAGAGCAAGGGATAGCTATGTTTCTATTGAATCCAGAATAAAAACTCTGTTACAGCATGTCACAGCTATATCCTCATCCTATAGCAATATACACTCAACTTCTCTCGATGGGCAGTGTCTATGCAGCATACAAAATGTACCAAATGCATTTTGTATTTCATACAAAAATTTGTTGAAAATTTGGGGAGTCAGCATACTAAGTTCTTTGAAGTGGTCTTGCCGTCTTTTCTTATCATGGCATGCTAACAATTCAAAAAAAATTTCAGATTTTTGAAAGCTTTGTATGAAATACAAAATGCATTTGGTGCATTTTGTATACTGAATAGATGCTGCCCACTCGACTAACCTCCCAAAGACTCACTATCAATAGCCAAAGAATAATAACCTCCGAAAGACTCACTATCTTTAACCCCAACGAGCAGGGAATATCAAAGGGAAAAGAGAGTAGTGGCAGGTGCGTTACACAAGAGGTGCCAGTCACGTCTGATTGGGCTTCATTAGGCGTTACACCAATAGAAGGGACTGAGATAGATATTACCTCTGTCATAAGGCGTAGAACTGTAGTCTTTTATAGTTTTTTTTGTTTGTGTGTTTCTTTTGGAGGATGAATGTGCAGTTTCAGGCAAACATAATGTTTGGTTCAGTAATCAATTGACATCTGGTTCACATTTATGATGGTGTTGTCACTTGTTGGAATTCATTCGGGTTGCTATTAATATTGAAAGATTGTATTCACCAAATTATTATTGAAGCTTGAGGACTGTTCTGTTGCTTGGATGACTGCCCTGTTCTTATTTTCTTGTAATACATTCAGATTTCCTTGTAGTGGGTTGTGCAAGGCCATTTGGTCTGAATTTTCTGATCGTCTCAAGAGGACAGTATTCTCCATCTTTGACTGTCCACCCAAAACAGATTGGAGGTTTGAACCGTAATCCTTTGAAAACTGGAACCAGCTGCCATTACTCCACAAGCTAGCATTGATCATGCAGATCCTTTGAGCTATCAAATAAGTAAGCAAATTTTCCATTCCACATCTCAATTGCACATGATTGAATCATTAACACAATCTGCTGGATACTAGGTAGTGGTTGTATAAGTCACAAGACATTATCGCCACAAGACGTGATGTCCATGAAGAAGAGAGCCTCTGTAAGCAATTGGTAGGATCAGATAAAAGTCTAGAGAAGTATTTGCAAGCATTCAAGCAATTGGTCAAACCTTTGCTCATTCTATTACTCACATACAATGACTTGGAGCTTTGATTACAAGAATTGGATAAGGAGGATCATTGAATTGAAGCTGAAAGAAAGTGCATTAAGGCTAAGGAAGCAAAATTTGAAGAGGAGAGTACGTTGAATGGGGAAAAGCAGAAGTAGCAAGATGAAGAGGAGCATAGGAAAGCTAAGGTAGAGGAAAAGCCTATTAGAGAAGAGAAGTTACAATGGAAGCAACAGAAGAACGAGTTGGCCATGGCCAAGGAAGCCTTTAGCACACAATTTTTAGAGGCCACTATGATCATCAATGACATAGCTGACCAAGTTGCAGAATATGATAACGTCATTAAATTAACAGGTAAGATGGCAACATCATGTAGTGATTGGCCTGATTGGTTAATATTGGGCCTAGCTCCAATAACTCTTGAATATGACAAGATGAAGGCTCAGTTACATTGTGTAGAGATCACATATGCTTGATGGGAAACTTTGAATCAGCATAATGATGAGGTGTTGTAGAGATTGTCAACTGTGCAAGCAGAACATATACACATCCTTACAAAGATATATTCTCAATGGAGAGTGCACAACTCCTCTTGATAGTTTTAAAGCATCTATAGGATATAGAGACACATTGTAGTAGCTATCTACATTATCATTGTTAGATGCTAAAGGTCTCACGGTAGTACTAGCAGCATCGTCAACAAGCAAGAGTGTTGAAACAAGTCTTGTGCACTGGAATAAGCATGGTACCTCAACTTTGGGTTGATGTGCTAGAGTTTAAGTCACAAGATGAATAGTAGGATATTTTTGGGTAATATTTTTTTGTAATTTGTTTGTCCCATGCTTTTGCTTAAGTGTTTTGAGGACATAACTCAGGATTGTGTTGGGAGAATGTTGGCACTGGATTATAGTATTTTGTATTTGTGTTATAGGTTGCGCCTAACTTAAGATATGTGCATGACTTGATAAGCATGTATGAGTATAGTTAAGAGTAAAGAATGCAATATAATTAAGGATGAGATGCATTTTGGGATTCATCCAAGTCATGGATCATGGATGTGTTTGTAATTAGTCTAGGCGATATTAGGGGACAAGCACCTATATATACCTCTAAGATTATAAAGAAGGGACAAGTAGGAAGAAGTGATATTAAGAGAGTGGGTATAGAGGTATACAAAGATAGATAAATATGCAAATGGAAGTATATATGTATGTTAGAATTGTCAATAAATAGAAGAGATGTTTATGCCTTATGTGTCATTCTTGTATATGGTTATATGATGTGTGTGTATTGTAATTCAAATAGAGGATTGTGGACTTAGTGTGCTTTGGGTGAGATAGAGAGATATGCTAGAATAGTAATAGTAATAGTGCTTAACCATTGGTCTTTAGCACACAACCAATAAATGAATAACAACTCCTATTTTCAAGATAAGATTCTAATTTATTTTGTAGCAATTTGTTTGTCACCTTATGGAACATATTGCTCCTTAATTATAGATCATAAAGCCTCCACAAAGGAGTGCTTCCTTAGTTTAAAGTGTATAATAAACAAGGAAAATATATTATTTATGAGGGATTGATAGATAAACTTTCTTTATAGTTTCCAACATAATATACTTTCAAATCCATTAAGTAAAATTTGAGACAAATAACGACCATCTAAATATTGACTAATTTAGAAACATTTACCTAATATTCATATTCATATTTTTCAATTAAATATATTTTTCTTGTACTTTCTTCTTGGTGTGTTATATACTTCTCATAGAAAAACCGGTTCTCATATATAAAATTATTTTTAAATATCAATCTAAAATTAACATTAATTGATGAACATTGAACTTTTTAATATTTAAAAAAAAAATTCCAAAAAAAATGAATATTACTTTTAATATTCTTGTCAATTTGATGCATTTAATGGACCTGAATGATATTTGGTTGCAGGATATGGTCATCTACATATGATATTTGATCCATACTTTTGTCTATAAAGAGCCTTATGGATGCAGAAAGGAGCTTTTGCTTCATACACTTTGTTTATGAGATTTATTGCCTGTTCTTGAAAATAAATATGCTATCATTTGCTCTGCAGAATCAAATAATAACTTTCGGTCAAATAGCCAGGCAGCATCACTATGAAGCAATTAAGAAGGTAACATTATTGTAATACTAACAAATTGATATATTAGAATTAATAATTGTACTTCTACAAGGATCAATGTACTTTTGCTCTGGCCTTACGGTTTATGGATTTGTTTTCAAACTTGCAGAATTTGAGGAGAATGTGCTAAAGCATTTTAAAATGCTGGTCGTCACTAATTTCAGGTTCCAGCATGATGCCATCAATTTAACAAATTCTTATTTTTATTTGGTGCCATCAATTGTTTGAAGATGTTATTATGTCTGTTTTCACTGAATTTATGACAGCCTGCATGCTGCAAATGGGAGCATATATCTAAACAATTTCAGGGAATCTTGTAAAGAAGTCAAACAAGGTCTGTCCAAATCATTTTTCAAGTATACAAATCTTATAATGCAAATCATTTTACAGCAAATCAGCCTTATACTTTGAAGTTAGTTTTAGGCAGGAACCAACTTGACTTGCAGCTCTTGTTATTATATCTTTATACTGTCTTCTGATACTTCTGTACTTTCCCAGTCCCCAACCACTACTGCAGTTTGACTCGAGGAAAGAAAAAGCTCATACAACTGTTATGAATCTGGTTTAACTCTATAATCTACTGGTTCGCAGCTTTAACTCAATATAAAAAAGAAAATGAGCATGCCCACATTATTTTGGATTAAATTTTTTAGCATGCCACAAGATGTTATGGAGCTACTTCCTGGTTTGTCAACCATAGCTCGGATAGCTTCATGGGCTGTGAAGCCATATGGGGATTATTATTATTATTATTTATAAATAAATCATTCATATAAAAACTATTATTTAAAGAACATTTCATATATTAAATGATGCAAGATTTGTATGATTTTGATCGGACTTTTGCTTACCTTGAGAATCTCCAACACGTTTTCTCTTTATTAAAACCAAAGATACTTGAGTGGTTGGTTAAGTCCCAAAAAAAAATGCACCCTATTTTTCTATTTGTTTTTAAATTATAAAATGTGTATGAAGGTTGTACTATTGTGGGGAGAAAAGTGCATACCTTGTACTTTTCTCTTTGTTTTGTAAGATGTTTATGTTTTAAAGGGTTTTTATTGTAATTAATCAATTTGTATATATGTTTATGTTTTTAAGTGGTTTAAGATCTTTAAAGGTTTTGAATTATATATTTAGGATTGTGTATTTTAAGGTCTTGCCTTAGCTCATTTTAATCATTATTTAGAAATTAAATATTATGGAGAGCATCAAATAATTGAGATAAGACAACACATTCACATATTTGTCATTAACATTTGCAAGTTCATCTATAGACTACTTTGCCTAGATCAACATCTAACACTTATGTTTATTCCATGTCTCTATTATTGTTAAATCAGTCTTAGGGCTAACACCTATGTTTATTCCACGTCTCTATCATTGTTGAATCAGTCACAAGGCCTTAATGCTAAGAAAAAAGTCAATTGCTCTTCACCATTGTTATAACATGTCCCAACAATGCTTCTTAGCTCCACTTAGTTTTGTTTTATGCAAACATATATCAATTAAACATATTTTCCAAATACTGAAGGTCAAATTCCATTAAAAGATGGAATCATGCAAGAAGGATATTTTTTTTCATCTAGGATAGAATCATTGCAATCACATTCCTCCATAAAATTTTGATGACGACCTAGTCTAATTTTTTGCCATCTTACTTCTAACACATTCAAATTTAAGTTGTTCTGAGCTACAATTAAAATGGTGACCAGTCACAACTCTCTATCAACCGTCGAACTTGGTTAAGCCTCGACTCCTTTCATTTTCATTTCAACATGTGTCTAACTTATATCTATAAAGAAAAATAATCCTTCCCTATACTATAATGTGTTATCTAGACTAGTCAATTAATGCCAACAATACAAGCATAAACCAATCTAGATAACAAAGTTCCGCATAATGGTATCGAGAAATATGAACATCAAATGCTAAAATTAGGAAAGTAAATCTAATGAAATAAAAGGTATGTAGCTTTTTGATAGAATAAATTAATAAATGTTGGTATGACACTAAAATATGGATGCCTTGGGATAAGGGATAGAAGATGGTAGTTTGTAGTTTATCTTGAAATTAGAGAATTGTGTTTACATTATGGAGGGTCAAATCCATGAATCAAGGTTAGATCCGTGCCTTTGGAAATGTCTTACACCTACAAAAATGTTGTACACCCATGCAAATGTCCTGCACCTACAAAATGTCACACACCCATGGAAATGATTTGATAGCCTATGTATCTCTGCTCTATCATTTGTTTGATTGATCTTTGTTTGCTCTACTTTTTTATTAATCTAAAGGTTGGTGATACCTAGAAATACCTTTGAAGGGCTATTGTTATGTTGCTAGGGGGCATATTGTTCTAGCTCAACCCCCAAAAATGTGTGTAAAATATCAAAAGCAATTGATCACAATCATTCAAATGCTTCTAGCATGAATGTGTAGATCTAGATTTGTTTTAGAGCACCAAACTAGATTATTTCCTTAATTATGTTCATGATATGCAAACAACGATCAAAAGATGAGGAGACTTGAAATGAATGTAACTAAATTCCTTTAAACACAAGGACATCACAATAAATCACCAAACTTGTGTTGAGTAGGCAAGAAAGGAATCAGCCGGAGTTGGAAAATATTTTAATTTTAACATTTAAATTTAAAGGGTCAAGCACATGATTGTGGGGTTGATGCTACATCCATATAAAAAGAACCTTGGACAAGGAAATAGTGAAATCAAGTGGGCAACATGTAATGTATAGGAATGTGTGTATGGATAGGTATAAATAGTGTATAATTAGAGAGAATATATTAGAATGGTTGTCTAGGGATAAGATAGAGGATAGGTACATAGGAATGAGTGTAAATGGATGAGTAAAGTCATGGGGGAGGGGACGCAACTTTTAAAAAAATACGGCATTTGTCAATATGTAAATGTACTAAGGCATTCTCTCAAAATGGACATAAAATAAATCGAAAATTGCATGGGTACATGCAAAATTCATCATTACATTTTGCTCCAATTTTGAGGTGCATGTGAATCCTAGAATGATCGTGTATCTCACAAAATGTAGCACTCATAAACATGCATGTGAAGTAAATATTTAGACATATAGAGGATATCATGGGGATCCATATAATATAATGGACCTTACAAAAGTGTGATCATGTAGGTTCATGATCCTTTGTCATGCACTCTCCATGGGAACCTACAAAATAGAGGAAAAATATGCCATGAATAGTAAAGGATGAGGAAATCAAAAAGAGGTCAAACACACAAAGATAAATCAATAACATTCATTACCTTCACCTCAATCAGTCTCTTCTCCTTGATATGCAAGATCGATCTATGTTCTTCGATGAAATGATGGTGAGGATTTTATGTTCTTCGATGAATTGATCGAGAGGATTTAATGAGGGAGTTAATGAAATTGATTGATGAGTTAGCTCATTTGATGGATTAGTTAATGAAATTAATTGATTAGTTAGTCATTTTGATTGATTAGTCAACTAATTTGATTAATTAATTAACTATTTTTATTGATTCGATTGAATAGTTAATTTGAGTGATTAGAGGAATTGAGAGAGAAATTAGGGGAATTAAATAAATTGATTTATTTAATTCATGAGATAATGGATAATGTGGGAAATAAATAAAATATTAATTTTATTTATTTGTGGTGAGAGAAAATAGAAGTTAGTGTAATTAATTAAATAAATTGTATGAATTTATTTAATTAATGCATAGAGGAAATGTTAGATAATATGGATAGAATAAGTAGATATGGATTAGGAAAATGATGAAGATGAAGTGTGATGACACGAAAATGCATAAGTGAATTTTAGGTGTCTACATTTTGCCCCTCTTTGAGATGTTGTTGTGAACATCATTTCAAAGAAAAGTAAAACATAGTGCTTGATTGGATTAAAATAATATTTTGATTTGGAAGATCATGGTTAGAAGAAAACAGTTGGATTAGGGATAATGATGCCCTAGTCAGGTAGAAGAATTAATGGTAGATTAATTAGTGGGATGAATGATGCCCCCTTGAGAGGTTATCTATGTGATAAAATTGCACAGGTGCTCTCTGTAAAGAAGAGACATGAAGAAAAAATTAGATGGAAGATGGAAAAATGATGGAAGAAAAATACAGAAAAATGGAAACAACAAAAAGATGGATGCAAGAAAGATGATTATGGATGAAACAAGAATGATGGATTTATTATGAGTAGTAGTTATGTTGACTTGAATAGAGAAATCATTTATTTAATATAGCAATGGATGTTATGTACCATGGTATATAAGACCAAGGTGACAATGTATCCAATGCGTAGGACTAACACACACAAAAGGTCACAAGCAACCCTATACCATGTAGCACCATGATATGGAAGACCATGATACCATTGTGGTAGGTAGGCTACAAGGACCAATGCACATGCAAGTAAAATGATATGCACACAATAAAGTAAGCAAGCATGCACAAATGGTTCAAAAAGAAACAAGGTTATTGCCCCTGTCAAGCTAAAAAGTGATGATTGATTGACTAGTTGATTTGATTGATTAGGTTGACATGAGAATAGCATTGTGGATGTGGGAACAATATATCTCAAGAATGACACAAGGAGCAAGAATGATACATCCCGATTCTGAAATGATGATTGGATAAGGATTGATTGATAGGGTTGACAACAAGGTTGGAACAAAACCAAGATATGCTTGTTGAATAGTCGTCTAGATTGCTAACTAGATCGACATGGATTAAGGATGACTTGCATTTGGATTTATTGCTTGGATTTTTGTATGTTTTGACTTTTTTTAGTTTTTTGATATGTTTTGATTTTTTTGGATTTTTGATAGTTTTGATTTTTTTTGGATTTTTGGAATGTTTTGATTTTTTTTTGGATTTTTGAGATGTTCTGATTTTTTGGATTTTTGAGATGTTTTGATTTTTTTTTGGATTTTTGGTTTAGTATAGGATGGAAGAAGGGGATTTGGTGGATGAAGGAATGGTGATCATCACAAGTGTAAGATAGGATATGCGATATCATCATACGTGTAAGGAGATGAAACACGCAAGCATATGAAGATCAACAAGAAGAACAACAGTGAAATGTACCTGACATAAGAAATAATTACCAAGGAAACTAGGTCCAAAGAAAATTACAATCCACTACCCCCAGTATAGAACAAGGATGGAAATAGGAGATGGTTGTGAGGAAAGGCTATAAAGCTATATTGAATCATGGATTAAAATGATAGAGACAAAAACATGAAATGGATGCAACGGAAGCTTACAAAGCTATATTGGATCAGGGATTAATCTCAATTCATGGAATGGAATGATGGATACAGAAAAGGAGATGGATGCGATGGAAATCTATATATCTATATTGGATTAGTGATTAAAATGATGGAGACAAACACAAGAGATGGATGCAATGGAAGGCTATAAAGATATATTCTATTAGGGAATAATCTTAATTCATGGGATGGAATGATGGAGATATGAAATGGAGGTGACCTAAAGGATAATGAGATCTAGCAACTACACATGGTGCATGCAAGTAGGTTTTCACCATGGTATTTATCCAAGGTGCCACAAAAGTGGTTTTCACCATAGGACGAATTATTTCTCTTTACTATTTTTTTGACATATTTTGATAATTGGGATATTGTAGTAAGCTAAGCATGGAATCGTTGGAAATGAAAGATGTCATGGGGTTCAACTAGTTCTTGACCATTTGGAATAAGGAAGCGATAAGAACCTGAACATGGAAGATTCTATGTTCCAAGAATTATACCACTAGTAGGGTAATGCAGATACCATCGTGCACCTCCTTGAGTGCAAGATTAGCCTCTCTTGTGTTTAGGTAATGTAAATGGGAACCATAGTAGCCTTTTTTATTATGGATGAAGCGGGGTGTATGTGTGATAGAAAACTTATGGTGATGATGGGTGATGTGTAGCGGTAGGATTGGATCATGTAAGATGGTGGAAGTGTCATGAGATGAAGGTGGTAGGGAACCAACAATCTCACTTTTAGGAAGATGCTTTTGATTTGCTTTTATACTTATATTGATTGTCTTTCCTTCAAGTATTTATTCTCGTGTGATGCTAGGGGTAAGATGAATTCTTCTTTGAATTTTGATACCCCAGAGATAGGCATAGCATTATTTTTTTCTTTAAAGGCCAACACTTTATTCTTTTTTGCCTTTTTTACTTTGAAGGTCATTGCCTTATTATTTTTCAACTTTTTGCTTTTGTATTCATAGGACTAAGGAGCTCAATATGCACTCCATCATGTTGATAGGCATCATGAGAGATTGAATTCTATTGGTCCCAAGAAATGGAAGCAAGGGATAGTGATGAGATTTCAATGGCAAAGATGGCATTGTCATGGAATAACGATGAAACATCAAGGTTTTTAGAAGAGGCATTGATGGTCCCATTAGTGATACATTAAAAAATATTAGAGGGTTCACCTTTAGTTGTAGAAAGAACATGAGAATCCTTGGTTTCCAAACTAGGAGGCATATAGCCTAATCCAAAAGACTGTAGCTTGTTGAACACAATGGGGTGTTGAGAGAGGGCCGTGAATCAACACACTTATAAACTTTAGCCAAACATTTATTGATAAACTTAATAGCTTTGAAAACATGAAAGAAAACATGCAAATCAAGAGTCAACACATAACATTAGTATTTTTATGTGGAAAACCCTAAAATAGAAAAAAAACCACGGAGAGGATTAGCTCACAATATAATAAGCTCACTATAAAAGCATTACAACTTTGTTTTAGGGTTTCTACCCAAGGAAGCTACTACTCCTTGATTTACAACTTTGATTTAGGGTTATGACCCAAGTAAGCTACTAATCCCTAAAAATTTAGCTCATTGCTATTACAATGATAGTATAAATACAAGGACTACTAGGGAAATACATCTATTGTATGCTGATGGTGTAGTCTCTTGTTTCTGCACAATATATGTCTTCAAACTGAATATATGCATTTCATATCTACTTTGTTATCTTCATATTCACCTTAATTCCCTTTAAAATGAATTATATCTTCTATATATATCCTCTACAATACCTTGAAAACTTGATTAGGTCAGCATCCAAAACAATATTGAATGTAATGTGTAGCAAGTCACAGGTCAGCCACAACATATGCAAATTGACAACAAACTTGTTGTGGACCTCAGGGCCTTAAGAAAAA
Organism: Cunninghamia lanceolata; assembly: GCA_027924645.1. Taxonomy (NCBI): domain Eukaryota; kingdom Viridiplantae; phylum Streptophyta; class Pinopsida; order Cupressales; family Cupressaceae; genus Cunninghamia; species Cunninghamia lanceolata. Next base: position 170,166 of record BSBN01001176.1, read on the forward strand.
TGTCAGGACACATCATTCCATACCTTTCAAACTTAGAGAAACTAATTCAAATCCTTAGCATGCATTAGGGACTTAACCAGTTGGCTCATACTGCTTGACACTGTCAACTATTCATCTTTCAATTGTCGGGGAAAAGCCAAGACCTCAATGCGGACCAAGGATTCAGACATACACTAGCTCAAAAATATTCATGTACCTTCCTAGAGAAGTATCATGCTGAGTTATGCATCTATAAGATAAGAAATGTATTACTCTATAGAGAATAGAGTCTTCCGAACCTTATGTAATTCTTCTCAGCCCATAATATGAAGTTGTAGTAAAGTCTAAGGCCTAAAACCTTTTGGAAATGATCAAAGATATTAAATTACGCAACTCATTGGATCTGCAAACCTTCTTATGGAATTTCTGGAGGAATTCATAAATAACTTAAGTGTTTGCAGCTTTGGAGGACATCTATGCTTGAATTTTACTACAGACAAGAATACTTGATGCGGTACCGGATAATAAAGAATGTCTACATGTGGATCATACCTGATGTATTATAGACCATATGGAGTCTTTGGATAATCTATGATGATAGAGTTGTATATGTTTCACTTTTTGTATAACTTGACTTGTTTACTTAGGCTCCGGAATACAGTGTGATAACTCTGTCACTTGAGTACTACCTTTGCAGACCACTAGAACATTTGAAACTTCATGAAAGCATGTAACATACTGATCTTAGTCATTCCTTCGAGCTGCATGAAAAACATATCTCTTCCGGAGGAATGCAGAGCATTCCATTATCTTCCCAATACTACTATGCTTTGTCTGGGTGATGCCCGATGTACAAACCCTTGTAACTTTTCATGCTAAGTGAGTGAGAGACTGAAACCTTGGATATATCATGTCAATGCATGTCAGTAGCTATCATTAGAACTGCATGGCCAAATCTTTCTTTTCAAAGAGATGCGAACCAATTCAAGTTGACTATGCCTTAGGTTTTGCATTGAGAATGCCTTAGACACATTTCTACTTCTTACCCTTGATGCGGTACTCCTAATTGATGAGATGTATATGTGTATATGCAGAAGTCATGCTATGATATGAGTGTTTGCCTCTGCATCCTATTGAAACCCAAAACTAATCCATACTTAGGCTTATTTACTCTTCTCCTAGACTAGTTTGCCTTGACTATACTAATTCCTCCCTTGTACAAGTTTGTCTATACATTTCCATCTGATATGTTGACATCAATGTATACTATGTTGACATCAATGACAACACATATGGCCAACAATCTCCCCCTTTGTCATTGACGGCAACATATGCTCCCCCTTAGATTCTCTCCCCCTTTGACATCAAGGACAAAGGGATTGATAACCTTTGTATCAATCCAAAACTATATGTGCTCCCCTTACAAAAACATATCTAAATTGTGTTCCCCCTGACTGTATGATTTAATCACAAAATTGTACCCTTGAAAACCAAAATGGTATTGTCACACTACTTATAAATTCTGCAATAATATATACATCAAAATTGTTCTAACAACTTACTTGGATGGAAGGATAGCTCTATAGATTGCTCTAAGTTGTTGAACAATTGAGGCCCAAATGCCACATTCTGAGGTACAAGCAATTGAGTTTGACACTCACACTGTATACACATTTCTTCTGCTTCCTCTAAATTGCTTGGGGTTTTCATCTTTTGGTCTATCTTTTCGACTTCCCCCAATGTGCTGGTCATTGAGGCAAGTCTCAAGTTCGCTGCCTCTCTCAATTGACTGAATTGTTTCTTTATATTTTCTCTTTGATCATGCAGTTGAGACAATTGTACATGTAGGCTTTCAACTTGTGACCTTGTTGCACCCATCTTGTCTTTTGACAAGTCATATGTTTCTGCCAATTTAGATAATTGTGACTCAATAGAATCAATTTGTGCCTTAATATTCTTTGTTGAGGTAGGCCACTTTAACCAAACAGATATAAGGTAGTAGCTTCATCTATACAATTTTTAAATTTCTTCAAGCTTTCTTTAAGCTTATTATGTGTATTAACACATTTTTCAGTCATATCAATCATTTTCTTACTAGTTAATTTTCTTTCTGTTGGAGTAGGTGTGTTGTACACCTTGCATAACATTGATATTAGTTTATTATGTAAAAATAAATATTTAATTGTGGTGCATCATGTGACGTGTTTAGCCACATTGGATATTTATTTGGACGTCACTTGTAATCATTGTATGTAACATTGGGTTAATGAAATAGGCCACCCCTATTTGTATTTTTTATTTTGTATTTGTGTTATTTTTATTAGAATGTGATATTTCAAAACTAGACAGAAGATGCAGAAGGGTTTGTTTTTTGTTTTGCATGTAATGTTTTTTCAATGAAATACATATATATAAGCATGCAATAGAAACCCGAAAAATCTATGATAGGTATGAACAATATAATTAGGATCCAGTTCATAGAATGACATAAAATGAATTATCATCACATACCCATGTAAAAATATTCATCTTCAAACTTCTGTTGTAGCTGGACTAGCAATATAAATGAGGGTAAAATCACATACAATGCATCAATGAAGGAATATTGTCATCTAACAATGCCAATAGCTCCCTAATACCCAAACGACCTCAAGCATGTGAAGGAATTCTGCAGGAAAACCCACAAAGATGCCTCCCAAGATGTATGACCCTGGTTGCAATTGTACGACCAACAGATGGGAGGTGTACGACCTAGCAAAGGAAGAAAAATGCAATCCAAAATCACTTAAATCTGCAAGAAATTTATCATTCTAGAACTCCCTAATAGCTGCACACAAAATCTACCATGAATGTGTCTTTAATCTCTTCAAAACTCTGACAAAGTGTATCAAACTGAAGCACAACTACAACCACTGTGTATGGCTACCCAAGAGTCCCCTTGGGTGATCTCTCACACCTGTGGAAGACTGAAACTAATGGTGGTTTTCGTCACCAAAAGCCATGGCTGGAAATCTTCTCCAAACCCTCAACTTGTAGAGCAAAAGCATAGTGAAATGTTATGTTATGAATGAATACCTTTTTTCCTTTTACTTAACTCTTATATCTCCTCATGAGGGTCGATCCCCTTTTGGGGGGAAAATAAAACACTTAAAATTTACTTTATTTCCCATAAGGTGGCATCCAAATCCTTAGTGACTTATTTTTGCATTTTACATCTTTTCCTTAGTCACTGACTTAATTATATAAAGTCCCATTATTAAATATGACTTATAACTTACAGACTTTAAAATGGTAGCAAACGGACTTGGAATCCCATGAACAATAGATCGTTGGAAAGGTCTCATCACAATGCTCCACCTCCAACCCTGAATGTCCCCAACCAACACAAACCCTAACTTACTAAAAATAGTAAGTCCCAGCCAAGGTACCCGAAACCAGCCAAACTCCCAAGGTTCCCTAACCACATTGGTTAGTCTACGGGAACCAAGTATAGACTAACACCCTCAAGAAAAGGGGACATTATAGTCCACCTTCCCCAAGATTGCTTGCCTCAAGCAATCTCATATCTGAATGCATCATAGAATATTACATGCAATCACTATCCGGCCATAGAAATTGACATGCAAATAAATGGGTAGTCTCAAACTATCTTGTAACTGTGCACAAGCTGTAATCGAACATGTTGACCGGAAAACTAGCTCTAATACTACTGAAATAGACCACCCCTGTTTGTATTTTTTAATTTTGTATTTGTGTTATTTTTATTAGAATGTGATCTTTCAGAACTAGATTGAAGATGCACTATCCAGCCATAGAAATTGGCATGCAAGTAAATGGGTAGTCTCAAACTATCTTGTAACTGTGCACAAGCTGTAATCGAACATGTTGATAGGAAAACTAGCTCTAATACTACTGAAATAGACCACCCCTGTTTGTATTTTTTAATTTTGTATTTGTGTTATTTTTATTAGAATGTGATCTTTCAGAACTAGATTGAAGATGCAGAAGGGTTTGTTTTTTGTTTTGCATGTAATGTTTTTTCAATGAAATATAGGTATATAAGCATTCAATAGAAACCCAGAAAATCTATGATAGGTATGGACAATATAATCAGGACCCAGTTCATAGAATGATGTAAAATGAATTATCATCACATACCCATGTCGAAATATTCATCTTCGAATTTTTGCTGTAGCTAGACCAACAATATACATGAGGGTAAAATCACATACAATGCATCAATGAAGGAATATTGTCATCTAACAATGCCAACAACTCCCTAATACCCAAATGACATCAAGCATGTGAAGGAAATCTGCAGTGAAACCCACAAAGATGCCTCCCAAGATGTACATCCATGGCTACAACTGTATGACCAACATATGGGAGGTGTATGGCCCAACAAAGGAAGAAAAATGCAGTCCAAAATCACTTAAATCTGCAAGAAAACTATCACTCCAGAACTCCCTAACAACTGCATACACAATCTGCCATGAATATGTCTTTAATCTCTTCAAAACTCCAACAAAGTGTATCAAATTGAAGCACAACTACAACCACTGTGTATGGCTGCCCAAGAGTCCCCTTAGGTGACTCTCACACCTACGAAAGACTAAAATTGATGGTGGTTTTTGTCACCAAAAGTCATGGCTGGAAATCTTCTCCAAACCCTCAACTTGTAGAGTAAAAGCAGAGTGAAATGCTATGTCATGAATGAATATCTTTTTTCCTTTTACTTAACTCTTATATCTCCTCATGAGGGTTGATCCCTTTTTAGGGGGAAAATAAAACACTTAAAATTTACTTTATTTCCCATAAGGTGGCATCCAAGTCCTTAGTGACTTATTTTTGCATTTTACATCTTTTCCTTAGTCACTGAATTAATAATATAAAGTCCCATTATTAAATATGACTTATAACTTACAAAATTTAAAATGGAATAGAAAATAGACTCAAAATCCCATGAACAATAGACCGTTGGAAAGGTCTCATCACAACGCTCCACTTCCCCAACCGACACAAACCCTAATTGACTAAAAATAGTTAGTCCTAGCCAAGGTGCTCGAAAATAGCCAAATGAACTCACAAAGTTCCCTAACCACATTGGTTAGTCTATAGGAACCAAGTATAGACTAACACCCTCAAGAAAAGGGGACATTATAGTTAATTACTTTATTTGTAATTATTTGATTAATTGGGAAAACTTAGTACCAACATTCAAATCTGGGGTCAATGGTTTTGTAGACACGTGGTTTTGGGGAAAATGGTATTACAATAGGTCACATGTTGTATTTGTGTGAGCTTATGTCTATAAAAGCAAACACAAGGGTAGTTGTAGAGGTTGGGTGAGTGAAGGCTTATTGCCTTTGGCTGGGTTGTAGCTTCTCTTGCAGGTTGACTGTGTGAGGGTTTGAAGCATGGCATGGGATTTATGGTTACATGCTTGTTCACATGGATTGCAGGTAGAGAGAGCTTGATGTTTTAGAGGTGATCTCTGCATATGTATTTGTTGATTATTGCTGAATAATACATGAGAGATGCATGCTTTTGGAGGCTGGGTATTTCCCTCTATGAGGGTTTTCCCAGGGTATATCTTATGTCACCATTGATGGTATGTTTGTCTACTTCTTTTGCATGTGCATTTTTGGTTTATTGCACATTGAATCTCTTATTGGGTTATGAGGAATTTGTCTCTATGGCTGTATATTTCCAACATTTGGTATCAGAGCTTGGTTACCATGATTTGGGAGGAAATCCCTGTTTGATAACCCTAGCTATGAGTAGATTTTTTGTGTATAGTGGAATCCATGGCTTTGCATGGAAGGAATGAAGGCATTTTCATGATTACAAGGTTGTTTGCAAACTTGGTTTGTTGCAGATCTAGGGTTTGATGGAGATTTGGCATATGGGTTTCGATTTAGGCTCTTTGTATGAGGGTTTCAGGGGGTGAGATTTTGTTGGAGGCCTCTTGGGCAAAAATAGACCCCACAGTTGAGTCCAGAAGGCATGAAAACCTATATTTCAATATAAAACACGACTATATTTGGCGTCAGGAAAATTTTGGCCATTACAAGGCCATGGAGGAATCTGTTTAGAAAGATCTCATACCATCGTACGGTCACTGGGAATCTGCATGTATTTTTTAATTAAAAAAATTGTTTCCATCTGCAAAGTTTTTTATTTAAAAAAAAATTTAAAGAATTGGGGGGTAGGGGGTGTTGATAACTGAGAGGGGGGGGTGAATCAGTTATCCTAATTATTTCTTCTTTAGAACTTTCTTATTAATCAATGCAGCATTGAATCAAACGAACAAACATTACCATGAAATGAGAAACACATGACACAGTATTTTTGACGTGGAAACCCTGTTAAGGGAGAAAACCATGGGGTGATTAACCCAAAGATTATTCTCTGTTAGAAGAATAAGGAGTTACAAAAATGACACTTGCCAATTAGGGCTCATTGCCCGAGCACACTGCTCACAAAGAGGCACACTGCCTACAAGGAGACACACTGTCTACAAAAGAATGTTATATAACACTTGAACTGATTGGAAGCATCTACATATGTTGGAGTTTAGTTCCAGTTAGGCTCAGTACACTGATCTGCTGCACTTCATCTTTCCTCTGTACTTTATTCTACTTTCTTTTCACATACCAGTTCTTTCTTGCTACTTCTGCTCTGCTCTGCACTTATTCGCATACACCATCACACAACCACACACCTCACAACTAAATCCATCCTCTATATATATCCGCACTAGTGATTTCATTATCTTTCTAGTCGGCACCCGGTATAGTCTATCTTCTCACAAATTCTGTTCTGTCGGCTGAATCCTTGCATATCAAGTAATGCAGATCAGGCATATACTTGTAGATATCATTAATCATGTCGGCCAAACATGATTCATGCCTTTACAACCTTTACCATTAACAGTAACACATCCAAAAAATAGTCTGATGTTCTGTCAGTCAGTTCTTCCTCTATTCTCACTGTCACTCAGGAATTCGGTACTCAACTATTCATATCTTTTTCTTTGTCCATCACTTGAGGCTAAATCCTTGGAATATACTACTCAAGGTAGTCCTCTTGACTTCCCCAAATCCGTACTGCACCAAGACACTTCCTCTGAGAGGTCCGGACCAATCTGTCGGACCTTGCACATGCTCTGTTCTTGTTCACCGGACCACAACAGTCTTCATTCTAACTTCCGGTAGAGACACACCATGACTTGCGGATATGTGGGATGACCTTTGTTGCCATCAATGACAACAACCATGAATCCATATAGTGTCTCTTGCCAACAATCTCTCCCTTTGGCATTGATGGCAACACTTAGTGAAAAATGACTAAGTGTTTACACTGTGCTCCCCCTTGGCTGATGCTCTATCTTTATATACAATTTCTGGAACTCCCCCTTAGTTGGATTCCTCATTTTTCACCGCTCCTCACTCCCCCTTTGACATCAATGGCAAAGGGTAGGGTCCGCACACCAAAATTTTCAAAAATTTACTATACTTAGCCGCATGTTACATACTCACATAAACTGAAGAATGTCTGCAAAGGATGTCTTCAATTGGATCAGTTCTGTAGCCCAACTTTGCTTCATTCTATCCAAAATTGAAATGTGACTACTCAACAAAAATGCAAAAGCTTCTGCCCTCTTGAGACATGTCGGATCATTTGTTTGGGCGGTAGTCTGAGCATCACTGATGGCCTCATGCATAGTTTCTAACTTAGGGATTCTAATCCTTCTAAGTTCTCCCATCCGGTTAGTTATATTCTTCCTTTCCTTCTCAAATTTCTTTATTGCATTTGTGATTGCAATAGTTTGACATTCTTGATTTACTATGGAGGAAGAGAGTGGATCAAAACTTTGAGACAAACTTTGTAGTTTGTCCCGTTCCTCTTTTATTTTCTTATCAATTTTTGCTATTGCCTTTGACCAGGAGATGCAAAATTTATAAATGTCACCACCATCCTTAAGAGCATTTTCTAAGCTCTTTATTCCAATACTCATATTTCTCCTATCATTAGAGATTAATCCTAGTACTTCTGACAATCTCTTATCCAAAAACTCCTCCAGACCTTTTCTTCAGCTGATTTTTCTAGAGAATCAAAATGTGTATCAACACTGCTAACTAAGGTTTTGAGATTACCGGAAGAGGAGGCTGTCGGATCTATCTTGACTGATGGCATAATTTTTTCAAGCACTCCGGAAGCAGCCTCTATCAACTCACAGTCTTCCATATGAGACTTTAGGAGTTTTTCATTTGCCTTAGCATTTGCAAATGAAGCTATCTTCATTGTCTGTACTGGAGAGAGGGAATCAAAGTTGAATGGACCTTTTAGAAGCTCCAGTTCATCAATCTCTATTATTTCTTGGCTCAGAAATTTTTGAACAGTTTGTGCAGTGTCTCTTACCGGAGATAGATGTTTCTTCTCTTCTGCAATTTTGTCCTTTGGAATCTTTTCTCCTTCCACATTCTTACCACTTTCAGTTGTGGTTTTCTCTGTTGGAGTCTTCTCTTTCTCTGCATCCTTGGTGCTATCAACCTCTTTTTCTTTTACTGCTGCTTCTTTCTCTTGTAGTTTCTCTTCTTCTTGGGATCCGGAGACTGTAGGGGAAACCGGAGGAAAGATGTTAGTCTGTTCAAGGGCCACTTCTTCCGGAGCAGATGATTCCAAGTCCACAGCTATTTCTGCACCTAAGTCCTCTACAACAGGAAGATTAAACCTTTTGAAGGCATTCCGGAGGATCTCTTCTGTATCCATGGCTACCTTGTCAGTCTCACCAAGCATGAGTTTAAATTCATTCTTGCTTTACTTCTGAACTCATCTTTGCAGTCTTTGAATATTATGTTCATTGTCTTGGGATCAATTTGAGGATATAGATGAATAGCTATCTGCTCTCGGATCTCAAGATCTTTTGCCTGAGCATTGTTCTTTCTTATTTCTAATTCCTTCTCTAGACTCTTAGGAATTTCGGAGATAATCTCAATAAAGGCTTTATTGTAAATGTTGAGGTACCTGATTGTAGCTTCTTGCAAGATCTTTTGGTCTGCCTCATTGTAGTCATCATAAAATTCGGCCACTGGTTGAAGATTCCCATCCATAGTGACTAACTTGATTACACTCTCTAGAGACAGGGTGGGCTTTTCAACAAATTCCTCTGCCATTTCTTCCTTGTCTTGGCCTGTGGAGGGTTTACCAGATCCTTTCTTCTTCTGCTTCTTTATTTCTTTTACTCCCTCGTCTAACTCAGTTTCCTCTTCATCTTTTTGGCTTTCATAAGCCCTTGTGGCTTTTGTCTTAGATCTTTTACCGGATGCCTGGACTTCTGGTTTTGAGCTTTTGGTTGTGGGAGATGCAGATCTTTTTGATGATCTGGTCCGGGTGGAAGTTTCAACTGGAACACTTTCTTCACTTTTCTTTTCTGCCCTCTTCTTCTCTTTCTCATCCCCTTTCTTCTTCTTCTGGTGAGCATCAAGTGCTTCCATGGAGATTCCAAGGCCTTGTGCTATGTGTTCTACTTCTTTTCTAACCTTCCTCTTGATCTTCGGTTCTCTGAGTTCAACATGAATTTTTATACTTAGTTCCTCAAATGTTCCGAACCTTTCTGCCTTTGGATCTTTAGGCTGACTTAGCATGTGTTGAACATGCAGCTCCACTATCTGTTCATCCACTTCATACCCCATGGGCATGATCCACACAGTTCTTGGTTCTACTGCCTCCATTAGACACTAATCTATTTCTACCATAAAGCATACTGTGTCTTTGTACTTTTCAACAAGGGATTGGGGTATTCTTTCTCTTGCATGCATCATGCTCTGGAAGTTCTTGAAATATCCCCATAGAGCTATTTTTCTTGCTTTAGCATCCCCAAGTCCATGCAAATAATCTCTGATTTGAATGGCAACTGGTCTATCATTCTGCCATATCCATCCACTGGATCCGGGAAGCTCATTCATGTAATAAAAGAAGAGACAAAGGATCAAATTGCCATACTTGAAGGAGTTTTTCTTGTCCCTCTTGATCTTCTATAGATTTTCAAAAAGTTGGTTTACAAGAAGCTCACACAAGTCATAGTCTGCATTCTCCTTTAGCATTTGATAAGCTGTGTAAATTGTAGTTCCCGGTACTGAATTTTCCCTACTAGAGTGATAGATCTTGTAACCAATTATCATAGATGCAAATTTGACATCCGGTTCAGTGATGTCTTCAATTGTCATAGCTCTCTTGTCAAACTTAGATCCAGTTGCATCACTAACTGTCTGATTTTTGACAGACTTGAGAATAGGTAATCCACCGGATGAGTGTAGACCGGTTACAGCCCTAATTGCATCTTTGGTGATCTTGAAGGGCTTGTTCAACCATAGGAAGTTGTCATGCACTCTACTTAGTACATACCAGACCCATTCATCTTCTTCAAAACAGGGGAAATGGATGCACTGTGCAAAGTGTTTATCCCAGATGGCTTTGAACTAAGGTTTAATCTCAAAGGAGTCATCTATCAACTATTTGTGATAGATATCCATCAATTTTGATTCTCCAAAGTCTTCAAAATTTGCATGAATGTAAACCCTAATGTCCTCCGTATGCGATACACCATGCGGAACACTAGAGAAGGCTCCTACTGGATCTACCTCCAAAGATTTGTATGGATGTTTCTTGAATGTGGGGCGAGGTCTATCAGAGATCTTAACTATATTCGGAGTAGCCATTTTTTTTTTTAAAGATTTGCAGTGAGATATTGAAAATGGAGAATACCTTATGCGCCTTCAGTTACACAGAGTGGTTGGATTGATTTCTGTATGTAATGACTTCTGCAGGAGATCTTTGGTGAGTTTGATGAATCTTGTTGCAGAGCTCCACTTTTCGCTTCTTCTTGAGTGCAGAATGAGCAAGTGATTTATGAGAAATCCCTTATATAGCTCCGCAAACCCTAATATCTGATGGCAATAAATGCTCGACCTATATTATTCCGGTTTGCCTTATTCGGGTAACTTGGAGTACCGGATCAGTCCTGATCTATGAACATCATGCGGATCTTCCAACCATGAAAAAATCAAGATGACACATCACAAGGGCATCCCAAACACTCTGTCCAATCCGCAGAATAAGACAATGCACTTCCGGATCTCTCCGAACCCTTTTTGTACTCCTCTGTCATTCCGGAGCATCTCCCAGAACAGGTCTTACTTGATCGATCACAACTTCTTCACATCTTTATGCGGACCTCTGAAATCTTATCTGGATCATCTCAAGACTTATATCTACAAACCCTTTGCTCCGCATCTTGTGCCACATTCGGCACCACTTGATTGGCTGGGGGAACAGGATTTTCTTTGAGTCTCCCCCTGAGCCAGAGCTCACCTTTTAATTTTCGGAAGGAATATCAGCACCAGAGTCTGGTGCGGATCCAACCTCTACATTCTCTAAACTTTTCTTCACCCAAATCTTGTTCATCTGATTCCTAACTTCATCCACATTCATCTTTTGTTTACCCTTGTCTTGATTCTGATTATATACCGGACCTCTTTTGTCCTGATTCTTGCTTCTGCAGATTTTTGCATTATGACTGGACCTGTTACAGATTTGGCAAATAACATTTCCTTGCATATTTGACTGATAACCTCTTGATCTGCATTGATTAGCCATATGACCTATTCTATTGCATGCAAAGCATCTACCATTGAATGATTTGTTTATTTGCATATTTCTGCATTCATGAGACTTGTGTCCATACCTTTTGCAGTTAAAGCACTGTCCAGAGAAGGATGAATTAGTCTGATTCATTCTCTTTTTGCATTGATTAGCTTTGTGACCAAAATGATTGCAGGTATGGCAGTATCCATTGAAGGATGGATATCTTTGAGCATTGGGCTGTCTTACCGGAGGTCTTCTAGGCCTATTCCTTGGATTTTTTGATCCAAAATTCCTTTGACCAGATCTGAAGCTTTCTCCTTTCTCATATCCCAAACCATGCTTGTCATCTGCCCTCTTTTGACTTCCAAGAAGAACTTCAAGTTGAGCAGAACTTATCTTGAATTTCTCTTTATATTCATTTGCTGTTTAAAGATCTCTTTTGAGAGAGACAATTTGATCCTCAAGTTTTTCTTCATTATCTTTGGCATCTTCAAGATCAGATTCAAGATGTCTGATAATCCTGTCCATCTGGAGGCAATCTTCTGATTTCTCTTTAAGAGATTGTCTTAGATTGTCTTCATCTTTTCTTTTCTCTTCAATCTCTTGAGTAAACTTTATAACTCTTGATTCCATTTCATTTCTTACCATAATGACTTCTTTTGATAACTTTTCACATAACTTGGTTTTCTCAGTCAATTCTTCATTTGTATTATTTTCTTCACTTTGTCTTGCCAATTGTTGGAGCAGCTCCTTTCTCTTTTTCATAGAGAGATTTAATTTGTCTTTTAGTTCTCTCATGAATTGATCAGCCTGTTTGAGTCTTTCCTTTAATTCATTGACTTCAGAGTTTGACTGTTCAAGATCCTCAAGGGCAGTCTTGAGTTGCTCCCTTAAACTATATGCATCCATTTGAACTCCCAGATCTTCCTCAAGCTGTTAGGCTCTATTAGGAGGAACTTGGCTCTGATACCAATTGTTGATAACTGAGAGGGGGGATGAATCAGTTATCCTAATTATTTCTTCTTTAGAACTTTCTTATTAATCAATGCAGCATTGAATCAAACAAACAAACATTACCATGAAATGAGAAACACATGACACAGTATTTTTGATGTGGAAACCCTGTTAAGGGAGAAAACCACGGGGTGATTAACCCAAAGATTATTCTCTGTTAGAAGAATAAGGAGTTACAAAAATGGCACTTACCAATTAGGGCTCACTGCCCGAGCACACTACTCACAAAGAGGCACACTGCCTACAAGGAGACACACTGTCTACAAAAGAATGTTATATAACACTTGAACTGATTGGAAGCATCTACATATGCTGGAGTTCAGTTCCGGTTGGGCTCAGTACATTGATCTGCTGCACTTCATCTTTCCTCTGTTCTTTATTCTGCTTTCTTTTCACATACCGGTTCTTTCTTGCTACTTCTGCTCTGCTCTGCACTTATTCGCATACACCATCACACAACCACACACCTCACAACTAAATCCATTCTCTATATATATCTGCACTAGTGATTTCATTATCTTTCTAGTCGGCACCCGGTATAGTCTATCTTCTCACAAATTCTGTTCTGTCGGCTGAATCCTTGTATATCAAGTAATGTGGATCAAGCATATACTTGTAGATATCATTAATCATGTCGGCCAAACATGATTCATGCCTTTACAACCTTTACCATTAACAATAACACATCCAGAAAATAGTCTGATGTTCTGTCAGTCAGTTCTTCCTCTGTTCTCACTGTCACTCAGGAATCCGGTACTCAACTATTCATATCTTTTTCTTTGTCCATCACCGGAGGCTAAATCCTTGGAATATACTACTCAAGGTAGTCCTCTTGACTTCCTGAAATCCGCACTGCACCAAGACACTTCCTCTAAGAGGTCCGGACCAATCTGTTGGACCTTGCCACATGCTCTGTTCTTGTTCACCAGACCACAACAGTCTTCATTATGACTTCCGGTAGAGACACACCATGACTTGCAGATATGTGGGATGACCTTTGTTGCCATCAATGACAACAACCATGAATCCATATAGTGTCTCTTGCCAACAGGGGGGTCATACCCCCCTGCACTTGCGCACGACCTGTGCCAGCACTAATAGGTGTACAATGCTGTCCGCACTGCTGGCCGATAGGAAGCCGGGCCAGAGGAGCTTAAAAGTCCCCCAGTCACCGGCCCCCAGTTGGGAGGGCCTAGGCATGAGCCCCCAGTGGGGGGGGTTACAACCCCCCATAATAAAACATTTAAATTTTTTTTTTTAAACCATACCAAAACAAATTTAAACCTAAGTTTGTATAGTTTTTCAAATCTGTAATCACCTTGCCACTAGAGTGCCACCCAGGCACTGCCACTGCTAGCAAGCCACCAGTTGGCCACTGGCTAGCCACTCATCTGCCACCAAAGGGCCACCAAGACCTAATTGTTAAGCATAACTGGGCAGTTTTTTTCCAGGGGGCATAACTTTTTCCCACAATGTCGGATTTTCAACTTCTTATAGTCGACGGAAAGCTCTTTCCATGTACTATGCAGTGGTGATAGATTTTTTTTAATTTTTCCATTTTGATTATTTTTTTTCTGGTTGGAAGCCAGATGTTTCTTTTGAGCTTTGACCAGGCATAACAGGTGCATATGATGTCATATTTCAGACTTCTTATAGGCATCTTAGCATGGATTGATCATGGAGTTACTCATGGATACTTGGAGACTTAGGTGAGTCTTGAGTTCTCTTGGATTAGAGACATGTGTTGAGATGGTTACTCTTTGATGAGGATTTTAGCAGCAAGACCGAGGAGCCTACACCTTGGTTGGATGTGAGTCCAACATGATCATGTTGAGGAGATTGTTCTTGGAGAGAGCCTTCGAGGCTTGGTGCATCTTGGAGGAGCAATCTCATCCCCACTCTTGGTCCACTTGGTGATGAATGATTTGATAGCTATGCCCACCTATTTTTTCAAATGCATTCTTCATTTGTGTCTTATCTTCTCATGTTTGAGTCTTGAGCTATGGATTATGGTTGTCAGGACTTGTTTGAGGAGTAGATGCATGGATATGATTGGTTATCTCATTATGTTTGATCCTAAGTTGTTATGAGATCATTGTATGTAATGGAGATGGTTAGTGGCTTGTGGGCTTATTCCTATTTTGGGATGGTTATGAGTTTGATCTACCTTTTGGTTTGAGAGGATTGCATCTTGTTATTGGATGTTGTAGAAGCTTCTTATTTTTTGGGTTGTAAAGGAGATCATACTTTTCACAGTTATAGCACATTAGTGTGGTTAGAAGGACATGGTTATGATTTGTAGGTTCCCTCTTGATTGGTCTTATTCTTCTTCCTAGATGTTTGTGTTCACATGACATTGGAGTTGAGATGTGTTTGGAGTTTTTGAGTCTCTTTGACTTATTTCTATTATGATGTGGAGGATTTGGGAGAGATATGGACTTGAGGAGAGTTATGTTGTAGGTATTTAGGTTGCAGATTTTGCATATTTGTGTGTATTCTTTGAGACTATGTGATAGAGGATTTAGCCACATCTTCTATGTGCGTGCTATTAGTGGATCTTTAGATGCCTTGATCTATTTTCAGATTTGACATTTACTCATGCAGTGGGAGTTCTATGATGTATATGGTTCCTTTGTTGGATGTTCTCATTATGCTACGGTATGGAGGGTCTTAAGGTTTGTTATCACATGCTTTGTGTTGTTACCTTGGAGAACTTATTTATGCAGGATTAAGTATATACAGGGACTTGTTATCATTGTGATTTGAGTTGGATATGTTGATGGCATAAGGTCTTCTTGTTATGATTTGTATACCTTGGTTTGGAGGTATGGTTAGTTGATGCATTAGCAACTAGTTGTGGTTGTTATTTCAGCTATGTTTGATTCTTGACAGCTACTCAGGCCTATTTGTTACCATTGGATTTGGTGCTTGTGTCTAGATATTATTTGATGTAGGTTTCTTGCTTCTATGTGACAATTTAGTGTGGTATCTCTTTGGAGGATCTTATTCTTCATGAGGCTAGATGGAGGATGAGGAGATTCTTATTTGAGATGGTGGACACCTTGATTATTGTTGCAGGTATCTTGGAGCACATGGAGCACATGGATGGTTATATGGTACATGTTGGGCACACATGATGGCTTCCCTTGATGTTTTGAGTTTACATGTTAATCCCTTATGCAATGTATACAACAAGTGGGAGAATGTTGGAGTAGTGTGTTGTACACCTTGCATAACATTGATATTATTTTATTATGTAAAAATAAATATTTAATTGTGGTGCATCATGTGATGTGTTTAGCCACATTAGATATTTATTTGGACATTACTTGTAATTGTTGTATGTAACATTGAGTTATTTACTTTATTTGTAATTGTTTGATCAATTGGGAAAATTTAGTAACAATAATCAAATGTGGGGTCAATAGTTTTGTAGACACATGATTTTGGGGAAAATGGTATTACAATACCACATTTTGTATTTGTGTGAGTTTATGTCTATAAAAGAAAACACAAGGGTAGTTGTAGAGGTTGGGTGAGTGAAGGCTTATTGCCTTTGGTTGGGATGTAGCTTCTCTTGCAGGTTGACTATGTGAGGGTTTGAAGCATGGCATGGGATGTATGGTTACATGCTTGTTCACATGGACTACAGGTAGAGAGAGCTTGATGTTTTAGAGGTGATCTTTGCATATGTATTTGTTGATTATTGTTGAATAATACATGAGAGATGCATGCTTTTGGAGGTTGGGTTTTTCCCTCTATGAGGGTTTTCCCAGGGTATATCTTGTGTCACCATTGATGGTATGATTGTCTATTTCTTTTGCGGGTCATCCACAATAATGGGTTACACTTTTTGGCCAAACTTGACATTGAAATCAACATTTTGAACTAAATCTTCACTTTTTGACACCCATAGCCGCTAAACCATTAGGACTTTGAAGATGATGCGAACTAGTGATTTGTGAGATTTTGATTATAGATTCTAAATATATATTTTTTAAAAATTTGGAGTTAAATTGTAATTTTTTTTGCGTCTCCTTTGATAACTAGTTTTTAATAGTAAACAACATTTTTTAAAGTGATGTGTATTTTGTAGCACATAACTTTTTTTCTACAAAGGATAAAATTTTGATTCTTTTGAATTTAGATTGGTAGCACTGATATATAGGGCATGCATTTGGTTTTATAATGTTTTGTTGAATAAATTTTTTTAATTAAGTTTTGAAGTCAAACCAATTATAATTTAGACATAGGTGCATTCCGTAAAACATAACTTTTTCTATATGTATTGAAATTCAATTCTTTTTTTGTTGAAATAAGGACATCAATACCTAGGGCATAGATATTTTTCAGATTTTTTTTCTCTAATTTACTAATTTTCCATGTGTGTATGACCTTGACTACATCTTCTGCAACACTGTTCTTTTTCAAAATTTCTTATAGAAACTCTTTTCTGGCAATGGCATGCAGTATGTCTCCAAGTTGTAATTTATGAAGAGGGGAGATACTAGCTAGATCTATCTGGCCCTCACTAGTTGGAACCTACAAAAGTTGAGTGATGACTGGCTGGAATTGTATTTGCAGATTCAACAAATCTTGTAGAGAATTTACCTCGGATGTATTTTCACCTAGTTCATCTGCCCCTTCTAACTTCTCTCTGTCCTTATCTTCCTCATTTTTCTTCTTTGCATGACCCTCCTTGGGAGTAACTTCTCCTTTCTCTTCAACATTTCTTATATTTTAAGGAGGAGGAGCAACATTGTATTTGTCCTGATCTTCAATGCTTTGACCCTTAGCAGTTTCTAGAGGAGAAGGGGCTTGTTCTGCAGGGGTTTCTGGAAGGGCTGAAGTACCAATATCTTCAGGAGGGGCCATCTCCTTCCTAGATTTTATCATCTATTGATCAGTTAGTTCTTCAATAATTCCCATCTCAATCTTCACTTCTTGGAGAACTTCTATAGTTTTCCTCAGAGTTTCCTTTTTCAACTTTTCTATCTCCTCCTCATTCCTTAACATAAGAAAGTTCAGTCTCTTCTTAGTCCTAAATTCCTTTATTAAAACCTTGGAGACTCTAACTCTGTCCTCTTTAGAAATTGTGGGACAAGCCTTTTCAACTACACTCTTCTTCATCTTAGCTTCTACCTTCAGTGCATCATCTCTCCTTTTGGTTAGAATGTCAGCTAGGCTCTTGGGAAGTTAATCTATTATTTCAATCAAAGCTAGGTTGTGTCCTCCCATGTATTTGACCACTGCTTCTTCAAGAGTGGATTTGTCATCTACATGCCTTTCATCATAGATTTTTACAACTTCTTTTAAGGCACCTTCTTTCATTGCATTTATGGTTGCATCTAATTGTAGAGGAATATGATCAAGATTTTTGACCTTCTTGGCCTTTCCTTTGCCTTTCTCCATTGAGGTCTCATTTTCTTTTCTTGTTCTTTTCTTTAATAAGGATGCTTCCTTTGTTTCCTCTTCATCATCTTCCTTATCTACAATGTTTACTGGTTTGACTTCTTCCTCTTCCTTCTCCCTCCTTGCCTTGCTCTTTTGCCTAGGCTTCTTCTTGTTAGTGGTTTGTGCAAGGATTTCAGAGCCAGTCCTTTTAGAAGGCAAAGAAGATCCAGAGGCAACATAGGATGTTGTTGCAGATGGTCTGCTTGTTCTACTTGAGAGTGTAGAGGGAGGAGTTTGTGTCCCTCCAAAGGAGCCCTTGGGAGACTTAAGTATCTCCTCCAAGTTTGTTCTCATTTTCCTAGCCTTGGCTTTTGTGTCCTTTGTTTCCTTTACATCCTTTTTAGAATTTTTATATATGATTTCATCATATGTGCCAAATCTCTCAGCAGAAGGATCCTTTGGCTTGTTGAGAAGTATGCTAGCATACCCCTCTAGATCAAATTTTGACACTTCATAAGGTAAGGTTGTGATCCAAAAGGTCCTTGGTTCCACAGCCTCCATATAGCAATTATCCTTGTCAACCATAAAGGTGATATCATTTTTGTATTTTTCCACAAGTTTCCTAGGTATCCTTTCTCTGGATTGCATGTCAGTTTGGAAGGTTTTGAAGAACCCCCAAAATGAGGTATCACAGTGCTTGTGGTCAGAGAAACTTCTCATGTAATCTTTGACTTGATGGGCAACTAGTTTATTTGATTTCCACACTACTCCCTTCATTGAAGGCAACTCATTCAAATAATAAAACATGAGACATATGATGAGTGAACCATACCAGAACTTCTATTTGGTTTCTTTTGTCCTCTTCAAGTTGTCTAAAAGTTGCTACCGAAGAAGTTCACATGGATCAAAATCTCTTCCTTCCTTTACCATCTGGTATGTTGTGTGGATTGTTGTTGCAGAAGCAGAGTTATCCCTGTTTGTAAAGTAGATTTTGTATGCAATTCCCATGGTTGCATATTGGACTCCCAAGTCATCAATGTCATCTACTGTCAAGGTTATTTGGTCAAATTTGGCTCCAGTGAGCGTCATTACCTCGTCATTCTTGACAGATTTCAATACAAGCATAGGTCCAGAGGAGCATAAACCTGTCACTACCTTTATGTCTTCCTTGGTGATGATGTGAGGTTGGTCTAAATAGAAGATGTCTTCTTGTATCTAGCTTAGGGAAATTCTTACCCAAGCATCTTCATACTAAAAATTTGGAAAACCCTTCCAAATGTCTAGGTTTTTGGTGGCAATGTTTGCAAACTCAGGCTTTAGTTGGAAATCATCTCCCAACAAGTGCTCATTTCTGAACTGTTCAAGTTTGAGATGGTTAAATTCATCAATTTGAGAGTGAATATAAATTTGGACATCCTTTGTGTGTAATACATTTGCAGGAACCCATGAGAATGCCCCAACTTCATTAGTTATGGTAGATTTAAAAGGATGCTTTTTGAATTTAGGCCTTGGCTTTTCAACTATGTCTATTACCACTAGTGTTGCCACTGCAATATTTTCACAGCTAGGATTTAACCAGAAAGATCAAAAGTACATGGAAGAGTGGTAACAGAGCTTGCCCAACTAATTCACTGCGTGCTTTCAGATCTCTTTTTGGCTCTCCAATCTTTTGACTTCTCTCAAAGGTGATGAAGGGGGTAAATCATAAAACACACAACAATAGAAATTGCACACAGAAAATAGAATTTTATTTTATTAATTTGGACAATTCATTACATTACAGAAGCTCAAATACAATAAGAGGAATCAATCCTCCACAAGCTGCAACACATTACAGCTACCTATCACCAAGCTTTGGAATCTTTGGCCTTCTATAACCCCAAATCAGCTAGGGTTTCTATTTTTCTGCCTATTCTTAACTCTACACTTTCCCCCTTAACTCTTGTACTTTCCCCCTTGACTCAACTATTCTTCTATTGGTCCATCCTCTGTGCCACCTTCATAATATTCTGTTAAATCAGCAATGTTGAAAATAGGGGAAATGTTGATCCCACTCAGCAGCTCTACCTCATATGCATTTCCTGAATCATGCTTCTTCAAAATTATGCATGGTCCAAATTTCTTCATTTTCAACTTATTATATGTTCCAACTGGAAACCTCTCTTTTCTCAAGTGAACCATGACTTCATCTCCTACCTGAAATTCCTTAGATCTCCTCTTCTGATCTGCCTTAGCCTTGTAATGAATATTCATCTTATTACTGTGATGTCTCACTTCTTTGTGCAAATTCTTCAGGTGTTATGCAAAGTCTTCGACTTTGGCACTTCTGTTTTCTCCCTTGTCCAACTTCCTTAAGTCTAAAGCATTTCTTGGACTACTACCATATACAATTTGGAATGGTGATTTACCTGTACTCCTATTAACAAATTGTTGTAAGCAAACTCTACCTATGGTAAAATCAAATCCCGTCCCTTAGGCTTATCTCCTACTAAGCATCGTAGCAGGTTACCCAAACTCCTATTCACCACTTCTATCTTTCCATCAGTCTGTGGATGGTGTGCAGAACTGAACTTCAAATCTGTCTTCAAGTTATTCCACAATGTCCTCCAGAAATACCCAACAAACTTGGTATCTTGATCTGAAACTATGCTCTTAGGTAGACCATGTAGTCTCACCACCTCTCTAAAAAATAACTCTACAATATGAACATCATCATTAGTCTTCTTACAAGGAATAAAATGTGACATCTTCTAGAATCTATCCACCACCACAAAAATGGAATCATGTCCTCTTGATGTCCTTGGTTAACCACGAACAAAATCCATACTAATATCATCCCATGGTTTCTCAGGTACTGGTAATGGCTAATATAGCCCTATATTCTAACTTGTTCCTTTTGCCATCTAACACACTCTGAAACTCTGCACAAATTTCCTCACATATTACTGCAACTGTGGCCAATAATAATGCTCACCAACAATAGCAATGGTCTTATCTCAAACAAAGTGTCTGGCTAATCCCCCACTATGCTTCTCCTTAATCAGGTTCTCTCTCATGGAACTCCTTGGAATGCACAACTAGCTTCCTCTAAACAACATGCCATCTTGGATTATGAAATCCAACCATTTTGACCTATTCAAAGTAACAGGTTCCAAACAAGCCTTCCAAGCCTCTACAAAATCTAGATCTTCAGGATACAAACTTTTGAGCTTATCGAACCCAACAACCTCTATCTGCATTTCTGTCAAGAAATTTTGTCCTTTGTTCAAGGCATTTGCAACTCTGTTAGATTTCCCACTCCTGAGCTTCAAAACAAAAGTATAACTCTGCAAAAACTCAACCCATTTTAAGTGCCTCTGGTTTAACTTTCATTGACTATTAAGATAGTGTAAATCCTGATGATCAGTATATCAAACAATCTCTTTTGGCAACAAATAATGTCTCCATTTCTTCAAAGCCTAAAATATAGCATAAAACTTCTGATCATAAATAGAATACTTTTTCTTGGCATCATTAAGCTTCTCACTGAAATAGGGAATGGGCTTACCTTCTTGACTCAAAAAAGCTCCTATAGCACTGCCACTAGCATCACAATCTACCTAAAATACCTTATTGAAATCTGGAAGTGCCAAAACATGTTGCTCAGTAACTTTTTGCTTCAATGTATCAAAACTCTTGGCTCCTGTAGTCCATCTGAACTCTTTTCTATCCCCTCTCATTGTCTCAGTTAGGGGTGCACAAATGCTACTAAAATTCTTGATAAACTTTCTATAAAAACTTGTCAAACCATGAAAAGATTGTGCCTCTGTAGCACTCCTTGGCTTAGGCCATTCAATGATAGCCCTTACTTTTTCTGGGTCCATCTTAAGACCTTCCTCTAAGACAACAAATCCTAGGTATACCAACTCCTTTGTAAAACTACATTTCTTCAGATTAATCAGTAGCTTCTCCTCCCTCAGCTTTTCTAAAACTCTTCTAATATGCATCAGGTGCTCATCCCAAGTCTTAATGAAAATCAAAATATCATCTAAATAAACAATAACAAAATTTTCCAAAAAATCTTTCAATACCTTGTTCATGAGCCGCATGAATGTGCTTGGTGCATTGGTTAGCCCAAATGGCATGACTAACCATTCATACAAACCCTCCTTTGTCTTGAAGGTTGTCTCCCATTCATCTCCTTCTCTGATTCAGATCTGGTGATACCCACTCTTTAGGTCAATCTTCGTGAAGTACTTGGCTTTCAAACAATCCATTATGCCATTCATTCTGGACAATGGAGATCTATACTTGATCATGATCTTGTTGATGGCTCGGGAATCTATACACATTCTCCACTCTCCATCTTTCTTTGGTGCTAGTACTGTAGGTACCACACATGGACTTAGGCTCTCTCTTATCAGTCCCTTCCTTAACAACTCGTGAACTTGTCTATTCAGCTCTTCATTCTCTGTAGGAGTCATTCTGTGGGCTACCTTATTCGGCAAACTGGCTCTTGGTATCAAATCCATTTGATGACTTATTTTCCTCACCGGTGGTAAACCTTCTGGTACATTATCAGAGACAATATCCTGAAATTCTTCCAATAGATCTAAGACTTATTCTGGTACATCTTCATATTTCTCTTGACTAATCTTAGGAATCAATGCAAATAAATGACACTCATGCTTCATACCCTCCAAAAGTTTCCTACCATCTACCAAGCAAATTCTATTATTACTACATACCTTTTCTTCCACCTCCTTTAAGGGCTTCAACTTATGATGAACTCTATCCTTTGTTAGGGAATATGTGTTTGCATGGCCATCATGGATAGTGCACCTATCATACTGCCATGGTCTCCCCAATAAAATATGATATGCATCCATCGGTACGATGTCACATAATACCTCATCATGGTAGTCTCCAATCTTGAACTTGACTAAACACTGCTCATTGACCAAAGCTCTATGGTCCTTCTACAACCATGTGATCCGATATGGATGTGGATGCTTTCTCCTTGTCAACTTCAACTTGTTAACCATCTCCTCTAAAACAAGATTATTAGTGCTTCCACTGTCAATAATGATATCACAATGCTTACCTTCACATTTGCACCTGGTGCGGAATAAACTCTTCCTATGATCTAGTTCTTTCTCCTCATTCAACAAAGTTCTTCTGACAACTAGGGTTTCTCCCCTTTTAGCATCTTCAGAATGCTCAGATTGCGCATCTTCATCTACATGTGCAACTCATGCATTACCTTCAGGTCTTCTATTCATCCTTCATTGATGTTACAGACACTCGTATGCTTAATGCCCATCTTCTCCACATTGGAAACATGATCCTCTGAAACCTCCTCTTCCAGGTCCTTGCGCAAGTCTACCTTTTCCTCTTCCTCTTTGCTCACCATTGTTTTGGTCATGAGGGCGGTAGGCATTATCTCCTCTCTGATTTCGACTGGTGTCAACTTCTTCACTTTTCTTTTGATCTTCATTATGGCCTCCATAGGATCTTCCACCAGTCCTTCCGCCTTGACCTCTTCCCATTTGCTTGCTATCGAATCTTTTATTTAGCTTCTCTTCCACCTTCAGGGAAAATTGGTACGCATCTTCTATGGTGGTCATTCTAACCAAGCTCAGCTCCTCTTGAATACTTGGCCTCAACCCATTAATGTAACGGGCTACCTTCTCCTTATTGGCGTCTGCTTGGCCTGTCCTAATAGTAATCTTGTAAAACTCTTATGTATACTCCTTGACAGACTTGTTACCTTGCTTCAATACTTGCAGCTTCCTCACCAACTCCATCTCATAGTGCACAGGAATGAACTTTTTCTTTAGTTTGTCCACATCTGATCCCATTTGGTAATCTTTCCTTTTCCTCTTCTATTTCTCTCCAACTGGACCTCCTTCCACCAAATACTGGCATGGTCCTTCAACTTTGTTTTTGCAAACTTGACCCATCCTGGGTCCTCCATATCTTCGTACTCAAAATATTCCTCCATATCATTGATCCAATCAATAAGTTGTTCCTTATTCAAATCTCCAGAATAGGTAGAAACTTCAATCTTGGGCCTCTTTCTAATCTTTGAAATGACCCTCAACAACCTAACTTCTGTAGGATCTCCTGCAACTTTGTTCTTCCTCAGATAGTTGTTCTTCAGCTTCATCCTCACTTTCTTCTCTTGTTCTCATCTCAAACCCTCTTTGCAGCTCTTCTTGCAATGCATCGATCTGCCTTTGCAGGGCTCTAAAACCCTCTTTTGTTAAAGCATTTCTTCCAACATAGTTTCTTCATGGAGGCATCTTGATTTCCATAGCAAACCCACAACCTCAGGTCCTGGTGCAAACTGCCACATGGTCAGCGATCTGTCTACACACTTAGGAACCCTTTCTCTGATACCACTTGATGAAGGGGTAAATCATAAAACACACAACAACAAAAATTGCACATAGAAAATAGAATTTTCTTTTATTGATTTGGATGATTCATTACATTACAAAAGCTCAAATACAATCAGAGGAATCAATCCTCCACAAGCTGCAACACATTACAGCTACCTATCACCAGGCTCTGGAATCTTCAGCCTTCTGTAACCCCAAATTAGATAGGATTTCTATTTTCCTACTTATTGTTGACCCTACACTTTCCCCCTTAACTCTACTACTGCCAAGGGTTACCAAAAATGGTCATATATAGCCCTTTTTGGCGGCCACTAGCCAAATTTCAAAATTTGCATCTCGCTCCAAAAATAGGTCAACTTCCAGGAGCCATAACTTTTTATCCGGGCATCCAATTGATGCACCGTTTGAAGTGTTGGAAATCTTGAGGAGTGCTCTACGTGCTAAGAACCTGCTTTTCCAGTTTAGCCCATTTTCGGGCCCGTACTAGACCGTTTAGTGCCTCAAACCTTAGTTTGAATAATTTTCAGGCATTTTTCGAGAAACAGAAACTTTAATATCTTTTAGTTCACAAATGATCTTTGCGTGATTCATTTGCCAAAGGTCTTATTTTTCATTTGCAAAGCTTCCTGTAAATTTTCACTTCCAATTGTGCCCAAATACAAACTTTCCAAAAATAACAGTTTGCTATTTTTAGTAGTTTGGAAAAATTGAAAGTTCTACATCATTATTCAAGCGATTATGGAACCAAAAACATTAATTTTGAAAAGAAATGGAAACAACAAAAATGATTTTGAATCAACATCTTTTTTTGGGTGATGCAAGATTGCCCTTACACCACTGGATGCTCCTGCATCAAAAGGTGATTAGGAATGATCATGGATCACCTATATAGTTATTCCACCAACAATTTTCTTCCACATTAATTACAGTTCCTGTTTAACCTAATTTGCTTATCTTTCATATGCAGAACCTTGTAATTCTTCAACAATCCTCCATAGATCCTTAAAATTGTTTAGAATTTTTGTTAATATTATCTATATGTTGTGTGCTTACATCATCATGAAGGAAGGATGGTGAATTTCCAGAAGTAACTCCCTTGAGTCCATAAAACCTCTTGGTAGAGGTTCTTGTTACTGTGATCCCTAAAGTCCTCCACATTTTGATGCATTTAGAGATTTTCCTTCAGAATTTTCATTAGACTCCTTTAATTCCTTGATCCTATCATTCTCAAGCCAACACTAGTCCATATGATGAAGATTCAACATCTTGTATGTTCAGGGGTTTGAAAATTTTCATAGTTTTAACTCCCCTTGACCCAATATTTTACCTTTTTAGAAACTAGGGGACCCACCAGTATTAGGTGGAGGTTCGGAGATATCACCAACATCCTTCTTCTTCCATACTTTGTTCATTCCCACCTTTTGCAGAGCAACATCAATGGATTTCACATTCTTTCCAGAATCCCTTGTTTGATTACACTCATGACATGTGCACTTAGTTTGCTGAGTATTTCCACTCCTTCCTGTCCTTGATCTATAGTTGGCAGATTTGTGGATAAATTTATTACAAGTATAATAGTAACCATAAAATGACTAAGTATTATCCTTGTTATACCTTGGTATTTTGCTTTTGTACTCATTTGCCCTGTGTCCCATCTTATTGCATGCATAACACTTGATAGAGTTCTGGCTCATATTACTTCTACATTCAGCAACTCTATGACCAACTTTATTGCAAGAGTAACATCTAAAGGCATTTTGATTCATCTTGTTTCTACAATCCATAGCTTTATGACCAAACTTATTGCAAATAAAACATTTGCCATTGAAGCCTTGAAAGTACCTGATCTGACTTGGTTGCTTTGTAGGTTGAGGATGCTTGAAATTCTTCCTTAATTCTTCCTTTGTCTTTGGAAAGAAGTGAATTCATCTTCCCTTGTGACTCTGTAAGCCTTTTCTTTAGGTTCTTCAGTGTAGACTTCTTCCTTCTTGATTTCAGACTTTCCTCCTGAATGAAAGTTATCATACAAGTTTGTAGAGGTATTGATCATAGGACTTTTCCCCTTTTCAAAACCAAGACCAATTTTTTCTTTTGCTAGATTTTGAGAACTTATTATTTCATAAGAATGTTCTAGAACTCCTCCTTTCAGTTTTAGTCCCTTGTCAATATGTTCTTTTGCATTTTCTAATTCTTTCCTTACAGTGACAACTTCCTCTTCAAGTTTTGAACATTTAGTTGATTCCTCATTAATCTTGATGTTTAAGCAATCTTCAATACTATTTTCTTGTTCAACCATGACTTTTAACTTTGAGATCATGTCTTCAAATTCCTTGAGCTTGTCATTTCCTTTATCTCCTTCCATCAGAGTTTTTAGTTTGCCTATTTCTTCTTTTGACTCTTTGGCCTTTGCCTTCAGCTTGTTAATTGTTTCTTTTGCCTTTTCAAGCATATCCTCATATTCCAATTTTAGTTCGTTTGCTTCCTCTAAATCAATGAGAGTTGTCTTGAGTTCTTCTTCAAAGTCTACTTCTTTTTCATTTGACTCAAGGTCCCAACCTTCAGGATCCATTGCTTCAAGATCAGGTTCAGGTCTAAATATATCATTGTCTAATACTTCAGATTCCATGTGTTCAAGTGGAGGATCTACCTCAACGGTCAAGCTTCTCAGAGGAACTTGGCTCTAATACCAATTGTTGAACACAATGGGGTGCTGAGAGAGAGGGTGAATCAACACACTTAAAAACATTAGCCAAATATTTACTGATCAAACTAAATAGCTTTGAAAACATGAAAGAAAACATGCAAATCCAGAGTCAACACATAACACCAGTATTTTTATGTGGAAAACTCTAAAACAGGGAAAAAACATGGTGAGGATTAGCTCACAATATAATAAGCTCACTACAAAAGTATTACAACTTTGTTTTAGGGCTTCTACCTAAGGAAGCTACTACTCCTTGATTTACAACTTTGATTTAGGGTTATGACCCAAGGAAGCTACTACTCCCTAAAAGTTCAATTCACTGCTATTAGAATGATAGTATAAATACAAGGACTACTAGGGAAATACATCTATTGTATGTTGATAGTGCAATCTATTGTTTTTGCTTAATATTTGTTTTCAAATTGAATCTATGCATTTCATATCTACTCTGTCATCTTCATATTTTCCTTAATTACCTTTCAAATGAATTATATCTTCTATATATATATATATATCATCCACAATACCTTAAAAACTTGATTAGGTCAGGATCTAAGACAATATTAAATGTAACATGTGGCAAGTCATAGGTCGGCCACAACATATGCAAATTGACAACAAACTTTTTGTAGACCTCAAGGCCTTAAGAAACATGTCAGGACACATCATTCCATATCTTTCAAACTTACAGAAACTAATTAGAAGCCTCTGCATGTATCAGGGACTTAACCAATTGGCTCATACTGCTTGACACTGTCAACTATTCATCTTTCAACTACCAAGGAGAAGCCAAAACCTCAATGCGGACCAAGGATTCAAACATACACCAGCTCAAAAATGTTCATGCACCTTCCCAGAGAAGTATCAAGCTAAGTTATGCATCCGCAAGATAAGAAATATATTACTCTGTAGAGAACAAAGTCTTCTAGACCTTATGTAATTCTTCTCAGCCTAGAATATGAAGTTGTGGTAAAGTATAAGGCCTAAAATATTTTGGAAATGATCAAACATACCAAATTATGCAACTAATTGGATCTGCAAACCTTATGGAATTTCTGGAGGAATTCAGAAATGACTAAGTATTTGGAGCTCCAGAGGACACCTATGCTTGAATTTTACTTGCAAACAAGAATACTTGATGTGGTATCAGATAATGAAGAATGTCTACATGTAGAACATACCTGATATCTTATAGACCATGTGGAGTCTCCACATAAGCTCTGATGATAGAATTGTATATGTTTCACTTTCTGTATAACTTGACTTGTTCAATTAGGCTCCAGAATATAGTGTGATACCTTTGTCACTTGAGTACTACCTTTGCGGACCACTAGAACATTTGAGACTTCATTAAAGCATGTAACATACTGATCTTAGTCATTCCTTAGAGCCACATGACAAACAAATCTCTTCTAGAGGAATGCAGAGCATTCCATTGTCTTCCCAATACTGCTATGCTCTATCTAGGTGATGGCTAATGTACAAAACCTTGTAACTTTTCATGCTAAGTGAGTGAGAGACTGAAACCTTGGATATGTCATATCAATGCATGTCAGTATCTACCATTAGAACTACATATCCAAATCTTTCTTTGCAGAGAGATGTGGACCAATTCAAGTTGACTCTACCTTAGGTTTTGCACTGAGAATGCCTTAGACACATTTTTGCTTCTTACCCTTGAGTGCGGTACTCCCAATTGATGAGATGTGTATGTGTATATGTAGAAGTCATGCTAGAATATGAGTGTTTGCCTCTGCATCATATTGAAACCCAAAACTGATCCATACTTAGGCTTATTTACTCTTCTCCCAGACCAATTTTCCTTGACTATACTAATTCCTTGTACAAGTCTATGTATACATTTCCATCTGATATGTTGACATCAATGTATACTATGTTGACATCAATGACAACACATATGGCCAACATAGCTCTCATATTCTCCATAAACTTTGTTAATGATCTTGAGCTTTGTAATTTTTGGTGTTGTTATATGGAGCCTAATTAGACATGGAAGTTAAATTTACCCCACTTTTATCAGCACGGTTTCCCCCCAAATTATTTAACAGGGTTAAGGGGCAGCGCCCCTGGCACGCTCCCTATCGTGATACATGACGGGGTTGAGGGGCAGCACCCCTGAAACCTCAAATGAATTTTATTAATTTATAAATGCATTGGGAGTTATTTTTCTATTGGCCAACATTAAAAAACCCTATTTTTGTAACCAACATAAAGCTTGATAAAAGCAGCTAAGGGTTAGGGTTTCTATTGATGTATTGTAGCATTTTGCAGCGGTATTGAGTTGCAAGGATTGCTAGTTGTAATCGGTTTGATTTACTGGATAATAATATTGGACTTTCTATTGGTGGATGTAGCCTGAGTTTAGGTGAACAATGTTAAAACTTGTCTCTTACTGTTATTATTTCTGTGTATTTTTCATTCCTCTATTTAATCTTTATTTGCATTTAATTGATATCTTCTATATACAATCCCTAACAAGTGGTATCGGAGTGGGTTGTGTTCAATTATTATCTGCAAGAAGGTCTCACGGTTGAGTGGGAGCAATGGCAGACGAGGGTAAATTGAAGGTAGATAAATTCAATGGGCAGAACTATCAATTATGGAAGATGCAGATGGAGGATTATCTCTATCAGAAGGATTTATGGAGGTCATTGGAAGGAATAGCCAAGAAACTGGTAGCAATGACTGATGAGGATTAGAGTCTTCTGGACATAAAGGCACTGGGAACTATTCAGTTGTGCCTGGCACCATCTATGGCATTCAATATAATAGAAGCAGTGCTAACAAGTGAACTGATGAAAGCTTTGGCTAAATTGTATGAAAATCCTCAGCCTCAAATAAGGTATTTCTCATGAAGCATTTGTTTAATTTGAAAATGATTGAAGCTAGATCTATGACAGATCATTTAAATGAGTTTAATAGGATTACCAGTCAGTTAACTTTTGTAAAAGTGAAATTTGATGAAGAGGTGAGGGCTCTCTTGGTTTTATGTTCTTTGCCAGAAAGCTAGAATAGCTTGGTAATGGTTGTAAGTAACTCTGTCTCTGGTTCAAATACTTTGAACTTTGATGATGTTGTTGGTGTTATTCTTAGCGAGGAAATGTGACAGAAAAGCTCAGGAGGGTCCACATCAGGTAGTGTTTTGAATGCAGAAAGCAGGGGTAGATCAAAGGAGAGATGAAAAAGTTCTAGAGATCGTGGGAAGTCATGAGGAAAATCAAAGCACAAGAAGTCCCAATCCAGAGGACAAAAGGATTGTTGGTACTATGAGAAACCAGGTCATCTGAAGAAAGATTACTGGTCTCAGAAGAATAAAGGAGACAAACAAGAAGGCAATAAGGAGGCAAATGTGGTAAGTAATAAATCTGAAGATGATGCTTTGATTCTTTCCCTAGATAATGCTGATGATTCATGGGTTTTAGATTTAGGGGCCTCATTTCATGCTATGCCCCATAGAAGTTATTTTGTTGATTATGTCCAAGGGGATTTTAGGCTGGTTTATTTGAGAGATAACAAACCCTGTCAGATTATTGGAAAGGGAAGAATCAAGATTAAGTTGCAGAATGGAAATCATTGGCTACTACAAGAGGTAAGGCACGTTCCAAGGCTGAGTAAGAATTTAATTTCAGCAGGGCAGTTAGTTGATGAAGGTTACATTATTAGATTTACTGATAAAAATTGGAAGGTTTCAAGAGGTGCCTTAATAGTAGCAAAAGGTGTGAAAGTAGGCACCTTATATCTTTGTACAGTTCATATTGTTCCTTCTACTTTAACTGTTACAGAGAAAAAACAAACAGGTTTAGGAATAGTTGCTACAGGTTCTGAGACAACACTATGGCATAACAGACCTGGGCATATGAGTGAAAAAGGTATGAAGGAACTTCATTCTAAGAAGGTTTTACCAGGTCTAAAATGTATTAATATGGATTTCTGTGAAAGTTGTGTGTATGAAAAACAAAAGAGAGTCAGTTTTCTCAAGGATGGGAAACAAAAGAAAGATGAAAAGTTGGAGCTTATGCATATAGATGTATGGGGACCAGCTCAAGTATCTTCTCTCTGTGGCTCTTGGTATTATGTTACATTCATAGATGATGCAACTAGGAAGGTTTGTATTTATTTCCTTAGGCATGAATCTGATGTATTTGAAACATTTAAGATATGGAGAAGCTTGGTTGAGAATGAGATGGGTAAAAGATTAAAATGTCTCGGATCTGATAATGGTGGTGAGTATTGCAACAAATAATTTGAAGATTTTTGTTCTTTTAATGGAATTCGTAGGAAGAAAATGGTTCCAAGTACTCCACAAGAGAATGGAGTGGCTGAGCGTATGCATAGGACAATAATGGAGCGTGCAAGGACCATGAGATTGCATGTTGGGCTGCCTTTAAACACGTGGGCAGAGGTTGTCAATGCTGTTGTATATTTAATTAATAGAGGTCCTTCAATTCCTTTGGGCTGTGGTATTCTAGAGGAAGCATGGACAGGTAAGAAGGTGAGTTATTCTTTTCTCAAAACCTTCAGATGTGAAGCATTTGCACATGTAGATTCTGAAAATAGAAACAAGTTGGATGCAAAATCAAAAAAGTGTACCTTCGTTGGATATGGCATTGATGAATTTGGTTATAGGCTTTGGAATTTTAAAAATTAGAAAATTGTGAGAAGCAGGGATGTTGTATTCAATGAGAAGGTGTTGTACAAAGATTAGTTGTAACAACATGAGAAGAAAGAAAATGATTATGTAGTGCTGGATGATACTCCAGTTAGTGATGTTTTAGTGGTTCCTCATGCTCCACAATAGCAACAAGAAATACCACAAACTCCAGTGAATGTTACATGGTCAAGAAGACTAAGTAGACCTCCTGAAAGGTTTTCTTCCTCTTTGTATTCTATTTTGTTAACAGATGCTGGTGAACCGGAAGGGTATGATGAGGCTATGCAGATGGATACAAAGGTTTAGTGGGAGCTTGCAATGAAAGAAGAAATGGACTCCTTGCTAAAAAATTAGACTTGGGAATTATGTAAGTTGCCTGCAAGTAAAAAGGCTTTACCAAACAAATGAGTTTATAGGCTGAAAGAGGAAGATGGAGGTAAGAAAAGATTTAAAGCTAGGTTAGTTGTAAAAGGATTTGCACAGAAAAAGGGTATTGATTTTGATGAGATTTTTTCTCCAGTTGTTAAGATGACTTCTATTCGTATTATTTTAAGTATTGTGGCTGCTAAAGATTTGCATTTGGAATAGCTAGATGTGAAAACTGTCTTTCTCCATGGTGATTTGGAGGAGGATATATATATATGGAACAACCCCAAGGATTTGAGGTCAAAGGTAAGGAGAAACTGGTGTGCAAATTGAAGAAGAGCTTATATGGCTTGAAACAGGCACCTTGGTAATGGTACTTAAAATTTGATAGTTTTATGGCTGAGCAAGGCTACAACCGGTGTAATTCTGACCATTTTGTTTATTTTAAGAGGTTGGATAATGACAACTACATTATTTTATGTTTATATGTTGATGACATGCTTGTAGCAGAGTCTAACTTGGATCATATAAGAGAGTTAAAACAACAATTAGCACAATCATTTGCTATGAAGGATTTGGGGGCAGCAAAACAAATCCTTGGTATGAAAATTTGTAGAGATAGGAAGAACAAGAAATTGACTCTATCTCAGGCAGTTTATGTTGAAAAGGTGTTGCAGAGATTCCATATGGAGAATGCAAAAGCTGTCAACACACATTTGCCTAATTATTTAAAATTGACTAAGGAGATGTGTCCAAAGACACAAGAGGAGGAAGAAAAAATGTCCAAGGTACCATATGCTTCAGTTGTAGGAAGTTTAATGTACGCCATGGTATGCACGAGACCGGATATTGCACATGTTGTAGGAGTCGTAAGCAGGTATATGAGTTATCTTGGATTGGAGCATTGGAATGCGGTAAAATAGATTCTCAGGTATTTGAGAGATACATCCAGTAAACACTTATGTTTTGGGGGCTCTAATACTAATTTAGCAGGCTATGTGGACTCAGATTTGGCAAGAGATATTGATACCAGGTGGAGTACTATGGGTTATGTCTTTACTATAGGTGGGATAGCAGTGAGTTAGATCTCTAGGTTGCAAAAGGTGGTTGCTTTATCCACCACGGAGGCAGAGTATGTAGCTACAACAAAGGCAAGCAAGGAGATGATATGGATGTAATATTTCATGGAAGAATTGGGCAAATAATAGGCTAACAGTTCTTTGTATATAGATAGTCAAAGTGCCATACATCTTGTAAAGAATTCTACCTTGCATTCAAAGACCAAACACATACAGCTCAGGTATCACTTCATTTGATTGTTGTTAGATGATGGACAATTAAGGCTTGAAAAGATACATACAGATGAAAATCTAGTGGATATGTTTATGAAGGCAGTGACAAGGGAGAAGTTGAGCTCCTCTTCAACTTCGGTTGGTCTTCAAGACTAAAAAAATAATAAAATTAGAATAGCAGAGTCCAGGGTGCTTATTTCCAATGGGAGCTACAGGGTCAGCAGTGTTATGATTAGTCTCCAAGTGGGAGATGATATGGTGTGGAGTATGATCAGTCTCCAAGTGGGAAATTATTGTTATATGGAGCCTAATCAGACTCGAAGGTTAAATTTACCCCACTTATATCGGTGCGGTTTCCCCCCAAATTATTTAACGGTGTTAAAGGGTAGCGCCCCTTACGGGGGTTTGGGGGTAGCGCCTTCGAAACCTCAAATAAATTTTATTAATTTATAAAGGTGTTAGGAGTTATTTTTCTATTGGCCGACATAAAAAAAACTCTATTTTTGTAACCGACATAAGGCTTGATAAAAGCGGCTAAGGGTTAGGGTTTCTATTGATGTATTGTAGTATTTTGCAGCGGTATTGAGTTGTAAGGATTGCTGGTTGTAATCGGTTTGATTTACTGGATAATAATATTGGACTCTCTGTTGGTGGATGTAGCCTAGGTTTGGGTGAACCACATTAAAACTTGTCTCTCACTATTATTATTTCTGTGTATTTTTCATTCCTCTGTTTAATCTTTATTTGCATTTAATTGATATCTTCTGCATACAATCCCTAACATTTGGATCTTGAGATGACGATGAAGTGGAAGAGGTGACCTTATCTTTAGTAGAGATGTCATTAGTAGGATAAAAATTATCTTTATGAGAAACAACTTCCATGGCATGACATTATTCAAAGGGTCGGAGATCCGCATAGATAGTGATTTTTTCACCATTATGTGGGAAATTCAAGCATTGATGGTAGGTAGAAGGGATAGCTTGCATAGCATGGATCCATGGGTGACCAAGTAAGATGTTGATGGAAGATCAAGATCAAGGACATGGCATGTGGTTTGATGTAGAACAGGGCCCACTTGTATGGGAAGACATATAGTTCCTTTGGATTCTCTCAGTATCATCATACCCTTTTATAGTAAAAGTACACAACTCTATGTCAATTGTTGAATATCCTAATTATTTTATTAACTGCAAGGTACATAAATTCAAGCCAAATCTGTTATCCAAAAGGACACACTTAACTTTGTGCTTAGCAATCAGGACCTCAATGTGAAGGGCTATATTATGAGATGGATCAATGGAAATCATGTCATATTGGCTAAAGGAAAGTTGGTAAGTGGAGGATAGGTGATCCACAAGGGCTTGGAACTGGTCAAGATCAATATTATGTGGCACTTGGGACTCTTGTAATGTTCAATCCAATATAGCTTTATGGATAGGTGAAGCTCTTAGGATATCCAAAACTGATATTTGTGAAAGCGTCTTCTCAAGATGGTCTAGGATATTGCAACAGGAAGGTTGGGAAGATGAGGAAGAGGATGGAGGTCTTGGGAGGGTAATTGTCCTATGTCTCGTTTTAGCAACACAATTAGGGAATGGGGATTTTATGATAATGGTGGCAACTTGTGAAGGATCATATTTAATACACCCTAAAATAGATTCATATGTGTAAGCAGTCTTATTATATCAAACATTATTGGCATGATTATCTTGGGATGAACTTGGATTGGAAGGAAAGGACAAAGTGGATTGTCCATGCTTTGGAAGAGGATCTTGATAAACAACCAATTTCCCATTAGGTGAAGGATTGTTGGTTACTTCTAATTTCCCTTCCTTAATAAGATCTTGGATATCATGCTTGAGCCTCATACACTTGTTTGTAGGATGTCCATGGACATGATGATAACTACAATAATCCTTCTCATTATATCATGCAGGCTTAGGGTGATTGTCATCAAATGGCTTAGTGATAGGAAATGTGATCATATTAGCTTCTACCAACTTTAGAAGGACTTGCTCAATAGGTTCCCCTAAATCAGTAAAGTGACATCTTGGATTAGAGGGGAGTCTAAATTCTCTCTCAAGAAGGGAGATGGTGTTAGTTTTAAGGATAATTTGCACATTGCTTAGGAAAGATTGTGTTGTTTGAATGTGCTTAGAATTAGTAATACTGTCACTAAACACATGTTTGTTCTTAGTCCAAGATTTAAATTTATCATTTGTTTGATTATTGTCCTTGGTATAGGTCTTGAGAGAACCTTCAATGATAAGGGATTTTTCAGTAAAGACACCTTTTTCAATGACATTGTTGGTCCTCAAATCAGCAGACAATAAACCCTAAAGGTTTGCCACTTCTTATGATCAGGTTCACTGTAGGACTTGGCCAACAAAGATGGGAGATTGTTTGCACTTGTCTCCCCTGCACTTTAGGTTCTGCCGCACCTAGGGGGATCCCACATTCACAACAAGAAGATTTACCTTTTCAATACTAGGCAGAATGTTCTTAGGCATGCATCAATATTTGTTGGATAAACCCTAGACTGGCAATATTCTTGGACTATCTCATTGGTTAAATATGAGAACATGCATAACCTAATCCTAAAAAAAATATAAGATGATTGATTTAAATGATTTATCTTTTAAATTCTTTGTTCTTTTGGACCTTTGGGCAAATAAAATTCTAGATCGGGGCCTTATCTGGGTAGCAGAGTCAAACCTAGCAATGTAAGAGCTTCCTTATGATAGCAAAAACTCATAACCAGAGGACTGAAAATAAATAAATTACTGCTTTACAATAATTTGTCCAAGAAAGAGAATCACCCATGACCATATTCTTCACTTATTCCTTGATGCAACACATTTTCCCCATATCTGATCTAAAGCAAGTTTAATCTACTTCTTGAATAGATGCAAAAAAATCAGATATGCAACATAGCAAGCGTACATTGATGAATTTGGAAACCCTTAGCAACTTCATTCAAAAGAAGAATGCTTACACCCAAGGAGACAGCCATAAATGATCCACACAAAATGTGTTACTCATATAACTTGACTAGAAAAGAAAGCTATCATTCAGAAAATATTCACTTACACAGCAAAATATGCCTCTGCAACCAAAAATCTAGCCACTTGCTCCTACAGAATGCTATCTCCCAAAATGTTGACACCTTGTATCCAAAGTCCAGCCTCTTTTTACAATGAGGAACAACATGTTCTTAAAGGTACAAGAACATGTTGCCCTAAAATTAATTACAACATGGAGGTAGGTGAGATTTTTTCCATTACATTTTGCCTCCAAAATACATTGGGAATAAAATATTCTATATTACAAGAGGAGAAGAAAAATGAATAAAATATGTTTTAATTTCTCCTTTTAATTTTTTACATTTGCTGGATAATCCCAATTTCCTACAGCAGCTGAAGACTCCTCATTCTTCTGTGTGCGGCTGTAATATGAGGCAGTGTGGCTTCATTTTCTGTCCTTCCTTGATTGCATTTAGCTCAGAAGAAAAATTGCAGCAATATCCACATTCCATTTCTTGCCCAATCAACCACCTCTGGGTCATTTTTTGTGAAACATGGGTGTTTTTCATCATTCCAGCAGCCAAAAATCGATGCAAACAAGCTAAAAATCTTTGCCAATGCATTAGGAATGATCATAGGAAGGTTTTGCAACCTATAACAACAATTTTGAGTAAAAAATGACCTCCAAAAACTAGCTGGAAATCAAAAAACGTGATCAGCTCTTCAAAACTTTGACAAAATCTCCCTGAAGCAGCTCAAAATCCGTCAAAAACAACCTCAACAACGAAGGAAATGCATCATCAATCATTTGCAGAATGGGCTTTTTGCACCATCGCAGGGGTCTGAAGCTGCACATAAACCTCGCGTACGATGGTGATAAGCACCAAAAGTCACATCTTCCTTCTTAATAAACATTAACCTAAAGTTTACAATACTTTTTTCCTTTTAATATTTGACTTTCCTTCATCACGTTCAAATCTTTTTAAAATGCCATTTAATATTCTGCTTTTAATATTTGCGTTTTGATTTTAATACTTAGGCAAATTTTGAATTTCCTCCTCGAGGTATACGACACTTTTTCACCACAAGCAAACCGGGCATCCGATAACTGCAAATATTTGCACAGGGGTATCATTAGTTATGTCAAGTAAACCCATTTTCTCAGAATCCGCTTTGCTAACCAAATTCAGAGACCTCCTTTGTAAATTGACCCGCCGGATGAGTTTGTTGCAATCAAATTTTATTAAAATGCCACATCAAATGGTCTCCAATTTTGATGAAATTAGAACTAGAGACGTTCGAGACCAAATCGAGAAATGGGTCACCCTTAGAATTGCAGGATTTGAAACTTTTTGGAATGCCAATTTTAGCCCGGTCTTAGTTAGAAAACAATTAAATATCCTATCAAAACTTGTCTCGAGAGCACAAAATTGAGCAGGCGTGTTCTAATATGTGCCAAAAAGCATTCCACCAATCGGATTTACAAGATGATCTCTGAGTTGAAAAATTTTAATCGGTGAAGGTGGCCTCTGGGGTAGATTGAGCAACATGTTGACCTAGCCTTTGTCGACACTTCAAAAGAATATTGGCACATCAAATTTGTAAAATTTGAGGGTGCCACCTGTGGATCTTGCTCAAGGACGCATGCCTCTTGCAGGCATGGTGATATTCCAGTTATCTCTGGGATGTAGACCATTTGCCTGCTCCATTGGGCTGCATAGTCAACGCTCGATCTTGCATCAAAATTCATATCTTCAATTTTATTTGGTGGCTCCAGCCCCCCAAAAATGAAAAACCAAAACCCTCCACTATCAAATACTTGATTCTGATCTGACTGCCCCAAACTACAACTGAAAATACTGACATGATCTGCCCACAAACTAACCCTGTCACGGGTAAGTGCAAGAAGATGGGGGGCCAAAAAGGGGTCTTAAGTGGCCACTTTTTTTCTGAAATTAGGAAATACTGGCCTTGGATGAGAAATTGAGCATAGTTACACTCAAAACTTGGAGATGCAACCAAAACAATGTTTGTAGTGCTCCGAGTCTACTTTCTAAACTACTATTTTGTTTTGAAAATGGCATAGATTAAGGGGTTCAAAAGAGGGAGCCACAGAAATTGGCGTTGTTTCTGTCAAAAAAATATAACATAGCATATTTTGTGGCTCCCTCAAAAGGTCAACTTTTTTTTGGTATTTTTAAAATTGCTTTGGTGAGAAATTAGCTAATAGCATGTAGTTTATGCCCGATTTTTCTAATAATTTTTTGATGAATATTTGATTTTTTACTAATTTTTAAAGTGGACACATCCTAAAAAATAGAATTTTGGCCGTGCTACCCCTATAAATTTTGAAAACTAATTGAAAATCATTTTTTTATTTTTTTAATATTTGTAGAATGGAGTCTAGTTTCTAAATATGTAATTTTTTTGAAATTTGAATGAATAGTTATTTTACAATGAAAAAAAGACCAAACAGTGGTTTTTGCCTAAAAATGGACACACAAACAAAAGAAATTAAAGATGAAAGGCTTAACATTGTTAAAATGTGAAAAAAATTACATCGTCAAATAGCTAAGAGAAAGCCTAACATTACCCATGTGTTCGATTTGTTCAACCTTGAAACACGTGCAAATCTGAGGGTTAGCACGAACAAAATTATGTGAAATTTTGAAGAATATAGAAAAACATGTCTGTGACTGTTCATAAGGCACTCCAAGCCTTTGGGTTGGAAATCCAAAGCAAATCCCAAGCCCAAGGCTTGGGATTCCCAAAGCAAGAAATAATGCGAGCACATTATAACGTGCTCGCGTTATGTTTTGCCTTGCATTTTTCTTTCCCACAAGTCTGTCTTTTGTCATGTTTGACATAACGCGAGCGCGTTATAACGCGCTCGCATTATGTCCCACTCAAATTTTTTTACGTTCAAAGCTATTAATCATGAGGGTTAAGGGATAAGGGATAGAGTTGGAGGGTTTAGGGATAAGGGATTAGCGTTTAAGGTATAGTATCGAGCCCGTTGAGGGTCTAGGAATAGGGATAGCATTTAAGGTTTAGGGATGAGGGATGACAGATTACAGTTGAGGGTTTAGGGTTTAGGGATAGGGTTGAGGGTTGAGGGATCAAAGTTAAGGGTTGAGGGATTAGGGTTTGACATTGAGGGTTGAGGGTTGAGGTTCAAGGGTCAAGGGTTTAGGGATAGGGTTTAGGGTCGAGGGATTAGGGTTAAAGTAGAGTGTGGAGGGTGTAAGGATTAGGGATAGGGCTGGAGGGTTTAGGGATAAGGGATTAGGGTTCAAGGTATAGTATCGATTCTGTTGAGGGTTTAGGAATAGGGATAGCATTTAGGGATTAGGGATGAGGGATGATGGATTAGGGTTGAGGGTTGAGGGATTAGGGTTTAGGGATAAGGTTTAGGGTTGAGGGTTGAGGGATTAGGGTTTAAGGTACAGTGTTGAGGGTTGAGGGTTTAGGGTTGACAGATTAGCATTTAATGTCCAGGTTAGGGTTAGAGTGTCGAGGGTAGAGGGATTAGGGATAGGGTTTAGGGTTGAAGGTTTAAGGATTGAGGGTTGAGGCTTTAGGGATGAGGGTTTAAGGCTTAAGATATAGTGTCAAGTGTTGAGGGTGTAGGGATAGGGTTTAAGTTTTAAGGGTTAAGGGTTGAGGGATAGGGATTAGGGTTTAAGGTATAGTGTTGAGGGTTGAGGGATTAGAGTTAAGGGTTGAGGGATTAGGGTTTGACGTTGAGGGTTGAGGGTTGACGTTCAAGGGTTGAGGAATTAGGGTTAAAGTAGAGTGTGGAGGGTATAAGGATTAGGGATAGGGTTTGAGGGTTTAGGGATAAGGGATTAGGGTTTAAGGTATAGTATCGATTCTGTTGAGGGTGTAGGAATAGGGATAGCATTTAGGGTTTAGGGATGAGGGATTAGAGTTGAGGGATGACGGATTAGGGTTGAGGGTTGAGGGATTAGGGTTTAGGGATAAGGTTTAGGGTTGAGGGTTGAGGGATTAGGGTTTAAGGTATAGTGTTGAGGGTTTAGGGATAGGGTTTAGGGTTGAGGGATTAGGATTTGACGTTGAGTGTTGAGGGTTGAGGGTTTAGGGTTTAGGGTTAGGGTTGAGAGATGAGGGATCAAAGTTAAGGGTTGAGGGAATAGGGTTTGACGTTGAGGGTTGAGGGTTGAGGTTCAAGGGTCAAGGGTTTAGGGATAGGGTTGAGGTTGAAGGGATTAGGGTTAAAGTAGAGTGTGAAGGGTGTAAGGATTAGGGATAGGGTTGGAGGGTTTAGGGATAAGGGATTAGAGTTTAAGGTATAGTATCGAGTTTGTTGAGGGTTT
This sequence comes from Cunninghamia lanceolata, assembly GCA_027924645.1. Taxonomy (NCBI): domain Eukaryota; kingdom Viridiplantae; phylum Streptophyta; class Pinopsida; order Cupressales; family Cupressaceae; genus Cunninghamia; species Cunninghamia lanceolata. The sequence continues at coordinate 210,982 of BSBN01001176.1, forward strand.
AGGAATAGGGATAGCATTTAGGGTTTAGGGATGAGGGATTAGAGTTGAGGGATGAGGGATTAGGGTTGAGGGTTGAGGGATTAGGGTTTAGGGATAAGGTTTAGGGTTGAGGGTTGAGGGATTAGGGTTTAAGGATTAGTGTTGAGGGTTGATGGTTTAGGGATAGGGTTTAGGTTTGAGGGATTAGGGTTTAGGGTTGATGAATTAGGGTTTAATGTTGAGAGTTGAGGGTTGAGGGTTGAGGTTGAGGGATAGGGTTAATGGTCAAGGGATTAGGGTTAAATAAGAGTGTCAAGGGTAGAGGGATTAGGGTTTAAGGTATAGTATCGAGCCTGTTGAGGGTCTAGGAATAGGGATAGCATTTAGGCTTTAGGAATGAGGGATTAGAGTTGAAGGATGACAGATGACAGATTAGGGTTGAGGGTTGAGGCATTAGGGTTTAGGGACAAGGTTTAGGGTTAGGGTTGAGGGATTAGGGTTTAAGGTATAGTGTTGAGGGTTTAGGGATAGGGTTTAGGGTTGAGGGATTAGAGTGAAGGGTTGAGGGATTAGAATTTGACATTGAGGGTTTAGAGTTTAGGGTTAGGGTTGAAGGTCGAGCGATCAGAGTTAAGGGTTGAGGGATTAGGGTTTGATGTTGAGGGTTGAGGGTTGAGGTTCGAGGGTCAAGGGTTTATGGATAGGGTTGAGGGTCGAGGAATTAGGGTTAAAGTAGAGTGTGGAGGGTGTAAGGATTAGGGATAGGGTTGGAGGGTTTAGGGATAAGGGACTAGAGTTTAAGGTATAGTATCGATTATGTTGAGGGTTTAGGAATAGGGATAGTATTTAGGGTTTAGGGATGAGGGATTAGAGTTGAGGGATGATGGATTAGGGTTGAGGGTTGAGGGATTAGGGTTTAGGGATAAGGTTTAGGGTTGAGGGTTGAGGGATTAGGGTTTAAGGATTAGTGTTGAGGGTTGATGGTTTAGGGATAGGGTTTAGGTTTGAGGGATTAGGGTTTAGGGTTGATGAATTAGGGTTTAATGTTGAGAGTTGAGGGTTGAGGGTTGAGGGTTGAGGTTGAGGGATAGGGTTAATGGTCAAGGGATTAGGGTTAAATAAGAGTGTCGAGGGTAGAGGGATTAGGGTTTAAGGTATAGTATCGAGCCTGTTGAGGGTCTAGGAATAGGGATAGCGTTTAGGGTTTAGGAATGAGGGATTAGAGTTGAGGGATGACGGATGACAGATTAGGGTTGAGGGTTGAGGCATTAGGGTTTAGGGACAAGGTTTAGGGTTAGGGTTGAGGGATTAGGGTTTAAGGTATAGTGTTGAGGGTTTAGGGATAGGGTTTAGGGTTGAGGGATTAAAGTGAAGGGTTGAGGGATTAGAATTTGACGTTGAGGGTTTAGGGTTTAGGGTTAGGGTTCAAGGTCGAGGGATCAGAGTTAAGGGTTGAGGGATTAGGGTTTGATGTTGAGGGTTGAGGGTTGAGGTTCGAGGGTCAAGGGTTTATGGATAGGGTTGAGGGTCGAGGAATTAGGGTTAAAGTCGAGTGTGGAGGGTATAAGGATTTAGGGATAAGGGATTAGAGTTTAAGGTATAGTATCGAGTCTGTTGAGGGTTTAGGAATAGGGATAGCATTTAGGGTTTAGGGATGAGGGATTAGAGTTGAGGGATGATGGATTAGGGTTGAGGGTTGAGGGATTACGGTTTAGGGATAAGGTTTAGGGTTGAGGGTTGAGGGATTAGGGTTTAAGGTATAGTGTTGAGGGTTGATGGTTTAGGGATAGGGTTTAGGTTTGAGGGATTAGGGTTTAGGGTTGATGAATTAGGGTTTAATGTTGAGAGTTGAGGGTTGAGGGTTAAGGGTTGAGGGTTAAGGGTTAAGGTTGAGGGATAGGGTTAATGGTCAAGGGATTAGGGTTAAATAAGAGTGTCGAGGGTAGAGGGATTAGGGTTTAAGGTATAGTATCGAGCCTGTTGAGGGTCTAGGAATAGGGATAGCGTTTAGGGTTTAGGAATGAGGGATTAGAGTTGAGGGATGACGGATGACAGATTAGGGTTGAGGGTTGAGGGATTAGGGTTTAGGGACAAGGTTTAGGGTTGGGGTTGAGGGATTAGGGTTTAAGGTATAGTGTTGAGGGTTTAGGGATAGGGTTTAGGGTTGAGGGATTAGAATTTGACGTTGAGGGTTTAGGGTTTAGGGTTAGGGTTGAAGGTCGAGGGATCAGAGTTAAGGGTTGAGGGATTAGGGTTTGATGTTGAGGGTTGAGGGTTGAGATTCGAGGGTCAAGGGTTTAGGGATAGGGTTGAGGGTCAAGGAATTAGGGTTAAAGTAGAGTGTGGAGGGTATAAGGATTAGGGATAGGGTTGGAGGGTTTAGGGATAAGGAATTAGAGTTTAAGGTATAGTATCGAGTCTGTTGAGGGTTTAGGAATAGGGATAGCATTTAGGGTTTAGGGATGAGGGATTAGAGTTGAGGGATGATGGATTAGGGTTGAGGGTTGAGAGATTAGGGTTTAGGGATAAGGTTTAGGGTTGAGGGTTGAGGGATTAGGGTTTAAGGTATAGTGTTGAGGGTTGAGGGTTTAGGATTAGGGTTTAGGGTTGACAGATTAGCATTTAATGTCGAGGTTAGGGTTAGAGTGTCGAGGGTAGAGGAATTAGGGATAGGGTTTAGGGTTGAAGGTTTAAAGATTGAGGGTTGAGGCTTTAGGGATGAGGGTTTAAGGCTTAAGATATAGTGTCAAGTGTTGAGGGTGTAGGGATAGGGTTTAAGTTTTAAGGGTTAAGGGTTGAGGGATAGGGATTAGGGTTTAAGGTATAGTATCGAGTCTGTTGAGGGTGTAGGATTAGGGATAGCATTTAGGGATTAGGGATAGGGTTGGAGGGTTTAGGGATAAGGGATTAGGGTTTAAGGTATAGTATCAATTCTGTTGAGGGTGTAGGAATAGGGATAGCATTTAGGGTTTAGGGATGAGGGATTAGAGTTGAGGGATTAGGGTTTAGCGATAAGGTTTAGGGTTGAGGGCTGAGGGATTAGGGTTTAAGGTATAGTGTTGAGGGTTTAGGGTTGAGGGATTAGAGTGAAGGGTTGAGGGATTAGGATTTGATGTTGAGGGTTGAGGGTTTAGGGTTAGGGTTGAGAGATGAGGGATCAGAGTTAAGGATTGAGGGATTAGGGTTTGACATCGAGGGTTGAGGGTTGAGGTTCAAGGGTCAAGGGTTTAGGGATAGGGTTGACGTTGAAGGGATTAGGGTTTAAGGTATAGTGTTGAGGGTTGATGGATCAGAGTTAAGGGTTGAGGGATTAGTGTTGAGGGTTGTAAGGATTAGGGATAGGGTTGGAGGGTTTAGGGATAAGGGATTAGAGTTTAAGGTATAGTATCGAGTCTGTTGAGGGTGTAGGATTAGGGATAGCATTTAGGGATTAGGGATAGGGTTGGAGGGTTTAGGGATAAGGGATTAGGGTTTAAGGTATAGTATCAATTCTGTTGAGGGTGTAGGAATAGGGATAGCATTTAGGGTTTAGGGATGAGGGATTAGAGTTGAGGGATGACGGATTAGGGTTGAGGGTTGAGGGATTAGGGTTTAGGAATAAGGTTTAGGGTTGAGGGCTGAGGGATTAGGGTTTAAGGTATAGTGTTGAGGGTTTAGGGTTGAGGGATTAGAGTGAAGGGTTGAGGGATTAGGATTTGATGTTGAGGGTTGAGGGTTTAGGGTTAGGGTTGAGAGATGAGGGATCAGAGTTAAGGGTTGAGGGATTAGGGTTTGACGTCGAGGGTTGAGGGTTGAGTTCGAGGGTCAAGGGTTTAGGGATAGGGTTGAGGTTGAAGGGATTAGGGTTTAAGGTATAGTGTTGAGGGTTGATGGATCAGAGTTAAGGGTTGAGGGATTAGGGTTGAGGGTTGTAAGGATTAGGGATAGGGTTGGAGGGTTTAGGGATAAGGGATTAGAGTTTAAGGTATAGTATCGAGTCTGTTGAGGGTGTAGGATTAGGGATAGCATTTAGGGATTAGGGATAGGGTTGGAGGGTTTAGGGATAAGGGATTAGGGTTTAAGGTATAGTATCGATTCTGTTGAGGGTGTAGGAATAGGGATAGCATTTAGGGTTTAGGGATGAGGGATTAGAGTTGAGGGATGACAGATTAGGGTTGAGGGTTGAGGGATTAGGGTTTAGGGATAAGGTTTAGGGTTGAGGGCTGAGGGATTAGGGTTTAAGGTATAGTGTTGAGGGTTTAGGGATAGGGTTTAGGGTTGAGGGATTAGAGTGAAGGGTTGAGGGATTAGGATTTGATGTTGAGGGTTGAGGGTTTAGGGTTAGGGTTGAGAGATGAGGGATCAGAGTTAAGGGTTGAGGGATTAGGGTTTGACGTCGAGGGTTGAGGGTTGAGGTTCGAGGGTCAAGGGTTTAGGGATAGGGTTGAGGTTGAAGGGATTAAGGTTTAAGGTATAGTGTTGAGGGTTGATGGATCAGAGTTAAGGGTTGAGGGATTAAGGTTATGGGTTGTAAGGATTAGGGATAGGGTTGGAGGGTTTAGGGATAAGGGATTAGAGTTTAAGGTATAGTATCGAGTCTGTTGAGGGTGTAGGATTAGGGATAGCATTTAGGGTTTAGGGATGAGGGATTAGAGTTGAGGGATGATGGATTAGGGTTGAGGGATTAGGATTTGACGTTAAGGGATGACGGATTAGGGTTGAGGGATTAGGATTTGACATTGAGGGTTGAGGGTTTAGGGATAGGGTTGAGGGTTGAGGGATTAGGATTTGACGTTGAGGGTTGAGGGTTTAGGGATAGGGTTGAGGGTTGAGGGATTAGGATTTGACATTGAGGGTTGAGGGTCGAGGGTCGAGGGATCAGAGTTGAGGGTTTAGGGATTAGGGTTTGACGTTGAGGATTGAGGGCATTTTCTATCACGAACTTGATTATGAGGGCTTGCCCCTTCATTGTTATGCCTATCATATGGCGGAGCATCTGGCAAGCCCTTCCAAGAAAAAGATGTGATCAATGCAAAGGATGTGATGAATCTATAGCAGGACAAAACGTGAGCGCGTTATATAACGCGCTCATGTTTTGTATTTCTATTGAAACGGTAAAAAAGTGGTTACCCCCGTGATCCAGGCCCACATGCTCTATTTTCTTACTGATTCTGCGCGTGCTCCGACAAAAAAGAAGTGCTTTCATGCTATTAGGAAGTTCACATGCACATTTGACACATTGTACCACCTTTGCATGATCTTTCCACCACCTGTTCTGCTTTGCCAACTTGAGAAGGAGGAAATAACATAGTTTTCACACCAAGTTTGATATATATCTATTCAAGTTTCAATTTTTGTAGTGTTGCAATGTTAATTGTGATTCAATTTTAAGAATTTAACATTGAAAAGGAAGCAAGTGGTGAAAAACTCAAATTGTTGAGGAGTTTGATGCAAGAAGATAAAAACACTACATAATTGGGTACTCTCTCCATTCAAATCTTCATTTTTTAGGTATGTCAAGTCTTTACATGCATGTTCTTTACATTTTCCTTATTTCGGATTGAATTACTTTATCATGCTTTATCATACATGTTTAAAATAGACACATTCCCAATCAAGAAAGCAACCTACAATCTCACATGATGCCATGTATATTTTCTACACTTGGGCTCTTTAATAATTATGTGTAATAAACAAACCTTAGTTCATACCATGATGTCAAACTATACAAGAATAAATCCTTACAACATAAAAAAAATACAATCCCACTATTATCATGTATTCATTTCTTAGGAACTAATATTGGTCTCTTTATCATTCTACAGACAAATTCTCCGTCATGCCAAGGAAACGATCAAGAATTAAACCAACACAGGAAGAGATAGAAGATAAGAATGCAAAGAAAGTAATGGCTATGAGGGAACTTCGTGAGAAGAGGAAATTGGACACAATAAATGAAGACATACCAATTGAAGAGGAACCACAACCATCACAAAGAGATATGGTATTGGCGGCACAAAGAGAACGAATGCAAAAACTTCGTGGTACGAGAGATTTGAATACCATAGTTGGAGACACGTCCTTTACCGCAAGTCAACATGTAGGGACACCATCTACCACATCTCAAGTTGAGAGTACATCATCACTCACATGTGATGAAGGAGGTATGCCATCGTTCCCACCCCAACCTCAAGGTATGTCATCTATTCCATCTTCGATCGAAGGTATGCCATCTAACCCATCTCATTTAAATATTGATGAAATTCCTAATGTTGAGATGAATTTACCTAACTTGACACCACCTAGAATTTTGCATAGAAAGCCAAAGTATTTGATTGATATTGATGAGAATATTTTGCAGCCAATGGAAGGTAAGATTCCAAAACGCACTTGTAGAAGATATGCTAATAAGATTTGGAGATTGTTCTTTGAAAAGTTAAATGAGACTGCAAGATGTCAACTATTCGTTGAAATGATGCGAAGTATAAAGTATAGGTCTATCATGAAGATTCTTGGGTTGAGAACATCAGAGGCTTCAAGTGAAAAATCTATTGTCAAGAATCTAATGAGTGCGTATGAGAGTGTGGGTAACACCTCACGTACAAAAGATAGTAATGCAACACGGCGTGTGATTACATCGACTATAGTAAGTAGTCAAACGAGGAAAGCTCATCTCATTAGAAAGACAAGTCAAGAATTGAGAATTAACAGAAAAACTTTATCAAGAGCCATTGGAAGACGCCAAAGAATTGAGGACACTAATGCCAATGAATTATGGGCATTCTCGGGGAGACTACCACGAAAGGATAAACCAATTGTTGAAGCATTGAGATCACTAATTGAAGACTTTTGGAAGAATTACACAAGGGTATCTCTGAATCAAAGGGATGTGGTAAGAAGGAGAATCGGTAGTCAGAACCGCGAGCCACATCCAAAGCATTTTTTGAGTGAGACTCAAACACAGTTTTATGGTAAATTTCTAGAGAAGTATCCTCAAATTAAAATTTGTCAAAGATATTTTGAAATGCTAAAACCTTTCTATGTTAAGATAAATCACACACGCACTACTTGTTGTTGTAGATTACATATTGAATTTTCTAACCATTTTGATGCTTATAGGTTTATATGTTTAGATATGCATACTAACAATGATTTGCAGGGTTGTGCCATATGTGCCCCACCAACATCTTCAAGAGACTTCATATCAAGAATTTTATGTGAAAGAGAGGAAGGTCAAATATTCTACAAGAAATTATGCTTGGATGGCACATGTCATCGTTGCGGTGGCTTGCAACATTTGCCAATATGTGAACATATGGAAATAACACATGCGGTTGGAAATGAACTAGTAGAGTTTGGCAAGTATAAAATAGTGGCATACAATACAAAAGATGGTAAAGAAGCAAAGAGGTGTGAATTAGCTATTGAAAAGATTCCAGTGTATCAGTTTATGCCTATATTTCGTGACAACATAGTGTATGAGTATGCAAGACATGCCCATAGAGCTCGATGGTTGGACTTGCAATTCAAGTTATGCAAGGACACATTTTTGGTTGGTAGCATTGTTTTAGTCGTCAACTTTGCAGAGAACTACAGTCTACAACCACAGTGTGAGGTGCAATCACAATATTACAACTCCACACAGGTTTCTATATTTGTGCACATCGCATTCATTCATGCGAATGATAGTACAGAGGATGACAAAAAGATCATAAGGGAGTATAATTTCTATATTAGTGATGATCGCATGCATTCTACGGAGTTCGTGCAAGGTTGCTTTCAGGTGTTCTTCAATGATTTGGCTAGAAGGGGCATATCGTTCAGTTAGCATATCATATGGTCAGATAGTTGTGCGTCACAATTCAAGAACTCGCAGAATTTCTATTGGCTAAGTAGGAGGCATAATTTTACAAGTATTCAACATATGTGGAACTTTTGTGAGGCCGGGCATGGAAAGGGGGAGCATGATGGTGCAGGAGCATGTATCAAAAGAGCCATAGCATGAGAAGAGTTAAAGTATAAAGACAATGCAAAGTTGATAGATGCAAAATCGATTGTCGAGTGGTGTAATGCTTCCATGGGTCCAGGTAATGAAGGTAAGTCTTTAGTTCGTAGATTTTTTTGGTTGATAGATGATACTAACATTGCACCATATGAGGATTGTTGTACACTGATAGGATCAAATGAGATGCACTCTTTTAGAAGCTCAATTGTAGGTTCATGGAATATCCATACACGAAAGATGTCATGCTTTTGTTCTTTCTGTACAATTCAAGTCTGGGATGAGTGCGAGTCAAAGGAGTGGGTTGACGAATGGCAGTTAAGTTATCTTAGCCCACTTGACACGTATCGACCCCCGACGACACTGGAACTAACACAGATAGAATCGTTAGTTGACTTTGACCACATATCAGATTTAGTTCAACCAGGTAATATAGGGCACGTATATGCATCTAATTTCATCTAGTTCAACCAGGTAATGTCATCTTACTTTGTAGTGTTTTTGTAATGTTGACTAATTTCATCTAATTTGCTACACATATCAATGTAGGGCACATATATGTAGTTATTACAGATGAAGATAATGAAGAGGGAACAGATTATTACTTATGTCGTTGTGTTGAGGCTAAAAAAAAATTGGAGGCCCCTGTTACAGATGGAGAAAACATCGAATACCCTACAGGATCAGTGGTTATTACTGGAACATGGCTTAGAAGGTACCCACATAAGAGTGTTAATATTTGGCTATTTCAGGACGTTGACATGCATCAGAAGATTCTTCATTACTCGAACCTTGTTGTGGCATCCAATGTTCATTTGATAAAGTATCAGGGTAGACCTTTGAACAAAATATTGTGGAAGGTGCGTGAGTCTGACCATTAAGCAATACTTGACACAATAAAGAGTAGAGCAGACCCAGATGGTTCATTGGATTAATTTGTAAGTATTCACATTGATTTTGTAAAGTTATGTTACATTGAGTTGTAAGTATGCACATTAATTTGTAAGGTTTGTCTTTTTTTATTTCCTCCTGCATTTTTACACATATGTACACATTTTTACATCATCATGTTATGCATTTTTGGTGTCCTGCTCTTGATGCGACCAAACTCATAACTCATCCTACTAGACACCATTTGATGATCTCTCCAACACTCTAGATCCAGGGTGCCCAATCATGATGATGACCTATATACCATTCTCCCAAGGTGCTCATAATGAATGAAAAGAAGACCAAGGGCACCCAAGCTTAATAGACTTATTTATTTCAATTTTGATGATCCAAACTCTTGCAATATGACATCCACTTTCATGCCTTTAGATCTTCCTTCACATATAGGGCGCCAAATCAAGTTGAAAAATCTACATAAGGGCACCAAACTGGATGAAAGAAGACATGAAATGTGCCTTAGGACTCCATGCTAAGGTTTGAGCCATTAAAGTCTCTTGATATTAGGCGCTCATGATGATGAAACTTAGAGCTTTTTCCTTTCCTATACGCTCATCTAAGATGTTTGAATGATAAGGAGTGCCTCGACCTCTATAATGTACATTGGGCACCAAATCAAGGTGATTTTAAGTCACTTTGAGTCATTTGGGGTCAGTTTGAGTCTTTGAGTCATGTTGCAAAAAAGTGTCAATGTTGTCAAGTTGCACAAAGCAACTTTTGCATTTTTGGTGTCCTACTCATGATGTGACCAATCTGACTGTTCCAACGCGTCCGGATGGGTACATTTATGCTAGGCATGGTCCTGTTTTTCACCCAAACATGTCGAAACAGTCTGAGCTACATTGTACCAACGATATCCCTGAAGAGTCCAAAGTGCAAAAAGGCTGCAATCTTTGACGAGATGTTACTCGAAAACTGTGTCACTTAGAAACATTCCATCTAAGGCAACACTATCACGTAGAGTGCCTCTACAATAACCTCTCTCAGTTTTTTATAGCTCTGAGGCATTTGCCCGTGGTGAAAGGTTTTCTGCTGCCCCAAAAATCGTCAGAAGGAGGCAGTGTAAAGTTGCAAAGGGGTGTAACTTTCGTCCTGCTCCTGATGCGACCAAACTGACTATTCCAACACATCCGAATGCGTACATTTATGCTAGGCATGGTCTTATTTTTCACCCAAACATGTCGAAACAGTCGGAGCTACATTGTACCGACGATATCCCTGAAGAGTCCAAAGTGCAAAAAGGCAGCAATCTTTGACGAGATGTTACTCGAAAACCATGTCACTTAGAAACATTCTGTCTAAGGCAACGCTATCATGTAGAGCGCCTCTACAATAACCTCTCTCGGTTTTTTATAGCTCTGAGGCATTTGCCCATGGTGAAAGGTTTTCTGCTGCCCCAAAAATCGTTAGAAGGAGGCAGTGTAAAATTGCAAAGGGGTGTAACTTTCGTCCTGCTCCTGATGAGACCAAACTGACTGTTCCAACGCGTCTGAATGGGTACATTTACGCTAGGCATGGTCCTATTTTTCACCCAAACATGTCGAAACAGTCGGAGCTACATTGTACCGACGATATCCCTGAAGAGTCCAAAGTGTAAAAAGATAGCAATCTTTGACGAGATGTTACTCAAAAACTGTGTCACTTAGAAACATTCTGTCTAAGGCAACACGATCATGTAGAGTGCCTCTACAATAACCTCTCTCAGTTTTTTATAGCTTTGAGGTATTTGCCCATGGTGAAAGGTTTTCTGCTGCCCCAAAAATCGTCAGAAGGAGGCAGTGTAAAGTTGCAAAGGGGTGTAACTTTCGTCCTGCTCCTGATGCAACCAAACTGACTATTCCAACACGTCTGAATGGGTACATTTACACTATGCATGGTCCTATTTTTCACCCAAACATGTCGAAACAGTCGGAGCTACATTGTACCGACGATATCCTTGAAGAGTCTAAAGTGTAAAAAGGCAGCAATCTTTGACGAGATGTTACTCAAAAACTGTGTCACTTAGAAACATTTTGTCTAAGGAAATGCAATCACATAGAGTGCCTCTACAATAACCTCTCTCGGTTTTTTATAGCTCTGAGGCATTTGCCCGTGGTGAAAGGTTTTCTACTGCCCCAAAAATCGTCAGAAGGAGGCAGTGTAAAGTTGCAAAGGGGTGTAACTTTCGTCCTGCTCCTGATGCGACCAAACTGACTATTCCAACACGTCTAAATGGGTATATTTACGCTAGGCATGGTCCTATTTTTCACCCAAACATGTCGAAACAGTCAGAGCTACATTGTACCGACGATATCCCTGAAGAGTCCAAAGTGCAAAAAGGCAGCAATCTTTGACGAGATGTTACTTGAAAATTGTGTCACTTAGAAACATTATGTATGAGGTAACGCTATCACATAGAGTGCCTCTACAATAACCTCTCTCGATTTTTTATAGCTCTGAGGCATTTGCCCGTGGTGAAAGGTTTTCTGCTGCCCCAAAAATCGTCAGAAGGAGGCAGTGTAAAGTTGCAAAGGGGTGTAACTTTCGTCCTGCTCCTGATGTGACCAAACTGACTATTCCAACACGTCCAAATGGGTACATTTACACTAGGCATGGTCCTATTTTTCACCCAAATATGTCGAAACAGTCGGAGCTACATTGTACCGACGATATCCTTGAAGAGTCTAAAGTGCAAAAAGGCAGCAATCTTTGATGAGATGTTACTCAAAAACTGTGTCACTTAGAAACATTCCATCTGAGGCAACGCGATCACATAGAGTGCCTCTACAATAACCTCTCTCAATTTTTTATAGCTCTGAGGCATTTGCCTGTGGTGAAAGGTTTTCTGCTGCCCCAAAAATCGTCAGAAGGAGGCAGTGTATTAAGTCAGGATGAAAGCTTATTCACTCTAGGTGCCTGTTTTTGACCAAATCACACATGTGCCTTGAACAAGTGATGCTACAAGTGGTGAACAAAATGGGCACCCTGAAGAACTGAGCCCTCCAAGACATCTTGTAATTGCCTAAAAGTCCAAAATTTACACAAGTGAGTTAAGGCGCCATTTTCCATCTCCAGAGCCTCCTTTGAGTGCCTTAACATGGAGTGAATGTTTTAGTCTATGAAAGATTGCACCTAAAGAATATAACAACCCCTTCAGTCACTAGGATGAACTAAGTTAACAAAAGGAACTTCATTGAGGGAGGCACACTTGTGCATCTAGACAACTCCAGTTTAGCGCCTGAGAAAAAGCATGTTTAGAGACACCCCTCGAATGAACCCTCTAGAACCAATAAGAATCTTCTCTAGGTCCATAATTAACTCACGCCCATATCCAAGTGAAAGTCTCCTTGGTCTTCCTGCTAAAACCTCTAAAGGGTAACCATCTCAACAAGTGTCTCTAATCCCAAGAGAACTCTAGCCTCACCCAAGTCTCGAAGTATGTATGAGAACCTACAACCAATCAATCCATGTTAAGCTCCAAATGCAACACCACATTATCATGAAGCTCCCAAGCACATGACCAATGTACTCAATACCAAGAGAACCAACAAGACCACTATCAAAAATCCAACTACAAAATTAGGTTTCCAAACATGACATCATGATCTAACATCTCCTCCTAGAAGATCACATGCACCAATACAGACATCCTAGTCTCAAGAGAACTTGTCATGCTAATACTCTAATCTAGAATCAAGAGTCCACCAAGACACACTACCAAACACCTCTAAACCAAGGATCAACATCTACAACCACATGAAGATAACCATTACACCCAACCACAATATAAGATCATCCATCACTAGGTGACGAATACACATCACTATCAATGCAACATCCATCCTCTCATCCCAATGCAACATACCAATGCGCAAATGAGCATAGACAAGGAAAAATAACAAAGTCATCCCGTGGATATAGGCAATATGCATTCAAGTCATCCCACTACCTTGTCCGAGGCTCATGCAAAACCCAAAATGATTAGCCTAGTACCATGTGTCATGTCCCCGTTCCCGGCTTGATCATCAAGTGTATAATGGATTAGCCTATTCCTCATTCCTGGAGGCTAATTCCAAATGATGAGGGAATGAATTGGTTTCAGACTAACTCTATCTATTTGTTTTGCAGGAACAAGGTCAGAACCCTTAAATTTGACTAAGTATGGATCATCCAAATTAAGCGGCTAGCACAAGGATCATCCAAATTAAGCACCTAAGAACCTCAAGGCGCCTATACATGTTTCTAGGAATCCTCCAATTGAGCGCCTAGCATAGATGGATGAAGATTGAAAGTTTTCAAGTTAAAGATGTCCTTTGGGTGAACTCACAGCACTAGGCGCATGTGTTGGTTGGAACTCCTTAGATCTGGCGCCTAGGATTGAAAGCCTTTGATGAGGAGAGAAGTCTCAAGGCCTAGTCTGGCACCCTCACTTGCCTACCCCACCCTCAGAATGCACCTAACCTTCATAAGGCATTAACACTCTATTTTGAGTGCCTAGCAGGGGGTAATGGATAGATTGAAGGCTTAGGAGCTAAGGAAAGTCACTTAGATGAATAATCAAGATTGAAATGAGAAACTCCTAGCCAAGGCGCAAAATTCCTCAATTCTGGCATCCAGAAATCAAATCTAAGTAAGGCGCTCTTTCCATTTGCCAAAGGCTCTATTAGCGCCCTTGGTTGATGATCTCTCCAGACACCTGAAATGGCGCCCAGTGGATCTTTCAACTTGTATCAGGAAGAAGGGAAGCATTCTTAGTGTTGTTCAGATAATCTAAGTTGTAAAGTTAACAAGGAATAGAGCCAGAGGACAAGGCACACTTATTGGTCTCCATCACCTCAGAAATGCACCTAATGCAGTTGGTGTCAACTTCCCTCTTTCTAGCCTCCAAATGGCGCCTAGAGTCAAAAAAGGATTTCACTGAATAATGTTAATGTTTTGAGCATCAAACTCTACTTGGCACATACCTATGCTCTTGCAACCTCAAATTGGCGCCTAGGGTTCAGTCATCCTCCTAAGGCGTGGTTCTGCTCCTCCATAACCCTGTTTTGGCGCCTAAACTTGGAAGTACCTTGAAGACTTGGATTAAGATGGAATTCACCTCCAGAATGTTAGGCGCTTGATAGAAGATAAAGGCGCTAGGGTAAAAGAGCTTCAAAAGTTTGATGTCAAGTGTGAATTGAGATAATAGGCGCTGATACCAGTTGACATTACTCCAAACATGCGCCTAAGAGAGATGCAAGTCCCCAAGACCAATTTTGGAACAAGGCACTCCATCAGAGGGTAAGATGATAATCCTTGGAAGTCAAGTGTTTCAAAGATTCTTTGAGAAATTGACAAGTTGTAACCTAGGTGCCAAAACCCTTGAGAATCCTCCTATCTGGTGCCTAGTTAGAAGAACACTAATATTGCACCTAAGTGAATTTGAGTGTCAATATAGAGTCATCAAACCCCATCAATACGTTCATCCATGTCTCTACCACCTCAAGGAAGCACCCAGCTTAGGATGGCACCTAGTCTAGTCTCTACTACCTTCAGTTGGCGCCTAACCCTAAGAGTCTTGCAACTATGACGTTCATCCATGCAACAAGCAAGGTGATGCTCCCTTGTGATATTGTGAGGTGTTGACATTCAGTTGACATCATTGAGTTTGATTGAGTTGATCAAGTGTAGATGCCATTGTAAACATCAAGGCTTCAAGGCCTTTCTTTTGTATCTCCATTGAATAAGTTGTAACTTCATGCTATTGAAAGCATTATCCATGTAATAAGACATTGCAAGTTGATTGAGTCAAATAACTAGACAAGTACCCAACTCTAAGGTTGATTCATTCAAGTAGTTATCTTTGATGTATATCTTTGTGTTGTTGAAGTAGTTGATGAATCGATAGCAAGTAAAATTGTTTAAGTAAGGAAAAATTTTCGTAGAACTAGTTGGGTATCTTACACCATGCCTATCCATCAAACATCACAATGCAATCAAAATCCTAACAACATGCCCATGATCCAAGATCAAGTGCAATCATGCAAAGATATTATCAATCACAAGCCTATTAAGAATGAACTAGAGTCTTCTAGTACCATACTTTTCCATCAAACACCATCATGTAATCCATGGCCTATCAAGCCTATCAAAGAAAATGCAAACATCCTATGTAATACAATCGGACATTAAATATTTGAAGTAGCCATCTACAAATATCCATTCAAAAGTGGATTTATAATGCAAGTATGGACGCCATCAATAAAAAAGATTTGTATTAACCAAATATCCATATAGGCATACATCAATATCTGTCGATATAAGTATAACATATATACAAAATAGCCATATAGGCTTACAAGAATGCCATATAGGCATACAATGTCAACTATGTACAATACAAAATATATGTCCACAAATGCCATATAGGCATACAATAGAGGAACACAATAAAAAGTCATTCCCCTCTGGCTGGTGAAGAGAATAAATCACGAGCAGCCTTTGATCTTCTAGGGGATGGAGACATGCATGTGGGTGGTCTACTACGAACCTGAGGGCTACTCCTCCTATTTAGTTCTTCCTGCACCTTTACCTGTTACAAAAAAAAGTATAGACATTAATATATAGAAATTACATGTTATAAAAAAATGAAACATTTAACAAAATAATCACTTACCGCTAACATATAATCTATCTCCTCACTTGCCTCAGTAGCAGGAATAGGCCCTAGTGATGTCATGTCCTATAGAAACCATCCAGATAGAAATTAAACTTCAAATCAATAATCTTTTGATTTTTCAAAATAGACAACTATAACAATGAATGTAAATTGAAATTTACTAATCTGCCTCATACCCCTATCAATGCCATAGAGCTATGAATCACAGAGGCCACACCCTGCTCCATTGCCCTATGAACATGGGGAGGTGTATCCGCAGCCTGCATCATCTGGAAATAAAACAACATTATTCAATTACAAAAACTATAATAGTGATGCAAATCATGGCTCCTAACATACACACACGTTCATCTAAACATGGAAGTACACACAATAAAACACACAAATCACATACAAAAATTTAGTAAGTACAATTCATTCATTAAACTATTTATTTTATTACCTCCGTAAAGCTTTGAAGTCCACCACCACTGGCAGGTGTTGCCATGAAATCTATAGTGTTAACCTATTCAACATCCAAAATCAGAAATTAGAATACCATTCATATAACGATGCTATTCACATGTAATATTTATAATTGTTTACTAGTTACATACCTCGACAGTAGATGATCTAGTGAAAAATGTAGGTGGAGAACCACTGAAAACTGCATCGACGCTATGACCCTGAAATTTCATTAAAATCATCAATTTAAATTAGTTAATCTTGTATTTCAAAAATGAAATTTAATAAATTAAATTCAATAAACTTGCTAATATTTACCTGAGTATCAAGGCTGAAAGTCTCACTCACGAGGGTATCTGTCATCACCATCTACTCAGCTGCAGATGTACCCTGTGCACCTGCGTCCTGACTGTCCATGGGGTCATAACCATAGGTTGACCTGCAAGCCTGGCAAGTATGTGGTGGGACCCTACTCTTCGCACTATCTCCCAACCCACTCTGTGTTGTAGGATCGGCATGCTCTATGATACTCTGGGTCAAGGCACTAATCGACCTCAGTGTATCGACCTCAACACTCTCCTTCACAATGGAAGGGATAGAAACATGCTCGTGGGCTGGTTTGCTGATTACTCGTCTCACTACCTGCTGTGGGTCAAGACGTGCCCCTGGTCTATCCTGTGCTGAGCCCCCACCTCTACCCTGGAAGTCCCGCATATCAAAATAGTTTGGCACTTTATTGAGGACAAACTCGCAGTAGAGTTTCCTCAAAAAGTATTGCGGGACCTCATTATTATTGCATGGAGGATGGTCAAAAACCATCCACCACCTCTGCCCGAAATTGTCCCTTATCGCTTGGTTGTTGCACCAATGGATAGGGAACCTCTTGCATGTAATGGGTGGAGGTTGATTTGTTTGTGGGTTTGTGAAAATTGAACACAAGTCTAATTTTGTAATTTGTAATTTTTTGACATCTTAGTATGACAATTTATCTGCATAGTAATCTCTAAACTCTCTCTTTTTATCGGTCCAACTAGTTATTTGCTTGCTAATTGAATTTACATTTGATAACATAGACTCAAGAGATTCAGCAAGCGTGGACCTATGCAAGGTTGAAGTGGAAGGATCTTTCAACCTTGCAATTATATCTTCAATTTGTTTTTTGTTGTTTTCAATTTGCCCCATTATATTATCTTGTGTTCCAAGGGCATGTTGAGGAATGAATGGAGGAGGTTGTTGTTCTGTAGGTATTTCCTCCTTAGGATTTTGTGGATTTTGAGGAGGAGGAGGAGGAGGAGGAGGTGCATTAACATTTCCTGACAATTAACGAAATATACATCAAAAATCAACAAAAACCTACCTATTTAGAAAGAAATTCAAACAAAAAAACAAAGATAACTCACCCCTTTGGCGTACTTGACGTCGCAGCAGCATTTTGGTGATGAATCGACAAGCTTTTTGTGTTGATTGGCATTTTGTAGAACGCGAGCGTGTTTTTGAGGGTTTGGAAGCCGCGGGCAGAGGAGAAAATCAGAATGAAATGAAATGAAATTGCTTTTTTTTAATTTATAATAGGTTATAACGCGCTCGCGTTATGACTTAAATTTTTTTGAAATTTTTTTGGCCACTTTTTGGCCCCCCATCTTCTTGCACTTACCCTCCTTTACATGCTTAATTATATCACTGAGCTTGCCACTGTCAAAGTGTTCCGCATTCTTATGATCTTTACAATCAGGTTCTGACTGAAACATATCCTCATATGTCATGCAAACAACAAATTTATCCATCACACCATGCAATACAATGCATTGATTTGTATTGACAAAGTCATTACCATGCACCTATAAAATTTTATCAAGCTAAATTGAAAACTGAAAATGCTCATACTCAGGCCCATTTTTTATTTGATCCACATGGCATATGTATTCTCCTGTACCTAGGTAATGTAAGTCAGCTGCATCACTTGGTGTTTTGATTCTATGCAAAGGAGACTGAGTTGTCTCATCAATACTTTCATCACTAGTCATATCATGTTCCTCATAAGAACATGCTTCTCCAACTATGTTTACACTCTCAATGAATCGATGAACCTCATGCTGCTAGCTCTCATCATTATCACACGTGTCAAACATTTTCTCCATCTCAGGAATGAGAACATAGCTTGATTCATCTTGCAAACTATCATATAAATCAACATGGAAAGTTTCAAAAGTAGGAACAAAAGGTTCAAAATACAACCCAATGTCAGAAGCCTCATGACCACCCTTGCCACAGACACCAATGTCAATGCTATCCTTTATTGCATTACTATGAGCTTTTGAAAATTTTCCATCCACACCTGAACAATGACCCTTATTTTCTTTCTCACCAATGCATTCATGATAAAAAATAAACATTTCAACTTCTGCATTGTAGGAATGACTGTCATTCTCAAGGAAAAATTCATATAGGTCTGAATTTTGATAGGTGTCAACACATTTTCTGGTATTATGCAAATCAAAATCTTCCTCATTCAAAGTGAGCATTTCTATATCTGCTTCATATAAAAAATTATCTACAGCTAGAATGTTATTTCCATTATTTGAATCATAAACTGAGACATCAGATTTGACACCCATTCATTCTTGTGGTTCTTTAATGACGCATCACTTCAAGATGTAATCTCATGTATATCTCTATAATCTGTATTCACACATTCCTCTTTTATGGGATGATCACCAACTTTGTTTTCCTCATTACAAACCTGATCCTCATGTTGTGTCATGAGCTCTTCATCCTTATGCATTATGCCACGACTTCCCTTTGCATAATCACCTCTCAATGAACAAACTGGAACAACTGAAACATATTCATTTTGAAAACAATTCTCATCCTCTGACTCTGTCACATATAGGTCTGAGATTTCTGCCATGTCAATAGACTCTAACATTGCACAATATGAGGATCCTTCAACCTTTTTTATATCTTCAATCAACAACAATGATGATGCCTCATCACTCATGCACTCATTATTCCTCATTACTTGATCTTCTGAGAGTGAGCTTATGCTATTTGCACCAATCATTCCAATGTAATCAGTAGAGTAACAATTACTAGATATACCATCTGAATCACTCTCACCACAAGGCTGCCATCTGTCAGGAGAGCAACAATCAATTGCACAGGTTGATGGAAAGCCCTCACTACTTGAAAATGCTCTTGCCTTATCATTGATTGAGCCATAACTGGGTAAAGTTTGGTGTATAACCTTAGTAGTTTCCATTATTTGATCATGTGATGTATTTAGAGCACCATTTTCATATATGTGCATCGTGTTTATTACCTGATTTTCTTCAATAGGATAACTGTTATCTGCATTCTGAAACGCCACACCTCTTGTGTAATCACATTGGGCTGATGTATAAACTGGGACAACAGGGGTGTAAGTGCTCTGGCATTCATTTTTAATAGTTAAATTACACCTCTCATCAACATTTTGAGCCTCAAGGCAACAAACACTTGTAGACCAAAAACCTTTGTGCATTCCATATTTCTAGTTGTTCTCAATGTCCATGGCGATCTGATATGCCTAATGAAGTGTGGCAGGCTCCTTATCCCTCAGCAAATAACTCATTTTCTTGTTCAGTCTCTGAAATGCACCCAAATAAATAAGCAGAGCCAAAGCATCATTAGCCCTGATATTTTTTAGAATTCTTTTCAATGCCTTTGTGAATATGAGGTTAAAGACTGGAACTAATTCATCTTTTTCAATGTGGATATACATGAAATTACTGATAAGTGAAACCTCAGATATTCTTTCACCAAACTACTCATTGAAGGATGATTTGAATTCATTCCAAGAGCTGACGAAGCAGGCTGGTAAGTAAGAGAACCAGTCTCTTGCATCTACTTTTAGAGACTGAACAAATAATCTCATGATCACATCCTCGTGATCTACCTCATAGTCATCCATTAGATTATTAAACTGCTGCAAGTGCTTCTCTACTAATTCACTCTTCACACCATTGAATGTAGGTAAATATTTTCTGATTTCACTAGGGACAACATTTAGATAACCATTAATGCCATTGAAATCGATGGGTCTATATCTTTCAGTGTTGAAATTTCTTTTATTACATGGCTAGGACAGCACACTATGCATTGTTACATTTGGGTCCATACAAGGATATAGGGGTTGATGATACATTTTGTCACACCTTTACAAGCCTCTTCACATCAACTTGGCAGTTACATAGGGCAACTCAAACTCCTTTACAACAATGATCTTAAGCCCTTAAAATATGAACCTCTGTTTCAACTTGCTTAAGCTCCTCTAAATGAGTTTCTTAAAAAATATTGCATACTGTAAGTTTTCTACCCAAGAATGCAAGTGATTGAGAGAAAGCAAAATAGAAATCACATATAAGCTAAATAAACTGTATTCAACTCAATAGAATGCAAAGCAATACGATAGAATGGGGTTGCTCATATGAGAGCAAGAGGTGGATATATATAGGATATCTCACCCAAGAGACTCAATACACAACCAATGTGAGATAAAGTGAAAAAGTCCCTAAGTACACTTAAACTAGTGTGAAAAGAGCCAAAGTGGAGAACATGCTAAGAAATAACTAGATAACAAAGTAACCCTATTCACACTAACACCCCCCTTAAGTGCAACTTAGGAGAGAAGATTATTATGCAAATATGCAAAAAGATGCAAAGATGGGTCCTGGCTGCTAGGCCATGTTAGGTACCCATGTACAAAAAATCTCAAGTGGAGTAAAGGAGAAAACCTCATGGGAAAAACTCCTCCCCAAAAGTGAGAATGCAAGAAGTATGGAAAGGTAGGGTCAACATGAAACATATGCTACCAATTCCAACACAAATACAATGAATAATCCCCCCTAAAGAG
The DNA here is from genome assembly GCA_027924645.1 of Cunninghamia lanceolata. Classification (NCBI taxonomy): domain Eukaryota; kingdom Viridiplantae; phylum Streptophyta; class Pinopsida; order Cupressales; family Cupressaceae; genus Cunninghamia; species Cunninghamia lanceolata. Next base: position 231,862 of record BSBN01001176.1, read on the forward strand.
AGGAAAAGAAGAGAGACCAAGTAGCCCCCCTCAATGTAGAGTCTCCTGCACTGATGGTAAATGCCCGACATTGAATGTTGAAGATGATCTATGATCGTCGAACAACATTCCTCCCCTTAGGAAGAAACAATACCAATATTGTATGCAGGATGTCTTCCCATTCCTGAAAAGAAAACGAAGGAAGTAGGATAAATGTCTCTAAACTCTGTACATGATCCAAAGACAATAATGATACTCCTAAAAATTGCTCAAATGTCTCCAATCCACTACCAAACTGTGACTGAATAGGTGGATGAAGAACAATCTCAGAAGATGATATCTTCTTTGAAGACAAGGAAGCCTTCTCCAAATGCTGCCCAATGATCTCTAAGCTACTGCCAAACTGTGACAAATACTGATATGGATTAGGTTACATAGAAGATTCAGGTACAGTAACCATGGATGTATGGTGCTCACCATCAGTAAGACAACTGGACCAATGAGAATCTGGTGCTTCTGTGGACTCATGAATATCTGCAGAAATTGTCACTGTAGAAGCAAATGTAGGCAAAGAAGGAAAAAGAGGGTCTGAATGTGCCCTCAAAACATCTGAACAATAATCAACTCCATTAAAGAGAAGATGAATGAAATAAATAGTGTCTCCCAAATCTGTAATGTGGGACTCCATAAACAAGGATGAGATGTCTGGTAGGAATATGTCCCAAGAAACTACTTTTGGAAGACCGATATGAGCGTGCTACACAGAATCACTATAAGCCATGAAAGGAGATACAATGGACTCAGATAGAGCAATAGGTAATGAAGGAGATGAGATCTCAATGCATGTCATAGGACTACATTGTTCATCCCCAAATGATATGTCCACACAAGATGGCTTAGTATGAACATGTGAAATATCTGCTAATGCTGGATTGCATGAAGTCTCTGAAGGAGGAGTATCAGGAAAAGTCTCTATGTCATCTGGACATTCAAGTGCTTTCCATTCATCAAGCTTCATAGTTGTTTTAAAATCATATGGTAGAAAAACATCAAGTGGTTTTAAACAATCTACAACAGGATCCTTAGGAAATGGAAACTCATCCAAGTCACCATACATCTCCCAAAGTTTAGTCCAATGAGCACGAGGGGAAGAAACCCATGTTAATGTACTCATTGTGTCAAAGTTGACATTTGAACCAAGAAATGCTGCTACATAACCATTCTTTTGATGTCATACAATGCTTTTCTGAAATGATACAGGTTGAGAAACAAGTTCATAGAGATAGGGCAAAAGATTAAGCCATCTGAAATGTTTTAGCATACCATATCGCCAAGACTTATAGTTACCTCTTTTAAGTTTAATTACAACTGGGTGCTTTGTGATACCCATGATTACTCCTTAAATTTAATCACACATAAGACCAACTAAGAGACTAAATCCAACAAAAGCAAGAACACCCAGGGACCCCCCTGAATTAATCAATGTAGAAGCCCCCCCAAGCAAAGTGATTTGGCACTTTATAAGTAGTGTGGTTACAATGACCACTAGTGGTGCAGGGGCACCTAACACAAGGTGGCCTCCATGAGGCATTCAACTTCATGACTTGTTTTGATGTTCATTTTTGTCTTGTTGATTCCAATAAGGTCTTGAAGACCATCTTCATGTTGTAATAAGTACTATGTCCATTTCTTGTTGATATCATAAGGTGTAGTAGGCAGTTTTGTAATAGGGCATGTTTGTAAGCCTTCCAAGGCATGTAAAAGGCAGTCATATGTTTTCTCATGTTGTAAGCCTTTTTGGCATGTGTCAAAGGATGGTAGTATTGTCAAAGGGTTAATGACATTGTCAAAGGTGTTGACAAGTCATAAACCATTGATTCCATTAGGCCAAAATTGTAATTAGTTTCAAATGACAAAACAAGACAGTTGCAGTCCTAAAGATAGAGTAGTTACAGAGAGGAAATTCGGTGGTTATGCAGTTCCATCGACCTCAACTACCTCTAACTACTCCAAGGTGTTGTATTAGGCTTCTTTAAGCTCTTCCAATGATCATTTGTGGACAGTGAAGCCATTTTGGTTGAAAGAAATAACAACAAACAACAATTTTTCTACCTTTTTTTGTGTTACTCACTCCATCAGGCCGTACTCTGCTTCTGTATAGAACTGTCATGGTTTCCAAGTTAGTGACACGTGTAGAGTGATGAAGTAGCTTCCAAATAAGGGTGGTTTGGTGTTTTGACATTAACTATAAGGGAAGATACATCTATTTTCCTCAGACTGCTCTTGGTGACTATTTTTCTGAGTTTCCTTGCTGCCACAGTCCGTACTGTGTAGAGGTACGGGGTTGTATTTACTTTTGCATGAATTGATCAGTTAGAATATGATGTTAACTTCCCTTTGAATTCAATTTGGTGCTTTGAAACTCTTGTGGTAGGGAGTTATAAGGTTTTCTCCAAACTTGGTTTGTAAAACCCTCCTCTAGGGTTTTGATAGGAAAACATGCATTCTTTTGCCATTCCACTGATTTGATCCACTTGTGATCAATGGGATGGATGGTAGTAGGACTACACTAGTATGTTATGGTGGTGTTTTAGCAGGAAACTTGAAGAGGAGAAGATTTAATTGAAAGACCTAACAAAACCATGTGTTAGGTGATGTTTAGAGACATAGAGAAGAAACCATAGAGGCATTTTTGGGAACAACAGATTGTAGGAGGACAAAACCTACAAAATTCATAGTTTTGGCATGAATACAAAATGTTCAAATCCTTGGTGGAGTTCTATGCATGAATTTTAGGGGGGTCTCTTTGTATTTTTGGCCAAATTGGGGCTCTAGGTCATTGAGAGGAGTTATAGGTTGGGGTATTCCGTCCAAAGCAACCTATGCCTAGTTTTGAATATGTGATAGGGAGTCCAAATGGGTATCTATTGATTGTCCAAGTTCTGTGTTTGAAGATCTGGATCAAAAGTTAATAGGATTGTTCTCCTTTTTTAGGGCTACAAGCCATTTCTTGGGTTTGTGAAGGAAGTACTAGTTTAAAGTTTGACCTACCTTAGCCAATGGATGGGATGGGTTCCAATGCATGCCTAAACACCTTTTCCATGAATAATTCAAGGCCTCTAACTGTTGTTCCCACTTTTGCAAACTGACCTTTGATTTTGAGTTTTTAGGTGTAGTAAGAACCTTGTCTAGTTGGCTATCCTTCTCCTATCAAAGTGCCTCTACATCATAGTGGTATTAGATCCATAAAAGGTTTTGTTGTTGGCCTATTATATGTTAGTAGAAGAGAGTGAAGGAGAGGCTAGAAATAAGAGGATGACCACTAAAGTGGTCAAGAAGTTGAAGGAGATGGAAGAGAAGATCAAAAGTGGAGTCAAGGAAGCACTCCAAGCAGAGTTGAAGGCATTGAGGATAGGGAAGAGGATAGATGAAGGTTCTGATGAAGAACAAGAAAAAGAGGATGAAGAAGAAGAGCAAGAAGAGGTAGAGGTACTTGCAGATCAAAAGCATTTCCTTGAAGCCATCAGGGCAATTGGCAAGGATTCTTCAGAGGCTCAGATGGAGATTCCCATGTTCAGTGGGAAGATGAATGCTGATGAAGTCATGGAGTGCATTGAGGCTCTAAACAACTACTTTGAATACAAAGAAGTTCCTAAAAATAAGAGGGTGAAGTTAGCAAAAATTAAATTCAAAGGTGATGCCCTTACATGGTGGAATTACACCCAAGGTGAGAAGGTAAAGAATTGGAAGTGTATGATCTTTTCATGGAGTAGAATGTTGGAGAGGATCAAGTCCCAATTCCTTCCATTAGACTATGAGGTACAGATCTACAAGAAGATGCAAAATCTCAAGTAAAGAGATTTGGATGTGGCCACTTACACCGAGGAGTTTCACAAATACACTCTTCGTTGTGGGTACATGGAGGATGAAAAAGCTAAAGTGGCAAGGTATCTAAATGGTTTGAGGTTTAATATTCAAGATGAAATCGGTTTATTAACCTCTGAAACCATGGAAAAATGCTTTCAAGTGACATTAAGGGCTGAAGAAAAGTTGAAGAGGAAAGGTGAGCAACAAAATAGAGGAAGAGGAACAAGACCAACCCAAGAAGACCAAGGAGACACAAGCAAAGGTAAGGGCCACGTTTTGGATTTTAGAGGGGGATTTAGAGGCACAAGAGGTGGAGGTAGATGTTCTAATGTTTTCACTGGGAGATGTTATCATTGTAGTGAGATGGGTCATATAGCATACAAGTGTCCAATGAAACAAAGTTCTACATCCGGTGGTAGTGAAAGGAGGAATGAAAAGAGGGTTCAATATGTGCAAGAAGAGGAGGTAGATGAAAGTGTTAACTTTCCAATTGGGAGCACAACCCCAGTTCAAGATGGAGAAGCATTGATGCTAAGGAGAACACTCTTGAAGGCATCCAAGGACAAGGAGATGACACAAAGGAGAGCACTTTTTAGGACCAATTGCAAAAGTAAAGGTAAAGTATGCAAGATAGTAATAGATTCTGGTTCAACAGATAATATGGTGTCTAGGGAAATGGTGTATAAATTGAACCTAGAAAGGATTCCTCATCAAACTCCTTACAAAGCATCTTGGGTAAGTGATAGTCAATCACTTTTGGTAGATGAACAAGCATATGTTGATTTTCAGATTGGAGAATATAAGGATAGGGTTTTATGTGACATTTTGCCCATGGATTGTTGTCACCTACTTTTAGGTAGGCCATGTAAATTTGATAGGCAATCATTATCTGATGGCTATGCTAACACAAACACCATCAAGAAGGATGGGAGGACTTTTGTGTTGACACCATTGCAGGAGGATGCTGAAGCAAAGAAGGTAGCCAAGGTCATCTTGGTGGGTAAGAAATAGTTTGTGAAGATCAATGAAGAAGAGACAAGGAAAGTTGAGGATACCTCAAGGAGTGGGGTTGACAAAGATCAAAGTTTGAAGGTGGTTTTAGTTTTTAATGATGGAGATCAGATGGTGATGTCTGAGATGGATCAGAAGAAGGTCAAAGAGTAGGTCTACAAGCAGCCACAAGGTGGTTGGAAAGAAGGAGATGCTATCATAGTAGGGACCATTGTTTGTCCTCTAGAGCCAACAAGAGTTGAAAGACAATCATATTCTACAATAGTAGAAGTACAAGAAGCATCAACCAAGGTTTTGAATGCAGGTGTTCAGGCAGAGTTGACAGTAAGGAAGAAATGCAAGCAAAGTATAGGTCTAGTTGCAAGCACTCACTCATGGCAAGGTGTGAGTAGAGCCTACAATGCTAGGCATGAGTTTTTGATTCCATGGAAGTAGGTTGTAGTCCAGAGATCATGGGGAAGACATGAGGCAATAGAGGATAAAGGTGGAGCAAGACAAAGAATCAACTCATGTGACATGAGTTCTTTTCTAGGTGGGGTGTATGGTGCAAAAGCACCTAACACAAGGTGGCCTCCATGAGGCATTCAACTTCATGACTTGTTTTGATGTTCATTTTTATCTTTTTGATTCCAATAAGGTCTTGAAGACCATCTTCATGTTGTAATAAGGACTATGTCCATTTCTTGTTGATATCATAAGGTGTAATAGACAGTTTTGTAATAGGGCATGTTTGTAAGCCTTCCAAGGCATGTAAAAGGTAGTCATATGTTTTCTCATGTTGTAAGCCTTTTTGGCATGTGTCAAAGGGTTATTGACATTGTTAAAGGTGTTGACAAGTCATAAATCATCAATTCCATTAGGCCAAAATTGTAATTAGTTTCAAATGACAAAACAGGACATTTGCAGTCCTAAAGATAGAGTAGTTACAAAGAGGAAATTCGGTGGTTATGCAGGTCCATCAACCTCAACTGCCTCTAACTACTCCAAGGTGTTGTAGTAGGCTTCTTTAAGCCTTGCCAATGATCATTTGTGGACAGTGAAGCCATTTTGGTTGAAAGAAATAATAACAAACAATAGTTTTTCTACCTTTTTTTGTTACTCGCTGCATCAGGCCGTACTTTGCTTTTGTATGGAACTGTCATGGTTCCCAAGTCCATGGCACATGTAGAGTGATGAAGTAGCTTCCAAATAAGGGTGGTTTGGTGTTTTGACATTAACTATAAGGGAAGATACATCTGTTTTCCTCATAAGGCTCTTGGTGACTATTTTTCTGAGTTTCCTTGCTGCCACAGTCCGTACTGTGCAGAGGTACGGGGTTGTTTTTACTTTTGCATGAATTGATTAGTTAGAATATGATGTTAACTTCCCTTTGAATTTAGTTTGGTGCTTTGAAACTCTTGTGGTAGGGAGTTATAAGGTTTTCTCTAAACTTGGTTTGTAAAACCCTCCTCTAGGGTTTTGATAGGAAAACATGCATTCTTTTGCCATTCCACTAATTTGATCCACTTGTGATCAGTGGGATGGATGGTAGTAGGACTGTACTAGTATGTTATGGTGGTATTTTGGCAAGAAACTTGAAAAGGAGAAGATTTCATTGATAGACCTAACAAAACCATGTGTTAGGTGATGTTTAGAGACATAAAGAAGGAACCATAGAGGCATTTTTGGGAACATCAGATTGTAGCAGGACAAAACCCACAAAATTCATAGTTTTGGCATGTTTACTAAATGTTCAAATCCTTGGTGGAGTTTTGTGCATGAATTTTAGGGGGGTCTCTTTGTATTTTTAGCCTAATTGGGGCTCTAGGTCATTAATAGGAGTTATAGGTTGGGTATTCCGTCCAAAACAACCTATGCCTAGTTTTGGATATGTGATAGGGAGTCCAAATGGGTATCTATTGATTGTCCAAGTTCTATGTTTGAAGATCTAGATCAAAAGTTATTAGGATTGTTCTCCTTTTTTAGGGCTACAAGCCATTTCTTCAGTTTGTGAAGGAAGTACTAGTTTAAAGTTTGACCTACCTTATCCAATGGATGGGATGGGTTCCAATGCATGCCTAAACACCTTTTCCATGAAGAATTCAAGCCCTCTAACTATTGTTCCCACTTTTACAAACTAACCTTTGATTTTGGGTTTTTGGGTGTAGTAAGAACCTTGTCTAGTTGGCTATCCTTCTCCTATCAAAGTGCCTCTACATCAACTAGCAAGAGAACGCTTAGTGTACTTGACTTCAATGCTTTTACAAATCCTCACAAAATGAACATATACTAAAATTACAATTTTAGGACAAACCCAAATGAAATTAGTAGTACCACTGCAAAGTACATGAAAAAACATGCACTTTCAAAGAAAGAATCACCTCGATCTGAGGCCGTATACAAAAGTTATGCACTTTTGAAAGTCCCAAAATAGGAACTATGCAGAGTCACATGTGAGAATCTAAGATTTTTAGAAAATCTGTACACTGAAATCAAAAACTATCTGCACCAGCATGTAGAGCATGAAAAATTAGCCAAAATAAAAAAAAAAAGCTCGCAAATCAGAGGTTGAGAGCCCGAGTTATAGCCTTTGGAAGTTAAACTACAATTTCTAAAACACCAATGGAGAGGGGGTCTGTTGTATCTTTGTGATGTCGTTTCTACAAAATATATAAGCTGCATACAAAAACTAATAGATACCTAGATGGTTTTTCAATGCTGCAAACAAAACCCAGAAGGCGTTTTTCTTTTTGATGTACAGAAGATGTGACTCTAATGTAAAAAAATTCTTTTAACACCAAAAAATGACCCCAGCAACTAGAAAATGACATGCAAAGACTAAATCAGCTACCTAAGACAAGAAAAGGCATGCTGCAACCTGCAAGATTGATCAGAATATATAAAACGCAAGCCGATTGTTAGATTTGAGCTACAGAGTCTCCATGAAGCTCTGAAAAAACCTACAACTGGCAAGTCAAAATATGAACCCCCAAAACAATCCTACACTCTCATATTTCTAAAAAAATGCTAACTCACAACTGCTCTGATACCATGTAAGATTTCTACCTAAGAATGCAAGTGATTGAGAGAAAGAAAATAGAAATCACATATAAGCTAAATAAATTGTATTCAACTCAAGAGAATGCAAAGCAATACAATAGAATGGGGTTACTCATATGAGAGCAAGAGGTGGATATATATAGGATATTCCACCCAAGAGACTCAATACACAACCAATGTGGGATAAAATGAAAAAGTCCCTAAGTAAACTTAAACTAGTGTGAAAAGAGCTAAAGCGGAGAACATGCTAAGAAATAACTAGATAGCAAAGTAACCCTATTCACACTAACATATACTTCTTCTCAAAATACATACTACAATCTTAGCAATGCGAAAGTATGAAATCCTATCACTACTACTTCCCTTCCTTAGTCCTTAGTTTCACTTAATAGGGAACCAAAAATTTCTAAACTTTCAAATATTGGTTTTCCTACACAAACTTATCCTTCTTGAAAACTAAAATATGAAAAATACCTAGATATGTTGCAGCTGCTGTAAATTCTTTTCCCTAACTAGAAATCTTGTAGTTCTGGAACTTTCTTCACATCTTCATCAGGTTCTTGTATGTAGAGTCGCCACCTCTCTTCATAGAGGACTAAGCTTCAAACAACCCAAAGCCTTTTAAATCATTCTTTCATTTTGGGTTCTCTTCCAACAACAGAGCCACACATAAATTCATTTAAATTTATTGGAACAAAGTTTTTCCAGGTCTGATAACTTGTTAAAATTTGAACCAAATGCTCAGATCCATCAAATTCTAGACTCTTCTCTCATGGATATGACATTGTCCCCAACATAGTTGCCAGTTTTGTTGGTCGCCAAATCAGCAGACAATAAACCCTAAAGGTTTGCCACTTCTTATGATCAGGTTCATTGTAGGACTTGGCCAACAAAGACAGGAGATTGTTTGCACTTGTCTCCCCTGTACTTTAGGTTCTGCCGCACCTAGGGGGATCTCTCATTCACAATAAGAAGATTTAGCTTTTCAATACCAGACAAAATGTTCTCATGCATGCACCAAGATTTGTTGGATAAACCCTAGATTGGCAATATTCTTGGACTATCTCATTAGTTAAATATGAGAACATGCATAACCTAATCCTAAAATAAAACATAAGATGACTGATTTAAATGATTTATCTTTTAAATTCTTTGTTCTTTTAGACCTTTGGGAAAATAAAATTCCAGATCGATGCCTTATTTGGGTAGCAAAGTCAAACCTAGCAATGTAAGAGCTTCCTTATGACAGCAAAAACTCATAATCAGAGGACTGAAAATAAATAAATTACTGCTTTATAATAATTTATCCAAGAAAGAGAATCACCCATGACCATATTCTTCACTTATCCCTTGATGCAACACATTTTCCCCATATCTAATCTAAAGCAAGTTTAATCTACTCCTTGAATAGATGCAAAAAAATCAGATATGTAACATAGCAAGTGTACACTGATGAATTTGGAAACCCTTAGCAACTTCATTCAAAAGAAGAATGCTTACACCCAAGGAGACAACCATAAATGATCCACACAAAATGTGTTGCTCATATAACTCAACCTGGAAAGAAAGTTATCATTCAGAAAATATTCACTTACACAGCAAAATATGCCTCTGCAACCCAAAATCTAGCCACCTGCTCCTACACAATGCTATCTCCCAAAATGTGGACACCTTGTATCCAAAGTCTAGCCTCTTTTTACAATGAGGAACAACATGTTCTTAAAGGCACAAGAACATGTTGCCCTAAAATTAATTACAACATGGAGGTAGGTGAGATTTTTTCCATTACATTTTGCCTCTAAAATACATTGGGAATAAAATAGTCTACATTAAAAGAGGAGAAGAAAAATGAATAAAATATGTTTTAATTTCTCCTTTTAATTTTTTACATTTGCCAGATATTCCCAAGTTCCTATGGCAGCTGAAGACTCCTCATTCCTTTGTGTGCAGCTGCAATATGAGGCAGTGTGGCTTCATTTTATTCTCTTCCTTGATTGCATTCAGCTTAAAAGAAAAATTGTAGTAGCATCCACATTCAATTTCTTGCCCAATCAACCACCTCTATGTAATTTTTTTTTGAATTAGGGGCGTTTTTTATCATTCCAGTAGCCAAAAATTGATGTAAACAAGATAAAAATATTTGCCAATGCATTAGGAATGATCATTGAAGGTTTTGTAGCCTATAACAATAATTTTGAGTAAAAAATGACCTCCAAAAACTAGCTGGAAATAAAAAACCGTGATCAACTCTTCAAAGCTTCGACAAAATCCACCTGAAGCAGCTCAAAATACGTAAAAAATGACCTCATCAGCGAAGGAAATGCGTAATTAATCATTTGCAGATGAGAAAGGGGGTAGAAAATGCCCTGCGATGGGCATTTTCGCACCATCACAAGGGTCTGAAGCAGCACAGGAACCTTTCGTGCGGTGGTGCGATAAGCACCAAAAGTCACTTCTTCCTTCTTAATAAACTTTAACCTAAAGTTTATAATACTTTTTTCCTTTTAATATTTGACTTTCCTTCATCACGTTTAAACCTTTTTAAAATGCCATTTAATATTCTACTTTTAATATTTGCATTTTGATTTTAATACTTAGGCAAATTTTGAATTTCCTTCTCCAGGTATACGACACTTTTTCAACACAGGCAAACCAAGCATCCAATAACCACAAAAATTTTCATAGGGGCATCATTAATTATTTCAAGGAAAATCATTTGCTCAGAATCTGCTTCGCTAACCAAATTCAGGGACCTTTGTAAATTGAGCTGCCGGATGAGTTCGCCGCAATCAAATTTTATTAAAATACCACATCAAATGGTCTCTGATTTTGATGAAATTGGAACTAGAGACATTTGAGACCAAATCGAGAAATGGGTTGCCCTCAGAATTATAGGATTTGAAACTTTTTGGAATGCCAATTTTAGCTTGGTCGCAGTTAGAAAATAATTAAATACCCCATCAAAACTCATCTTGGGAGCACCAAATTGAGCGGATGTGTTCTCATATGTGCCAAAACACATTCCACCTACTATATTTGCAAGATGATCTCTGAGTCAAAAAAATTTAATCGGTGAAGGTGGCCTTCAGGGTAGATTGAGCAGCATGTCGACCTAGCCTTTATCGACACTTCGAAAGAATACTGGCACATCAAATTTGCAAAATTTGAGGGTGCCACCAGACCTCATCAAAAGTAGATAGATAATGGACTTGAAGATGAATGGTCATTTTTCGATGAAGATTTTGAATGAAAACATTAACCAATTGTTTTTCAGGGATTGGCCATGGGATTCAACTTGCAAGCCCTCTCCACTGTTATAGGTAAGCGACAAAGATTCCTCAATTATTTTTCTTAGTATTACAAAGATATAGCATTGTAGTCTCATGTTTGACATTATAGGAGAAATGAGTGACAAATGTTTTAGCTAGTAGAGGAAATGTTTTGATACAACCAGGAGTAAGATGTTGAAACCAATCCAAGGCTTGACCCTCCAAACTTTGGGGAAAGAGTTTCATTAGATAGACATCACTATAGGAAACTTCTTGAAAAGCCATATAAAATTGGTTGACCTGGTCTCGAGGATCTCCTTTTCCTTTATATTTGTCAAATTTAGGGACTTAAAAATTTAGAGGAAAAGGAGTCATCATGATTGATTGATCAAGAAGGTAATGGTAAAACTCCTCAAATTTGTAATGTTTGCATCGAGTCTCAATCTCTAACCCTTTGAGGGCATCCTTTACTTGGTCTTGTATCATTTGAAAATGAGATCCAGGAAGGGTGGAAGATGACAAAGGCTATGATATCATAGGATTGGGTATGATTTGTTGATAAGTGTTTTAGGATGGGATGGATGAAGTCATAGAATGAGTGACCAAAGGATTGGGTTGGTAGGTAATATGTGATCAAATGAGTGGAGAGGGGTTTGAATAGATAGGTTGGGAATGACCTTGTGGTATGTGATAATAGATTGGTTGAGATGAAATATGAGATGGAAACATAGATGGTATTGCAAGTGTTTGTTGAGGAATAGAAAGAGATGGAAGTGAGGTTTGTAATGGAGTGGAAAGTGTAGGAATGTATTGATGAGATGTCTTAGGTGACTTGGAGATTTATGGCATGAGAGATGAGGATTGACTTATTTGATAAGCATAAGTTGAATTAGGGTCATGAGAAGGTGGAGGTAAGAAGGTCATGTCACCTATTTGTTGATTGTCATGAAGTTTGGTTGTGATTGGCTGTGATAAAGAAATAGGATGATCGGGGTCTTTTAGTTTTGATGCATTAGGGTGAGGAGGAATCTTCACTCCCTCATCCAAGAGAAGTTGCATGACCAAATCCTTATGTCAGAGGGTTTTGATGAAATCTATGAATTTGGGTGAAAGCTTGGCTTGATCAATATCATTTTCATTCTCACTTACGTTGTTGGAACCATGCATCAAGGATGGATACATCTTAGGGTGAGTTCCTTCATTTTTAAGAGATTCCATGAAGCTAAGCAAGTACCTAATTTGATCATCAATACTTCCTTACACATTTGTGTGATGAGAAGAAGTGGGTTGATTGTCTATGTGAGGATCCATCTTCTTGGCTTGAGATCAAGTTATGGGGGACATATAATGAGAGAACTTGATGATGTGGCTAAAGGTTGATTTATTAAGGATCTTGTGTTTGATTATGGATGATGAGGAATTAAATGATTAGAAATGATGTGGATGGAAATGATTAGACTAGAAGGATAATGATGACTTGGACTAGATTTGGGATTAAGATCAAGATGCAAAACCCAATTAGATTTGATTTGATGGATGAAGATCATCTTGTTGGAATGATATATTCCAAGATCAACACAAGGATTGATTAGGATTAAAGGATTAAAAGATAAGGGTCTTGATCAAGGGATAAATCTCAATTCAAATTCTATGGATGATGGGACTTGATTGAGGGATAAGGTAAATGATGTGGATGGTAAATAGGTAAAATAGATGTAGCTTGAGCTATTGATTTTGATCTCAAATGAATCAACCTTTGACAAAATGAGAAATGTGACAAGGATTCTCTCAAAATTTAAATGTTGGTTGAGTTGTAGGCAAATGTAACTTGTTACAGGCAAATGTGACCTAATTTCAATAAAATGTGACTTGATTTCAAGAAATGCGACCTGATTTCAAGCAAATGCAACTAGTTACAAGCAAATGTGACAAGAGGTAGTCAAAAGAAGTGTTTTATAGGTTTGATAGTGTTTTTTAGAAATAAACAAACACAAAGACACAATGGCTTCTTTAGAATTAAGGGTGATTAGGTTGAATGTAATTTATTGGTTTCGCACATATAAAATATGCCAATCACATGAGCACATTCCTAGAATTATTCAAGTGGGCTTAACTTTAATGTGGGCCCACCAAAATGCCATCCCCAGGAGAAAATAGCTAGGGAGTGTCGTATTGCATGGGATCCCTTTCCTTGCAGGCCTTGACACCTTCCCCAAGGAGCCCCTATATCGAATCAAGGGTGTATGAGTGAATAACTTTAGGGTTGATACTCACCCTTTGATGAAGGGGGTAAATCATAAAAAACACAATAACAAAAATTGCACACAGAAAATATAATATTCTTTTATTGATTTGGACAACTCATTACATTACAGAAGCTCAAATATAATCAGAGGAATCAACCTTCCACAGGCTGCAACACACTTCAGCTACCCATCATCAGGCTCTAGAATATTTTGCCTTCTATAACCCTAAATCAGCTAGGGTTTTTGTTTTCCTACCTATTCTTGACTCTACACTTTCCTCCTTAACTCTACTACCTCCAACGGTTCCAAAAAATGGTCATAAATAGCCTCTTTTGGCGGCCAACAACCAAATTTTGAATTTTGCATCTCCCTCTAAAAATAGGTCAACTTTCGGGAGCCATAACTTTTGATCTGGGTGTCCAATTGATGCACTGTTTGAAGCGTTGAAAATATCATGGAGTGCTCTACATGCTAGGAACACGCTCTACTAGTTCTAGAAATTTTTCAATCCCGTACGGGACTGTTTAGTTCCTCAAACTTGAATTTGAATAAGTTTTAGGCATTTTTCAAGAAACAGAAACTTTAAAATCTTTCAGCTCACAAATGATCTTTTCATGATTCCTTTGCCAAATTTCTTATTTTTCATTTACGAAGCTTCCTATAAATTTTCACTTCAATTTGTGCCCAGATGTAAACTTTCCTAAAATGGCAGTTTTCTATTTTTAGTAGTTTGGGAAAACTGAAAGTTCTACATCATTATTCAAGTGATTATGGAACTAGAAATACTAATTTTGAAAAGAAATGGAAACAACATCAATGATTTTGAAACATCATCTTTTTGGGTGATGCAAGATTGCACTTACACCACTAGATGATCCTGCATCAGACACCCAGGGTAATTTGAGAAGTGACCCTGTCACGTCTCAGGTGTTTGTTTGAGGAAAACCCAAATGGTCAACCTCTACCTCAGACAACCAAGAAGAATCTCCAATAGGCCTTTCTTTCCATTTTACTAGATATTCTTCATATTGCCTATTTTGAGTACTTTTTTCGATACAGCTATCCAAGATCTCTTCTATCTCTTCTGTTAAAGTAGATATCGAAATACTCCACTGTTCTTTTGTTGGTCCATCCTCTATACCACCTTCATGATATTCTATTAAATTAACAATGTTGAACGTAGGGGAAATATTGATCCCACTCGGTAGCTCTACCTCAAATACATTTCCTGAATCATATTTCTTCAGAATCTTGCATGGTCTAAATTTATTCATTTTCAACTTATTATATGTTCCAATTGAGAGCCTTTCTTTTCTAAAGTGAACTATGACTTCATCTCCTACCTAGAACTCCTTATATCTCCTCTTCTGATCTGCCTTAGCCTTGTACTAAATATTCATTTTATTAATGTGCTTTCTCACCTCTTCATGCAAATTCTTCAGGTGTTCTATAAAGTCTTTAGCTTCAGCACTTGTCTTTTCTCCTTTGTCCATCTTCCTTAACTCTAAAGCATTTCTTGAACTATTCCCATATACAATCTAGAATGGTGATTTACCAGTACTCCTATTGACATAATTGTTGTAGGAAAATTCTGCCTTTGGTAAAATCAAATCCCATCCCTTGGGCTTATCTCCTACTAAGCATCGTAGCAAGTTACCCAAACTTCTATTCACCACTTCTATCTGTCCATCAGTCCGTGGATGGTGTGCAAAACTGAACTTCAAATATGTCTTCAACTTCTTGTACAATGTCCTCCAAAAATAACCATCAAACTTGGTATCTCTATCTGAAACTATGCTCTTAGGTAGACCATGTAGTCTCACCACCTCCCTAAAAAATAACTCTACAATATGAACATCATTAGTCTTCTTACAAGGAATAAAATGTGTCATCTTTGAGAATCTATCCACCACCACAGAAATGGAATCATATCCACTTTATGTCCTAGGTAAACCAAGAACAAAATCCATACTAATATCATCCCATGGCTTCTCTGGTATAGGTAATGGATGATATAGCCCTGTATTCTAAATTGTTCCTTTTGCCATTTGACACACTCTGCAACTCTGCACAAATTTCATCTACAAGTGCAACTCGTGCATTACCTTCAAGTCTTCTATTTGTCCTTTCTTGATTTTGTAGACACTCGTATGCTTGATTCCCTTCTTCTTCACATTGGAAACAGATTCCTCTGAAACCTCCTCTTCTAGGTCCTTGCCCAGGTCGGCCTCTTCCTCTTCCTCTTTGCTCACCATTGTTCTGGTCCCAAGGGCGGTAGGCATTATCCCCTCTCTAATTTCAACTGGTGCCAACTTCACTTTTTTTTTATCTTCATTTCAGTCTCTATAGGATCTTCCACCAGTCCTCCCGCCTTGACCTCTTCCCCTTTGCTTGCTTTCGAATCTTTTATTCAGCTTCTCTTCCATCTTCAGGGAAAACTGGTATGCATCTTCTATGGTGGTCATTCTGACCAGACTCAACTCCTCTTGAATACTTGGCCTCAACCCATTAATGTAACGGGCTACCTTCTTCTTATTGGCCTCTGCATGGCCTGTCCTAATAGTAATCTTATAAAAATCTTTTGTATACTCCTTGACAGACTTGTTACCTTGCTTCAATCCTTGCAGCTTCTTTAGCAACTCCATCTCATAGTCCACAGGAATGAACTACTTTTTCAGTTTCTCCAACACCTGATCCCATCTAGTGATCTTTCCTATTCCTCTTCTATTCCTCTTTATCTGGACCTCTTTCCACCAAATACTAGCATGGCCCTTCAACTTTGTTTTTGCAAACTTGACTCAATCTGGGTCCTCCACATCTTCATACTCAAAATACTCCTCCATGTCATTGATCCAATCAATAAGCTGTTTCAGATTCAAATCTCCATAATAGGTAGAAACTTCAATCCTGGGCCTCTTTTTGATCTTTGAAATGGCCCTTAACAACCTGACTTCTGTAGAATCTCCTACAACTTCTTGTTCTTCCTCTGATAGCTCTTTAGCTTCATCTTCGCTTTCTTCTCTTGTTCTCGGCTCAAACCCTCTTCGCAGCGCCTCTTGCAATGCATCGATTTGTCTTTGTAGGGCTCTAAAACTCTCTTCCGTCAAACCATTTCTTCCAACATAGTTTCTTCGTGGAGGCATCTTGATCTCCGCAACAAACCCACAACCTCAGGTCATGGTGGAAACTACCTCACCGTCAGTGATCTGTCTACACACTCAGGAACGAACCCTTGCTCTGATACCACTTGATGAAGGGGGTAAATCATAAAACACACAATAAAAAAAATTGTACATAGAAAATAGAATATTATTTTATTGATTTGGACAACTCATTACATTACAGAAGCTCAAATACAATCAGAGGAATCAACCTTCCAAAGGCTACAACACACTTCAGCTACCCATCACCAGGCTCTGGAATCTTCTGCCTTCTGTAACCCCAAATCAGCTAAGATTTTTGTTTTCCCACCTAGTATTGACTCTACACTTTCCCCCTTAATTCTAATACCCCCAAGGGTTCCCAAAAATGGTCATAAATAGCCCCTTTTGGCGGCCAACAACCAAATTTCAAATTTTAAATCTCCCTACAAAAATAAGTCAACTTCTAGGAGCCATAACTTTTGATCCGTGTGTCTGATTGACATGTTGTTTGAACCGTTGGAAAGCTTGCAAAATTCTCTACGTACTAAAAACCTATTCTGCCAGTTCTCACCATTTTTAGGCCTATACGAGACTGTTTATTGCCTCAAACCTGAATTTGAGTAATTTTTAGGCATTTTTTGAGAAATAGAAATTTTTATATCTTTCAGCTCACAAATGATCTTTGTGTGATTCCTTTGCCAAAGGTCTTATTTTTCATTTACGAAGCTTCCTATAAATTTTTTCTTCAATGCGTACCCAAATGCAAACTTTCCTAAAATGGCAGTTTTTATTTTTAGTAGTTTGGGAAAACTGAAAGTTCTACATCATTATTCAAGCGATTATGGAACCAGAAATACTAATTTTGAAAAGAAATGGAAACAACATCAATGATTTTGAAACTTCATCTTTTTGGGTGATGCAAGATTGCCCTTACACCACTGGATGCTCTTGCATCAGACACCCAGGGTAATTTGAGAAGTGACCCTGTTATGTCTCAAATGTTTGTTTGAGGAAAACTCAAATGGTCATCCTCTACCTTAGACAACCAAAAATAATCTTCAATAGACCTTCCTTTCCATTTCACTAGATATTCTTCATATTGCCTGTTCCGAGTACTTTTTCCCACACAGCTATCTAAGATCTTTTCTATCTCTTCTGTTGAAGTAGATGTCGGAATACTCCACTGTTCTTCTGTTGGTCCATCCGTTGTGCCACCTTCATAATATTTTATTAACTCAGCAATGTTAAACATAGGGGAAATATTGATCCCACTCAGCATCTCTACCTTATATGCATTTCCTAAATCATGTTTCTTCAAAATCTTGCATGGTCCAAATTTCTTCATTTTCAACTTATTATATGTTCCAATTTGGAACCTTTCTTTTCTCAAGTGAACGATGACTTCATCTCCTACCTAGAACTCCTTATATCTCTTCTTTTGATTTGCCTTAGCCTTGTACTAAATATTCATCTTATTAATGTGCTTTCTCACCTCTTCATACAAATTCTTCATGTGTTATGTAAAGTCTTTGGCTTCAACACTTGTCTTTTCTCCTTTGTCCATCTTCCTTAACTCTGAAGCATTTCTTAGACTATTCCCATATACAATCTAGTATGGTGATTTACTAGTACTCCTATTGAAAAAATTGTTGTAGGCAAATTCTGCCTATGGTAAAATCAAATCCCATCCCTTGGGCTTATCGCCTACTAAGCATCATAGCAAGTTACCAAAACTTCTATTCACCACTTTTGTTTGTCCATCAATCTGTGGATGGTGTGCAGAACTGAACTTCAAATCTGTCTTCAACTTCTTCCATAATGTCCTCCAAAAATAACCAGCAAATTTGGTATCTTGATCTGAAACTAAGCTCTTAGGTAGACCATGTAATCTTACCACCTCCCTGAAAAATAACTTTGCAATATGAACAACATCATTAGTCTTCTTACAAAAAATAAAATGTGCCATCTTTGAGAATCTGTCCACCACCACAAAAATGGAATCATGTCCCATCTATGTCCTAGGTAAACCAAGAACAAAATCCATACTAATATCATCCCATGGCTTCTTTGGTACAGGTAATGGCTGATATAACCCTGTATTCTAACTTGTTCCTTTTGCCATTTGACACACTCTGCAACTCTGTACAAATTTTCGCACGTCCTTCTACAACTGTGGCCAATAATAATGCTCACCAACAATAGCAATGGTCTTATCTTGACCAAAATGTCTGACCAATTCCCCACTATGCTTCTCCTTAATTAGGTTTTGTCTCATGGAACTCCTTGGAATGCACAACTGGCTTCCTCTAAACAACATGCCATCTTGGATTATGAAATCCAACCATTTTGTTCTGTCCAAAGTAACAAGCTCCAAACAAGATTTCCAAGTCTCTACAAAATGTGGATCTTCAGGAATACAAACTTTTGAGCTCATCGAACCCAACAACCTCTATCTTCATTCCTATCAACAAATTTTGCCTTCTACTCAAGGCATTTGCAACTCTGTTGGACTTCCTACTCCTGTGCTTCAAAACAAAAGTATAGCTCTACAAAAACTCAACCCATTTTAAGTGCCTCTAGTTCAACTTTCCTTGACTATTAAGATATTGTAAAGCCTGATGTTCAGTATATAAAACAAACCCTTTTGGAAACAAATAATGTCTCCATTTCTTCAAATCCTAAACTATAGTATAAAACTCTAGATCATAAACAAAATACTTTTTCTTGGCATCATTAAGCTTCTCACTAAAATAGGCAATGGGCTTACCTTCTTGACTTAAAACAACTCCTATAGCACTGCCACTAGCATCACAATCTACCTGAAATACCTTATTGAAATCTGGAAGTGCCAAAACAAGTTACTCTGTGACTTTCTACTTTAATGTATCAAAACTCTTGTTTGATCCTGTAGTCCATTTAAACTCTTTTCTATCCTCTCTCATTGTCTCAGTTAGGGGTGCACAAATGCTACTAAAATTCCTGATAAATTTTTTGTAAAAACTTGCCAAACCATGAAAAGATCATACCTCTATAGCACTCCTTGGTGTAGGCCATTCAAGGATAGCGCTCACCTTCTCTGGGTCCATCTTAAGACCTTCCTCTGAGACAACAAATCCCAGTTATACCAACTCCTTCTTTGCAAAACTACATTTCTTCAGATTAATCAACAACTTCTCCTCCCTCAGCTTGTCTAAAACTCTTCTGATTTACATCAGATGCCCATCCCAAGTCTTACTGAAAATCAAAATGTCATCTAAATAAACAATAACAAAACTTCCCAAAAATTCTTTTAGCACCTCATTCATGAGTTACATGAATGTGCTCGGTGCATTGGTTAGCTCAAATGGCATAACTAACCACTCATACAAACCCTCCTTTGTCTTGAAGGTTGTCTTCCATTCATCTCCTTCTTTAATTCAAATCTGGTGATACCTGCTCTTTAAGTCAATCTTCGTGAAGTACTTGGCTCCACTCAAACAATCCATTATGTCATCCATTCTGGGCAATGGAAATCTATACTTGATCATGATCTTATTGATGGCTTGGGAATCTGTACACATTCTCCACTCTCTATCTTTCTTTGGTGCTAGTACTGTAGGTACTGCACATGGACTTAGGCTCTCCCTTATTAGTCCCTTCCTTAACAACTCATGAACTTGTCTATTCAACTCTTCATTCTCTGCTGGAGTCATTCTATGGGCTACCTTATTTGGCAAACTAGATCCTGGTATCAAATCCACTTGATGACTTATCTTCCTCATTGGTGGTAAACCTTCTGGTACATTATCAGAGACAATATCCTTAAATTCTTCCAATAGATTTGAAACTTTTGCTGGTACATATTCACATTTCTCTTGACTAATCTTAGGAATCAATGCAAAGCAATGACACTCATGCTTCATACCCTCCAAAAAATTTCTACCATCTACCAAGCAAATTCTGGCAGTACTACATACCTTTTCTTCCACCTCCTTCAAGGGCTTCAACTTATGACAAACTCCATCCTTTGTTAGGGAATATGTGTTTGCATGGCCATCATGGACAATGCACCCATCATACTGCCACGGCCTCCCCAACAACATATGACATGCATCCATCAGTATGATATCACACAACACCTCATCATGGTAGTCCCCAATCTTGAACTTGACTAAACACTGCTCATTGACCAAAGCTCTATGGTCCTTCTGCAACCATGAAATCTGATATGGATGTGGATGCTTTCTTCTTGTCAACTTCAACTTGTCAACAATCTCCTTTGAAACAAGATTGTCAGTGCTTCCACTGTCAATAATAATATCACAACACTTACCTTCACATTTGCACCTTGTGTGGAATAAACTCTTCCTCTGATTAGGTTCTTTCTCCTAAGTCCTCATTCGACAAAGTTCTGACAACTAGGGTTTCTCCCCTTTCAATATCTTCAGAACACTCAAACTACGAATCTTTATCTACATATGCAACTCATGCATTACCTCAAATTATTCTATTCGTCCTTCCTTGATGTTGCAGACACTCGTATGCTCGATGCCCTTCTCCACATTAGATACAAGTTCCTCTGAAACCTCCTATTCTAGGTCCTTGCCTAGGTCGGCCTCTTCCTCTTCCTCTTTGCTCACCATTGTTCTGGTCATGAGGGCAGTAGGCATTATCTCCTCTCTAATTTTGACTGGTGCCAGCTTCTTCACTTTTCTTTGGATCTTCATTTCGGCCTCTATAGGATCTTCCACCAGTACTTTCACCTTGACCTCTTCCCCTTTGCTTACTTTCGAATCTTTTATTCATCTTCTCTTCCACCTTTAGGGAAAACTGGTATGCATCTTCTATGGTGGTCATGCTGACCAGGCTCAACTCCTCTTGAATACGTGGCCTCAACCCATTAATGTAATGGGATACCTTCTCCTTATTGGCCTCTGCATGGCCTATCCTAATAGTAATCTTATAAAAATCTTCTATTAACTCCTTGATAGACTTGTTACCTTGCTTCAATCCTTGCAGCTTCTTTAGCAACTCCATCTCATAGTCCACTGAAATGAACTTCTTTTTCAGTTTCTTAACCATCTAATCCCATCTGGTAATCTTTCCTTTTCCTCTTCTATTCCTCTCTAACTAGACCTCTTTCCACCAAATACTGGCATGGCCCTTCAACTTTGTTTTTACAAACTTGACCTGATCTGGGTCCTCCACATCTTCATACTCAAAATACTCCTCCATGTCATTGATCCAATCAATAAGTTGTTCCAGATTTAAATCTCCAGAATAGGTAGAAACTTCGATCCTGGGCCTCTTTTTGATCTTCAAAATGGCCCTCAACAACCTGACTTCTGTATGATCTCCTACAACTTCTTGTTCTTCCTCCGATAGCTCTTCTTCAGCTTCATCTTCGCTTTCTTCTCTTGTTCTCGGCTCAAACCCTCTTCGCAGCTCCTCTTGCAATTCATCGATTTGCCTTTGTAGGGATCTAAAACCCTCTTCCATCAAAGCATTTCTTCCAACATGGTTTCTTCGTGGAGACATCTTGATCTCTATAGCAAACCCACAACCTCATATCCTAGTGTAAACTGCCTCACGGTTGACATTCTATCTAAACACTCAAGAACCCTTGCTCTGATACCACTTGATGAAGGGGGTAAATCATAAAACACACAATAAAAGAAATTGCACACTGAAAATAGAATATTCTTTTATTGATTTGGACAACTCACTACATTACAGAAGCTCAAATACAAACAGAGGA
This sequence comes from Cunninghamia lanceolata, assembly GCA_027924645.1. NCBI lineage: Eukaryota > Viridiplantae > Streptophyta > Pinopsida > Cupressales > Cupressaceae > Cunninghamia > Cunninghamia lanceolata. Next base: position 254,153 of record BSBN01001176.1, read on the forward strand.
ATCAACCTTCCACAGACTGCAACAAACTTCATCTACCCATCACCAAACTCTGGAATCTTTTACCTTCTATAACCTCAAATTAGCTAGGGTTTCTATTTTCTTGCCTATTCTTGACTCTACACTTTCCCCCTTAACTCTACTACCCCCAAGGGTTCCCACAAATGGTCATAAATAGGTCCTTTTGGTGGCCAACAACCAAATTTCAAATTTTGCATCTCCCTCCAAAAATAGGTCAACTTCCGGGAGCCATAACTTTTGATCCGGGTGTCTGATTGACGTGTTGTTTGAAGTGTTGGAAAGCTCATGGAGTGTTCTACGCGCTAAGAACTCTCTTTGCTATTTCTAACCATTTTCAGGCTCGTACGAGACCATTTAGTGCCTCAAACCTGAATTTGAATAATTTTCAGGCATTTTTCAAGAAACGGAAACTTTAATATCTTTCAGCTCACAAATGATATTTGCATGATTCCTTTTCCAAAGGTCTTATTTTTCATTTATGAAGCTTCCTATAAATTTTTGCTTGAATCCATGCCCAAATGCAAACTTTCCTAAAATGGCAGTTTTCTATTTTTAGCAGTTTAGAAAAGCTGAAAGTTCTACATCATTATTCAAGCGATTATGGAACCATAAATACTAATTTTCAAAAGAAATGGAAATACCATCAATAATTTTGAAACATCATCTTTTTGGGTGATGCAAGATTGCCCTTACACCACTGGATGCTCCTGCATCACCCTTGCACCACACTTAAAGATCTGCTAAGAGGTCTTAGGTAGGTTCACACAAGCTCTCTAGGAGTGTCCCCAATATACATGAGGTATGAGGGGCTCAAGATTATGAACACTAGTTTGTTGAAGGCATGAGACTGGAGCAAGAGCTCAGATGATCTCTCAACCTTGTGTCTAGAATCACTCGGGGCCCCAAGGCTATGCCAATGATGATGTAACTAGATTGGGGTACAACTTTCACTCTCCCCCTTTGATTGACCACATCAAAACACATGGTTGAGGTTATCCCTTGGGGTGATGAAATCCCCAAGAAGGCCTCTTAAAGGGAAAGATTGATATTAGGTATTTTTGATCCCCAAGCTTGCACAAGGCACAAGGGGAGAGCATACACACACTAATACAACCTTAGAATTTAATCTAGAACACAAAGGAAATGTGAGATTTTTGATCTCCAAGATCATGCTAGGTTCATGGAGAGAGCATACATCTTCACATTTCCATAAGCACAACATACAATGTTCATTAACCTTCTAACTTAACTTAATGTGCCTAGATTAGTGGAAAAACTAAGTCTTCAACATATGAATCTGCAAGACAATACATTAGTAGTTTTAGATTTTTTGGTTCTTTGACTGATGATTAATAGGCTACACCACTTGATTAGTCTAGAAAATAGACAAGCATTAGTGATATAACCTAAAATATGATATCTTGAAATGTTTAGAACAAAAACAACTTGAGACAGCCAAAATTGATCTAATGTCAAAAGTGACACAAGATAAAGCAAATGCAATCTGATATAACAAATGCATCTCAATATGATGTAAAAGCAACATGACAAATTATAAAGAACAAAATTAATAGAAAGTTAAATTTTTTGTTTGTTTTATGATTTTTTTAATGTTATTTTATTATTTTTTGTTATCTTTATATAGATTGTTTTTTTCAAAACCAAATATTGACTAATTGGAAAAGATCGACAACTTAAAAAAACTAAAAAAAATTACTACTAAACAAAAGTGCCCTATTTCAAGCAAAGGCACCCTAATTCAGGCAAAAGTGCCTCAATTCATGCAAAAGTGCCTCAATTCATGCAAAAGTGCCTCAATTCATGTAAAGGTGCCTTAATTCATGCAAAAGTGCCTCAATTTATGTAAATGTGCCTTAATTCATGCATATGTGGTCTTATTCAATCAAAAGCACCTCTCTGTAACATGTCTTCTAAAAATATCAAACTCAACAAAAAATGTTAGATTCAGGAACGTGGGTCCCACCGGGTGTGCCACAATGAAGGAAGAGGAAATCAGAAAGAGGTCAAACACACAAATATAAATCAATAACATTCATTACCTTCACCTCAATCAATTTCATCTCCTTGATATACAAGATCAAGCTATGTTCTTTGATGAAATTATGGTGAGGATTGTATGTGGGTTGCTCAACAATTCAACATAACCTTGGTATGATTATGATAATGGATATTATGGAGATAAATTAATAGCATAAGTTACATGCAAAAGATGTGATTTGTGGATTATGAAATTGTGCATTCGAGGATCGTGCATCTGAGGACCTATAATAGCTTGGATAAAGATCAATTTATAGAGTTTCAAAAATGGTGATCAATGGTGGAGGATAGCTTGAAAGATCAACAGTTAGAACTGATCGAGAGGATTTGATGAGGGAGTTAACGAAATTGATCGATGAGTTAGCTCAATTGATGGATTAGTTAATGAAATTGATTGACTAGTTAGCCATTTTGATTGATTAGTACTCAACTAATTTTGATTAATTAGTTAACTATTTTTTATTGATTTGATTGAAGAGTTAGTTTGAGTGATTCGTGGAATTGAGAGAGAAATTAGGGGAATTAAATAAATTGATTTATTTAATTCATGAGATGATGGATAATGTGGAAAATAAATAAAATATTGATTTTATTTATTTGTGGTGAGAGAAAATGGAACTTAATGCAATTAATTAAATAAATTGTATGAATTTATTTAATTAATGCATAGATGAAATTTTAGTTAATATGGATAGAATAAATAGATATGGATTAGGAAAATGATGAAGATGAAGTGTGATGACACAGAAATGTGTAAGTCAGTTTTAGGTGTCTACAAATAGCTTTTGTAATACAAGTAGAAATAAGAATCATTACAATCTAAATCTCATTATCAAAAATCATAAAAGAAAGAAGGAAATTGGGTTAGAGAAGTTCAATTTGTACAAAAAGTGATAATGCTTGGCCTCACTTAGTAGTCAATAGGTGACAAGATATATGAGGTGCTTGGCATGTCATGTACTTAAGATAAGTCTTTGTAGACACTTGTAGCTATCTTCAAAACTTAGAATGAGAGGATTAGTGATAAAATATGCCCCCTACAATTGGTTGTGAAAGGAAGCTAGATGAAACTGCAAAATAACGTCCTACTTAATCTTGAGAGAAGAGAACAGAAATAGGTTATAGATCTATCAATTTCATAAAGATACACCACACATACAATAACATGCAATAGTAACAACACAATTGACATGGTATTTACCTTGGGATAATCCTTATATAAACATATATAAACAATGGATCCTTAATGAATTATTTAGTAATCACCAATACCAAAATTACAATACAATAGTAGAGTATGTATCATTTGTCACAATCATTAACTATCTCTACAAAAAATTGATAGACTAACCTTTGTAAAATAACAAGTGCATCACAATCTCCATCCTAAGAATCTAATATATAGCTAAGATCAAAATCAAAAACCATAAGTAGTTTCTAAATCCACATGTTGGAACCATGGACAAGTTTAGGTGCCAAAATCATTTACAAAATTGAATGCACCCACAAAGCATAGTGAGACTACAATTCAAATTGAAAACATTGCATTTCTTCCTCCACCAAATTAGAGTATGTTATTTTGGACTAATTTATTTTTTAGAAATCTATGCTCATGCATATCATAGTTGACTAAATATCCTTATTGATCTTCTCCTAATATTCAATGAAATCCCTCTCATCATGTTTTTCTATCTTGGCAAGTCTTACACACCTTACAATTGTTAGAGTTGTCTTTAGAAACTTCCATGACACTAAATAATAATCACAAATTGTCAAATACAAAGTAATTAATTAAATAAAATATTAGGATTTACGATACCAGTCTACCACTTCTCATACACCTTGTAAGAGAAAAAAGGGAAAACCATAAAAGTGAACTACCTACCAAGGGAAGAAAATACCCATAGCCTCACTGCACCATTTAAACTTCCCTATGCTCATAGGCTTCATTAAAGCATCTAAAATAGTCATCAAAATATCCAACTTATCCAACATAACCCTTTTGTCCTCCACCATGTCACAAACAAGATGATATTGAACACCAATTTACTTCATCCATGCATGAAAAGTTAGGTCATTTGCCAATATGATAGGAATCTAACTATCACAATTAATACTAAATGCGTCATGACTCAACCCAACATTTGAACACAGTTTTTGAACCCAAGTTGCCTCCTTATAGGAATTAGAAGTTGCTATAGACACTACCTCTATGGTAGAAATCTAGTGATCACAACCCGTTGCTTACTCATCCAATTAATTGCACTGCCAAACAAGCTAAACACATAGCCACTAGTAGACCTCATTCTATCAACATATCCCACCCAATCTAAGTCTACAAATCTCATAGATATCTACAACCCCTCTTCATTGAAACCTAATGATCCCTATTAGGACTAGCTATGTAAATTAGCTTAAGACTCCCACTACTTGGGCAATGTTTGGTTTGGCAAAGACCATAGCATAAATGAGACTTATATCCACACTAATATAAGGTACATGAGTCATGTCCTCCATCTCACTAGGTGTATATAGATACTATTCAATTGATAACTTTCTTCCCACAAAAATATGAACACTCATTGGTTTGTAGTCTACCATAGTAAAACACTACAAAATAGTCAACATACTTCCTCTAGGTCAACCAAATATTTATGTTAGCTATATCCCTTCTAATCTCCATCTCTAAGATAAACTTAGTAGTCCCCAATTTTTGTATCTCAAACTATAATAAAAGAGCTAAGTTTTTAAAACCCTAATCATGTCCTTATTATTACTAGATATCATCATGTCATCAACATACAAAGTAATAATAATAAAATAATCACCATCCTATTTATAATAAACATAGTGATCTAATTTGGATCTAACTTGAATCCTAACCTCAAAACATTAGAATAAAACTTCTAGTATCACACTCTAGGATATTGTTTGAGACTATAAGATATTTCTCCAACTTACAAAGCAATGACTCCTTACCCTTTACCACATAGTGCTTTAATTGTGTCATGTAATTCTCTTCCTCCTCCAAGTCACCATGCAAGAATTTTTTCATGTCCATTTTATCAACCTCAAGGTCAAAAACAATAGCAATAGATAAAAAATCCAATGGATATAATCTTTACAATTGGAGAAAAGATCTTACCAAAATCTATTCCCTCTACGTAGGAATAACCTTTAGCAAGAAAACTTTCTTTATACTTCTCTACCTTACCCTTGGACTTGAATTTCTTATTGAAGACCTATTTACAACCAAAAAGTTTCCTTCCCTTAGGAAATTGAATAAGGTCCTATGTGTTCCTCTTATTTAGTGCTTCTATCTCCCCATCCATGGACAACCTCAAGGGAGTTGGCATTCATCTCCATTACCTCCTTCATAGTTTTAGGCTCATCAACTTTAGTAGACAAAGCTAATATAAATTTGAAATCAAGTGGGCTATACCTCTTTGGTTGCCTCCTCTATTGGGTGTGTTGGGACCCTCATTTTCCAATCCCTTTTCCTACTCAAAATTTGCCAAAATCCCATGTTTGTGCCCCTCTATTTTCCTTGGCCTACTTTGACCCATTATTGATAACCAATCTGAGACATCCTAAATGGGTTTTTAACTGTGTCAAGATGCAAGTAAAACTCCATAAAAATTAAATTTTGGGATGTTTCTGGCCTTTTCCCTGGTCTTGTGTTTTTCAGCCTTTTAGAGTTTTGGGGTTTCCCATGCTTGCATGCCATCCTTATCAGCTCCAAAACTTCACCTTGGTTTCTAGTTGATTTGCCTATGTTTTTTGGGATCATGGTGTCAGGCTTTCCCATTTTCCTTTAAATTTTAGGCATGATTTTTAAGGTTTTCCTGATCTTCAATTTCTAACACTAAATAACTACCACGTCTTTCGGGGTCGAGGAGTCAGTCTTCCTTGGTTTTCCTTGATTTTTGGGCATATGTTTTATGGTATACCTAGTCTTTGATCCCCAATACTACATATTTGTCTAAGTCTTTCAGGATTGTAGAGTCAGGGAGGTAATTGTTTATCTCGTTCAAGTGGAAGGATGTTTGGCGGAGGCCTGATTCATCGGTGCCCAATCAATTTTCCTTCCCATTATTGTGCCCTTTATTTTTCTTTAGACTTCAAACTTCAATGAGTCTCACACTCCCGTTTAAAAGTAGAAATATGTTTAGTGAAGGCCTAAATTGTTGAAGCTCGATGAAATGGCCTTACCTTTGTATTTCATTGAGGTTTTAGAGAGTCTCATACTCCCGATCTAAACGAAGATAGTTTGTGGAAGCTTAATCTATCGGGGCCCAATGAAGTTACTTTTCGTTGGAGTTCCACATGAAGGCATGACTTCCTTCAAAATCCTGAGTGTCTCCAAATATGATACATGTTTTATATCCTTCAGGGAGTAGCCAGGTCTGATGCACTAAGGTGGTGAATGTGGATTTTTCTTGTGTTATGTTTTACTGGATCACGGTGTCGGTGAGGACCTCTTACTCCCATTCTCAAGTGGAAGGACTTTTAGTGGAGACCCAATTTGTTGAGGCTTGATAAGATTGCTTTTCCTTTGTATTTATTAGAACTTTAGAAATCGGGGAGTCTCATACTCCTCGTCAAAGGTGGGTTGATGTTCAGCGGTGGCCTGATTGTTGGGGCTTGATAAATTGGCCTTCCTGATTGGTGCACCCCATGTGTTTTTAGTGTTGTGAGGAGTCTGATTCTCCTAATGATGAAGGATTCTTGGCAAAGGCCTGATTTGTCAGGGCCCGATGAATTTGCCTTCCCCATCATTTGGTGTAAGCAAAAAGGTGTGAAATTTAAAAAGTTCATTTTCATGACAAGAAAGAAAAATTGGTAGGCATGAAAAAAGGTACTAGAGCCAAAGGAGGAATGAAATGTGGTGGATCTCAAGATCTAATTTCTAAATTTTTATAAAAATTTATAACGGTTTGCATGATTTTTCAATGATTCCTGCCTAGATGCATGCAAATTAGGGTGTGGCTCTGAAGTTATAAAAACAAAAGTTATATTAATTTGTAAGGGTTCAGAAACTTCTAGGAAGAGAAATTGGTGTAAGGTGAAGCTCTGTGATATTTTTCAAAGGAATAATAGAGATCTAGAATTTGTTGCCATCATGTTTATTTAATGGATTCACTTTGTAGCAAATATATGAGCAAGAACTTGTGAGTCCAATTGTCTCCTGTATTGTTTTGCATTTTCTTGGAAAAATATATGTTGTCAAGGGAAACAAAAATTCTCTGCCTGCACATTTCCTATGGGATTTAGCGGTTTGATTAGTTTAGATTCAAGGAACAAGGTAAATATTTTAAAATCATGAATGACATGTGCAATTTCTATAGAGTATTATTAAGTAGAATTAGATGCATGCAAGTTAATTAGTGGGTTTAAGTCATTGTAAGGCAGTGATGGTATTATTAAAACTTAGAGGTAGAATTATGTTATAATAGCATATTCAATTGAAATTTAGACTCTGTGATGCCAAGGAACTGGCACCAATCTTTCCCAATGATCTGATCCACTCTCATAATTTTAGAAGATGATTTTTTATACTTTGAGTGTTATACAATAGTAGTGATAAGTTGTCTAGGTTCATGATGTTGTGATTAAAATACTGGTGAATGCTTTATTATCTTTGGTCATATTGTGAAATCTATCTTCCATTAAAGACGAGATCCACATAGTTAATTTGTTAGTTTTATTGTTTAAAAGATCTCAGGGAAATACCCTCTCAAGTGAGGTGGAACTCAAAGAAGAAGAGGAGGTTTTATTAGGCCCTCCTAGCAGTTGGACTTTTTCATCAAAAAAGACTCCAACAGATTGGTGACTCTACTGGGGAAGCTTAGAAAAAATTATCTATTGGAAAGAGTCACGAAGTTTGAAAAAAGTTTTAGATTGCTCAAAATTTATTTCTTGTGAAGGGTGGTGACTCTATTGAATAAACCTAAGAAGAAACATTTTGTGAAGATTCAGTATGGATGGAAGAAGATCATTGTACAAAGGCAATCCTAAAAAGAAGTTGGTTGATGAAATAGACAAGAGGGGACATATTTCATGGAGAGCAAAAGTATTGGTAATTCCTTTGCTTCTATTAATGATATGAATTAAAATAATATTATAGATCAACTAGTGATAGATAAACATGTTGGATATCATAGTGATAGACCTTCTTCTAGAGGCTCAGAATAGGGAGATAGGGATGAAATGCATGGTTCTGAGTACGAAAAATTTGTAGATCTTTAAAAGAAAGAGATAGAAGAGAAGCAAAAGCCCATCTCAATGAAGCATATATGGCTAAATTTAATGAGTCCCCACCAAAAGTAAGACAAAATGCTTTATCTAATGAGTTGGCAAATTCATATGTTAATGAAGTAGAATGACCTTTCTATAGCACAAATAATAGAGCTCATGGAAATGAGAATGAGTATGATGGTTATGTGGAAAATGATGATGATCAGTCCAGGGTACATGCAAATCAAAGGGACAAAAATTAAAATATGGATCAGGAACTTGCTGATTTGAGAGAATAGTTAGCTACACTTGAGGTTGAATAGGTGAATGATATAAGAGATAGAATTAAAAATCTAGGAAATATTGATCAAGCAAATAGAGGAAGAGTGGAGATTCTTACTGGTCTAGAAGAAGACCTCCTAGAATAAACAACAGTTATGTTCTTGAAAGACCTCCTTTGAATCCGGATGGGTATAGACAATTGAATTTCATAGGTATACCTGGATATCCAAATGTTGTCCCAAGTGAAGTTTGAGAAAAATTTCCTATTTCAAGGAAATAGTGTAGTTTTAGGAGAGGATCACTTGAATTCATTTAAAAATTTAACTAATGATTATGAAATCAAAGATGAGGATGTATTAATGAAATCATTTGTTTAGTCCTTAGATGATATTGCTAGAGACTGGTTTAAAATTTTCCTAATGGAAGTATTGAGTCTTGAGATGAATTTCAAAGAGTTTTTAGAGAGTAGTATGGTGACAAGAAAAGTCCATGGTTCATCATTGATGAATCTACAAATATTGTAAAGGGGTCAAATGAATCCATTTTAGATTTCATTGCTATATTTGTTAGGCTAATGTCAAATATTCTAGTGTACATGAGGCAAAATGAATCCATGTGTTTAGTATTGTATTGTAATGCATATGATGCTAAGATGGGGTACTTGATGTGTAAAAAATATTGAAAGCAATTGGAGAGCTTCTAGGAAAGTTTCAAAGAGGAGTGATGTAAAAGTTTTATCTAATGATAAAGCCCAGAGTAGCAGAGCCCCATTACATGAGGATAGATTGGATTAGGTAATGTATGCTCTAAAAGATTTATCTTACAAGGCAACAAGAAATGAAAAAGGCATTAATATAGAAAGACCAAATCAAGCAAGGCAAGAAAGGATGCCTGGATTAACATATCAGCCCTACAATACTACATGGAACAATAGAAGGCTTGTTAAACCAAATCCTAGAGGAATAACAAATAAAGAGACTATAGATCATGTAAAAAGGCCAAGTGTCAATAATGTACATTATACTCTTTGGTGCATGGTCTGCCAGATGCCCCATTCACCATTGCAATGTGTTGTGGCTTTAGTAATCATGAACCCTGGTGAAGATTGTGATGAGTGCAGTGATGGTGGCCATAGGTCAAGAATAGACCTTGATGATCAGAACATTAATATGTTATCCTCACATGGATGTTATAGTGAAGATGACTACTCTTATGAAGAAGAGGGTAATCATGAAGAGATATAGAGGATAAGAGATATGCATATAATTTTCACCATCAGCAAGTATTTTCTGATGAAGAAGGGGAAGAGTATCATGTTCATAACGTAGACTCCTCTATAAGTGGCATCTAGTTGATAAGGCCTTTCAATGAGGAGATTAGAGCTTTTATTGTAGCTATAATTTCTCAGGTTAAGAGCAATTATAATTTGAGAAGTAAGAAGAATCATAAGGAAGGTCTAGTGTTGGGAAATTCTCAAGGCATTTTCATAAGGAAAAACAAAAGGAACAAAATGCTTGACCTTCTAAGATAAATAAGGTTAAGGATAAAGAAGATGCTATTAAAATTGATCAGAATGCTAAAGTCTTAGACTTGAAGAAAGGAGATTCAAATAGTAAAAAGATCCAATTTAGCAAGAATGTTGTGACAACTGAGAAGGAACAAGACAAAAAAGGTAATGCTAATCACATATCACTTTCTTCCACTGTCAAATAAATTAAGATTAAAAATAGCCCCTTTCATCATCACATTAGTTAAATAAATTATATTTATTTAACTAATCCCATTTTAATCCCATTTAAACTCTTTAGCCAATTAGTTAAATAAATTATATTTATTTAATTAACTCCCACCTTTCTTCCATTATCCAATTTAAATAAATTAAATATTTATTTAAATTAACCTTACCACATAATTTAAATAATTTTATAGTTTAAATCATTTCACCTTTATTCTCATTCTCTCACATGTCTCTCTCATAATTTAAATAATTTTATTATTTAAATTATTTGTCACACTATAAACCACTTTGTCACACTATCTCTATCCTCAACCACTTACCACATTTATTAAATGAAGTGATCCAAAATTAAATAACCTTTCAATCCTAGTCATCCACATCTTTTAATCTCAACCATTCATACTTGATCCATGTCTCACTTATCGTAGCCATCCATCACTAATCTAATCCTAGCCATCCATTCTTATCCCTCACCTCCTATAAATCAAGCTTCAACCAAGTCACTTTCTCATCCATATTCTATGTATCCTCATGATGTTAAAATCATTCTAGCTCTTCCATTATCACTATCCAATATTATGCTGCAAAATTTGAGCAAACAAACATACCAAAATCATGATCAAATATCATAGGATTGTTTATCATTTTCATTATCTTTCTTTGTCATTTAATACCTAGATGAGGTGTTGTTCAAGTATGGAATTGGTACTTTCACTGTATTGTTTTGTTATTTGATTTCCATATTTTTGCATACATAGGTTACATGCACTCATGCGTATAACTTGCTTGTACCAAGTTAATATGGTATGAACTAGGATGAATATGGGGAGTGGTCTTGACAAGTCAAGCTAAGTTAGATGATCCAATAGTGAAACTTGATCAAATAATTGCTACCCTAAATGAAACTAGGGAAATGATAGTTGCCTTGGAGCATCCTGTTAGAGGGTCTAGAGAAAAAGAGGAAGAAATAGGTCAAGAGAAATACCATAGTGTAAATGAAAGGTGGGATGAACCACTACCTAACCAAGAGGAATTTGAAAGATAGTTAGATGTAAAGAACCATTTATAAAATAAAGTAGCTTGAGATATGAATAGGGTGATCCCACAATATTGTGTCCCACTTTTTAGCCAAAGTAGGACATTGAAATCAACATTTTAAACCAAATTTTCACTTCCTGGCACCTATAGAAACTAAACCATTAAGAATATGAAAAGATATGAACTAGTGATTTTTGAGATTTTGTGTAGATTCTAAGTGTATTTTTTTAAAAAAATTAAGAAAAAAATTGTGAATTTTTTTACATAACTTTTAAAAACTTATTTTTATAGTTAACAACATTTTTTAAAAGTGACTTTATACCATACATCATAACTTTTTTTTTAATAGAAACTTGGATCAAATTATAAAATTTTAAACATAGATTTGTAACACCAATATATAGTGCACAAATATTTTTTCATAATTTTTTGTTACATATAATTTTTTTAATTAATTTTTGAAGTGAGATTAATTATAATTTAGACATAGATTTATACCATACAACATAACTTTTTCTGTATGTATGCAAATTAAATTGTTTTTTTGTTGAAACAAGGACATCAATACCTAGTGTACAGATACTTTTCATAACTTCTTTTCTCTATTTTTTATTTTTCCACATGTGTGGAATAGAGACCTTGATGTTCAGTGAAAAACCTATGTTCACTGGAAATTAGAAAATAAATATAATAATCTAATGAAATATGTTAAAAATCATATTTTTTGGAAAGCTTATACTAAAGGCTACATACTTACAAAATATAATTTCTAAATGACTTCATCTAATCCCCCAAAAGGTGAAGCAAAATTGGTTTTTTTCAGCATTTTGATAGGTGTGGAGGAGACTCCAACAAGGTTTTGATTTAAGACTAGGGGTTTCCTTCTAAGGGGGTTTTATCTAACCCCCTTCAATTAAACCCCTTTAGATAGAACCCCTCAAGTTTTAAATCATTAACTTTTCTAAAAAATATGTGATTTTAGACAAAAATCAGGATGTCCCAAGTTTGGGACTTAGTATTGTGGGATCACCCAAAATGGTAAATTAACAATTTTTATGGAACTATTATGGAAGATGGAGTAGAAGCATGGCTTAGTGAAATGGAGAAATATTTTGAGACCCAAAATTATAATGAGATAACTAAAGTAGTTTGAGGAGCATATCAACTCTCAAGAGAAGCCTCTACCTAGTGGGCTAATAAGAAATCACAAATGGGAACTGATTCGACTAACTTTACATGGGATTAGTTTGTGACCATGTTTAGATAAATATGGTTGTCTCAACTCTACTTTGACCAAAATTTGACCAATTTTCAAAAACTAAGGCAAGCGAATATGACGGTAACTGAATACTGGCAAAAATTCACTAGACTTCTCAAGTACATCTCTAAGTATGAATGGGAGGAACAATTCCAAATACAAAAATTAATCATGGGACTAAATCCCTAGATTCAAGGAGAGGTGTATGTACATGGACCCTCCATGGATCAAGTGTTTGAAAAAAACATAAAACAACAACATAAGATTAATTCTATCACCACATCAAGGGACAAGTACTACAAAAGGTTTGGAAAATCAAAGTCTTCATCATTCAAAAAGAAGAAGTCAGATCAAAACTAGAATTATAAACAAAAGTCTAATTTGGAAACGGTGCAAAGGATAATAATGATTCAATACTTAAGGGAAAGAATAATGAATCTAAGGGAAGAAATGGAAATAGAGAGGAAAGGAGGTTTGACAAGAGAGGATTGCTAGGAGGATGTTTTTCTTGTGGAGGAAAAAATTATGCAAATAACTATATGAACATAAATCAAGGAAATAATTTCACTTGAATTCTCTTCTACCCTCTCAACAATAGCTTTTCAACAGAGAATCCATGCAATATTTGATAACTAACAAGCTAATTTCTAGATTTACTCAATTGAAACCTTAGGTACACTTTTTGGTTGTCCTATTTCTATATTAATTGATATTGGATCTACTAAGTTTTTTGTGGCACCAAGAGTGCTTAGTAAGATTCCTAGAAGAGTAGGTTTTATGGATAATTTATTGTGTGTGCAATATGTAAACAAAGCAAAGAAAAAGGTAGAGCAATTCATATTTGAAGTTGAGTTAAAAAATTTTACCTTTTCCATTGAAGTGAATCTATATGTACATGCTTAGATTATTATGAATTTATCCTATGGATGAATTGGCATTGGCGCCATAGGGAAGAAGTATATTTTTTGTGAAAATTATTAATTGCTTAGATGACTTGGGAAACGAATTTCTAATCTAAGGGGTTAAGCTGGAAGTTAAGCTAAGGCATATTTTAGCAATGCAACTCAATTTAGAGATAGAAGGAAGGGGTGTGAAATGTATGCCATTAGAGTGGATCAGTTAAAATATTCCAGGGTAAAAGCACAAACATGTGTCACACTTTATAAAGGAATCGACCAACACAAAAAAAAATTTCAACTTCAACCTCATAAAAGTGGCATTTGTGTTTTGAATTTCAAAATGATGTAAACTAATGAAATGTATAACTCATGATGAATTTTATGCTTGTAATTTTTAAAAAAATTAAAAAAAATATTTTGATACTTTTTTTTTTATAAATTTAAGAGCAAATTTTGAATTGCTGAAAATTTTAGGAAAAGAGACGTCGAATCCACGTCACAAAAAAAACAATCTTATGTTTCCCTAAATTTTTTTCTCAAATAGATTAGTTCAATATCTAGTGCATGGAAAAAAAATAGAATTACATCATATTTTCCTCGTAATAATTGTTTAAAGTCAAACTTACCAGAATTTGATAGTTTTCATTCCACGTCAACTTTTGTATAATTTTTTTATCATTTTCAAAAAACCAATTATACCCTTTTGGAGAGGACTCTTTCCTCCAGTGCACCATATAATTTTACATTTTTTTTATGTGGTTTTATATTTTTTTAATTTTTTCTAATCAATGTCATCTTTGATTATAACAACCTGCTTGCAATAATTTAAAACAAAAACATATTAAAACAAACCAAAATATCAAAAAAAATACTTGGATTGTAGACTCAGAGCTCTACAAAAGGGTATTTTTATTTTTTTGAAATAATTCATTCTAGCTGAAGAAATATTCAGTCCAAGTTGAAAGTTTTAGAAAATTCTAAAAAAGGAGGAGGTGGTTGCCAAGTAGGATGCCACATAGATAGTTTCGGGTGAATCGAACTCACCTGAGTTAAACTCAGGTGAGTTTGATTTTCCCAAAACTAAACTTTTCTGGTTGGCCCCCCATTTGGTCAGCAGGATTTTGTTTTCCAAATTGAAACGACTTCATATAAATATAAGTTCATTTTTTCTTATTTTTTTCAATTCAAACATTAAGAGAAAATACAAGAAGTAATTTTTTTTGCAATAGAGGCTACAAATTATTTTTTAATTTTTTTCAATTCATACATTTCGAGAAAGCACACAAAAGGAGTTTTTAGCAAGAGAGGCTACAGATTTTTTAAGGTTCAATAATTCTCAACTTGTTATTGATTAATTTTAAAAGTTTATGAGTGTATTTATTATATTTTTTAATTGGTCTTGAATGATAGATTAAAATCATGTAGAAATTGAACTCCATGACTAAAATTTATTGGGATGTACATGCATGTGTATGTGTGTAGGTGAATTAAAATAAACAATTTGTGATGGGGAATAAAAGAACTAGATCAAGGTTGTATGATCGAAAAAGAGATGAAAACAAACTAAATAGGGGGATTTGACTTTAGGATCATCTAGTCAAGAACAACCCATTGAAATTATTGATGTACAAGTTGAAGAGCATGGTATTGAACAAGTACAAGAAGAAATTGGTACTAGTGATAGAAACTTTTTGTATGGAATGAAAAATCTTACGGAAATGGATGAGGATTCTCTTTTCAAGTCAATTTCACCTGATCATATGTTACCTGAAAGCACAATAAAACTTCACTCTAAAAGAATTTGGGATGAATTTTTTGGAGAAAAATATCTAATTGGAAGAGCACAATTATGCGCAAAGTTATTTAGGTGAAAATAAATGACCGTTGTTTTGGAGTTGTTAGGGGTTGATAATAAGAAAAAATCTTCAAATTTATTAAATTAGACGGTAGTTGAAAACTTGCAAGAAGCATTAGATTCTATTAAAAATAAGAGTCGGGCTACTGATTTAAGTGTTACACGTAGAGCATTGATGACTGTAATTTATATTTAAAAATTATCACATAGAAGACAAGTTCAAGCAATTGCTAAAGTAGTAAATGTATCTAGGAGAACTATTCAAAGATATATCAAGAAAAGAAACAGATTAGATGAAAAAGATGAAAGTAATTGGGTAAATATTTGTCAACTCCCTCAGGAAGATAGAATTTTAGAAGATGTAAAAGAAAACGTAATCGGATATTGGACCAACCACTTCCATGTTTCTTCCAATAGAAGGGACACTATACAAATAAAAGGCGAAGATGGTAAAAAAAATTTTCATCCAAAACATTTTATAGATACAACACAAAGTAAACTTTTTGAAGCATTCAATCAAGAATTTCCACAAATGAAGATTTGTCAAGGATGTTTTAGAGTTTACGACCATGTTTCATACATATAAATAAAGTTCGTGAAACGTGTTGTTGTCGAAATCATGTTGAATTTAATCTACACCTACAGTCATATAAAAAAGTTATGTTGATCTAGTTAATCCAAATATAATCATCCATAGAAGTACAACACAAGTTGTGAAGTCTATCTTATGTTAAAAATCATAACATTTAGATGAATTCAATGTACAATGTATAAAAAATACATGTATAGATTGTGAAAATTTGAGGAAACTTTCAATACCATTTGAGAATATTGATCATTCAATGCTAGTTGTTTGGAAGAGATTTGAATATGAGAAATACTCAATGAAGTCAGGAGCTGAGTCCAAAAAATTGTTTTGAGAGATAGTGAGTTGCCCTACAATGAGTTTATGGACTCTAAATTTTGTAACATCATATATCTGCATATCCAACATTGTCATGGTACAAGATGGCAAGCTAAGCAATTTTGTGACTCAAAGAATTGCTTTCCACTGAGTTGTATTCTTTCTATTGTATATTTTTTTGAGAACTATACATTTAGTCTTCAAACTGAGATTCAAAGTCAATATTATCATTAAGAACAAGTTGCAATCTTTGTACAAGTTTTCTATAGACACGATCAGTTACTTCTAGATGGTGAAGAAAGTAGAGAAGATGAATGAATTATCATCAAGGAGGTTCACTTTTATATCAGTGATGATACGGGTCATGATATAAGTTATGTAGCACATTGTTTTGGAATGTTTTTTGAAGATTTGAGACGACGTGACATAAGTGCATTACAACCCTAGATTTGATCTGATGGATGTGCTAGTAAGTGTTGATTTTATTTTTATTTTTTAATTTTTAATTTATAATTTTACTAACTTGAATCAATTACTTATATACATGATATAGTTTTTAAATATTTTTTGGTTTTCAAATGGTTGTTTATATAACTAAATACAGTTCAATTTAAGTCTGCAAAGGCATTTAATTGGTTAATGAAATAACATGTAAGACATATTATAAAGTTTTTGTGGAATTTTTTAAGAGCGGACATGAAAAAGGAGAGCACGATGGAATAGGAGCATGTGTGAAGCATGCACTTCGCCAATATGAACTTGCAGGTAAATTTGTACCATATATGGAATTTATGTAAATTATTTAAAATTGTTGAATACTTCACCTTGACATGAACTTGCAGGTAACACCATACGAAATGCAAATGAAATTGTTGAATGGTGCAAAAGTCATTTTGGTGTTCGTGACTCAATACACAACAAACGCTATTTTTGGGAAGTTAAAGGTATGTATGTAAATTGAATATGTTAATTGAAAACTTCATTTAAATTCAAGTACATGAATTTATTGAATTTGTTTTAATACATAAATATTTACATTTACGCAAGTCTTAATTGGATGCTTGAAATTAAATAAATATTAAAGAAGTAAATTTAGAAATTTAAAGTCTTAATTGGATGAGCTTGAATTTGTTCATACATAGATATTGATCAATTGAATCCTTATGATTGTTAAACAATTAATGGTATTAGAAGTTTGCAGCAAGTCATGACTATAGGACATAGGAAGCCTCTTGCTATTCAAGTGAGAAAAATCATGTTTTTGTGTTGATTGCATTGTGAACAATGCAAATATTCTACAATGTGAGAATATTAGAGATGGGTATGTTTCACAATGGGAAATGAAACAAATAGTATCAATGCCTCCTTTTGAAGATAGTGACATTGTAGATATCTATGATCCTCTATATTCAGCTAATTATGAATGTGTATCAAACTTAATTGTTACAGGTAAATTTTAAATGTAAATTTAAATTAAATTTTAACTTACAAAATTTTGATTTGTATTAGATACCTAAGTCAAGAGTCATTATAAATATTTGAATGATTTACATTGAATCTAGATAATGTACATACATGTTTACTTGTGGTGTGTACATGAGATATTTTTGCTATGGTTACAGAACCTAGCAATTCAAAAGGTGTAGATTACTATCTACTAAGATGCACACAGCCAAAATCCAAATTGTTAGAATCAATGATAGATGGTGATGGACAATCTTATCCCATTAGATCTGTCATTGTTGAAGGTACATATTATCAACAAACAAAGATAAAAATGGTATTATATTTTTTGATTATATGTCAGGACAAAAGGTTCTACATTATAGTCACTTAGTTATAGTAACAAGATTAAATTCGGAGACTTTACCAAAAAGAGGACGTGGCCAAAAAAAGTGGAGGTTGTCTATTGAAGATCATGAAAAGATTTTAGAGATAATAAAAGATAGAGAAGATCTAGATTATATGTACCAAGAGCTTTAAAAGTTGTGTGGAAGTTATAAGTGAAGCATTATTGAAGAGCGAGTTGAACCTTGATTGATACATGGTATGAAGGTATGTTCACACTAGATTCCTAAGCTATAGAAATAAATAATTAGTTTTATTTTAAAATTTATGATTGTTGATAGTTCTTTCCTTTCAACTTTTAATTTCAATGGTTCTTAATTATTGAACTTCATGAACTATGCATGTATGATCTCTAAACTATATATACTCTTTAATTTAGGTAGATTAGATCTTAGGTCTTAGGTTTAGGGTTTTAGGTTTTAGGTGTCTTAGGTCTTAGATGTATTAGGTGTCTTAGATATGTCTATGTCTTAGGTCTTAGGTGTCTAGGCACGTCTTAAGTGTTTTACTTCTTAGGTGTTTTAGGTGTCTTAGGTGTTTTACATCTTCTAGACATGTGTTAGGTCTTTAAAGGTATCTATGTGTTAGGTCTTAGGTGTCAACTAGGTCTTCTAAGGTCAAGATAGATGTCTTAGGTGTCTTAGGTCTTATGTATTCTAGGTGTCTTAGGTCTTATATCTTCTAGGTGTCTTAAATGTCTTAGATGCCTTAGGTGTCTTAGGTCTTAGATGCCTTAGGTCTCTTAGGTCTTAGGTGTCTTAGGTCTAGGTCTTTTAAAAGTCTTTTGTCTTCTAGGTGTCTTAGGTCTTAGATGTCTTAGGTGTCTTAGATGTCTTAGGTATCTTAGGTCTTAGGTGAAGCCACATGAGCTTCCACCTTCACGTGGTTGGCCTTGTCAGTACAAAATTTAAATATTTCTTGAAGCTAAGGGAAGCTCTTTTTTTGTATAGATGTCTAGAGTTCATAATTTTTACATGTTCAAATGAGCTACTTAGGCCACGACCTTTTAAAGTTATGTTATTTCATCATGTGAGTTTGGTAGATCATTATATGTAAATCATTATATGTAAATTTATTAATTGAGTTCTTTTTTAACTTTTTGGTATCATTATCATTTAGTGGCCTCGAACTTAATAAGGGCCTACATTAGATATCTATCTAGTTCATAATTTACACAATTCATTTAATAAGTTCATACATGGATGTGCTAAGAAGATTTGAACAATTCAAAGATATACATTGAAAGCCACCATCAAGAATATTATTTAAGAATTGATATATAATGTTATAATTTCATAACTTTGTACTGACATGTGGATGTGTCTGATAGGTCTGTCTGGATAACTATCTTCTTGGAAGTAACTTTATAACTGTCAACTTTGATCAACAATCATGGCCATTTATTGTTTCTAAAGAAATGGAGGAAGTAGTACAGACAAACTTTATGGTTGTAAAGAAAATGCTAAGATATCTTCCTACATTTGCTTTACAACCATAATGTTTATCTATACTACTTCGTCCATTTCTTTAGAAACAACAAATGGCCATGATTGTTAATCATAGTTGACATTTATAAAGTTACTTCCAAGAAGATAGTTATCCAGAGAGACCCATTAGGCACATCCACATGTCAGTATAAAGTTAAATAAAATTGTAACAAATTATATATCAATTATTAAATAATATTCTTGATGGTGGATTTCAATGTATACCTTTGAATTGTTACTTCCAAGAAGATAGTTATCCATCTAGAGACCTATCAGGCACATCCATGAATGTCAGTATAAAGTTATGAAATTATAACAAATTATATCTCAATTGAATAATTAATTATAATACATTATTATATCAATAACGTCCAAATGTCCAAGATATTTAATTTAACTATTTAATATGAAACCTATATATTCAACTCACAATTTAAGAATGTCTCTAGATGTACAAATTTCATCATAAACAAATAATTGAATAATTTTATTTAATTAAATTTCTAAGAAAAATCTATACATTACAAATTTTATCATAAATAATTAATTATATATTTTTATTTAATTAAATAACTTTTCTAAGAAAAATCTATACATTACAAATTTCATCATAAATAAATTCCATCATAAATAAATTTCTATCATAAATCAATAATGTCCAAATGTCCACGATATAAAACTAAAATATAAAACATGTACATGACTCATAATTTAAGAGTTTGTCTCTAGATATAAAACATAAAAACGTATGTATATATATAATGTAAATATAAAACATACTCATAATGTCTGGAAACGAGCATAATGTCCAAATATATATTCATAATGTCCAAATATAAATATAAAACATGCATGCGACTCATAACAATGTCTCTAAAATATACTCATAATGTCCAAATGTACAAATATAAAACATATTCAACTCATGTAATTTAACAACTCATAAATGTCTAGATAGATCTCGGCAAATGGATTGAGCCTCTCTATGTCTCAAGCCATGACCTGATCCCTGAGACGAGCCATGTCCTAATCCCTAAGCCGAACCATTTCCTAATCCTTGAATCGAGCCATGTCTAACTGATCCTTGGCCCGAGCCCTGCACATGAAACACCAAAAAATTTTAAAAACATATATATAACTTGTTTTAATTTTAAATAAATAATTAATACTTGACATATCTCTAAATTACCTAACATCCAAGGTCTGGATCATGTAGACGATGAGCATGCATAGGAGTTTGAAAAGAAACATGACCTGATCCTGGAACCTATATGACATGTACATGTACATATATCCATGTGTATTTAGTTAGAAAAGTTGTAAGTTTGATGTGTAAAAAAATATTAAAGATATATGTGTACTTAAAAATAAATACCTCATGATGATGTCTAGGATCACCAGCATACTGCAAATCTCCATATCTAGGTGCTAGGACATCAACATGAGTCTAATGTACACATTCAATTCATACATGTACACAAGATTTCAATCAAGAGTCATAGCTTGAACATGTGCACGATTTAATTTAGATTGTAATTTTTAAAAATAAATTACCTCAACTACAGCAGCATCGAGGACCCTCCCAATCCCACTGACCTCAAAAGAATAGAGGGAGAATGAGAGATGTCTAGATGGTGTAGGCTCAGTGCCAAAAAGAAGCCTGCTATACTCACCTCCTAGAATATCAAGTGCAGAAACTTGAGCCTGATCTGGAACATGTTGAGGGGTGAAGCATGTAGGACCAACTAGAACATCCTGATGTCCCCCAAACCCTGTGAAGCTAGCTCACCATGGCTCCTTTGTCTACAAAAATGTTCCCTGAGATGTGAGGATATACCATCAAGTGGGATCCCATACTCATCGTTGATGAACTGGTATGCATCCAATAAATCACTAGAGAGGCATCTATTCATATTACAAAAAGCATACTCTCCACTAATCTGTGCCACATCATGTGGCGATGGTATATCAACATGAATGTAATGATCAGAACTAGTCGATGTGGCCTCAGTGGGAGGAATGTGATTCCATGAACGTAACAAATATCTCCCAGCATCATCAGATGACAATTGATCAACCTCACTAGTAATAGTAGTGAGGCTCTCGATAATCTTACATCTCAAAGAGTTCACTGATGGTTCTGCAACTTTTGCTAGCTCCACACTTTTTGGAAGAACCAAAAGGTGTGGACCAACTATAGATCTCTTATTCACAAGAGGTGGCAACTCTGGTTATCTATACTCAACTTTGTCTATAAACCTCCCTCTCCCCTATCCAACATGTTTAGGGAAAGATGTATAATCACCAGATAAATGTAAATGGAACTCTAAATATAACTGTTTGCAAAAATATAATGGAAACTCATCATTGTTAGGCCATTTGTGATGTGCTTCCAAAAATCTAGGATAGATAAAAGGACCCACAATTCAATCCTCACACTTGGCGAGGGAATAGCCTCTCACTCTCTCTGGTCCCCTATAAGATGGGGACATGCTAAGAACATTATCTACTGAAACCAGCCTAGAAACATATGGTCGTTTCTCATTGCCACCAACACTCTGAGAAAGTGATGCATACAACATGTCAACACTAATCTGATCATAAGGGCTGTATGATCGAACGATGTCGATCATACATGTGATCTCTTATCAGATCATAACCAACTTGTCTCTATTTGACAAGTTTGGAGTGTTATGTATTGTTCGATCAAGTTCACTCAAAGCATTTTCAAACCTCTCAATAGTCTCAGCATATAAAGTAGAACCACCACTAGTGTCACCTAGATGATTAGACTGATGTGAAGTTTGATCATCCATGTGTCAAAATATCTACAACACATGATAATTAAAATGTAATTTAGTTTATAAATTTTAACAATTAATTAAATTGAAACTAAAATAAATTTAAACACTTCTAAATCATAGACAATGTGTAAACTAAAATCTATCTACTCCAAACTTGAGGTTAAGGAACATGTTTGGCAAAAATGTAAATTGGAATGAAAGACAATGTATAACATGTAAGTTTTAACAGGACCCAAATAGTTACACATGATCAACTGATGCATAAATTAAATATAGGGGAGACAATTACATGAGCATTATCCTATCATATCCTAGATCGATTATATTCTCTTAGATCAAACTTTACAAAGTTATTTTACTATGTAGATTTAGTCCAAATCTGACCTAAGGGCTAGACCTAATGCCTTGAGGGCTCATCCATGATGGTCTTTCCTACATACACACAATGCAGAGGCTTTGTAGTTTGGTCACAAGAACTTTCAAGGGAAACATTAGTTCTACTTTTATCCAGTAGATTAGAATATAGGAAGACCTCCTCTTGCATGCTCATAGTTGATCCTTTAATTACTATTAAACATATATAGATGCTCTTCCCCTTGGGAGGGCTCGATTATCTATTCTTCCCTTGAAGGAATCTTCTCTTATGTTCACATCATTAGCTTCTCACTAGGGGCATCTCATCATTATCCCACATTACCTCAATTACTGTGAGCATTATCCTATCATAACCTAGATCAATTATCTTATCTTAGATCAAACTTTACAACTTTGTTGTTTTACCATGTAGATTTAGGAAACCTAACCTAAGGGCTAGACCTAATGCCTCGGGGGCTCATCCATGATGGCCTTGCCTAACTACGTGCAACACAGAGGCTTCATAGTTTAGTCACAAGAACGTTCAAGGGAAACAATAGTTCTAGTCTTATCCAGTAGATTAGAATATAGAAAGACCTCTTCTTGCATGCTCATAGTTGATCCTTTAATTACCATTGAACATATATATAGATGTTCTTCCCCTTAGGGGGGGTTATTATCTATTCTTCCCTTGAAGGCATCTTCTCTTATGTTCACATCATTAGCTTCTCACTAGGGGCATCTCATCATTATCCCACATTACATCAATTACATGAGCATTATCCTATCATATCCTAGATCGATTATCTTATCTTAGATCAAACTTTACAACTTTGTTATTTTACTATGGAGATTTAGGAAACCTGACCTAAGGGCTAGACCTAATGCCTTGGGGGATCATCTGTGATGGCCTTGCCTATGTACATGTAGCACAAAGGCTTTGTAGTTTGATCACAAGAACTTTCAAGGAAAACAATAGTTCTAGACTTAACTAATGAGCTCATGTATGAAGTTGGACATTGTTTGAAAACTTGATAATGGTAAAGCATTTTTAGTGTTGAGCTATGTCACAGTTATCTACAAATCAATTTGATATGTAGACAACAACATAGCTCAAGCAAAATTGCCTTTGGGTAACCAAGTCTCCCCAATGCTACCACCTCATAGTAGAGCTTAGGTTTCTTCATACATTCAACTTTATGTATTCGAATGGTTTGTTCACTAGAAGAGATCAAGTTCGTGCAGTCATTTTTATGCATTTACATATTCCATTGGATTAACCTAAACTTAAAACTATATAGGCTGACCTATTCTTTTTCCATCATATTTTTGGTGAACCTGATTGTACGCCACACAACCTAGTTTGTATACAAGTACTTATTAGTTTATATTTATAAAACATAGGGTTTTATAAAAATCCAATATAATTAAATTGAATTTATTAATTATTTTAGATGTGTCTATGGTTTATTGATGGAACTGGCCTTGCCAGTCACCTCACAATATCAATTTAGGAAAACAAACACAAAGATCAAATATGAAAATGACAGGAGATTCCACAAGAGTGACAGGAAGAATACAAAGAGATTCTTATTGTTGAATATAACTATTTATTACAAAATCCTATTGGCCATATACAGACAGCCTCTAATATGCAAAATCAAACTAAACAATCCCAAAATACTAAGCTCCAGTTTGTATTCTCCTATTGTCGATCTCCATACAATGTCGAATTGTCTTCTTTCACACAATGATAGCCCTCTATATCAGGTCGGCGATCTTCCCTCTTATCCCACACAAACCCAGCCAAAACAAAGGTTCAGCAAAAATAGAGAAACTTTTCCCCAAGCTGTTACCACCGGCAGAAAACCACGATGCCCACATTCTCCATTATGTTGGCAGCTGCCGAAGAATTTATAACGGTTACTGCAAGAGAGCACACTAGAAGAAAAAAAAGAATTGCTTGGTAGAAGCACAACCCCTCATCACATGAAAAGCTTTAAAGAAGATTTATTACTATTTCCAAATTGGGTGAGCCATCAAGAATAAGGAAAGAAAAATTAGGTTCGCTAGGTGGAACATCCTCAATATGCACGATTTGTGGCATTTATGATGTGTAACTAAAGATAAAAAAGCCACGACCTTAGATAGGAAATAAAAGTTTTAGAATATTTGGCAGAAAATAATGAGGACATCAAACTTGACAGGAGCCACACACACCAAAACTGCAGGAAGGAAGAAAACCTGCTTTATTCACCAACAAGCAAAATGTTAAAAAAATAAAGCCAAAAATATAAGAGTTAAGATGCCCCTGCATCAAACTCTTGAGCAGAAATAAATCATGATCTCCAGCTCATGAGGTCTTCAACTGAATGACCCATCTTTTTGATCTCGTCCTCAGTAAGCCATGATGCATCTTCAAAGGGATGATTGCACCACTTGACAAGATACTTGTAATATTCTTTCTTACGGGTCTTCTTTAACACTTGTTTATCAAGAATGCATTTTATTTGTTGTGGAACATTGGCTGTCCCAACTTGTTCTTCATGAGATGAATCAGTTGCATCATCTTCTTCTACTTCTGTATCTCCTTTATATGGATATAAATCTACAACATTAAAAATAGGAGATATATTCAACTCTTCAGGTAGTGATATCTCATAAGCATTGGCTGAAAACTTCCTAAGGATTTTACAAGGACCAATCTTTTTCATCTATAGTTTATTATAAGTTCCTGTAGGAAATCTCTCCTTTCAGAGATGTGCCAATACAAGGTCTCCAACTTGAAATTGTAGCTCTCTCTTCTTCAAATCAGCATGCCTCTTATACTACAGATTGCTATCTTCAATGTTATTCTTCACCCTCTCTTGAATGTCATGAATGACTTGAGAAAACTCTTCCCCATCTGCACTTCTCTTCTCCATTCTAGCAAGATCATGAAGCTCAAACACACCTCTTGGATGCATACCATACACCACATAGAAAGGACTGAAACCTGTGCTTTTGTTTGGGGAATCATTATAAACAAATTTAGCTTGTGCTAACATAAGATCCCAACTTCCAGTTGATTTACCAACAAGACATCTCAACAAATTTTCAAGGCTTCTATTGACAACCTCGGTCTGTCCATCCATTTGAGGATAATATGCAGAACTAAAATTCAAATTTGTGCCCAACTTCTTCCATAGAGTCCTCCAGAAATGTCCCACAAATTTTGTATCCCTATCAGAAATAATACTCCTTGGTATACCATGCACCCTTACAACTTCTTGAAAGAACAAATTTGCAATGTTAGTGGCATCACTAGTCTTCTTACATGGTATAAAATGCACCATTTTTAAAAATATATCAACAACAACAAAGATTAAATCATTACCCCTCTGAGTATGAGTTAAACCCAAAATAAAGTTCATACTCACAGAATCCCAAGGCCTGGTTGGAACCAGCAATGGCTGATATAGTCCAGCATTTTGACATCTTCCTTTAGCATGTTGACAAATTCTGCATCTGCCTTCATCCTTGGCTAATAATAATGTGTACTCAACTACTAAAAAGTCTTATCCTGTCCAAAGTGACCAGTAAGACTGCCACTATGTTTTTCCTTCAACAAATTATCTCTCATGGAGCCTTGAGGAATACACAACTTATTTTCCTTGAACAACAAACCCTCTTGTATCATAATATCATTCCATTGCTCTTTATTCCTACAAACAAGATCACTGCAAGCTGCAAATGCTTCTCTAAAATCTGCATCTTCTGCATACAACTCTTTCAAACTTTCAAATCCCACACTGTTAGTCTTTATCTCACATAACAACAAATTCTTCCTACTTAAAGCATCAACAACCTTATTCATTTGACCACTTTTATGCTTCAAAACAAAATTAAAACTCTAAATATACTCAACCCATTTACCATGCCTCTCATTCAACTTGTGCTGGTTGTTGATGAACTTCAAAGCATGATTATCTGTATACACAATAAATTCTTTGGAAAAAAAATAATGTCTCCATTTCTTGAGGGATTGAACCAAAGCATAAAATTCCAAATCATAAGAAGAATACTTCCTTTTTGCTTCATTCAATTTTTCACTAAAATAAGCAACTGGTTTTCCCTCTTGACTCAAAACTGCCCCTATAGCCAAACCACTAGCATCACACTCTACTTGAAACACTTTATCAAAATCCAACAAAGCAAGTATGGGATGTTCACTCACCTTCTTTTTCAGAAGTCTAAAATTTTCTTCAGCCTCTTTAGTCCACACAAATGGTCTTTTACTTCCCTTAATAGTCTCCAAAATTGGTGCTACAACATGACTAAAATTTGTTATAAAGTTTCAGTAAAAACTAGAAAGACCATGAAAACTTCTTACCTCCATGATACTCTTTGGTGATGGCCAATCAAGTATAGCCTGAACCTTTTCCATATCCATCTTCAATCCATCCTTTGACACCGCAAAACCCAAATAAACAAGTTTAGTCTGAAAAAACAGACACTTCTTCAAATTAATCTACAACTTCTCTTCCTGTATTCTCTTCATAGCTTGCCTCAAATGATCAAGATGCTCCCCTTTTGACCTGCTAAACACCAAAATGTCATCCATATATACAACCACAAATTTGCCAAGAAATGGTTTCAAAACCTCATTCATCAATCGCATAAAAGTACAGGAGCATTAGACAACCCAAAAGGCATAACCAGCCACTCATACAACCCATCACTAGTCTTACAAGCAGTTTTCCACTCATCCCTTGGTCTGATTCTAATTTGGTGATAACCACTTTTCAAATCTATCCTAGAAAAATACATTGACCCACTTAAACAATCCATCAAATCTTCAATCCTAGGGATGGGGAATCTATATCTTATGGTGATTTTATTTATTACCCTTGAATCAGTACACATACGCCATTCTTCTCCTTTCTTTGGCACCAACACCATAGGAACAACACAAGAGCTTAGACTTTCTCTTATCAAGCCTTTCTCCAAAAGTTCCCCCAGTTGTTTCCTTATATCTTCATTCTCCATAGGTGTTAATCTATATGCAGCCTTACTTGGAAGGCTAGCTCCCAGAATCAAATCCATATGATGACTTATGCTTCTAATAGGTGGCAATTCATTAGGCAAATCATTTGCAACAATATCCATATTCTCATTCAACATATCTTGTATCTCAACAGGTAAATCATCCAACTTTTTAGAAGTCATTACACATTGTGGTTTAGGAACCAAAGCAAAACCAATTTCTTCATTCTTCAAATCTTTAAAAATTTCTTTACCACTTACCATCATTACCTAACTACTACTGCTATTGTCCTCTTCTTTCTCCTTTATGGGCAGCAAGGTATGCTTCTCTCCATCCTTCATAATGGTGTATGTATTCTCCTTTCTATCATGGACTGAATTTATGTCAAATTGCCAGGGGCTTCCAAGCAAAACATGGAACACATTCATGGGTATTATATCACATAAGACACAATCCTTATAACTACCAATCTGAAAATCAACATAGGCCTACTCACTCACCAATATTTGATGGCTTTTTTGTAACCAAGTTACCTTATATGGAGTTGGGTGCTTAATCCTCATAAGATTCAACTTCTCTACCATTTCATTTGAAACAATATTGTCAGTACTACCACTATCTATAATGAGCTTACAACATTTACCATGAGACTTACACTTTGTTCTAAACAATGCTCTCCTTTGGATCAGCTCTTAACTTTCCTTCCGTGGCTTTAATAGTGCTCTCTTAAGCATCAAGGATTCTCCTGATTCTGCTCCATCCTTGTGATGTACTGGAGATCCTACACTTTCTTGATCAGCCTGAAAAACTTGATTGCTCCTTTCAAATTTGGAATGCTCTCCTTGTGATGATTTAGTACAGTCCCAACTCTTGTGTCCATATTGATTGCACTTGTAACATTTTCTAGCAAATCCTCTTCCTCTACCTTGAGATCCACCTCTACCATAAGATCTTCCTCCTCTATTTTGAAAACCACCTCTCTCATTGTTGACTGTTCTACTCGAACTTCTAGCTTCTTCATTTTGATGATGTTACTGTCCTCTACCAGATTGTTGTCCCCTTCCTCTAAATCATCTTCCTCTCTTCTTCTCTTGCTGATTTTTCTTCCTTTGCAACTTCTCTTATGCCTTTAGGGCAAGTTGGTAAGCCTCTTCCAGGCTTCTAGGAGACAAAAGACTTATTTCATCTTGCAGACTATATTTTAGACCATTCACATAATGGGCTATCTTCTCCACATCTTCTTCAACATGCTCGGACCTGATTATAAGCTTGTAGAATTCTTCAATATATTCTTTTACAGACATATCTTTTTGCTTCAAATTTTGTAATCTCTTAAAGAGATTAGCTTGCTAGTCACTGGGAAAAAATTTAGCCTTCAACTTGGCCACCATCCTATCCCATGAGTTAATCTTTTCCTTATTTCTGTTTCTTCTTTCAATCTGGACAAAGTCCCACGACATGGCAGCATGACCTTTCAATCTTGTGCATGCAAATTTTACTCGTTTCTCCTCTGCTACATTCTCATACTCAAAATATTTGTCCAAGTCATTTATCCAGTCGATTAGTTCTTCTCCATTAAGACTTCCAACATACGTTGGTACATCTATCTTGAGTTTGGATCCCAAATTCATGACTGATCTTATCATCCTCTCACCAAATTCATCATCTGGGTCTACTTGTCCCTCCACATTTTCTTCTCTCTGGGGTTCTTCTTCCTCATCACTAACATCTTCAATGTCGGGGTTTCCTCTCCTCTGTGACCTCTCAAGAACATTCAACCTTGCAATCAGATTCTACATCAGGTTAGGGTCACCATGGTCTCTTTGACCTCCACCTCAGCCTCTGCCCCTCATTCTTGGAGGCATATTGACCACTTTTAATGCCCACTCTCAACCTAGCTCTGATACCAAACTGATGGCATTGCCCTTGCCAGTCAACTCACAATATCAATTTAGGAAAACAAACACAAAGATCAAATATGAAAATAATAGGAGATTCCACAAGAGTGACAGGAAGAATACAAAGAGATTCTGATGCAGAGGCTGGGGAAGCATACTAATGCAAGATTTTACTGACCACTTGACTGACTGGTGCAGGAGCACCTTGGCAAATCAAAGTTGTCCTAGACAAATTTTTGATTTTGATTAAATTATAATGCTTCAACATTGTATAAGGTTAAACAAGTCATTGTTATGTCATTAGGAGTGTTAAATGTTCAAATGTTATCTCCATTTGCAAAATAGGCAAAGTTGTCTTTCCTAAAGTTGTAAAATGAGGAAGGTGAAGGGTCACCTTGTTCCAATTCGTTGGAAGGAAGTGGTAACTGAAAAAGACAAGTTGTTATGCCTTTAAAAAAGGCCTTGTAACCTTTAGAAACTCGGAGGTGATTGGAGATTTGTGAATGGAATGTCAAAAGACACTGTTTTCTATGTTTTCCTACAGAAAATCACTGTATTCTTGCATGGTACGGCCTAGTACGGGTAGGAGGATACTTATTTTTGATTTAAAATGAAAGTGCATTCAATCACCTTCTAGTTGCCATTGGTCTCATGCATTTTGGTTTTATTTTGAGAAAGATATTGCATTTTTGGTTAAAACTGTCTAAACCCTCTGTTAGGGTAAACAATGAATGAGAAATTGTGTTTTCTTCCTTGTTAACCTTTGCATGTTGTGGATCCTTGGTGGAGAATGTCTGTAGTAGCATTTTATTTCATATTCTAGAGGTCTCTAAGCAAATGATTGAGTTTTAAGGAGTGTGAGGTTCAAGTTTGGACTAATTTTCTGTTAACAGTCTGTCAAAAAATAGAGTTGAAGGATAGTTAAGAGGTATGGGTGTAGTGTGGTTAAAAAATACTAATGGGAATGGAATTTTGATGGATGTTTAAGCTTTAATAGACCTATTTGGATGTATTCCAAGTGTTGTTTGGGAGAGTTTGAAGTCGGAGGTAGAAGAACCAATAAGCCCTTGTGTGCATGCAAGCCTATTAGGCCTATTTAGCACAACGACAGTCCTATTTTGGATAGTTCCTTCCAAAGTAACCTACATTGATTTCTAGATATGTTTTAAAATGCCTTAATGGGTACTCAAAACAAGTTTCAGATGTTGGAAATGAGGTTGGGTTTGAAAGTTATGGTAAAAAAAATAGTAAATTTCTGATTTTTAATTTTTTGTGCAAAACGTATCAGTCCATTTTTGGATAGTCTCTTCCAAAGTAAGCTATAGTGATTTCCTGATATGTTTGAGAACATATTAATGGGTATCAAAATATGCTCTCATAGTTTTGTTTGATGAACTACCTCAAAAGATATGAGTGACTGTTCCTCAGTGAAGGGCTACAAGATGTTATGACAGTCATGAAGGAGACAGTTGCATGCATGAAGAAACAGTTTGGTAAATGATTATTTGGGATTGAGTTAAAGTCCTTAAGGGATGATAAGGCCTTTGATAACCTTGTTTGGGTCAGAAGAGTTAGAAACCCCTAATGGTGCCTTTGTGAGATCCTTGTCTAATGAAGTTTTTGTGAAACTTGATGTATCTAGTGATTGGGACACATTGTTTGCAATATGCTAGTATGAAGTTGAGTTAAGTTGTTCTTTTCCTCTACATAAAATTGGTATCAAAGCTCAGAAGATTCTGAGCATGTAGATAGAGTGCCGAAGGAGGCAATCTACACCAGGATTTTGGGGTAAGCATTGGTTTTTGCTACCTGATTCTTGTTGTGAAGTTTTATGGTTGCAGGTGCAAATTCACTCACTGCAGTAGGCAGACAGGAAGGTCTGTCAAGAGGGCCAAAGGAGATGGTCCATTGGTTGTCACCAAAATTCTTGGGGAGAGAGGCAAGAGAAGACTCCTAGGTGAGGGACAGGAGTGTTGTTGTAGCAGGAAGGAGTGGACTTCTGATGATAGAGATGCACCTTGGAGGCAGCCAGTCAAACTCCATTAATAGGAGTCATAATTGGAAGGTAAAGAGGAAGCAGAGGAGGCATCAAGTCAGGGTTGAAGACATAAAGAGGCAAAAGTCATTTGAAGCAGACCACACAACTCTTGGGACAAGAGTTTTCTTCATGCTAGGGAGTATGGTGCAGGAGCACCTTGGCAAATCAAAGTTGTCCTAGAAATTTTTTTGATTTTGATTAAATTGTAATGCTTCAACATTGTATAAGGTTAAACAAGTCATTGTTATGTCATTAGGAGTGTTAAATGTTCAAATGTTATCTCTATTTGCAAAATAGGCAATGTTGTCTTTCCTAAAGTTGTAAAATGAGGAAGGTGAAGGGTCACCTTGTTCCAATTTGTTGGAAGGAAGTGGTAACTGAAAAAGACAAGTTGTTATGCCTTTAAAAAAGGCCTTGTAACCTTTAGAAACTCGGAGGTGATTGGAGATTTGTGAATGGAATGTCAAAAGACACTGTTTTCTATGTTTTCCTACAGAAAATCACTGTATTCTTGCATGGTACGGCCTAGTACGGGCAGGAGGATACTTATTTTTGATTTCAAATGAAAGTGCATTCAATCACCTTCCAGTTGCCATCGGTCTCATGCATTTTGGTTTTATTTTGAGAAAGATATTGCATTTTTGGTTAAAACTATCTAAACCCTCTGTTAGGGTAAACAATGAATGAGAAATTGTGTGTTCTTCCTTGTTAACCTTTGCATGTTGCGGATCCTTGGTGGAGAATGTCTATAGTAGCATTTTATTTCATATTCTGGAGGTCTGTAAGCAAATGATTGAGTTTTAGGGAGTGTGAGGTTCAAGTTTGGACTGATTTTCTGTTAACAGTCTGTCAAAAAACAGAGTTGAAGGACGGTTAAGAGGTATGGGTGTAGTGTGGTTAAAAAAATACTGATGGGAATGGACTTTTGATGGATGTTTAAGCTTTAATAGACCTATTTGGATGTATTCCAAGTGTTGTTTGGGAGAGTTTGAAGTCAGAGGTAGAAGAACCAATAAGCCCTTGTGTGCATGTAAGCCTATTAGGCCTATTTAGCACAGCGACAGTCCTATTTTGGATAGTTCCTTCCAAAGTAACCTACATTGATTTCTAGATATGTTTTAAAATGCCTTAATGAGGACTCAAAATAGGTTTCAGATGTTGGAAATGAGGTCAGGTTTGAAAGTTATGGTCAAAAAATAGTAAATTTTTTATTTTTAAGTTTTTGTGCAAAACGTATCAGTCCATTTTTGGATAGTCTCTTCCAAAGTAAGCTATAGTGATTTCCTGATATGTTTGAGAACATCTTAATGGGTATCAAAATATACTCTCACAGTTTTGTTTGATGAACTACCTCAAAAGATATGAGTGATTGTTCCTCAGTGAAGGGCTACAAGGTGTTATGACAGTCATGAAGGAGACAGTTGCATGCATGAAGAAACAGTTTGGTAAATGATTATTTGGGATTGAGTTAAAGTCCTTAAGGGATGAGAAGGCCTTTGATAACCTTGTTTGGGTCAGAAGAGTTAGAAAATCTATGAAGTTTTTGTGAAACTTGATGTATCTAGTGATTGGGACACATTGTTTGCAATATGCTAGTATGAAGTTGATTTAAGTTGTTCTTTTCCTCAGCATCACTAACCATGCTCTGTTCTAATTGTCCTCTCATAATGCATTGTTTCAAGACTAGGGAAAGGTAACTCCACATGGCTAGAATGCATGAGACTCATGCCCAACCTTCCGTACACCTAAGTCCACACTAAAATGGTAAGTCTAACTTGATGAAACTCACTAGAAACCCTAATCATAAACCCCTTATGTTGTTCCTTTATAAATGACCTAGTTTGCTTGTAGTCCTATTTGAGGTGTTTTTGGAATACAACTTTCACAATGCATGACAAACCCATATACCAAATAACTCTTTAGATACCCACTATTGAGATACATTACATAACAAGCATGAAAGGTATGTTTCTTTGGAACAAAAGGGTAAAAAATGGACAGTTCCTACTATCCCAAGGGCTAATTAGGCCTCCCCTTCCAAAGCAAGTATGGGAAAATACTAACCCACTCTACAAAATCCTATTCCAAAGTGTTCATTAGGTTGAAAATAGAGGGATTCAACTGATTTTAGGGATCTAAGCACCCTCCAAGATCATTTTCCAACAAATTTCAACTCTACTAATGCAAGATACTCTAACATATGAGGATATTAGGTTCAAAAGTTATGACAATCACATGAAATTACATCCCCTGCTTCTTTTATGAAAACCCATTTCAAAACTAACCTAAACTATTCCAATCCATCCATTATTGGGATATGTTGCATGTGGAAACTAGTGGGAAACCATCGATTTTGACAAAACTCTCAAAACTAGGGTTTAAGGGCTACTTTCACTAAATTAGTTACAAAATGCTTAAAACCCAATGTTATCCCCTCCAACTTGACTCAAATGGAAGGTAAGATCATCTACTACACCATTTTGATCAATTGTGCCCTTGACTGCATAGTACAGGCAAGTACTGTCTAGAGGAACAACATAAAAAATAGAAATAAAACTGGAAAACAAAGTAGTAACAAGAAAATGTTTGATAAAATCCTGCAATATTGATGAAATCTATCCAAACTTATTACAAATCAAAGGTAACACTATCCACTTCAACATTCTATGCCATTTGGATCTTGACAATATAGTACGGACATAGGGTAGACTGTAGAACAGCAAGAAAAACAGAGTAATTGCAGAAAACTATCTTTTTATTTATTTTCCTTCACAAAGCTTCATCCCTCTTCTCCCAATGGCTCTCTAGGTAAATAATGCCTGATCACAATAGTTTCAACCTTATTTCAAAGTTGCCTTTCATTCCCATCGTGGGAAAATCCTAGAAAAAAGGCATGAGCAGCTTGTTTTTAATGACAGTCATAAAAATAACCTTTTATTTTTATCTCTTCACTCACTCCACACTCTCCACTCACCCAAAACATGGCATAAAATGATTTATTATAACAATTAAAAAATCATTTTCCACCTACTCTAAACAAAGCCAAAAAAGTTCAATACAAAAATTTAAAATTTCACATGTGGCATGTGCCCCTACACCAGATTCTTATTGTTGAATATAACTATTTATTACAAAATCCTATTGGCCATATACAGACGGCCTCTAATATGCAAAATCAAACTAAACAATCCCAAAATACTAAGCTCCAGTCTATATTCTCCTATCGTCGACCTCCATACAATGTTGAATTGTCTTCTTTCACACAATGATAGCCCTCTATATTAGGTCGGTGATCTTCCCTCTTATCCCCCACGAACCCAGCCAAAACAAAGATTCAACAGAAATAGAGAAACTTTTCCCCAAGACATTGCCACTGGCAGGAAACCACAATTCCCACATTCTCCATTATGTTGGTAGCTACAAAAGAATTTATAACGGTCGCTGCAAGAGAGCACGCTAGCAAAAAAAAAGAATCGCTCAGCAGAAGCACGACCCCTCATCACATGAAAAGATTTAAAGAAGATTTATTACTATTTCCAAATTGGGTGAGCCATCAAGAATAAGGAAAGAAAAATTAGGTTCGCCAACTAGAACATCCTCAATATGCACGATTTGTGGCATTTATGATGTGTAACTGAAGATAAAAAAGCCACGACCTCAGATAGGAAATGAAAGTTTTAGAATATTCGGTAGAAAATAATGAGGACATCAAACTTGACAAGAGCCACACACACCAAAACTATAGGAAGGAAGAAAACCTGCTTTATTCACCAACAAGCCAAAATGTTAAAAAAATAAAGCCGAAAATATAAGAGTTAAGATGCCCTTGCATCATTTATTCTTCATTTGATTATATTTTTTATTTATAGTTTAAGTTAGTATACGTTAGCCTACCCTCCCAACTTATTTTACCCTACAT
The DNA here is from genome assembly GCA_027924645.1 of Cunninghamia lanceolata. Taxonomy (NCBI): domain Eukaryota; kingdom Viridiplantae; phylum Streptophyta; class Pinopsida; order Cupressales; family Cupressaceae; genus Cunninghamia; species Cunninghamia lanceolata. The sequence goes on from BSBN01001176.1 coordinate 289,814, forward strand.
TCATTACACCTATTAGGGTTTGTTCCTTGGCTACTTGATACATTCATTTGTTCCAAATTTTGACATAATTGTATGATCCTTCACATCTTATGACACATCCATACTGAAATAACTTGTATATTTTGGAATATTGTAATCAAAGTTTAAATTGCTTGGATGAAAGTATTGATTAAAGTTTATAAATAATTTCCCACTATGATTTAAATTGATTTTGTAACTTGTTATTGATTTGTGACTACGATTTGGTGAACTTTGATTTTGCTTACAATTTCTCACACAACTAAAATTTTAACCTCAACTTTCTAAGGTCATAGTTTTTAACCTTGGAATTCTAGGAGCATTTTCATCATTATCCCACATTACCTCAATTACATGAGCATTATCCTATCATATCCTATCTTATCAAGTATCTTAGATCAAACTTTACAAAGGTATCATTTACTATGTAGAAAGGAAACCTGACCTAAGGACCAGACCTAATGCCTCGGGGGCTCACCCATGATGGCCTTGCCTACGTACACGCAATGCAGAGGCTTGGTAGTTTAGTCACAAGGATTTTCAACTAAAAGGTTGACTCAAATACAATAATTTATAAGGGAAGTAGTTACACTAATCCATATTTCATTGTGTAAAAGTGGAAACAATAACTTGTCTCAAGAAGAAAAATTTATAACTTGAATCAAGATAATCAAGTCAAATTCACATGACATGAATAGCATATGTGGATGAAGCCATTGTAGACTTAACTAATGAGGTCATGTATGAAGTTGGACATTGTTTGAAAATTTGATAATTGTAAAGCATTTTTAGTGTTAAGCTATGTTGTAATTATCTACAAATCAATTTGATACATGCAGACAACAACATAGCTTAACCCAAAATGCCTTTGGGTAACCAAGTCTCCCCAATGCTACCACCTTATAGTAGAGCTTAGGTTTCTTCATGTTCAACTTTAGGTATTCGAATGGTTTATTCATGTAGCCATGTGTTGTCTAGTGGCTCAAGCATATAATGTATCCTTCAAAAGTCCTATAATTTAGGGATTATAATTTGAGATAGATTATATACATACCATTGGCATGTTTACACTTCAATTAGTGCACTAAAAGGAATGTATCATCTACTTGAGAATTCTAGGAGCCTTTTCATGGCTAAAGAGTGTTTCCATTGATCATTTGTCTAGTCATTAAATCAACATCTAATTGTACAGATAACTATTTCACCTAAGGGATTCACTTTCATTGTTAAGTACAAACTTGAAAATAAAATTTAAAACTAGTTTAAATTTGTGAGAGTAAATAGATATTAAAACACAGTGAATGAAAAAGTAGAAGTCAAAAAGTAGTAAAAGTTAAGTTCACTAGTAGAGATCAAAATTTAAAACTAGTTTAAATTTCATGTTCGACTTTAGGTATTCAAATGGTCTGTTCATGTAGCCATGTGTTGTCTAGTGGCTTGCATATAATGTATCCTTCAAAAGTCTTGTAATTTTAGGGATTATAATTTGAGATAGATTATATACATACCATTGGCATGTTTACACTTCAATTGGTGCACTAAAAGGAATACATCATATATGTTGTAAATGTTGGAGGATATACATATAGTGTGTATATGTTGTATAAATTGGAGGATATACATATATTTATTGTGTCTATTGTATGTGCTCGATAACATACATCATATACAACATATATATGTTGTATATGCACTATATATATGTTGTACATATATATTATAGGATATAAATATATTTATTGTGTCTTACTATATGTGCTCGATAACATACACATACAGATATATATATATATATATATATATATATGTTGTATATGCTATATATGAACTATATACATGCATTGTATATGTAGTATATGCACTGTATATGCATTGTATATGATGTATATGTTGTATATGCACTGTATACCTTGGGGTTGTAATGCCCCGTCATGCAACCCTAGAGAGTTAGACTAACAGGAGCAAAATTCCAGAAATATATTTTTTTTAAGCAAGTAAATGCAATAATAGTAACCAAAGATGATATCATACACAACATATAGAAAAGTGCACTTCTAACTCCTCTAGGGAAACATAACTGCATCAGTGAATAGGAAATTAAAACCACACAAGTGATATACATTATATTGCTAACATAGAAAGATTAACTTTTTCATTAACAAGATAGTTAATTTACAAAATTACAGTGCAAGATTACAAGACCGATCATGTCGGTTTACAACTGAATAAATATGAAAGTATACAAAAACACTGAAGGCGAAAAGCAATCTGGAACTAGAACACTTCTACACAAGACTTGAACCGAATCTCTAAGAAGACCAATGGATAGCTCTGCTACCCAACCATGTGGAACCCTGAGGTCCACCCCTCCGAACTAGGAGATAACATCGAGGCTCCACTAGGTCGAAGTTACAAAAATGAAACAACAACAAGATACAGACTTCTTACAGGCATTCATGATAACAAGACTACACAGAAATGACAATATTTCACCAGACAAATCAGACATCCAACCAAGATCAAACAAGAAGCCAAGACTAAACTCTAGAGGTATCAACAAAATAAAGAGGAAGTAACTGAGTTGTGTAAGGAGAGTGTTGTCACATGGTCCTAGCATGGGTTACCCAGGCTATCTACCACGAGAAGTCGGCCCCCATCTATGGTTACCCTGGTAGCCTCTCTCTAGGCACTGGCCCCATAGGGTGACACATACGGAGCTGACAAGTCCTCTCATGGAGACAAGGAGGTCGGCCTTGCCAACCAGGCCTTCTCATCCCATCCTTAGCCTGCGAGAGCACTCAAGGTAGTGGAGAGGTATCTTCCTCATCTTGATATGTGTTTTACTACCCCAACCCTCCTAAAGTTAATAGGTTTCCACTTGCTCATAACTTCCATGGGGTTACCCAGGCAGCCTCTCACTAGGCACCGGCCCCACCATAGAAGCCACTCCCTTAGCAATCTCTAAACAACAACCAAACCACCTCAAGCAAAGATAAGGTACAAGACAACTTCTAACCTTTACTCATGCCAATCACTTGCCCTTGACAATACAAATCCCATTGCATTGACATACCACTATCCGGAAACAAAGACCAAGACACCACACCTCTGGAGTTAGGTGCTAAACCAATGAAAAAGGTAACCATTATCTAACAGGGACAATGCTTCTACATTTGACACCAAGTACACATGGCATCCCTCAAGATTTACACTTCATAATTAACCATAGGCAAAAACTCCACCCCAAGAAATATAATGCTCCAATTACAAACATAAGATATGACCAAGGAGAAGATCGAGCAATGAGATTCAATGAACTCCTAATTCAAACAAGAAATCAACTTACGAGATTTAACATCAATTTATAAGAAAATTCAAGTTCACGACATTAACAACAATAGATGGTATAAACCGACAATCAGCTCAAAGTCTCTAAAATGAGGTAAAATAACATATACAATGATATCCACCATTTACGAAGCACGAAATGGAATATTACAAGCATGACTAGGAAATTAAAATTCAACAAGGAAATCAATACACTATTATTACCCCATGAACTAGAAATAATAATTCAAATCCTTCTACAATTTCCATCACAATATTTATCTACTACAATAATATATCATGGAATTCTCTACCCAAAGACATCATTACTCCCAACAATGAATTTTCCAACAAAACCATATTTGAAAACAACTTGACATAACCCTTAAAGGATGATATAAATTGACTATCATAACAAGGCTTTTACTTTCACATAATGAAATGATTTAACATATATTATATTGTTTACGTGGACATCACTACAGAATCTAGTATTATAACTCGAAAAACACAAAAGCTCTAACTTGAGATATATTTACTAAAAACAAGGTATCCTATGATAGTATGAACAAAATCACAATTATAAGAAAATATAATTTCCTATTTTAGTTTCTAATGACTATCAAATGTAACAAGAACATCTATCACTATAATTTCCTTTAAGTAAACCTACTAACTAGTCTATTCCAATACCAAATCATTATAAACCTAAATAGTGTAACTTACCATTTCTAATTAAAACATCTATAAGCAAAATCTTTCTTGAACGTTAAACCAACTACAATCATAATCAAACAACTGTAATATATATACTTTTCCGATATCACAACTTTTCCATCAATCATCTTCCCATCTCCAATTTCTAATGAACACATTCATGAGAATAGGATAAATATCTTTAATTGCATAAGTTACTATCGAAATAGACTATTTACCACAATCTACTAAATCAAACCTTTATATACCCTTACAAGCTTAAACTACAAGCTCTACATTGATTCTTAAACATCCCATTCCAAGAGCATAAGTATCTCCTAATGACATGCTACAACCTCATTCATAAATAGATCTTCTAAAAATTACATACATTTGATCTAATGCACAATTTATAAGAAAACCTAGTTCTATATTCTAGTCATTATCCATTAAATAAATACATTTAAAAAAATACACCTATATCCTTGATAAGTGTAAACCTATACATTACTAACCACAATTTCAAATAAAACTTTTATAGGCATCAAGGATTCGATCTATACCAAAAATCACTAATAGCATTTTCAAATCCAAACAAACTACTGTAACCTACAAAATTTCTGAACTTATTACCACATTCCATTTCAAAACAAAACTTAAGATACCCTAAGAGCATGGGTACCGAGCTAGCATTAAAATTCCTAACAACCATACCTATAAGAAAACATTAATTCCTAAAATATAACCACTTTCAAATGCAATTTAAAACATTGAATTTCTAATTATCATGATGCCATATGGAATACCCAATAAGCATATATATAAGGAAAGAGTAAACATTTATTTCCTATTCGAAAGAGACTCCCTTTCGAATCTACCACCTACAACGGTTACCACTAAAGGTTTGTAAAAAACCTAACAAAGAAAGATGAATTCTATTCCTAGTTGCATGGGTCCCATCGACCCTTCTAACAAGAGACCAAAACAAAAACATTCGAAACACATAACAACGAAAGGGTTGCCGACTACCTACTGAGTCAAATCAATGGCAAATTCTTATGCAAGCGACAAAATTCATTAAGAATATCATTTCGACGGCTAAGTCCATAGCCAGCGACTAAGGTCTTAATGACTACCATTCTAAACACATGACATTACATAGCTCGCAGTCACAGACAAAGGTTTTCATCACAAGTCAAAACCACTAAAAACCACAACTATCTAATGACTCACCAAACCCACAGATTTCTAAACATTCGCAAAGTTTAAATTAGAATCTACCAAAAAGGGGCTGCGAACTGAAGAAGAATCTGTGACCTATCTAAGGATAGAAATGGCAATATCCATAAAGTGTCACCAACTTCAAAGCAAAACATAATTATTTTTCTATTGCTTCTAGCTGTGTGAATTCACATGCAAATAATGAATTGAACAAATTTCTTTCAGCCATAAGAAATTTTAAAGCAAATATGAAGGAAAATATGAAGAAAACTTCACATGATTTGATTGAAATCCCATACATGATTGTAGGGTACATTCTTGTGGAGGTAGTATTGGAGCTACAAAACTTTCATCAGGGTTATAGAGAGAAAAACAAGGAATCCCAGATAAAAAGAAATATGAATAATAGGAGGACCAATTGAGTGGTTGCAAACACTAACAGGTTGCATGGAAATCAAATCTAAAGGCCAAATCTATGGGAAATTTCACCTCTATCAGAGTTATACAAATGTGAGATAAAATGCAAGAACGATAGGGAAAAGAGATAGATAAAGGCTTAACATTGAGTCATCTACTTCATAGGATTAAGATCATAGTTTAGTGTTATAGATGATTGAGCTAATGATTTCAAAAGGATAAGACAATGGCTTAACCAGAAGAATACATTTTTGAAGGAATCTACAAAGGTTGGAGCAACATTTGACTACCCAGGCACAAGACAATATAAACCACAGAGATAAATAGATTCCAATCTACAGGACATACAAATACACACACACGGAATAAGCTACAGTAGATTTTAAATTTTAAACTACAGCAATTGCAAATTTTTACAGAGAGAGACAAATCACATACCCGGATTCCTGTCCCACCTCCAAATTTCTCCAACTCCTGCAACCAATTTCCCTGTTCTTCTCCCCAATATCTTTGTCCTCCTTCCTTTAGAATACCATTTTTTTCCCCAAATAAAAATGGTTCAGTTCCAAAAGAAATGAATGCAGACATGCATCCATTACCCAACAACCCACTCCTCTGAGAAATTCAAAAGTTTGCTATAACAAGAGATTCCAAATCTTCCCATTTCAAATTTGACAACTCAAGGCATTTATTTCACATATCAAAATTATTCTGCACAAAATATATACTAATTGCCCGCAACTCCAATTTATGATATAAATACTTTAGAATAGCAGATAATTTAATCTAGACTATAATAGAATTTAACCAAGGTGTCATTCAAAGCTTTAATCTAAACTAATTATTATCTAATAACATAATAGAAGCATCATTAATTAATAATAAATCATTAAAGTATTTTCCAACCACACATGAACATATTTAAGCATTATAAAACACAACTTGACTATGCTCCAAAACACAGATTACCAAACATACAAGGCAAGGACCAAGCGACACAACACGACTCGAGACCACAACAGAAGACAATGACCGACCTAGTGGTATAGACCTCATGTTATCTACCATCATTAATACCCATTAGTGCAAGAACCCGCTCAAACCTGCTATATTAGGTGGAGTCAAGGTTCAGTACCTACAGCCTGCATCTGAACAATTGGTTGTATACGATCAAATATATATATATGTCAACACACACAGAGAGTCAAAGAATCATGACGTAGTAGGGTGCTCGAAGTGAGTAGTACTACACTGTCTCTGCTCTTGAAACAATATCATAACAACTATTATTTGAATTCAAATACCAACAAATCAAATGACACATGATAATATTAATTCACATCATAACTCGAATAATAGTAATGCCATCATAAACTCATAACACATGTCTAATTATATCAATTGAACATAGTCCATCAAGATCAAAATAAACATAAATCATAATCTACAAATCAAATGTCTCAGAACTGTATCAATGCAATGAAAGACTAACGACTATCTCCGACTGACAGAGAGCAATGCAGAACTACCACTATCACAAGTCAACAATGAGGGGGCACTACAGGGATGCCATAGTTATATCAATAAAATTTTATTTGGATGCCCAAAAACTTGCAAGAATTTGTCCTCCTTTAGGTGCCAAAATATGCTAAAGATCCACTCTTTCTTGGGATTACACAGGGGAGGTTTATCAGACTTTTACATGAACCTATGGATTGATACTGGAAAGGACTGGACCTCATCTCATGGTTAAACCATTCAATTTTCTTCATCACTATATGTGATCTCATCCATTCTTAGAGACATTCTTTTATCTCTCTTTCCAAATTTAAAGACCTCCATATGAGAATATCCTAAAACATAGGAATAAATACATCTCCTTAGTGCATGAATGATTGTTTGTAAAACCCACAAGACATAGGAAAATGAAGAAAGAATCTCAACAAATGTATTATGCTTTAAGTCACCCCATGGTTGAGTTTCAATGATAAGATTGTAGGTTGACCTTGTTGCATTCCTCCTTATCAAACCATATATTTTGGATGATTATTTAAAATTTATATAAGTTCATTTGAATGGTGTTTGGTTTATTTTGATTGTTGCATTATAACCTTACTGAGACTCTTTTGCGGTTGCCATAACTACTAGTTTTGGTACTACTTTAATTATCACATATGAAATGGGTTATTTTGTGATTGAAATGGGAAGGCTATTAATACCAATTATGAAATCATGAAGGGATTTTTCTTTTGGGAAATCATATTTCTTAATGCCCCTAGTAAAACTAAAAGAATACATTGGCTACAACTTAAATATTCATATAAAAATTTGAGTCAGTCAAAACACAATATGAACCCTTTATCTTAGCACTAATCAATAGTATAGATTGATCACCCCCAAGATCAATGACATATGTATATCTTTGGATAAACCAAAATATATACCCTTTGATTTATTGATATACAAATATTAACATGATCACTCCATGTGGATATATCTTATATGATCAAACTCACTGCTCAATATTTTGTAGTTTCATGCTTGATCAATGGATTAGAATCATTTTGACATATCTATAGATATAAATGTGTAATTGATAGGTATTGCATCTATTTATCAATAAAATAAAGACATATTTCTAAATAAAACTAACAGTCCCACTATTAGTCCCACTATTTAGACATATTTCTAAATAAATATAACATTCCTTTAATTGTGCCTCTTGAACCCATTATTCATTAGTGATAAACTATAGTCCAGATGATCCCCCTTTGAAATCAATGTCTTTGGTAGATTTGCAAATGCCTTTATGCACTGTATATGTTGTATATGCATTGTATATCTTGTATATATATATTGTATACATGCACTGTATATGTTGTATATGCACTGTATATGTTGTATATGCACTGTATATGTGTATATACACTATATATGTTGTATATGCACTGTATATGTGTATATACACTGTATACATGCACTATATATGTTGTATATGCACTGTATATGTTGTATATGCACTGTATATGTTGTATATGCACTGTATATGTTGTATATGCACTGTATATGTTGTATTTGCACTATATATGTGTATATGCACTATATATGTTGTATATGCACTATATATACACAGAAATTATAGCATATACAAAATATATAGTGCATATACATCATATACAGTGCATATACAACATATATATATGTTGTAAATGTTGTATATGATGTATATGCTATATATTATCGAGCACATACAGTAAGGCACAATAAATATATGTATATCCCCCAATATATGTACAGTTCATATACAGTGCATATGCAACATATATATGTTGTATGTTATTGAGCACATACAGTAAACACAATAAATATATGTATATCCTAGAATATACATACAACATACACACACACAGAGATATATATGTGTGTGTGTGTATACAGTGCATATACAACATATGCAACATATATATATGATGTATATGTTGTATGTTATCAAGAACATATAGTAAACACAATAAATATTTGTATATCCTCCAATATATATAGCATATGCACATATATGTATATGTTGTATATATAGCATATACAACAAATACAGCATATACAACATATATATATGTTGTATGTTATCAAGCACATACAGTAAACACAATAAATATATGTATATCCTCTAATATATACAACATATACACAAATATATGTGTGTGTATGTTGTATATATATACAACATATACAGTGCATATGCAGCACACACACACACACACACATATATATATTAAAAAAGCTTTCAATTGCATGTAAATGGGGCTCGTGTACAGTGAAAGTTACATGGTATGCTTGAAGGTGGCAAACTGTAAAAGGTGGTGGATGGCAACAAATTTGCTTGAATGAAACCCTAACCCTCTGTTGTCCCCGCCTAGCATGTCGCTATCTGCTAGAATGTTGTCAAATATGTCAGGATTTTCTTTTTATGTTTTTAATTTATCAGTTTCGGGAAAACCTAACTCGAGTGAGAAAGACTCACCCAAAAAGTACAAGCCATGTATGTGGCACATAGGCATGACATGGTTTTGGGTGAATTTAAATCGCTCGAATTTGACTCGAGAGAAAATGGCTCGAATTGTACTATGTTGTTGGTCGAAAATGTGACACATGTTTGTGCTTTTAGCCTCCAAGGAATCCACATGGCAAGACTATCCTTTTCTTTACGACTTTCATGATGTCTTTCCTAAAGAATTACTTGGACTACCTCCTTGAAGAGATTTGGTTTCTCAATTGATATAATTCTAGGATCAGAGCCTTAGTCCAAAGATCCATATAGAATGACTACAATAGAGCTTATAGATTTAAAGGATTAGTCGTAGGAACTACTTTCTAAGGGATTAATCCAACCAAGTGTGTCTCCATGGGTGCACTAGTATTTTTTGTTAAGAAGGATGGGACTTTGTGTTTTTGTATAGATTATAGAATGTTCAATAAGGAAATGGTTAAAAATAAATATCATTTGCCTCACATTAATGATCTCTTTGATAAAATGCATGGTGCAACTATTTTCTCCAAAATTGATCTCAGAGTGGGATATCATCAACTAAGAATACAAGAGGAAGACATTACTAAAACATCTTTTAAAATGAGATATGGTCATTACAAGTTAACAGTGTTACCTTTTGGGTTAACGAATGCACCAATAGCATTCATGAGTTTGATGAGTAGTGATTTTAGAGATTCCTAGATAAAACTGATCTTGTATTTCTGAATTTAATATTTTGATATATTCCTAAAATGAGGAAGAAAATTTGTATCATCTAAGGTTAGTGATGTAGTGGTTGAGAAAGCATAAGATGCATGAAAAACTATCCAAGTGTGCATTTTTTAGAAGGAAGTGAAATATTTAGGTCATGTTATCTCTACCGAAGTAATTTATGTTGATCAAAGGTAAAGACAAACACAATTTTGGAATGGCCTACACTAAAAAATGTTCATGAAGTGCAAAGTTTCATGGCATTGGAAGGCTATTGTAGGAAGTTTGTGCTACACTTTTTGAGAATATCCAACCCCATTAGATCACTACAAAGGAAGAGATGACCATTTGTGTGGTTAGATAAGTACAAAGAAACTTTCTGAATCCTAAAGGAGAGATTAAATTCAGCCCTAATTCTCAAGTTTCTAGAACTTAAGGGCCATTTTATGGCTGTCACAGATGCATTAGGAGAAGGCTTGGTTGGTGTGCATATGCATGATGGTCAAGTTGTGACTTGAGTCTATAAAACTCCATCCAAATGAATTAAATTATTCCCCACATGATCTAGAGCTTGCAATGATTGTACACACATTGCAAGTTTAGAGACATTACTTGTAGGGCAAGTTGTTTGAATTAAAAATGCATAATTTGGGACTTAAGTATATTTTTACTTAGCTTAATTCAAATGCACGCTAAAGGCAATGGTTAGATTTCTTCTCAAACTCTAATTTTGACATCAACATCTATTTTAAAGGAAAGAAAAATTGAGTGGTTGATGCTCTTAGTTAAAGACAACACATTACTACAATAACCATTGTTTAAACAACTCTTTAGGAATAGGTTTTGAAACACTCTTCAAGAGATGAATTCTATGAGAAAGTTATGTTGAACACTTAGAATATTGAGAGGGGGATGAATCAATATTCTTTTAAACCACTCACAGATTAAGCATCTAATCCATTTTCCAAATTCAATAATCATTAAAGCAGATTAAGCATAAAACATACAACCACAAACCATAACACATGAACACCATGATTTTTAAAAAGGGAAAAACCACGGTGAGGATTAGCTCACAATATATTATAACCAATTAAGGTATTACATAAATGTTCACTGCAGGTGGACTCATTGTCCAAGTGGACTCACTACCCATTGAGAAAAAGAGTAGAGAGAGAAGAAAGGATGGCTCACTGCTAGAGTAGAAAGGAAGGGTGGCTCACTGCCAGAGTTGAACTGTTACAATTGCATCTACATATGCATGGATTACAGTTCCAATGAAGCACAATCAGAATCTTCTTTCACTAATCTGAATTACAACATTGTACTACTCTATAATTACCCTATCTGCTCTATTCTTTCTCAGTTCGCATCTATAGGTACTTGTCACATCACACACACACCATTCCCTCACCTCATCAAAACATCAAAGACATCTTTATTTATATATGCTTTATTTTACGATCATCAACTAGATCATCCCAAAAGATGTAGCATGTGAAACATTTTCCCACATACTTCATGCCAAGATTTAAACTTGAAATAAGTCAGGGTGAACCTAAAATAGCTCCAATTGAACTCTTACAAAATATGTTTACCTCCTTTTAAATTTTCTTTACTCTTATCACCAATTAGGTTGACCTGCTTGAGTGTAGCGTGTAGAACATCACTTAGTTAGCATCAAACCCTAATGTGGACTGAACCAAAACATGAGACACACTCTCCTAGGTTGACGTGACTTATAGAACCTGCTTAGACAACACTCCAGCCTTTGGAATGCTCTACATCAAGTAAACTTCTTCAAGTCTACTTCATGACCAGAGTAACTCAAGTGCACACTGACTGTCAAAGCATAAATCAACAACCGGACCTCCAAATTGCCTTAAACTTGGAACAAGAAATCTTCAAACATCTATAAACACACCCCTAGATTTGTAAAGAAAAATATTTTCATGCGGTGAAATGTGAAGTACTAGAACTCGGTCTCTATCACAGTCAATCACTATCTATCAATGTAGCGATACTGAGACAAACTTATCTCACACTCTGGAAGGCTTCAAACTCTAAAAATTTGGATTTGGAATGTCCAAATGTATGCCAATACTACCTTAGAACCACAAAAGGAAATATATCATACTGGAGATATGTGGACCAAAACAAACATGTACATTGCACTGGTTAAGACTGCACTCTGTCATACCGAACTTCTTCAACATGTATCCAATATTCCAAAAATCACAAGAAGGTGTAATTCTGGATTTAGATGCTTCTAATAGTCCTTAACAACATACCAAAATTGCAGATCAAGATCTTCAACCTGTGACAAATGCAGACTAGAAAACTGTAACACTGTGCACTGAGGAAACTTAGCTAATTTTTCACCAAGTTATCTTTTAGATCAAAACCTTTTGCATAGGTAACATTGTGATTATAGAAGCATCCTGTGAGGGATATTACTAAAACCTCACAACCTAATTTTGGTCTCTAACCTTTGTTTCCATCTAATCATTGTTGACTCTCTAATCATTATTGCCATCAATGACAACACTTCTTGACAAACACTTCTTAGTATACCAGCAATGTTTCTAATACTGATATTTCCAACAATCTCTCCCTTTGGCATTTATGGAAACACATGATGTGAAAACCATCAAAACCAAATCTCTAAATGTTCTCCCCCTGAGACAAAAATTTTACACATCTGCATCTCTTCTTCAAAAGATAACTTTTTCACATCTGTTTCTCTCCCCCTTTGACATCAATGGTAAAGGATATGAACTTTGTACCAGATTTCCCTTTGTCTAGAGTACATAAATGTATACATACTAAAATTTGCTCCCCCTAAGTAACTGATTTCTATATAAACCAAAATTTCAAAAATATCTTATAACCTTCCGCATATGTACATAAGAAATCAAGACTTATTGAGATTTTGGGAGGATGTATTTGAAGATGTTCTTTAGTTGTAGTACATCTGAATCCCATCTTTCCTTAGCATACTTCAAAAAATATACATGCCCATTAATTTGAGATAGTAGATCTTCTACATTGTCTACTATGTCAAGGGCATCAGTCATCTTCCTTACCTTATCAGCTTCACTGATCAAGCCTGTCATGGAAGCTATCTTAAAACTTAAAATTTCTCTTAGTTGACCCGTTTGATCTTTTATGGACTCCTTCTGATTTTGTAATTTCTTTATACTTACATGAGCCTTCTCTATTTCATTTCTCATATTTCTATTTAGATCTTTCCAAGGATCATAAGTTCTAGAAAGCTTTACAAGTTGATTTTCAAAGCCTTCTATCTTGTCCTTTATTTCTTTTGTTGTGGGCCAATTTATGAAAACTTGATACAATGTATTTGCATCATTAATAGCTATCTTGACATACTTAATGCTATTACCTAACAAAATTTGTACTTTAAAGAACTTTTCAGATAGTTCTACTAACCTCTTACTGTCAATTTCTTCTCTAACATTTTTATCTACCAATTGTTCAAACAATTCAAAATGGCTGCTCACTGACTCCATAAGCTTTTTCATTTGCAGAGTGGGAGTCAAAGAAGTATCTCTCTTAGCTTCAAGCATGATCTTCTCAAAAGTTGTCAAGGCTTCCTCTATAATCTCATTTCTTTCAGTATGTGTCTTCAAAATTTCCTCTTGAGCAGTAGTATGGAAAATTGTCCCCAATTTTAGCTTTTGTAGAGGAGACATACAGGCCAAATTTATTTGTCCATTAGACAATGGCACTGGCAATAGATCAGAAATAGACAAGGTTTGTAGCTCTCTCTGCTTAGTAAAAAATTCTCTTATAGAATCAAAGGGTGAAACTACTAATCTTTCACCAGCAGTGTCTCTTCTCTCATCTCAATAAGACACTTGTGCAGCAGGAATCTCTGGAGGATTTTCTTTAGCAGGTGCTTGCTGCTCTATACTATTCTCCAGAATAGAAGTGTTATACACTTGTTCTAAAATATCCTCTTTCTACTTTTCCTCTTCCTCTGCATTCTTGTCCTCAATAGACATCCTCATTTCTTCATTATTTCCTGAGGTAGTCAGAGGAGGGATCACTCCTCGATCCAGTGCATTTGTAGGAGGTGGTGAAGATTGTACACTTTGTTCACCACCCACAATCAAAACTGCACTTGAAGCACCAACAACTAGGTTTATCTTCTCTTCTTCATCAGTTTCTGTGACAGTTGGAATTTGAAGCTCATTGAGCACCTTTAGAGTTATCTCTTTAGTTTCTTTCTCCAACTTCTCAATCTCTTTTCTGTCCCTAGCCATTAGAGTATTGATCTCCTTTTGGTTCTAAAATCTTTACTAAGCCTTTGAGTGGCTTTGACTTTATCTTATCCAGAGAGCCTAGGACAAAACTTCTTCAAAATAGTTTCCTTCATCTCTACATCTATAGCCATAGCCTCATCTCTTTTGGCAGTTAGAATGCTAGCTAGTCTATCAGGTAATGGTCCAAGTATGTGCCTAACTGGTGTTGTCATTGATGTCAACATATCAGTGTTGTTATTGGTGTCAACTGTGCTCTTGTTTTGATGCTTTTTTGTAAGGAGTTAGATGCTTTATATTCACCTATATAAGTGTTGGAGATCCTGACATTGAGGATATTCAAAAAATTTGCTCTTTCGGTGCAAACAATGTGTTGTAGAGTATCTTTGTCTATAGAAGAACAGTCCAACAAATTGCTTTACATTTCTTGTAGAATGAATATCTTTATATATGGATTGAAATTTATTTAGAAACATGTCTAAAGATGCTATGTTCCAAGTTTGAGCCTCTAGTATGAAGATTTGAGTTAGTTATGATCACCAGAGTGAAAACTGCTTTTTCTGTATATTTGGTGGTGACAGGGAGAATGTATTATGCTCCGCATTCCTCTGCCATTAAGTATTTTAGTCTGTGGTTCTAGAATCATGTTGGTAATAATGACAAGTGCCTTCAACTCTAGAATGGTTCATGATTTGGTGGATTGCAAGCAATCTTTTTTATGACAGTGTTATTTAAGGGCTCTGGTTTGAAGAATCCTCTTGACAATTGGTTAGAGGTTGCGCAGATGTTCTTGGTGATTACAATGTGCTTGTGGATGTCTCCTGATCATGTTCTTACCTTTGGATTGGTCTGCAAAGATAAATTCAAATCGTGGATGAAGACCATTCTTAGAAAACTTAGTGTTAACACCAGTCTTGGCTGACTTGGTTATTTTCACTACTTGCGGAGATGCATCGAAGATTGTGGAAGCGTGTCGTGGCATGGAAGATTGCATTTGAGTCCCAGCTAAGGCATAACATGATCTGCATACATATTTTCCTTAGCTAGTTTATGTATGTTTGCAATGCCAACCTTGGAGATTGTTCCAATGGTTGATGAATGCAATGTCGACCTTGATGTACATTCCAAGGTTGATGAATTGTATAAAAGCATGTAATGTGGTTGTGAAAAAGTGTGTAAGTGCAAAATGGAAAGATAGTGCAAAGGTGTAAGAAGAGAAGAGCAGAGGTGTTATATTTTGCTTCAATGGAAATGAACTCAGGCATGAAGTAGATGCTATCAAATCAGTTCACAAATCTTTAGCAATGAGCCACCCCTTGGCAGTGAGCCCTAACATTTGCAGTGAGCATTTTGGGCAGTGAGCCTCTAATTTTTAGTATTGCTATAACTTATTTATTTCTGTGGACTAATAGCCACCGTGGTTTTTCCCTTATAGGGTTTTCCACGTAAAAATTGTGGTGTCTCATGTGTTATTGTGTTGAGCTTCTTGTTTCATGCCTTCATGGTTAATCTTAATAACAATGATTAAGAATTTGATGTGTTGATATTCATAAATGGTTAAAGTTTTGTGACAATTAATTCACCCCCCCTCTTAGTTGTCCTATACATTTCAACAATTGGTATCAGAGCGAGGTTCCTCAGAGGTAAGCTTAACAGCTTGAGGTAGATCCAGGATGCCTTACAAGAAGGAAGCTCCGCAATTTGATGGAATGAATTATGCAACCTAGAAGATACACATGAAAAGCCATCTTCTTTGTATTGGTTATAAAGTATGGAAAGTGATAAAGACTAAATATACCATGCCTCAGAATGGTTTGACAATTCAAGATGAAATCAAGGAATATGAGTTAAATATAAAATCCAAAGATGCTCTGTTAAGTGCATTGACTGACACTAACTTGATAAAGGTCATGGACTATGAAACTGCTCAAGAAGTCTGGGAAAAGATGGAAAATCTGTATGAAGGAGATGAATCTATAAAGAGTGCCAAACTGTAGGGACTGAAAGCTAAATATGAAGGTTTAAAAATGGGCGAAGATGAAAACATAACATCCTACATGTAAAAGGTTGATGAACCTGTCATTGGAATCAAAAGTATGGGAGGAACTATTGATGAAACTGAAGTTGTGATGAAAATTCTCAGGTCATTGCCTAAATCCTTCGGTCACAAGGTAGCTACAATTGAAGAAATAATGATTGTGAAGAAGATTATTAAGGATCAGTCACTTGGAAAGCTTACTGCTTTTGAAATGAGAGAGTTTGGTGATGCCCTGCCAAAAATAGAGACTGCTTTCAAAGCTAGTTCTTCAGAAAAGATCTCCAAAGCAGAGAAGTACAAGGTGGAACCTGATGATGAGCTTGATGAAATTGAAGCCAACTTTGTTGATAGACTGCAAAGAGGTTCTGGTAAGTTCAAAGGTAAATTATCTTTCAAATGTTTTACATGTGGTAAGGTTGGTCATTATGCTTCTAGGTGTCCAGAGAGAATTGAAAAGAATAGAAAAAGATTTGAAAAAAGACCTAGGATCCCAAAGAAATTCTATTACGTTAGAGATCTTGATGATGAAAGTGTGATAGATGATGAATCTAATGATGCTAGTACTAGTGCAAATGAATGCTTATTTATTTCTATTAAAGAAGAACCTGTGTCTACTAATCCTGGTAGCTGTGTGAAGGAAGAAAAATCAGTGGAAGAAAGTGTTTTGGTTGTTCAGGTTGAGAAAGATAAGGATGAATGGGTTATTGATAGTGGATTCTCACATCACATGATTGGTGACAAAAGTAAGTTTATAAGTTTGGAAAAGTATGATGGTGGATTGGTTAGGTTTGGAGATGATACAACTAGTAAGATTTGTGGAAGAGGATCCATTTCTTTTGATGGAAAACACAATACTAATGATGTTCTGTATGTGAAGGGTTTAAAGCACAATCTTTTGAGTGTTGGTCAGATGTGTGACAAAGGTTATGATTTGAGATTCAAGGACAATGGATGCAAGATCATGGAAAGCTCTGGAACTATGATTGATAGTGGTAAAAAGACCAGAGGTAATGTTTATCATTTGAAACGAACTAATAATTATTATTTATTGGTTTAGACTGATGAGATTTGGCTATGGCATAGAAGGATGTGCCATATCAATTTTGACAACTTGGTAAAGATAAGTTTTGTTCAAGCTATAAGAGATCTGCCTAATCTTGTGAAGCTTGCTAACACCATTTGCAAAGAATGTCAATTTAGGAAACAAACAAGAACAAGTTTCAAAAGCAAAGAACAATTCTCTGTTGGATTGTTGGAGCTGGTTCATACAAATCTATGTCATCCCATAAGAACAAGAAGTCTACAAGGAGACATGTATTTTATGTTTCTTATTGATGGTTACTCTAGGATGATTTGGGTCACTTTTCTAAAAGATAAATCAGAAGCCCTAGACAAGTTCAAAGCCTTCAAGGCAATGGTTGAGAATGAGTTAGAGTTGAGGATCAAATGCTTGAGGTCTTATAGAGGAGGTGAGTTTACATTAAATGAATTCAATATTTTCTGTAAAGAACAAGGGATAAAAAGACAATTGTCTACACCTAGAACTCCTCAATAGAATGGAGTTGTTGAAAGGAAAAATGGACAGTTCAAGAGGCTACTAGGACTATGTTGAAGGAAGCTGACCTACCAGAAGTGTACTGAAGAGAAGTCATACATACTGCTGTGTACATCCTAAACAAAGTTCAAGTTAAAGGTAACAGTACTAAAACTCCTTATGATTTGTGGTATGGAAGAGCTCCTATAGTGAGATATTTCAACATTTTTGGTAGAAAATGTTATATCAGAAGAGAAGAAGATCTAGGCAAGTTTGATGCTATGTGTGATGAAGGAATATTCCTTGGATACTCTACCAAGAGTAAGGCCTACCGATGCTACAATAAGAGATTAAAGAAGATCATTGAGAGTGCTAATGTGAGGGTTGATGAAGACAAGGAAAGAATATTAGATCTGAGTGGCTATGAATCAGATGAACCTGCTGCTATAACAAATGAAGAAAAAGTTGAACAAGAAGACAGTCAAGATGAAGAAGAAAAGACTCTGGAAAGTGCTGCTAAGACTCCTAGGTATGTAAGAATTAATCATTCTAAAGATCAGATTATAGGGGACAAAAGAAAAGGGGTATTAACAAGGAAAAGAGCTGTTGAAGAATAGGTGAATTATTGTTTGTTTTCAAAAGTTGAACCTAAAACTGTGAATGAAGCTAGCAATGATGAAAATTGTGTAAAATCAATGGAAGAGGAGCTGATGCAAATAGAAAAGAATAAAACTTGGGAACTGGTTCCTAGACCTGCTGATAAGAATGTGAGTGGCACCAAATGGGTTTTCAGAAACAAGATGAATGAGAATGGAGAAGTAGTAAGGAACAAAGCAAGATTTGTATGCAAATGATACTCTCATGTTGAAGGAATAGATTTTGAGGAGACCTACGCTCCTGTGGCAAGAATTGAAGCAATTAAAATGTTTTTGGCATTTGCAGCATTCAAAAACTTCAAAGTGTATCAGATGGATGTTAAGTCTGCATTTTTGAATGGTGATTTGGAAGAAGAGGTCTACATTGAGCAATCGGAAGGATGTCAATTATCAAAACAAGGTGATATGATGTGCAGATTAAAGGAAGCCTTGTATGGATTGAAGCAAGCCCCCAGAGCTTGGTATGCAAGGCTAGACAAGTATTTGTTGCAATTAGTGTTCAGTAAAGGCATTACTAACAACAATTTGTATTTCAAAATCAATGATAATCAGATCTTGATTGTTGTAGTCTTTGTTGATGACATTATCTTTGGAGGCAATAAAGGTATGTGCATGAAGTTTGTAGGTGAAATGCAAAATGAGTTTGAGATGTCTATGTTTGGTGAAATAAATTTCTTTTTGGGTCTACAAATTAATCAATCAGATAAAGGAATCTTCATATCTTAGTCCAAGTATGTGAAAGAGTTGTTGAAGAAGTTTGGGATGGAAGACTCTAAACTGGTATGTACTCCCATGGTAATTGGCTGCAAGTTGAGAAAAACTGATGAATCACCTAAGACTGATTAGAAAAGGTATAGATCCATGATTAGAGGATTGCTTTATATAACTCAAACCAGACCTGATATAATGCATGTAGTTTGTCTTGTTGCAAGATTTCAAGCAAATCCAAGAGAGTCACAAGTGATGGCAGCTAAGATAATCTTGAGGTATTTACAAGGCACACCAAATCATGGCTTATGGTATCCAAAGGATAATGATTTCACTCTTAGTGCTTATACAGATACAGATTGGGCTAGAGATGTTGATGACAGAAAAAGTACAAGTGGAGGTGATTTCTTCTTGGGTAATAGATTAGTTTCATGGCTGAGCAAGAAGCAAGATTTAATCTCTTTGTCAACTGCAGAAGAAGAGTATATTGTAGTAGCATGTTGTTGTACTCAAGTGTTATGGATGAAGCAAACTTTGAAGGACATAAGAGTTGTGTATGAAGATTCAATTGCAATCTTCTGTGACAATACAAGTGCTATAAACATTTCAAAGAATCCAATGTTGCACTCAAGAACAAAGCATATATCTATAACGTATCACTTTCTAAGAGAAAAGGTGACAAAGAATGAAGTAAAGATGGAATATGTGTCAACAAAGGATCAGCTTGCAAATATTTTCACAAAGCCTCTGCCTAAGGATAAGTATCTCATAGAAAAGTTAGGGGTCATTACTCCTCCCACTCTGAACTAAGATGCATAGGAATGTATCGGTCCAATGGTGCTCAAAGTCTCATTCTTTGATCTAGATTGATGTTTTGAGGGCTACCTCTTAGGGTGAGTAGCTAGATGTTCCTAATAAAGAAAGTGTTGATAATAGAGAAAAGTTTAGTTGGATCAGAGTAGCAGCGTGTAAGTATGTGTCTTTTTCCATTGATGTCAAAGGGGGAGAGAAATCATGTGAAAAACTCAGAGAAGAAAGAGTGCAGATGTGTAAAGAGAAAGGGGGAGAATCTTGTCTTGATGGTCTTTACAATTTTTCACATCATATGTTGCCATCAATGACAAAGGGGGAGATTGTTGCAAGTACGTGACTAACCAGTGTTGTCATTGATGTCAACATATCAGTGTTGTCATTGGTGTCAACTATGCTCTAGTTTTGATGCTTGTTTGTAATGAGTTAGATGCTTTATATTCACCTATATAAGTGTTAGAGATCCTGAAATTGAGGATATTGAGAAAATTTGCTCCTCCAGTGGTAACAGTGTGTTGCAGAGTATCTTTGTCTACAGAAGAATAGTCCAATAGATTGCTCCGCATTTCTTGTAGAATGAATATCTTTATCTGCAAATTGGAAGTTATTTGGAAACATGTCTAAAGATTCTATGTCCAAGTTTGAGCCTCCGGTATGAAGATTTGAGTTAGTTATATTCACTAGAGTGAAAACTACTTTTTCTGTATATTTGGTGGTGACAGGGAGAATGTATTATGCTCTGCATTCCACCGCCATTAAGTATTTTAGTTTTCAGTTCTAGAATCAAGTTGGTAATAATTATAAGTGCCTTCAACTCCAATGGTTCATGATTTAGTGGACCGCAAGCAATCTTTGTTATGACAGTGGCTGATAATGTTGTTTAAGTGCTCCAGTTTGAAGAATCCTCTTGACAAATTGGTTAGAGGTTGTGTGGATGTTCTTGGTGATTAAAATGTGCTTGTGGATGTCTCATGATTGTGTTCCTACCTTTGGATTGGTCTGCAAAGAGAAATTTGGATCATGGATGAAGATTGTTCTTAGAAGACTTAGTGTTAACACCAGTCTTGGTCGACTTGGTTGTTTTCACTATTTGCAGAGATGCATCAAAGATTGTAGAAGCATGTCGTGGCATGGAAGATTGCATTTGAGTCCCAGCTAAGGTATAACATGATCCGCACGCATCTTTTCCCTAGCTAGTTTTGTTTAGGTCCAGACCTATTTCTATGTATGTTTGTAATGTTGACCTTGGAGATTGTTCCAATGGTTGATGAATGTAATACCGACCTTGATGTACATTCCAAGGTTAATGAATTGTATAAAAGCATGTAATGTGATTACAAAAAAGTGTGTGTAAGTGCAAAATGGAAAGATAGTGTGAAGGTGTAAGAAGAGTAGGGCAGAGGTGTTATATTGTGCTTCAATAGAACTGAACCTAGGCATGAAGTAGATGCTATCAAATCAATTCACAAATCTTTGGCAGTGAGCATTTTGGGAAGTGAGCCCTAAGGCAATGAGCCTTTGATTTTTGATATTGCTATAACTTATTTATTTCTATGGGCTAACACCCACTATGGTTTTTCCCTTATAGGGTTTTCCACCTAAAAATTGTGGTGTCTCATGTGTTATTGTGTTGAGCTTCTTATTTCATGCCTTCATAGTTAATCTTAATAATCGTGATTAATAATTTGATGTGTTGATATTCATAAATGGTTAAAGTTTTGTGACAACTGATTCACCCCCCTCTCAGTTGTCTTGTACATTTCAACAGGTAATTCATTAGATATTTCAATTAAAGATTTATTAAACATATAAAAATACCTGATAATAATAGATTCAATGGTGGTTTTGTTTTCATCTGAGCTATTATCATACAAATATTCCACTTGCTTCAAATTGCCATGCTCAACTATGACATTAATAGTGGCTTCAAATATCAAAGAGGTATTATCTTTCTTGTCTTTCTTCTTTTTCATTCCTTTTCCTTTCCCTTTTCCAAAGGGCTCTCCTTCTTCTCCTAAAATGACTTCTCTTCTCCTAAATATGAAGCCTTCTTTCTCTTTGTCAGAGATTTCTTCTTCTCCAATAGTATCAATTTTTGTCCTCTTTGCCTGTTTCTCTTCATCAGTAGGAAGAGATCCCTTTTTCTTCCAAACCAATTCCTCTTCTTCTTCTTCTTGTTCTTCTTCTTCCTCTTCTTTTCCATCAATGCCATGACTCACATAAACATCTTTGTGGCATTTTCTTTTGACTCTTCTCTTCTTTATTGGTTTAGAAGCACTGGCTTCAACATTCTTTTCTATAATAGTAGTAGGGGTTCCAGAGACCTTGGATGCACCAGTAGTGGAGGAAGAGATCCTTGTTGACTTTCTAGTGCTAGATGCAAGCTCCTTTTCATTAGATTTCTTTTCCAGTTTCTCTATAGAACTAGCCTCTTCAGCTACTTTTCTCTTAGCTTTAGCTTGTTGTAATTGTTCTTTGGTTATTCATGCCCTTTCAACAAACTCCTCAACCATTCTTTGTTCTTTCTTCTAAGATTGTGATTTGGTTTGCTCAATATGGATTTTCATTGACTTTTCCTTGTAAGTGCCAAACCTATTTTCTACAGTGTCGTGAGGTTTTCTCAGCATTAGTTCAACCAGACCTACCAGATTATCTTCTAGAACATCATATCCCATCTTTGGGATCCACACTGTTTTGGGCTCAATTGCTTCCATTAGACACTCATCTTTAGTCACCATGAATATGATAATCTTCTTATTTCTCAACAAAACTTCTAGGGATTCTTACCCTAGCTTGCATCTTTTGTTGAAACACCTTGAAATGGCCCCACAGAGCTGCATTTTATGCATCAGTGTTGCCAATCCTCTGCAGATGGTCTCTAATCTATGTAGCCACTTGGATATCTCTCAACCACACAACCTTTTGTACTCCAGGTAGCTCTTTCAAAAAGTAAAACAATAAACAAATAATGAGGGTACCAAACTTGAATAGGTACTTAAACTCTTTAGTCTTCTTTAAATTCTCCAAAAGTTGTCTGAGCAATTCATAGAGATCATAGTTTACATTCTCCTTCACCATCTGATATGTAGTGTAAATACTAGTAGCAGATACAAAGTTCTCTCTGTTTGTGAAGTAGATCTTATACCCAATAATCATAGAGGCATATTTGATTTTTGAATCCTCTATGTCATTCACAGTCAGAGCTCTCTTGTCAAATTTAGCTCCTGTGAGATTTATTACCATATCATTCTTCACAAATTTCAGAGCTAGTACAGTACTGGTGGAATATAAACCTGTCATAGCCTTAATGGCACCTTGTTGTTGATTATGTGAGGGACATCCAACCACATGAATTTGTCATGGATTCTTCTTAACACATATCTCACCCAAGCATCCTCATAACATAAAATGGGAAAGTTATTCCATACATCCAACTTTTTCTCTACTAGGGCACTAAATTCTATCTTTAGACCAAAATGATCATCTATTAACTCATTGAACCAGACTTGTCCTAACTTGACATGATTATATTCTTCCATATTCACATGAATGTAAGCCATAATGTCTTCATTGTGTAACACACCATAGGGCACATCAGAAAATGCGCCATCTGGATCCGTTTCCATAGATTTCAATGGATGCTTCTTAAATTTAGGTCTAGATCTATCTAACACATCAATCACTTGAGGCTTAAACATTTTTGCTGCTTAATTTCTTAGATCAAGAGTAAAAATCTGTAAATACCTTGATAAACACTTCTGGTTAGGGTTTGCACTTTGAAAAATGTTGAATGCAATGAATTCTTCTTCACTACACTGCTCAAGATCTCCTTCTTTGCTTGAAAGTTTGTTTGCAATGTGAATTTTCATCAAATAAAATTTCTTATAACCCCTTTTCGATCAAGACCTAATTCACCATAAATGCTCTGTTTCAAAAAGCTACTAACACTTCCACTGTAACTCATAGTTGATCTAAATTGCTCTGCAATCTTCTGTAATCAAGTATTTTCTACCATAATTTTCTTTAACTGAACAAGCATATCAATATTCAACTCATATATTCATGCTGGCCTCAATGCCACTCATTTGGAAGAGGGAGGAAAGATTTTCATTGATGCTCTCCCTAAGCCAAAGCTCTTAATTTAGTTCCTGGAGGAGACATCTACACCAGAAGGTGGTACAAACACATCCTTGACTTCAGTTACATCCTTCTTAACCCAGATCTTGTTCATCTCCTTCTTGGTTTCTGCCAGATCAACCTTTTGAACTGGTTTGTTCCTTTCTACCAGTATATCCTTCTTCATGCTTCTACTTTTGTAAAACTTTACAATATGTCCAGGCTTATTGCAATTGTAGCACACAACATTCCTTTGATTCTGACCATTATTCCTTCCATTCATTCTGGATTTGCATTGGTTATCTTTGTGTCCAAATCTATTACATGTAAAACAATTGCCATTAAAGGATTGAATCATTCTACCATTGTTATAGTCATTCATCCTTTGACTTCTGCATTCAATGGCCTTATGACTAACTCTCTTGCATGTAAAACATTGTCCAGAGAAAGATGGTACATTTTGATTCACTCTGGTCCTACATTGTGTAGCCTTATGTCCAAATTTATTGCAAGAATAATAATAACCATTGAAAGATGGGTGCCTTTGAGCATTAGGTTGTGTAACCGATGGTCTTCTAGCTCCTTTCTTCTGATTCTAGATCTGCTTGTCATTGTTCTTCTTGTTTTCAGCTTTTATGCTTGACCTGATTTTGAACTTTCACCTTTTTCAAACCCTAAGCCTTCTTCATCATTGAGATCTTTCTAACTTGCAATCATCTCATCAAGCCTTGCAAAACTTATCTTGAATTTTTCTTCATAGCTCTTTGCCTTTTCTAGATCTGATTTCATTTTCACAACTTCTTGTTCAAGCTTTGTACATTCTTCAGATTTGCCTTTCATCATTGAGTTCACATATTCCTCAATTCTTGCATTTTCTTCAACTTGTACTTTTAGACCATTCATGGCTTCATTCGCTAGCCTTAATTGTTCACCGACTTCCTTATGTCTTTGTTTGAATTTTTTGACTTGCTCTTTCAAATTTCTGATTCATTCATTTGCTTCTTTGACATTCACCTTCAAATTTATGATTTCTTCTTCAGTCCTCTCTAGGTTTTCAAGAGCAATCTTGAGTTTTTTACTATTTGCAAACATGCATTCATCTTCAGCAAGAATCTCATCCAGAGGAGTAGGAAACTTTCTAGATGCCATGTGTTCAACCTCCAAGATCTTCCTTGAGCGGTAAAGCTTCTTCCAAGGAACCTTGATTTGATACCAATTATTGAACACTTGGAATACTGAGAGGGGGGTGAATAAGTATTCTTTTAAACCACTCATAGATTAAGCATCCAATCCATTTTCTAAATTCAATAATCATTAAAGAAGATTAAGCATAAAACATACAACCACAAACCATAACACATGAACACCAAGATTTTTACATGGAAAACCCAAAAAGGGAAAAATCACGGTGAGGATTAGCTCACAATATATTATAACTGGTTAAGGTATTATAGAAATGCTCACTGCAGGTGGACTCACTGCCCATTGAGAAAAAGAGTAGAGAGAGAAGAAAGGATGGCTCACTACTAAAGTAGAAAGGAAGGGTGGCTCATTGCCAGAGTTGAACTGTTACAATTGCATCTACATATGCATGGATTACAGTTCCAATGAAGCACAATTAGAATCTTCTTTCACTGATCTGAATTACAACACTACTCTGCTCTATAATTACCCTATCTTCTATGTTCTTTCTTAGTTCACATCTGTAGCTACTTGTCGCATCACACACACACACACACACACACACACACACACACACACAATTCCCTCACCTCATCAAAATATCGAAGACAAATCTTTATTTATATATGCTTTATTTTACAATCATCAACTAGGTCATCCCAAAAGATGTAGCATGTGAAACATTTTCCCACATACTTCATGCCAAGATTTAAACTTGAAATAAGTTGGGGTGGACCTAAAATAGCTCCAACTTAACTCTTACAAAATATGTTTACCTCCTTTTAAATTCACTTTACTCTTATCACCAATTAGGTCAACCTACTTGAGTGTAGAGTGTAGAACATCACTTAGTCGGCCTCAAAATCCAATGCGGACTGAACCAAAACATGAGACATGCTCTCCTAAGTCAGTATGACCTATAGAATCTCCTTAGATAACACTCTAGCCTTTGGAATGCTCCGCATCAAGTAAACCTCTTCAGGTTTGCTTCATGACCAGAGTAACTCAAGTGCACACTGACTGTCAAAGCATAATGCAACAAGTGGACCTCCAAACCACCTCAAACTTGGAACAAGCAATCTTGAAACATCTATAAACACACCCCCAGATCTGCAAAGAAAAATGTTTTCATGCAGTGAAGTGCAGAGTACTGGAACTCAGTCTCTATCACAGTCAATCATTGTCTATCCATGTAGCGATACTCAGACAAACTTATCTCACACTACAGAAGGCTTCAAACTCTGAAACTTTGGATTTGGAATGTCCAAATGTATGCTAATACTACCTTAGAGCAGCATAAGTAAATATATCATACTGGAGATATGCAGACCAAAACAAACATGTACATTGCATTGGTTAGAACTGCACTCTGTCATACCAAACTTCTTCAACATGTAGCCAACGTTCTGAAAATCACAAGAAGGTGGAATTTTGGATTTAGATGCTTCTAATAGTCCTTACCAACATACCAAAACTACAGATCAAGATTTTCAACCTATTAAAAATGTGAACCAGAAAATTGTAACACTCTACACTAAGGAAACTTAGCCAATTTTTCACCAAGTTATCTTCTGTATCAAAACCTTTTGCATAGGTAACATTATGAGTATAGAAGCATCCTCTGAGGGATATTACTATAACCTCACAACTCAATTTTTATCTCTAACCTTTGTTGTCATCTAATCATTGTTGCCATCAATGACAACACTTCTTGACCAACACTTCTTAGTATACCAGCAGTGTCTCTAACACTGATATTTCCAACAAGTTAAAAAAGTATTCTTAGAAAATCCATAGGATTATTAATATGATGGGTATCAATTCAAGCCTAGTGGTTTATTAAGGTACCAAAATAGAATGTAAGTTCTAGACCAAGGAGGTTTGAGGATAGTTGTACTAAAAGAAGCTCACTATGTATCTTATTTTGTACATCCAGGAGTGACCAAGTTGATGGTTGACTTGAAGCCACTATATTTATAGAAAGGAATCAAGAAGGCTGCAACCAATTTTATGGTGAGATGTTTAGATTGTTAGCGGGTTAAGGCTAAACACATGCATCCTATAGGATGATTCAATTCAAGCCTAGTGGTTTATTAAGGTACCAAAATAGAATGTAAGTTCTAGACCAAGGAGGTTTGAGGATAGTTGTACTAAAAGAAGCTCACTATGTATCTTATTTTGTACATCCAGGAGTGACCAAGTTGATGGTTGACTTGAAGCCACTATATTTATAGAAAGGAATCAAGAAGGCTGCAACCAATTTTATGGTGAGATGTTTAGATTGTTAGCGGGTTAAGGCTAAACACATGCATCCTATAGGATGATTCAATTCAAGCCTAGTGGTTTATTAAGGTACCAAAATAGAATGTAAGTTCTAGACCAAGGAGGTTTGAGGATAGTTGTACTAAAAGAAGCTCACTATGTATCTTATTTTGTACATCCAGGAGTGACCAAGTTGATGGTTGACTTGAAGCCACTATATTTATAGAAAGGAAACAAGAAGGCTGCAACCAATTTTATGGTGAGTTGTTTAGATTGTTAGCAGGTTAAGGCTAAACACATGCATCCTATAGGATGATTCTATCCCCATGATGTTCCAGAATGGAAATGGCAACTAATTAGCATGGATTTTGTCTAAGGTGTTCTAATGTCTAGGAATCACCATGATATGATCTTGGTAGTACTGTACAAGCTCACAAAAGTTTCTCACTTTATACAAGGAAACTTGATAGATGGTGCATCAGTTCTTGCAAGAAGACTCATTCAAGAGATCTTTAGACTCCATGGAGTTCTATAAAAAAATATTTTAGATATAAATGCATATATGACTTCAAGGTTTTGGAAAACCTTATTTTTAGTATTAGGAACTCAAGCGAACCAAGTTTAACTTATCACCTAGAGATCAATGGTCAAACTAAAAGGATGAATCAAGTGTTAGAAGATATATTACAAATTTGTTGTATGGACTGACAGTACAAATGGGAGGAATACCTACCATTAGTTGATTTTGCATATAATAATTCATATCACTCTTCTTTGAAAATGGCTCCATTTGAAGCATTGTATGGCAAAAAATATACAACACCCATTAGTTGGGATAGATTGTAAGATAAGGTGTGCATTGGGCCATAAATGTTAGTAGATATGGAAGAGCAAGTCAAATTGATAAGGAAAAGGTTATATAAAACCAATGATAGGTGGATGAGTTATGTCACCTTAAAGTGAACTACAAGATAGTTTTTTGTGGGAGACAAGGTTCTTCTTAGAGTTAAACCACACAAAAGTTTGATTAAGTTTGGTAAATCAGCTAAGTTAGAACCCATATATGTAATCCTTTTCAAATTTATGGAAGTCATTACCCTAGTTGCATACACATTAGCATTATTTCCTTCTCTTGCTCAATTGCATAATTTCCTTCATGTGTTATATTTGAGAAAGTATGTGGCAGTTTTTGCTCATGTTCTTGATTGGATCTCTTTATAGGTTCTGGACCAAGGAGTGGTAATGGTAGTGCCTCTCAAAGTGCTCGAGTTCACAAGATCCACTTGCATAACATATAAGTAGCTCAATGCAAGGTCTAGTGGGACAAATATTCATAGGAAAGTGCCACATGGGAGAAATATGAGGAGTTTCATAAAGTTTTACCCCATCTTTTTGCATAATAATTTAGACACTTAATGTTTTAAAAATAGACTTTTATTACCATGTTTAATTAAGCCATCAGGACAATGACTTTTTCTAGTGTAGAAGGATGTCACACCCCATTTTTTATCATTTATTTTGGACATATTTTAATGATTAGATAACCGAATGAAGTGTGTGAATTTAATATTTTAAATATTTAATTATGTATTGCACAATGTTATGACGGTTGATATTTCATTGTCTCAATAGAATATTCTTAAATTGATGTAATAGTTGATTATGCATAATATTTGTACTCTTTGTCATATGCAGTTGATGTCTTATTTGATTCATGACTATGATTTTGATAATGGACTAACTACCATTTATTTTGGCATGAGGTGGATGCAGGATAGTATTTCCCCCTTCTATGTTTTGAGGGAGAGTATCATCCAAGAGAGGATGAGAGATAGGAACAACACGATAAATGAACCATGTTTTCCGAGAACCTAGACATTGCACAAGTTTGTGATTTGGCTATTAGATGATGCATTATGGGCATGTAGAAGTGTATTTGAGTCTTGTCCAAAGTTAGGGTATGGAATCTCTGTTATCTTCATATAGTTGCATTATGCAACAATTGGTATAAAGTTTAAAGTCATATGAAGTAGATTCTTTTATTATTTAATTTGATAATTTGGAGCTAATTTATTTTGAGTTAAGAATATTTGTATTTATATGCATCCATTCATACGATTCCAATTATTCAATAAGGATCTTGCACTAGTGCACAATTTCATTACTATTCTATTATTAGCATGAGTGTTCATGGCCTCGGTGATGGGAGAAGACTTACTAAGAGAACATTATGGCAATTAAAACTTCCTCTTAGTGGGTGTAGGAAGTAGACAAAGAAATTTTTGAAGGAAGAAGGGGGTGTATGGAAAAATCTACATTTTCTTTCTAAGTCAAGGCGTAGCATTTGGACAGGAGAACTTTGTATGCTATTTGGGCTCCAAAAGAATAGAAGCTTCAAGAAGGGGCCATTCTGAATAGGTATGATGTAAAATCCATTTGAGAATGTGTGAAATCTTTATTGAGAGAAAAAACTAGAAAATTATATCAGCATTTCTTTGTTTTATAAATGAAATTAGAAGTGTGGGAAAATAGAATAATCCCTATGAAATGTGAGTATATATATATATATATATTTCCCATGCTAGTTTATTTATACCCTGCATTATTGACTTTTTTGGATTGGGGTGTGGAGTTCTGAATACATGTAGCCGGTGTTTGCAAATGGTCTTCATTGTGAATATCTATATTTGATCATGTATATATAGATATATAGACATATATTTATATCTAATGAAGATATAAATATATCTATATATTTATATAGCAACCATAATAATATACTTATTTTTACCAGTCACTCTTTCATAGAGTTGAGTTGTTCATAAGGTTTTAAACCTACCCTTACATTTGTTTTAAATTTGTTGGGTCTATGTTATTCTTTGATCGATATTTTACCCAAATATTAAACCATTTTAATGGTTGTTACAATCCTTAAATTGATATATAATTACTCTACAACCAGTGGTAAGATCTTATTTTTCTTTGAGACATTTTGACATGCAAATTGCAAGCCATTATTTGCATTGACTCAATGAGTCTCTGTTGTTAGATTTATGTTATCAGTCACTTTTCTATGGAGTATTTTGTCAATAGTTAAATGCTATACTCAGAGCATTGATGAGGCATTATGGTAAAATGTATATGCACTTTGTGCATGCTTTTTGTAGTTTATGAAATCAAAGCTTTCATATGTAAATACAAATTTGTATATTCATATATTTATATACAATAATATATATAGGATTAAAATGTTGATATTGTTGTCCACAAAGTATACCATTATTCATAATATGAATTAGAAAAGAATAAATATATATGCTTTAGTTGTATTTACCCTAGAAGATTGATTACATAGTAAATGCATGGTATTGTTGGAAGTTTGTCATTGAAGTTTATGTGTTGGTAACATGAGCTAAATGGAGAGACTGATGGATATAGCAGAACATGATAGTATATGGATATGGTGTTGTCATTGATGACAACCCATTTCAGGGAAGTTGTAGTGTTGTTCAAGAGAAGACCAAAGTACCAATTATTCTACAGATTTGTCTAAGTCCTGGAGTACTGTCTTCAATGTTTAGATAACTAGTTTTTGGGTCCACAATGCTTCACTATGAAGAATCTTGTCATGCAGTTGTAAGGTAATTTTGGTACATACTGAAGGAGTCTAAATCCAAAGTTTCAAGTCTTGAAGTCCTCCACAGTAGAAGATAGAGTTGACAGAGTATCAGACTCTGTAATGATAGTATAATTTGGTGGTATTAGTGGTATGTTGGAATGCTCCGCATTCCACTTCAGATAAATATTGTGCTATGCAGTTTTGAGAATAAGCTTATAGATGTTAGAGATATGTGTTCTCCAAGTGGTAATCTTTTTGGTGGTCTGTGCATTGAGTTCTAAACAAACAGATTGGTTCATTCTATTGTTACTTCACCAGTGGTGCTGACCCAAAAGTTTTGTAGTTGTATGGAATTGAATTATGTATGGAGCAGAAGTATGGGAATAATTATAAGTTATGTTGACCTATCTTAATGAGTTACATGCTTTGATTCTCTCTGCAAAGCATATGGGATTGAGTTGTGTACCGATAGGTCAAGGAGTCACATGATACATCTATCATGTTGACATGTTTGATGTTTTTCTTGATTGTCGTATATAAACAAGATTGATTTCTTGTGTGAAGTAAGAGAAGAGGAAAAATAAAAATGTATGTGTGTAAGTGAAATCTGATGTAGGGAAGGATAACATACTTGGTTGTGGTGAAGATGAAGTGTGTTAATTTAGTATTATGAGCTTCAGTGGAATTGTATCTTCAGCATAAGTCAGATGAATTACTAACAATTCATATTTGGTAGTGAGCCACCCCTTCTTCTATGTCTTTTTATTCAAGACAGTGAGTCCTTTGGCAGTGAGCCACTTGCAATGAGCACTTCTCTTTTGGACAGTGAGTCCACCCTTTTGTAACCAGTTATATTATAATATATTGTGAGCTAATCCTCATCGTGAGTTTTCTCTTTTTGGGCTTTCCACATAAAAATATGGTGTTCATGTGTTATGAGTTTTGATTGTTGCTTTCATGCTTTCCTTTATTACTACAAATTAAATATGGTATGTGGAATGAATGTTTCAATGCTTAAGTGGTTTCAAGAAATACTGATTCACCCCCTCTCAGTATTTTGAGTGTTCAATGATTGGTATCAAAGACTGGTTCCTTGGAAGAAGCTTAACCAGTTGAGGAAGATCTTGAAGTGTGAACACATGGCGACTAGGAGATATCCTATCCCTCCAGAAAAAATTCATGTTGTGAGATTTACTAAAGAAGACTACATAGTTGAAATGAATGGAGAACTCAAATTAGTCCTTGAAGATCTGGAAAGAGCTCAATGTGAGAATAGAGATCTGGAAGAAAATATTAAGGAAGAAGATGAATGCATTAGGAAATTGAGAGAGAAAAATAAGAAGTTCAAGGAAAGATGCAAGGAAGTAAATGAACAGATTAATCAATCAAATGAGACAATCACCAGTTTGAAAATACAAATTGAGGAAGGAAAAAGGATTGAAGAATGCCTAAATACAAAACTAAAAGACAAAGTTGAAGTATGTTCAAGGCTTAAACAAGAAATTGTGGTCTTAAAGGCAGAGCTGGAGAAAGCAAAGAATCAAGAAGATGAAATGATTGTGGTCTTAAAGGCAGAGCTTGATGAAATGATTGTAAATCAAAAGGCTCCTAAGGATAAAGAAGGACTAGGATTTGAAAAGGGTGAAAGTTTAAAGGCAAATCAGAATCCAAATAATGCTGAAAAGAACAATAACCAAAGGAAGATTGAATATACGAAGAGTAATAATAGATAGGTCTAGAACCATAAGAAATTTTTCAAAAGGCCACCTATCAGGAAACTAGTTGCACAAAGGTACTTTGGTTACTGTTACTCATGCAATGAATTTGGATATAAGGCTAGGGAATGTAGAAGAAAAATGAATCAAAATGATCAATCATTTTCTGGTTAGTGTTTTGCATGCCAAAGATTTGGTCATAGAGCTAGTGAATGCAGAAATCAGACGATGAATGGTTACAAAAATGGTATGATGTTTCAATCCTTCAATGGTTATTGTTATACATGCAATAGATTTGGGCATAAGGCCAATCAATTTATATCTAGAATGAATGGAAGTAAGCTTGTTCAAAATGTCAGATGTTACAAATGTGATAAATTAGGACACACTGCTAAGTCTTGTAGAAGTAAGAATGTGAAAGTTGATTCGGTAAAGAAGAGTGATCTAGTAAAGAATGTGGATCCTATAGAGATGAAGGAAGAAATGGACAAGGTCTAGAAAAAGAAAGAAGAAAATAAAGTGAAGGATGAGGCTGTGCCATCCTCTGGTGCAGATGTTTCCTCCAGAAACTAAGTAGAAAGCATTGGCTTAGGGAGAGTTTTAACAGACAAACTTTAAGCCCCTAGCAAAGATATGGTGTTGATGCTCTCAGCACATAGATATGAGGTGTAGGTTGATATGCTTGACCTATTAAAGAAAATACCGATGAAAAATGTCTTGTTGTGGAAGTTTGCAGAGCAATTGAAGGTGACTATGTATTACAGTTGGGGTTTTGATAGCTTTATCAATCTGAGCATTGAATGTGATTTAGGTTTTACAAAAGGGGTTATGATCAATTTCACTTAACAAAAGATCATTTGCAATCAAACATTTGAAGAGAGAAGAGCAGTGAAAGAATGAGGCAAAGCTATTTAGAATTATTGCACACAAAACCCTAACTAGAAGTGATCAAAAGGTATTTAAATACTTCTATCTTTCCCTAAGTTTTTCAGAAGTATCCTTGAAAAAGTTTACCCCACAAGTTGTATAGGTTGTGGACCGACCCCATCCAAAGTTCAAATGACATCCTTTCAAATCTATGGAGCTGGATCCATATGGTGCTTTTTTAGTTGTTACATATGGTGTAATGCATACAAAGGATGTGAGGATCTATATCCACACAAATATGGGAGAACATAATCATGAAAAATTGGGAGAAGTGTGGATGAATGAGCTAATCGATGAAAATTTTGAGCTGAAACATGAATTCAGGGCTTTGATAGAGAAGAAACAAGATGTGTGGAATGACTTGTTTTACTTTATTAGAGATATTCCTAGAACAAAGAACATTGTATGGTTGAGTAATAGTCTAGTTGCAATACAAATTAGAGATCATTTAAGAAGGTTGGGCAACTTAGAAACCCAGAAAACTGCATTGTGGAGTTTCTTCAAGAATTTTTAGGAGAACATGCAAGCAAGTGAAGGAATCCCAAAAAGGGTTGTAGAGAAATACAAGAATGACATCATTTTCCTTGTTAGCAAAGATGAGTGCATTATGGAAGCAGTGGAAGCCAGAATAGTCTAGATTCCAGAAATGGGGTATGAAGTTGCAGAAGACATAATCACAAGTCTTGTAGATTTAATGTTAAGTAAGCCAAAAGATCCCTCTGAAGATAGATTTGGAACTAATGAAGAGAAATACACTAAAGTGCACTTGAAGCACAAAGAGAGGGAAATAAGGAAAAATGTTGAGAGGATGAGGACTAAGTTAGAGGAGATAGTGTCACCAAAGAGTCCTGTGAAGAAATCCAAAGGCATATCTGCTCCTCTAGAAGGGTCTCTTGGCACAAGAAGGTTGGCAAGGACCTCTACCTCTTCTCCTACTACTCCAAAAGCCTCCAGAGCCACACCTTCAGCAAGTTCAGAAAATAAAGTAGCATCAAATGCCTCTGTACATCAACAGCCTCCCAAGAAGAGAAGGGTAAAAGAAAAGGCTACAAGAGAAAAATACATCAATCATGATGATGATAAGGAAGAAGAAGAAGAAGGACCTAAGTTGGTCTAGAAGAGGAAAAGAGTGCCTTGAGCATCCAGAGAAGAGACAAGTGCCAAGAAAATAAAATTTGACCTTATCAACATAGAAAGTGAAGAAGAAGTCGAGAAGGAAAAGAAAGGATTTATCTTTAAGAAAAGGGAAACACAATCCAGTGAAGGAGAAAAATCTCCCAAGGGTAAAATCAAGGGGAAGAAGAAAGACAAATCCCCTCCGGTAAGGGAACATATCCGGGTGCTGCCACAATAATGGGTTACACATTCTGGGACATCCTGATTTTTGTTGAAATCACATATTTTTAGAAATTATAATGATTTAAGCCTTGAAAGGTTCCATTTAAAGGATTTTAATTGAAGAGGCTTTGTTCAAACCCCCTTAGATTCAAACCCCCTTGGATAGAACCCCACTAGTTTTAAACCATACCTATAATGGAGTCTCCTCTACACCTATCAAAATGTTGAAGAAAAAACCACTTTTGATTTACCTTTTGGGGGATCAAATGAATTCATTTAAAATTTATGTTCTATAAGTATGTATTCCTTATTATAAGCTTCCCAAAAAGTATAATTTTAAATATATTTAATTTAATTATTATATTTATTTTTTAATTTCTTGTGCACGTAGGTTTTTCACCGAACATCAAGTTCCCTGTTCTACACACATGGAAAATTAATAAATTAGTGAAAACAAATTCTGAAAAATATCTATGCCCTAGGTATTGATGTCCTTGTTTCAACAAAAATAAATAAAATTGAATTTTGATACATACAGAAAAAAGTTATCTTTTACGGAATACGCCTATGTCTAAATTATAATTGGTTGACTTCAAAACTTAATTAAAAAATAATATTCAACAAAACATTATGAAACCAAATGCATGCCCTATATATCAGTGTTACCAATCTAAATTAAAAACAATTATAATTTTATCCTTTGTAGAAAAAAAGTTATGTGCTACAGAATACACATCACTTTAAAAAAATGTTGTTTACTATTAAAAACTAGTTATCAAAGGAGACACAAAATTTTTTACAATTTAACTCCAATTTTTTTTAAAAAAATATATTTAGAATCTTAAAACAAAATCTCACAAATCAGTAGTTCGCATCATCTTCAAATTCCTAATGGTTTAGCAGCTATAGGTGTCAGAAAGTGAAGATTTAGTTCAAAATGTTGATTTCAATATCAAGTTTGGCCAAAAAGTGTAACCCATTATTGTGGGATGAACCATCCTTCTAAAGTTAGATGCTTTGTTTGATAATATTTCAGAACATGGTTGTTTAAAGGAGACAACAGAAATGTACACTAAATCAAATAATGAGGATAAAGCTAATATTGAGGAAGTTATTGTAAAGTATATGATTATATATAATATTGGTTTAAGTGACATTGAGAGTCAGCTTCCGGATCACTTAAAATAAGTTATGAGTGCTAGAAGACTAAAAGTGGTTGAGGAAGATGCAAAAATTAGAACTTTTGTCTTGGAGAAAGTTGGTTCCACTCTTATTGATGAAGATAGATCCAACTTGGCTCAAATCTATAATAGAGAATTTAAAACAAAACAGAGAGTTAGTACCTTGATGAGTAGAGATAAGGATGACATAGAGAAACTAAAAGATGAAACATTGCAAAAGGTTGCAAATCTTGCCATGGAATTGATTAAAGAAGATGAAATACAACATGATGTATCAGCTCCAGAAATCAATGAGCATGCTGCTAAAGACAATTTACAAGAAAATGTTGTTACAGATGATTCTCCTCTGGTAAAAGAAAATGTTGAAGGAGAGAAGAATGATAATGATAAGAGTGCCCCAGAGAAGGAAAAGGATTAAGATGAACAAGAGTTGTCTCCTTTGGATGTGCAGAACACTGTAGAGCAGAAGGATAAAGAAGAGCTAGAGAACCGAGAGAAACCTGAGGAACAAAAGAATGAAATTTTGCCTCCTCTGGAAGATAAAAAGAATGCAAAGGAAAAGAAAGCATACTATGGAGAGAAAGAGAAAGAGAAAAAGGATGAATCCTCCAGTGCATTTGGAGATTCTTTGAAGAATCTATTGGATATACAATTTTAGTTTCAACCTGTAGTGACTGCACAATTACTACAAGTTCCTATACAGCAAGGACAGGTTGACATGGATAATATATCTCCTTTGCATAAACTACAACTTGGTGATGCATTTCATGCCTCTGTAAGAAAGGAAATCATACAAACTCACCAAAAGAGTGCTGAATTAATTGATGAAGCAGTAAAAGTACTACAAGATAGTCTTCTTGGTGTAAATATTGACAATTCTTTATCCGGTGTAGAACAACTGAGATTATTGATTGATTTCTTTAAGGAATACTCTACTGGATTAGAGGAGAAATTGGAAAAGGAAGTGAATCAGAAGATAAATAAAAAGAGGTTGATAGATGTTTCCAACAAATGCATTACTTCACATGATAAGCTACAGAGCAATTTTAAAGATATTCAGGATAGTGTGGGAGAAGCAAAAGACTTATACCAATTTTGTTTGACATGGCCTATTTCCACCAAAAGAATAAAAGACCACATGGACTCAATTGAGTCTCAGATTTCTCATACCTCCTGTGTTTATGATCTGATGGGAGATGCAGATGGAACAACAAGGCTAATAATTGAGAACCTACATGGACAGTTCTTTTAGTTACAACAACAAAAAGAGAAGATAATTATGAAGTGATGTAATCTCTGAGACATTGTAAGTGCAAGGCTTACATCTCTGACCAGAATTTTGACTGATGCGGAGAAGATGTTACAACAAAATCTGGTACCCAATTCTCAGGAGGAAGGTGAAGAATTATATGTGAAGCTTGAGAATCAGTGTGTAGAGTACTTTCCTTTGCTAAGAAGGAATCGGAAATAGCAAATAAGGATCTAGAGGCACACCTTGCAAACGTAAAGGACTCCAATCAAGGTAGTTTGGCCTCCTCAAGCTAAGTTGTACATTTTTGTTATGTGTAAATAACTTTCCTTACTACAATGTACATATGCGGAGTATATATTCTTGATAACATTGTTAAAAAGAGTCTCTCAGATGTAAATTGTTGAGTATAAGGGTGAAGCAGTACAGGGGAGTGAGTCTCATGTACATATAGATGTATCTTCATAAGGGTAGAACTATACTTGTCACCTAGAAATTTTGACATTGAGGACCTCTTTGCCCTTGATGTCAAAGGGGGAGAAGATTGGAGAAGCTTAAATAGTGTTGCCATCAATGACAAAAGGGGAGATTGTTGGAAGTTTGTCATTGAAGTTAATGTGTTGGCAACATGAGCTAAATGGAGAGACTGGTGGATATACTAGAACATGATAGTATATGGATATGGTGTTTCCATTGATGGCAACCCATTTCAGGGAAGCAATAGTGTTGGTCCGTAGAAGACCAAAGTACCAATTATTCTACAGATTTGTCTAAGTCCCAGAGTATTGTCTTTGGTGTTCAGAGAACCAACTTTTGGGTCTGCATTGCTCCGCTATGAAGAATCTTGGCATGCAGTTGTAAGGTAATTTTGGTACATACTGAAGGAGTCTAAATCCAAATTTTCAAGTCTTGAAGTCCTCTGCAGTAGAAGATAGAGTTGACAAAGTATTGGACTCTGTAATGACAGTATAATGGCAGTATTAGTGGTATGTTGGAATGCTCCACATTCCACCAAAGATGAATATTGTGCTATGTGGTTTTGAGAATATGCTTATAGATGTCAGAGATATGTGTTCTCCAAGTGGTAATATTTTTGGTGGTCTACGTGTTGAGTTATGAACAAACAGATTGGTTCATTCTATTGTTACTTCACCAATGGTGCCAACCCAAAAGTTTTGTGGTTGTGCAGAATTGAATTATGTATGGAGCAAAAGTATGGGAATAATTATAAGTTATGCCAACCTATCTTTATGAGTTACATGCTTTGATTCTCTCTGCAAAGCGTATGGGATTGATTTGTGTGTCGACAGGTCAAGGAGTCACACAGTACATCTATCATGCTGATCTATTTGATGTTTTCCTTGATTGCAGTGTATAAACAAGATTGATTTCTTGTGTGAAGTAGGAGTAGAGGAAAAATAAAAATGTGTGTAAGTGAAATATGATGCAGAGAAGGATAAAATAAGATTGTGGTGAAGATGAAGTGTGTTAATTTAGTATTCTAAGCTTCAATGGAACTGTATCTTCAGCATAAGTCAGATAAATTACTAACAGATCATATTTGGTAGTGAGCCTCCCCTTCTTCTATGTCTTTCAATTCAGGGTAGTGAGTCCTTTGGCAATGAGCCACCTGCAGTGAGCACTTATATTTTGGACAGTGAGTCCACCCTTTTGTAACTAGTTACATTATAATATATTGTGAGCTAATCCTCACCATGGTTTTTCCCTTTTTGGTTTTTCCACGTAAAAATCTGGTGTTTATGTGTTGTATTTTGATGGTTGCTTTCATGCTTTCCTTTCTTACTACAAATTAAATATGCTATGTGGAATGAATGTTTAATGCTTAAGTGGTTTTAAAGAATACTAATTCACCCCCCCGCCCTCTTAGTATTCAGGGTGTTCAACATGTATTACATAATGTTATTCCTTGTTGCTATAAATTCACAATGTTAGTCAATCATACAAAAGTTTATAGATAAACCTATAGTTATATGCATTCTAGTATATTCCTATAGGATAATGCATTTGAATTTTTACATGGAAATGATTGTTATATCATAACTTGAACATAAATATAGATAGTGAATTAGAACACCAAAACATTTATATATTCAACTCAAGGGCAAGGTATACCAAGGGTTTAGTAGTTAAATGGTAATTTGTTAAGATTGGTGTGTTGATCTATAATTATGTGTTACCATTTTATGGTTTTTTTATCTAAGTCAAGCAAGAGATTGAAGTGATGTGAGTAGATGACCCACATCTATATGTGATTTATATTTAAATGCTTTAGCCAAAGTGATGCTATAGTTGTATGCATTGTCAGTTCACTATATTCATAGGTTACATGTAGTTAGAAGTCATGATTAGCTACAAA
Source organism: Cunninghamia lanceolata (assembly GCA_027924645.1). NCBI lineage: Eukaryota > Viridiplantae > Streptophyta > Pinopsida > Cupressales > Cupressaceae > Cunninghamia > Cunninghamia lanceolata. The sequence continues at coordinate 330,226 of BSBN01001176.1, forward strand.
CTATCTAGGGACTGCATGAATAACTACATGCACGATGGATGTGTACATATTTTAAACTTGGTTTTTAGATTTGGTTATAGTTTCACTATAGATATCCAAGGTATCTATCACCCTCATTGAAGGGTTGGGCCACTTATGGAAGGAAGATGAGCATTGGAGGTAAAGTGCTTGGGTAATGCTCTCCCTCCTATAGATTGACAAACATATCTCTTGCACTCGGTTAGGATGACCATGAATATTGTATCACCTATGAAGTAAAAAAATGTGTATAACTAATGATTAGTGATAGGTTGATAGGACCGTAGTCCTAAACTAATTTTGTATTAGATTATTGTTGTAAACTTGAATCATGATGTAATATGAACTGATGTAATATTAACATCATTATATTTGTATTCTGAAACTTTATTTTTTTAAAAAATTTAAAATTGTAGCATTTGTGGATAATTTTCCTATAAATTATTTATTAAAATAGTATTATTTTTGGTGGCTTTTTACATAGATTTATCATGGAAATTGGCATGTGAGTGGGTGTGAGTTACATTTTGGACACCAAAGTTTGAAATGCATATTGCTAGTCACCTTCTTACGGCCAAGGTATTTGTCCATCAGGGTTCAAGCCTATCTTCATAATTTTAAGAAATTGTAAAATGTCACTTGAAGTCCAAAGTCCAAGGTTTGAGTCATAAGTTCCTCAACATTTAGTGTTCAATTTTGACACAAAGTCTAATTTTTGCTTGTAGTGCAAAATGTTGATAAAAATCCAAAGTTTAAAGTGCATAGTGTGTATCAAACTCCAAAGTCTAAATCTTAGACCTTGGGTGATTAGTGCTTAAAGCATTCAACCTTGGCATGTTTTATACGGTGTTGATTATACCTTGAGATCTGATATACCTAATGCAGGTCAGATCCCAAAGTTTGAGGTCCTCAATTTTTGGCCTTGAAGATTGAACTAGTTATGCAGGATGCAACTTGTACCTAGGATGAAGCCCAAAGTTTGAGTTAGTTTGGGGACTATGTAATTTGGGTTCTAAAGTCTAAATGTGTGCATATTTATCCCTAAAGTTCAATCCTATACATTTGTGCTCCTAAAGTTTGAACTAGGGGAGATTGTCCCATTTCTTTCTGCATTCAAAGATATCAAGGGGTGGCTTGTAGAATGAGGTTCTAGGGTTTGTGTTTTGGCACAAAAACCCTGATCTTCCTCTAGTTCTCATTGGGTGAGTTAGTCATGGTAACTCTGTACCCTGGTTAGTAATTCTTCCACTTTTTCACCATAATTAGTGCATTGGTGTGAATGTTAGGTGCATCATGACGCTATTGTGTTGTGGCACCTTGTGCATGTAGGGGTGCAATGTAGCAAGCTCAATGTTTCTTTTATATTGTAAAAATAATTATTCATCTAATTTTTGTTTGTTAATGTCTTAGGCAAGAGCTTGGGACATTACAAAGATAGAGTAGGAGAGATAGAGATAAGAGATATAGAGGGAAAGTGAGATAAAGAAAAGACATTAATTTTTGATTAGCTGTTTCATTCTAGAACAATCCAAAGATGACATGTGTCCATGGGGAGTTGTGCTTAGGGAAGTGATGAGATACAAACAACCTCATCCCAACAATGGCCTAATTACCCTTTAGTGTTGATAAACTAACCCAAAATTTATGCCAATTTATTAATCTAATGATAAAAGTTGTCTATTTTTGAAAGAATTATGTATAAATCTTCGTTCTGAATTTGATCAATTTTTACCACTAATATTGACAGGTTTTATGAAAGATATGTTATGTTCTAGTAGATTTTTGGAGGCAATAAAGTGAAGGAGATGGACATTAATTCAGATTGGAGTCAACAACGCCAGAAATTCAGGAGAAGTATAATTACAGGACTCTAGTTATTTGTGACATATCCATCCATTTGGCAGTTATTTATATTTCTGTTATTTCAAAGACAGTGAGACATTAAAATTCCCGCTCGGAGCTTCTATTTTATGGCATTAAAAAGACATCTTGTTTAGTTAATTTTTCTATTATCTTGTTATAAGACTTTTGGCGGCAATAATGGGCCACCCTAGATTTTAAGATTTTAGAAGTGATAAAAACTATCTCTATTTTTCAAATTAATATACTATGTGAAGTTAGGGAAAAACACTCTAAAAACCCTGCAAACAATATTTTCCAAACCTAACTACCCAATGGAGCCCTAAACAACCTAGAATCAATGCAAATAAAGCATGAAAGATGAAACCCAAAGCTAATAGTGCAAATCCTCCATTGTTGCTATCAAGCTTTGCTTCTTAAATGCACTCAAATTTTGCAGACCTGCAAGTGCTATGAAGATCTCAAAGGTTGACAAGGGCAAAGTCAAATTGTGCAAGTGGTAAGATGTGAAAATGAGAGGGTGAGGGTGGTTTTATAGAAGAGGGAATTTGAATGAACAGCTGTGATGAAGAGTTGACTTGGAGCCAAAATCAAGGGTTGATATTGATTAGCGTTCCCAGCCACTAGAAGACAAAGGATAAGTTTTTATTAGAGGAAATGGTGAGGTGGGAAATGATTTTAAATTAAATAAATTGTATGCATTTATTTAATTTATTTGAGGAAGGGGTAATGTAATGGGATTTTAATTAAATAAATGGGGACTTATTTAATTAAGGTAAGGTTGATAATTTAAATAAATAGGTATTTATTTAAATTAAAAAGGGAATGTGGATGTTGGAATAATGAATAATTAAATAATAATTAAATTATTTAATTATAGAGGAAATTAGAAGAAAATAGCTTAAGTAATTAAATAAATAAAATTTATTTAATTAAAACCGTAAGAGAGGAAATGAATTAATTAAATAATTAAAATTATTTAATTAATAGCAGAATATGAAACTAAGATGAATTATGTGCCCAAAAATGATGTTCGCAGGCCCAGGATATTTTTAAGTGTCTACATTTTGCCCCTCTTTGATATAATGTCAATTATGACGTTGTATCAAAGAAAATTTGAGAAATGTGCTCTAAACATGCCCCAACATGTTCCAAGTGAAGCGTGATGACCTTATGCCCCCTCAAGAAAATTTTCAAATTTTCTAAAGAAAAATTCAAAAAATTTGGAAAATTTTTCAAAAAGTTGTGCAGGGTGCCCCAAGGTGGTCTAGGAGTGCGAAAATGGCCATAAAAGGCTCTCAGAGCGTGAAAAGAAGCCGTTGGTTGGTTAATTTTGTGAAAAGGGGGCCCACCTAGGTCAAAAGGTCCTATAAATAACCCTTGGGGGGCCCATAATCCTCATTTGTGCACTTTGAGTTTAGAAATTTTAGAGAGTAGAGTATAGATTTTCAGACTTCTTGCAGAGCTCCTGTCGAGATGTCGCTTGTTCCACTTCACTTGCATCGTAGAATGAGGGTTAGGTCCTATGGTCGGCTCCCCTAGACAGGCACGCCGATATGTATCTAACCCTAGCCTTTCAATTTTAGCATTTTTTGTGTAGATTTAGGGGCCCAAAAAAAGGGCACACATGCGATGCACTTTTGTTCACTGCACGCATCGTCGTGTTTGATGCCTGTGCATGGGTGTGTGATGCCTGCGTGCTGGTATGACACATGTGGTTTGTGGAACCGCATGCATGAGGGGTTGTGACACATCTGCCTTAGGCGGTGCGCATTTGTGAAGTGCGACGCTTAGGTTGAGTAGAGCAATGCATACGTGAAAGAGTGACGCCTACGACAGCTAGTGCGACGCACCTACTGAGGTGCGATGCATGCATAGGGAAGTGTGACACCTACGCTTAGTTGCGACGCATGGGAATAACAGTGCTATGTATGCGTAGATTTAGTAGTTTAAAAAAGAATTTTGCCCTAATTTTTGCCCCTATTTTACTGTAAATGTTGTGTTTAGGGTTTTTAGATTGACGTGGTGTCTTGGCTATGTGAATACAGGCGAGGTTACCGCCGATTTACACGCGTGAGAGCCATCCTACCAGGTACTAGTTACGAGACTCTCTGTCGATTGTGAAGCAAGATACTCTCAATGCCCTAGGGTTATATGGTGTTCCATTAATGCCCATGATTTGAGATAACTGGGGCCTATTGACTACAGTGGCCAAGAGGTGGCATTTAGAGATGAGTTCCTTTCATTTTTCTACAGGAGAGGCCACCGTGACTTTGCTCGATGTTTGGTGGATTCTTTGGCTACCTATTCATGGTGATCGAGTGATATACAGTCTGGAGATAGGGTTGGTTGCATTTTGACATTTATTTGAGACTGATGATGATGCTGCTCTAGGGATTGAGGATCACGAGATTCGTTGGGACACAATGATAGACCGCTATGAACGATAGTGGTTTTAATGCTTGCATTGGTGGTCTCATGTGCCCAGACAGGTGCGGGCATGACTTTTTGATAGGCTATGGGAGATTCTAGAGGGTATGATGATAGATGCTACATTTTATGCATGGGGACCCTGCCTCCTGGCATAGTTGTATCACTAGTTACACGTAGTTGTTTATCACGGCGAGTAGTCCATTAGTTGTAGCATGACTTCACTAATGATCTGGGCTTGGGAGCACATTCCCGTATGTAGGCCACTAGTGGAGCACGAGGTGTTGGATGAACTTCCTTATGTTTTTTGTTATACTTGGGTAGTTTTGCAGATACATATGGGTGATGTCGGCTATTGGAGGCATGCCATTGATCACATGGACACATTTGTTTGGAGGCCTTATAGGGGTTGTCCCAGGTGGACAGATGATGCCAAGCAGTTACCCTATTGCACACATGATATTTGATTGATTGGACCGTGCAGACATAGCACATTATAGAGTGCCATATGCCAGAGCGGGTGCTCAGACAATTTGGAGAGTGGCAGGATACTTCTGTTGGCATTATGGAGTTTTCTTGGGTTACTCAGGAGATTCTAGTTTGGGACCTGATGATTGCAGTCCAGACAGCTATTGATGAGATCATTGGGTTATAGCTAGTGTAGTGGGGAGCCAATGACGTTGATGCAGGTACCACTCTTACATATGATGCTTGGTGGGCCACCCATAGGCCAGTTTTGTATCTTCATCCTGATGTACTAGCACCAGTGGAGAGATTGGGGAGGGGACCAAGAGGCGGGCTTAGAGGACGGGGCCATGAAAAAGGCAGAGGTAGAAGGGATGGTGGCAGAGGAGAGTGAGGATAGGGGCTGAGGAGGCTAAGGCAGAGGTGATAGGGGGAGAGGGAGAGATGGACAGGGTAGGGGTGCTCCACTTTCTCTAATTTATGAGGAGGGAGAGGGAGCAGTGGGACACGTACCTACTATCGTAGGGGAGATGCAGATGGGAGGTGGAGAGGAGGATGTGGCGATGGAGGATGTTGGCAAGGGATACATTGGAGGAGAGGAGATGGAGGAGAGTGAGGAGGAGGGCATTGAGGAGGCAGATGAGGAGGAGGAGCGGATCAAGGAGTAGGCATTATAGAATGTGCCTATTGAGGAGATTGGAGATGACAATGAGAAGTAGGAGGATACTGGAGATCTAAGAGGGGATTTAGCTACATAGGTAGCAATGATGCAGACCCAAATATAGACTATGTAGACCCAGATGCAGAGGATACGACAACAGATCCAGGATGTGGAGGGCCAACTTGTCTAGAGGATGAGTGAGAGAGATATGGCAGTCATCAAGGTCCAGAGAGCAGAGTAGCGGAGTATTGATTTTGTGGCTATAGTGGGTGGGCTAGCAGCATAGTTTGCACAGGCATTATACCGAGCAGCGCAGGAGCCACAGTATTACATGGGCCTTTATGAGGGCCTAGTTCCAGCAGATCAGAGGGCACCCAGTTTTCAAAGTCAGAGTGTCAGTCGGTCGTATTCACGCAGAGCACACAATAGCATGGGGCATTCCCAGAGGCAGGCCTCACCATATGATAGGCCATCCGGATCAAGGGCCAGATCAGAGAACATTGGTCCTTGCATGGGGCTAGGAGGACATGATAGTGCTAGCTAGGCCATTTTGATAGCTATGATGTATATTTTTTATCGAGCCTGCATGCTCTTGTTTTATGATTGAGCCTGTGAGCTCCATTTTTTGACACATATATTCAGATTGTACTGTGACACATTTTTGATGATATACATATATATGAGACAAACCATTTTGATTGATCTTGTGATTCCTATATGTGCATGATGTGATGGATGTTTTATGATTATGATGTTATGTGTTATTATTTATGATTTATGATGATGCAGTTCTAGATATTATGATGTTTATATGATGTTTATGATGCGATGTATGATGTTATGCGATGGTACTTTATTTCTATGTGATGCTCATATATGGATGCAAATGTGTATGTGATAAATGCCTATATTCTAGATGTAGGGTTTATGCAGATGATGGTGATTTTATGTGATTTAATGCAATGCTTATTGTGGTGATTATGATAGTGGTGATTTATTATGACGATGATAATTATGACAATGATGTTACATGATGGACTAACGTGTGTGTGTACGCTATATGATCTAATGCAGTTTTTGGTGTGTCACAGTAGGATGGAAGAAGATCAGAAGAGATGGAGATGAAGAAAAGGAGATGGCGAATGTATGAAGGATGAAGATCAGTTTAGAAGAATGGATCCAGACTTTGTTGTGGTAGATTTTGAGCTTCTTTCATGCAGTTATTGCTTATCATTATAGTGCTTATTATATCAAAGGATGAAAAATGCCATGGCATATCACGACCAAGGCACAAAGTGTGGTCCCTTGTGAAACAGGCACAAGGCAGACAAGGAATGTCAAGCTCAGACTAAGTCACTAAGGCACCTTGTTAGAATATGTGATGAGAACAACCTAAGGTGTGCAAGTCTTGATGCATGGAAGTATCTATCCATTCCGCTGCATAGGATGTTTTTGATTCACACACAAGGAACTTAGTTGCCTCAGTCATCTTTCCAAGACAAACTACAAACAACAATCCAAGAAAAGAGATCTCTCTCTATCCTCGCTTCTCTTCATCACTGAGGGACTGCCTTGAGAAGAATAAGAATGAGACCGAAGAAAACAATCCAAATGAAAGATAAGACATAGCCAACAACCATTAAGTCATTTGCTGAGTGTATATGTGTTTATCTGATTGATGGTGATTGGTTGGATAATTCTTGGTTTCAGGATAGGAAGCATGTTGTATAAGACGTCGAGTCTGGTTTCAGTAATGCGACCACCTATATAAGACAGATGATAGGGTTAAGACATCTTGTATAAGACATGTGGTCTAGTTTCGAGAATGTCATAAGTTGGGAAGAAGTTGGTTTGTGATGATTTATGATGTCTAAAAGATGAGACGTGTCGTCTAAGGCATAAAGCCTAGTTTCAACTATGTCCCATGCTTGTTGTTAGACATGTTATTGGGATTGTTGGTTGGCCATAGTGATGTGCGATTATCACCATGTGAGTGATGAGTGACGATGTTTTGGCCATGTTGTTAAACGGTCTTGTTTGATTGTTTGGAGGTTGTTGTCTTGTGAAAGATTCATTGTTTGGTCTGCTCAAAGTGTCCATCTCATTAAAGGACAACTTATTATGATGGTTTGACTCAATGGGCCCTAAGGGACTGACCTAGTGCCTCGGGGGCTCATCAAAGATGGCCTTGCCTACTTGAAACCTCAGACACAACGTAGTTCAACAAGGGTAGACTTGGTTTTGACCTAAGAACTAAGGGGAATGCCTCGGGGGTGCATCGAAGATGGTATTGCCTATGTGAAATCTCAAAGGCATCGTAGTTCAACCATGTGGGTAGATGACGTGACCAAAAACCTAGGGGGGATGCCTCAAGGGTGCATTGAAGATGGCCTTGCCTACGTGCAAGCTCAGAGGCATCGTAGTTTGGTTTACTAGTTCGACACTACTTATTGCTTGGAAGTTTTTGGTTGACTATTTGATGTTTTGTGGGGTTTTTACATTTTTGCGATGTTTTTGGAGTTTTTGAGAATATTTGATGTTTTTGTGTTTTTGAGGAATATTTGGATGTTTTTTGTGTTTTCTAAAAATAGGTGTCCTCCAATATTGATTTCAGGATCAGGAATTGCCCCCAGTCAGGTGCATGATAATGTTAGGACCAAGGTAGGGTGGGGTGTGAAGAGATTAAATGTTAATTTATTCTTAGGCCATGGGGGGAATAGTGTGATTTATTATGGATCTAGAATGTGGATTATGATACGGAGCATGCAGGGTTTATTGCGGAAGATGGAATATGGAATAGAGTGATGGTAGACAATGGAGCAAAGATCAACTACACATGGTGCCTATTTGGCAAGTTTTCACCATGGTACTTATCCAAAGAGCCACCGAAGTGGTTTTCACTTTTGGACGGGTTATTTCTCTTTATTATATTTTTTTGTTGTCCAATAGCGCCATCAAAGTGGTTTTCACTATTGGATGATTTTTTTGACTTTTTTGATTTTTTTAATTTTTTTGATTTTTTAATTTTTTTTATACTTTTTTAAGTATAATACAGCCGAAGGTGGATGCTGTTGATTGGTTCTGGTAATGGTTCACCTTCAGGAGTGGCCAGCTAATATGCACCAGATCCATAGGCTGTAGTAATGACATAAGTCCCTAGCTAATTCAGCTTAAATTTCCCTGGCTTCTCCCATTCCATCTGATTTTTAGGGTTTTCTTTTAGGACCAGGTCTCCAATGTTGAAGTGTCAGACTCGAACCCTTTTGTTGTAGCTACGGCGGAGATGATTTTGATATGCTTGTAAATGGGTTAATGTGTTTTGTCTCCTTTCATCTAGTAACTCCAATTCATGTAGCTGGGATGCTCTGTATTCTTCATCATCAACTAACTGCTGCAGTGACACTCTCAGGGAGGGCAACTCAACCTCGATGGGCAAGATGGCTTTGGAGTTGTAGACAAGGGAATATGGGGTGGCTCTGGTTGGCATGCAGATGCTAGTGTAGTAATCCCATAGGGCGGGGTTAAGTTGGATATGCCAGTCATGGCTAGCATCATTGATAGTCTTTTTGAGGATTTTTATGATGGTTTTGTTTGATGCCTCAGCTTGGTCATTGCCTTGTGGGTAGTATGGAGTGGTAAAGTGGTGCTGGAAGTGGAATGTTTCACAAAGTTCTCAGACATTTTGAATGGGCAGCCATTGTCTGTTACAATGGATTGCAGGACAGGATACCGACATATGATATAGTTGAGGATAAACTTAGCAATTTGTTTGCCAGTAATGCATGTCATGGGAATGGCTTCAATCCACTTTGTGAAATATTCAATGGTAGTGATGATGAATTTATGGTCGTTAGTGGAAGTAGGGTGTTTTTTGCCCACGAGGTCAAGTCCCCATTGAGAGAAAGGTCACGAAGAGGTGAGTGGTTGCAAGTCCCAAGCTGGTTCATGTACATGATCTCCATATATCTGACACTGTCTGCATTTCTTTGTGAAATGGTAGGCATCCTTTTCCATGGTAGGCTAGTAATAACCAGCTCTAATGTTCTTCTTGGCAAGGGTAGGACCACTCGAGTGAGCTTCGCATATACCCTCATGTACTTCACGTAGGGTTGTTTTTTCTTCCTTAGTGTTGAGACATCTTAGGAGGGTATTATCAAATCCACGATGATAAAGGGTGTCACCAATGATGACATATTTGGCAGCTTGGCGAATGAAGGATTTTCGTTGGTTAGATGAGAGGTCAGTAGGTAAGGTTTGGTCATGCAAATAGGTGTAAATGTCATTGTACCAGGGTGACATGGGACCAACAATTTCATAAAATAACTCAGATTCTGGGATATCGAAGGCGGGGACCAAGAGTTGTTCCACCAAGAACTCAAACTGAGTTACATTACTTGGAATGTCTAAGAGAGATTCAATTGTTGCCATTACATCGGTTGCTCAATTCTGAACCCTGGGAATCTGATCAAAGAGAACTATGTCAAAACTGAAACTGTCCACCATTCTTTTGTACAACATAAGTTTTTCATCCTTGGTGTCATATTGATTGTTGACCGTTTGATGACCAATTATGAATCACCGAAGACTTGTAGTTTCTTTATTTTCCAATTGATAGCCATACATAATTCTGTAAGTAGAGCCTCATATTCAGCAATATTGTTTGTACATGGAAAGGCTATGCGGAATGCATTAGGAATAACTTCTCCTTGAGGTGTAATGAACAAGATACCTGCTTCTGAGCCATGGTTGGTACAAGAACCTTCAAAGAATAGTGTCCATGTATTAGGCACCTCTAGGGAAAAAATAGACTCATCAACGAAATCTACAATTAGAGGATGGTCGGCTGTTGTAGGTGCTTCTGCTAACTAATTTACGATAACCTGTCCCTTTATTGCTTTTTGGTCCACATAATCTATGTCAAATTCGCTCAGTATCATGACCCATTTAGCTAAGCGTCTTGTGAGGGCTGCCTTGTTGAGAAAGTACTTCAGAGGGTCAATCTTTGCGACTAGTTTTGTTTTATGATTCAACATGTAGCGATGTAGTTTCTGAGTGGCGAAGACCATTGCAAGGAATGAGTGTTCAATAGAGGTGTATTTAAGTTCATATCCCTCTAGTGTTCTACTGATATAGTAAATGGCTCTTCCTTTCCCTATTCATCATTTTGTGCTAATAATGTCCCCAGAGCTGAAGATGTGGTTGATATGTATAATAGAAAAGGTTGTCTTGAAATCGAGGGCATGAGAATTGGTGGTGACATTAGATAATCCTTAATCTTTTGAAAAGCATCTTGATAGCTTTCATTCCATACAAAAGGGACTCCTTTGCGGAGCAAGTGTTGGAATGGCTGACATTTATCGGTGAGTTGAGCAATGAATCTCCTTATTGACTGTAATTTTCCCTGTAGGTTGCATAATTCCTTTAAAGTTGCTGGCGGAGGCATGTCTATAATGGATTTGACTTTAGTAGGGTCGACCCCAATGCCCCATCGAGAGACTATATATCCAAGCAGTTTACCTGAAGTGACTCCAAATATGCATTTCTTGGGATTCAATCTGACTTTATATTTCTTGAGTCATGTGAAGATTTTATCTAGAACTTCTAAGTGAGTTCTTCTTGTCACCAGTTTAGCCAATAGGTCATCTACATAATCTTTCATGAAGCTATGCATATAATCATGAAAGATTGTGGTCATAGCCCTTTGATATGTTGCTCCAATGTTTTTAAGGCCAAAGGACATGACATTCCAACAGTACATACCCTAGGGGCGGGTGAAATCCATTTATGTTGATCTTTGGGGGCTATTCATATTTGGTTATACCCTGAGAAACTGTCCATTAATGAAAGCATTTCAAAGCCAGCTGTGAGGTCCACTATGATATCAATATTTGGCAATGAAAAATCATCCTTCATACATGCCTTGTTTAAATCTCTAAAGTCTTCACAAATTCAGATTTATCCATTGGGTTTCATAACTAGCACAAGGTTGGATATCCACTCTGGGTAGTCAATGGGGAGGATGAATCCAACGTCAATTAACTTCTTCAACTTTGCCTTCACCAAGAGGGCTATCTGTGGATGCATCTTTCTCAATTTTTGCTTTACTGGTTTTGTGTTTGGAAACAATGGTAAATGATGTAGAACAAGCTGTGGATCAAGGCCTGACATGTCAGCATATGACCAGGCAAAGTTAATCTGACGTACAAATAATAAATCTATAAACTTTGGATTTTCCTATTCAATGAGTGATGCGGCAAAGTGAACAATCTTGGGAGCATCTTTTGTACCAACATTGGCTTCAATAGTTCGTTCCCCTAGCAGTGGCGATCTCTCATGTGCAATGGGAAGCACGTCCAACCCTCCATTCTCAGGTGGCTCAGAGAGGGTTTCACCCTCAAATACATCCTTTATTTTTAATTTTGTATGATCTAAGGGCACCTTTCAGTTTTCACCCAAAGACCTATTTTCTTTTCTCTTTTTTATTTTCACTTTTGCAACTGGAGGGCGAAGTAGACTCTCCAAAGTATGCAAAGTTATCCAAGTCCATGATGTAGCCAACCTTATGGTCCCCCAGTGGTATGCCCTCACAAAGTCCCATGAACTTGGCGATAGCTTCATCATTCTCGAATAAATCTAAGTTAGTTGTTGTTTGCTGGTCCCAGTCTATAAGTTCAGGGAGAATGAGAGGTAAGCCATCATCAGTGTCAAGGATGCTTATGGAGATGGGGGTAAGAGTGCATATGGAGGTGTTGTCTAGATCCCAAAATATGTTGATCCAGGCGGCAGCATTAGGTAATTCAGGATGAGATGATTGTGGTTCAAGTTCAGGAGGATCCCTTGATGTCTCAACGTCCTTGGAGGTACTTGCATCCCTTCCTAGAAGTAACTTAGTATGTGGAGCATTTTCTCTTCGTGAGGTATATCCTAACCCTTTATTGTGAGGTCGTATAGTTGGTTGAAGAGGTTCAGTTCATCCATTTCTATTGGGCCCAAGCCCACCATGTCCATCATATCCTTACTGTTTCACAAATTCATACCCTTTACCATACTATTCTAAGGGCAATTTGACATGTTCGACCTCGTCTTCCTCCTTATAGAGCCATGTAGAGATGTCTTCACTGACATCCTCTTTACTTAACTCACCCCATTTTGTGAATGTGGTGGGCGTAGCAGACATAGTTTTCTTTGGCTGAATGGGGCTGGGTTTTCCTCAAGACTTGGGTGATGCAAGCAACTTTCTGATGCAATATGAACCTTCCATATTGTATTCACCACATCCTTTGTCTTGGATTTGAATTTTAGGGTTGATTGGTGGAGTGAAAGTGGTGGTGGATTTGGTTAATGTGGACAGGTCAACATAATAAGATGAAGTAGATGGTATGATTCCCCTATTTACAGGTACCTGATGTTGAGGTACCTCTCTTAGGTGGCTACAGTATTGAAAGGCGTCGGGATCACCTGGGATAGTGATTTCCATGCTATTATAGGGGAACTTGATACATTAATGGTATGTTGAGGGGACGACCTTCATGGCATGGATCTATGGCTGGCCTAGGATGAGGTTGTAGGGAAATTCAATATCCAAGACATGAAATATGGTATCCTGTATGGTGGGTCCAACCCTTATGGGTAATGTGATTACTCCATTTGAAGAGCGCTCGGCATCGTCATAGGATTTGATGATGATTCTTTTAGTTGGATCAATGCAAGCCTCAAAGTACCCCAGTATTATTACCAATTTTAAAAGGACATATGTTTAATCCTGCTCCACTGTCTACCAAGACTCATCAGATTTTATGCTTATTGATGAAAACTTCAAGGTGTAGGGGCTCAGTGTGATTAGGTCGGTGTGCGAGCAAGTCGCATTCTGTGAATGTCACATTGTTGACGGTGGCTAGGTGTCCCACCATGGCCTGAAACTAGTTTACATTTAGGTCTATTGGGACGGAGGATTCCAGAAGTGCTTTGTCCAGAATAGCCTTGTGTTCTAGTGAAAGGCAAAGTAGCTTGAAGATGGATATGCCAGAGTCTTTTTTAAATGATCCAAAAGGTTATATTGGCCTTTTTCTTATGGAACGGACATATTGGAAGGATTGGAGGGAGTGCTTTGCAGCATTATCTTGGCTTTGCGGGTGCTGACGGTGCATTATGGACAAGACTTGATGGTAATCATAGAAACGTTGTTATCATATGCACAGATGCTATTAATGGTGTAGTCGTAGGCAACACTATTGCACTTAACACTATCATGCGGTTTGGTTCCTGATGAGGAGGCTTTTCTTGATCTGTGATTTTGCAATGGGTTTGTGAAGATGGTATGGTCAGTGTTGGAGGAACCAGATGGTTGATCCACAACTATGTCACCCCTATCAATGAAGTCTTGAATGATATTTTTCAATTTGTAGCAATTTGATGTCTTGTGACCTTTGATCCAATGGTAATCGTAGAATTCATTATCATTCCATGAGGGAAGTTTAAAGGCTGAGTTGTATTGTCTAATTTCTGGCAGTTGAATGAGGTTATTTTGTAATAACTTCTTCAAGATTGATTCAATAGGCTCTGGAAAAGGTGTGTAATTACGTCAAGGGGTGTTATTCTTTAGAGATGGTCGCCTTTGATTATTTTGAATCGTGTTGGCTACTTGTTGTTGTGGTTGTGGTTGTTGTACATGTGGTTGATTGTTTGTCGCAGGAGGTGCTTTGATTGTGATGACAGGACTAGCCCTAAATGCCTTAGCATACACCACCCCATCATTGGTAACATTTTTGTTTTGAGCCCAACTTTTGTTCTTGTCATAGGGTGTGTTTTGGGAGTTTTGATTTTTGTTGAAAATTTTGATCATACCCTTAGCTATGAGGGCTTCTTCAATGGCAGTTCCTTTTTCAATGACTTCTCCTAAGGAGGTGCAGCAATGAATTTGCATTTGGTGCATAAGTTCTTTGTTCAAGTTTTCCATGAAAATTGGTACCAATTGGTCTTCGGGAATTTGGCATGGGCACTTGCTAGCAAGGCTCCTCCACCTTTGGAAGAAGGAGATGAAGGTTTCCCCATCTTCTTGTCAAGTATGGCATAAGGTGGGAATGTTCACATCCATCTTGATGTTATAAGAGAAGTGGGATATGAATTTATCTGCAAGCTCGGTCTATGTCCTAATCCCTATGGGAATGTGTGCGAACCACTCAAGTTGTTGGCCTATGAGGCTCCTTGGGAACAATCGCATCAAATAGGTATGTCCATATGCAATCTCGAGACATATTGTGTGGAATTCTCGCACATGCTCTAAGCAACTTCCTTTCCCCCTATATTTGTTAAAGTTGGGAACATTGTAGTTTTGAGGGAAAGGTGGCATGTAAATGCTTTTTTCGAAGGGATAGGGACATAAGTCTTCCACGGAATATCCCTTCTTAGTGGTAGAGATTTGCATGTTCGAGAATTTTTGTTCTAGTGTCTGTATCTTGCGTGCCATGGCCTCAAAGGAATTTAGCGGTGTATTCAAGGTGCTTGTGGTTGTGTGTTGATGTGGGTTCCTATGTTTAATGCCAATGTGTTTTGCGGTCCCAAGTTTGTGACAATTGGATTGGTGTTTGTGTTGAAGGGGATGTGTGATGAAGACGTGTTTAGGATTTGTTTGGTAGGTACATATGTGGTATTGCGATTGATGTTTTGATAATGGGACGAAGCATTTGTGGTATGTTGGTTTTGGATGTTATGAGGGTTTGTTTGAAAGAGGTGGTTTTGGTTTTGGACATGATGAGTGTTTTGATGCAAGGCACTAGCATTTTGATTAATGTGTTGATGATTTTCGGGGATGGTGTAAGTGATACCAATGTTTGTGTGAGTGTTAGGCATAACATTGTTGTTTTAACTATTTGGATCCACATATTGTTGCTTCATGGTATGGTTATGAGTGGCATTGACATTTGTGTGGGCATGGGTTATGACATTAGTGTTTTGATTTTGTGGATCTATGTATTGGTGGTTCAATATGTTACCGTGTGTAGAGCCAAAGTTCATGTTTTGGCCATTAGGATCAACATATTGTTGATTCAAGGCATTGTTATGAGTGGTATTGGAGTTCGTGAAAGTGTTGGGCATGATGTTATTGTTTTGATTTTGTGGGTCTATGTATTGATGGTTCAAGACATTGCTGTGTGTAGACCCAAAGGTTGCATTCTAATTCGACATGGTGTTGGTGTTTTGACCATTTGGGTCTATGCATTGTTGATTCAAGACATTCGTGTTGTTTTGACCAAGGGGATCTATACTTGAATTGCCTAGATTATTTTGAGGTCCGAGATTCAAATTCGCATTTGATGTGGTGTTTTGTTCCCTAGAGGTCACTATGTGCATCTTTCATGTCCTTTTGTTGTGGTTCATGTTCATCAAGACAAAAGGATTTGTGAAATTCAATGGTTGGGACACTATATTCATGTTGTTGGTATCAAAGGTTGCATGGGATATCATGAAATTTTGTGATTTTTTCCCCGGGGGGATAGTGACAAGGTCTTGTGTTGAATTTGTATGGCTAGAAGAAGGTGTCATTTGTCCTTGGCTTTGAGTGACATTGTTGGATGGCGATCCTACAATCATGTTGATATCTACCCCGGGAGGAAGCCTAGTACCATTTTGCAAAAGTTTCATGAGGTAGCTTTGGGAATTTGTGTGAATCATCTCATCTAAGATTTGCAACATCCTAAGGTCTTGGAAAGCTTCTTTGATTTCTTGTTGCATTATTCCTTAGTCTTCTTCTTGTAAAAGGATGTTTTCAAAGGGATTACCCATGTTGGAAGATGCCCCAAATCTCATGGTGTTTGTGAGGTGTTCTAAGGATTCTCCCTTTCTTTTCTTTTGCAACCTTGTCTCAACCATATAAGACCTACTAGTTTGTGGGAAAATGAGTTTATCCTAAGGATGAAGATGCAATGTTTCTATGCTATGTTTTTGGTATTTTTTGGATAAGATGACAATGCAAGGTGAGGTGATACTAGGGATGAAAATGAAAGGATATTTTTGGTATTTTCTAAGGTTGAAAACAAGTTTATGCTAATGGAAGCAGTCTAAATGGGAATGGAGATATGTTTTTGGTATCTTCTTGGAATATTTGGGAATGCAACTAAGGTGGGGAATGAGCCCGTGCCTTTGGGATGCAACTAAGGGAATAGGCTCAAGACTATAGTAGAGGCTAATGAATTTAACCTTCAAAAAGTTTAGCTCCAATAGGATACTATTGTCTACTAATGACTTTCAAAGTACTAATTGGGTTTATCAAGACCTTGGAATGTTGTTTGAGAGTAATGGTTTGATTAAAGTGAGCTCGTGAGTTTGAGACTTCATTTTGAGAGGTGGACCTAAACTAGTCAAGTGAGTATTAGGCCCACGTTGCGATTGATTAGATGAAAATGATACCAAGGTCTTTTGGTCCAATTTTGTACTTATGAAGTAGTCACACTTCAATGGTTTCTCCTTATATTTCAACTTTAGGAAGATTAATCTTGTAATCCTCTATAGATGTCTAGGGCTGAAATCCTAATGTTCTAAGGTTGATATGGGCAATATGGGAGTGAAATCTAATTCTAAAGAAATGGATTTTGTGTATACAACCTAATCCTAATAGGATGAGATGATTTTGCAAATGGATCCTAAAGGGGTGAATTTGAAATGGATGAACAAACTTAGCAGGTTTGTAATGTTCTTGATTTGGTTGCAATCAAATTTGATAGGGAGAACAATGTTTTCTAGGGTCCTCTAAAGTTTTCTATTTGTAGGCATATGCGTTGCATAGGCTTGCAGAGGCATTGCAGAAGTTGGCAGAGGCATTTCACTATTTCTTATGCATTGTAGGAAGCTTCTTATGCATTTCACTAGGCTGCTGATGCATTTCACAATTTATGAGGAACCTAGAATCAATTTTCTAAGTTTCTTTGGCAGTTTGTTTGAAAAACCAGAAAACACATCACACATAAAAATATTCAGCATTCAGTTTTGGTTGTGACTCGATGTTTTGCATTTTTGATGAGTTTTGGAAAGCACTTGCAAACATGCACAAACCTAGGTGAGTCAAAGATACTACCTGCTGAGTCCCCACTCAAATTTCTCCAAATACTCAAACAAGGCAGACAACTAGAGGATTTGGTGACACTGGCTCCCCCTTACACGACACGGGAACACCAATTCCTCTTACCCTTTGATCCTAGGGACTAAGGGAATTCCTGTCTCCACAATGAATAGTACACATGGTCTAACCTCCTGCACCAACAAGTAAAGAGATTTTGGCCTCTAAAACAAATGGTTCTTAGTGAATATTCGAGGGACCCACACATTATGAGTGTCCAACAATCTAGTCAAAGCTTTAACTAGTCCCACTAGGAGTGTCATAGACGCAAGGTATGCCTCCTTTCAAACTAGCGTTGTATGGTAAGTGTCGATACCAGTTTGGACTTGGCTCTCACCTTATCCTATTTTCTATAGTGGACCGAATGAAAGTACTGTTGCAAGTATGGGCCTAATCGGTGTTGTCATTGATGTCAACATACTCCTGTTGCATTGATGTTAAGGATTGGATGAGTTGTATGCTGAGGATATTGAGAAAATGAGTCCTATTAGGAATAGAGAAGAATAATGAAGACAGTGAAGCAAAGATCCCAGCTAAGATGAAGATCAGAGGATGCGCATCAAAGGGTTTGTAGATATGTGTCTAAAGGTGATCCAGTAAAGATTTTAGAGGTATGCATGAAGATTTGAAGAAGTTATGGCCATATGAGCAAAACCAGTTCTAGTAGATGTTCAGAGGTGACAGAGTGACACAAATAGGTCCGGTGAGATCTAGAAATGAAATATCTTGTTCTGCAGATTTTGTGGAGTGTTTGGGAAGTCAATGTGAATTTACAACTCAATTGGTTTGTGGTTTGGAGGTCCGCAAGCATCTATTCCAATATGACAGTGATGATAGACTATGTTCTTGAGGTTCCAAATGAAGGAGATAATGATTTTAGTAAGCAGAAGTAGTGTGGATATTCTTGGTGATTCAGGCAAGCTTGTGGGGTCTCTGGATTATGTCTAGTTCATGTTGGTGGTCCGCATTGAAGATTGAGCTCATAATTGAAGAATTACTTCTGGATGATGATGTTCTTCCTAAACTTGTCAGACCAGATGAGTTACACATCCTGCAGATGATCTTGAAGATGTTTTGTGAAGCATGGCATGTTCCTCAAAGAAGTTTGAAGTCTTAGATCTGTGTGGCTGACAGTGTGATGATCCACATGAAGTCTTTTGTAATTAATCATGTTGTAAAGTATGCCGACTTGGATGATTATCCCAAAGTCAATGTCTTGTATAAATAAGAAGTTGTGAAGTCATTTCAAAGGTACCTTGGAGGAGATGAGAGTGTGGTAGAGAGGAGAAGAGCGAAAAGTAGAGCAAAAGTATTGGGTTTAAATGGAACTGACTCAAGCATGGTGAAGATGCTACTCTTCAGTTCAAGTATGTAATATTTATCATTCTGTAGACAGTGTGTCTCTTGTAGGCAGTCAGCCTCTTGTGAGAAGTGTGCTCAGGTAGTGAGCCCTAATTGGCATGTGCCATTTGTTCTTCTTATTCTTTTAATAGAGAATACAATCTTGGGTTAGTCACCCCATGGTTTTTCCCTTAACCAGGTTTTCCACGTTAAAATCTTGGTGTCATATGTGTTAATGTGTTTCTGCTCTTGAATTGTTGCATGATGTTTCCTTGATTGATTTATTATTATGCTACTGAATAACAAAAAGGGTTTAAGTGGTTAATAAGAGAAAATTTTGGGACAACTGATTCACCCCCCCTCTCAGTTGTCTAACAATTGGTATCAGAGCTAAGTTCCTCTGAAAGAGCTTAACTGCTTGAGGAGATCTAGGATGTCTTCCTACAAGAAGGATAGTCTGAGGTTTGACGGAACTAATTACACTCTTTGGAAAAGCCACATGGAATGTCACTTGTAATGTATGGGAATGCAATATTGGATCATGGATTTAAAGAAGTATGTTCCTCCACAGAATGGTCCAAGAACTGTAGATGAAATCAAAGATGCTAAAAACAATCTTTGGGCTAAAGAAGCTCTACTAAGTGCCTTATCCGATTCAGAGCTGACAAATGTTATAGATCTAAAAACTGCATATGAGATTTGGGAAAACTGGAACTTCTGCATGAAGGAGACAAATATGTTAAATGTGCCAAGCTACAGAGTTTGAAAGGAAAATTTGAAAACCTGAAGATAAGTGAAGATGAAAATATCACTACATTTATGCCAAAAGTAAATGAGCTTGTTTGTGGCATTAGGTGTGCTGGTGGAATCTTGGATGAAGATGAGATTGTTGCCAAAGTTCTCAGATCCCTACCTCCTTACAAATACAAGGTTGTTGCTATTGAAGAATTCAAATCTTCTTCAAATATCACAAGAGATCAATTGGTTTGAAAATTAGCTGCATTTGAATTGGCTGAGTTTGGAGATGCACCTCCCAAGACTGAATCTGCATTCAAAGCTAGTGCCTCTGTAAAAGGAAAACAAAAGTTTGATCTAGGAGAGAACTCCTCAAAGAAACTATCATGGTGTGAAAAAGCAAGAAAAGATCTCGAAGAAGATGAAGCAAAAGCTGCTCCACTTGAAGCCCTTATTGCAAAAAGACTACCAAGAGCATCTGGTAAGTATGAAGGAAAATTGCCCTTCAAATGTTTCAACTGCAATAAGATTGGTCATTTTGCCTCAAGGTGTCCAAAAAGATTTTCAAGAGCAAATCCAAACAGATCAAGATTCCAAAAGAAATGTTACTATGTTCATGAAGATGATGATGATGAAGGAGTAACAAATGATGAATCAGAGACAAGAAACAAATCTGGAAGTGACTAGGTGTTTATTGCCATCAAGGAAGAAGATCCAATGCCCTCTAAATTTGTCAATCACAAAATAGTAGAAAGAGCTCTGGCTGCTCAAGTTGAAGAAAAGGATGATTGGGTCATTGACAATGGATGCTCCCACCATATGACAGGTGACAAAAATAAGTTTATAGATTTGGAAAGATATGAAGGAGGAGTTGTAAAATTTGGTGATAATTCTGCTGGCAGAATCAGAGGTAGAGGAACTATTTCTTTTGATGGTAAGAACAAAACTAGTAATGTATTGTATGTTGAAGGTCTGAAGCACAATCTTCTCAGTGTTGGACAGTTGGTGGACAAAGGCTATGATCTCCGATTCAAAAATGGAAAATGTAAGATCTTTGAAAGTTCTAGAATAGAGATTGCATCTAGTACTCAAACAAAAGGTAATATCTTCCACTTGGTTGGTACTGGAAAAAGTTACTTATTTGTTCAAATTGATCAGAGTTGGTTGTGGCATAGGAGAATGTGTCATGTGAATTTTGATAATATCATCAAGATAAGCAATACTCAGGTTGTAAGAGATCTTCCAAGATTGGTGAAACCTACTAATAGTTTATGCAAAGAATGTCAGTTGGGTAAGCAGAGCAGAGTCACATTCAAAAGTAAGGAAAAGTCTTCTACCGGATTGTTGGACTTAGTACATACTGATCTATGTGGTCCGGCAAGAATTAGGAGTTTGCAAGGTGATAGATACTTCATGTTATTAATTGATGACTACTCTCGGATGATGTGGGTGACTTTTCTAAAAGAGAAATCTAAGGCTCTTGAGAAATTCAAAATATTCAAAGCTATGGTAGAGAATGAAACCAGATTAAACATAAAATGTCTCAGGTCTGATAGAGGTGGAAAATTCACATCCGGAGAGTTCATAGAATTCTGTGAGAAACATGGGATAAAAAGACAGTTGTCTACCCCAAGGACTCCACAGCAGAATGGAGTAGTAGAGAGAAAGAACCGGACCAACCAGGAAGCATCTAGAACCATGATAATGGAAGAAAATGTTCCTTAGATCTACTAGAGAGAAGTTGTAATCATTGCTGTCTATACTCTTAATCGAGTACAAATCAAAAGCAATACTGGTAAGACCCCTTATGAACTCTGGCTTGGCATCACTCCCACTATGAAGTATTTCAAAGTCTTTGGTAGAAAATGTTACATTAAAAGAGATGAAGACCTTGGCAAATTTGAGGCTAGAATTGATGAAGGAATATTCTTGGGTTATTCTGCTCAAAGCAAAGCATATTGGTGTTATAACAAGAGATTGAGAAAGATTATAGAAAGTACAAATGTGAAGGTTGATGAAGGTATTGAAAAACCCTTAAGGTTTTATGAATATGATGAAGATGATCAGAATGATGTTTTGGTCCAAGAAGTCTAAGCCCCTTCTGAAATTCAGATCCAAACTAATCCGGAGAATCAGGAAGAAGAGATAAGTTTGGATGAACCTGTTCAAGAAACAAAAGTGCAAGAAATTCCAAAACTCCTAGGTATGTAAGACTGAATCACTCTGAAGATCAGATCATAAGTGATAAAAGCAAAGGTGTTCAAACAAGAAGAAAGATTTCTCAAGACTTAGAAAAGTATTGTCTGATTTCAAAGTTTGGACCAAAAACTGTGAGTGAAGCATGCAATGATGAAAGTTGGACTAAAGCAATGAAGGAAGAGCTAATGTAAATCGAGAAAAATCACACTTGGGATCTTGTTCCCAGACCTAGAAACAAGAATGTGATTGGAATCAAATGGGTCTTCTAGAATAAACTGAATGAAGATGGTGAAGTAGTCAGAAACAAAGCCATATTGGTCTGCAAGGGTTATTCTCAAGTAGAAGGAGTTGATTTTGAAGAAACTTTTTCTCTGGTGGCAAGAATTGAAGTAGTCAGATTATTTCTTGCCTTTGCTACCTTTAAGGACTTCAAAGTATATCAGATGGATGTCAAGTCTACCTTCCTGAATGGTGACTTGGAAGAAGAAGTTTACATTGAGCAACTGGATGGATTCCAATTGTCTAGTCATGGTGATATGGTCTGCAAGTTGAAGAAAGCACTGTATGGACTCAAACAAACCCCAAGAGCCTGGTATGAAAGACTAGATAAGTATCTTTTGAAGATTGGTTTCAACAAAGGTACTGCTGATAGTAACTTGTACTTCAAAATTGATCATGAAAATATCTTGATTGTTGAAGTATTTGTTGCTGATATCATTTTTGGAGGAAGAGATAGTATGTGCAAAACTTTTGTAAATCAAATGAAAAGTGAATTTGAGATGTCCCTATTTTGGGAAATGAATTTCTTCTTGGGTCTGCAAATCATTCAAACAAAGAAAGGAATCTTTATTTCATAGACCAAATATGTAAAAGAATTGTTGAAGAAATTTGGGATGGAAGACTCAAAACCAATGAATACTCCCATGGCAACCAGATGTAAATTGAGCAAAGATGATGACTCTCCTAAGGCTGATCAGAAAAAGTATAGGTCATTGATTAGAGGACTATTGTATCTCACTCAAACTAGACCTGACATTATGAATGTTGTTGGTCTTGTTGCTAGATTCCAAGCTGATCCTAGAGCATCTCATGTCATGGCAATCAAGAGGATTCTTAGATATCTGAAAGGAATAGTTGAGTATGGTTTATGGTATCCTAGAGATCATGATTTATCTCTTCATGCATATACAGATGTGGATTGGGCAGGAGAAGTGGGTGACCGGAAGAGTACCAATGGTGGAGCATTCTTTCTTAGGAAAAGATTGGTTTCTTGGCTGAGCAAGAAACAAGAGGCAATATCTCTATCCACTGCAGAAGAAAAATATATTGCAGCAGCAGGCAGTTGCACTCAAGTATTGTGGATGAAGCAAATGCTAAGAGACATCAAAGTGGAGTATGAAGAACCCATCACAATCTTCTGTGATAATTCAAGTGCAATAAATATATCAAAAAATCTGGTGTTGCATTCAAAGACAAAACATATATCCATCAAGTTTCACTTTTTGAGAGAGCAAGTGAACAAAAATGAAGTCAGATTGGAGTTTGTGCCCTCTAAAGACCACATTGCAGATATTTTTACAAACCTCTACCTAAGGACTCTTTTGAGTATCTCAGGGAGAAGTTAGGGGTTATTATCCCTTCGGTTCTAAATTAAGATGCACTGATGTGCATCGATCCCGTGGATCTCATAGTCATATCTTGTGGTCCAGATTGATGATGGGAAGATGCTACTAAGGGGGAGTAGTTGGTATGATTCTGAGTAATGCAAGTATGTGCCCTTTGCCATTGATATCAAAGGGGGAGAGAAGACATGTGAAAAACAAAAAGTGGTTGCTGACCAAAGGGGGAGCAGTAAAGGAAGAGAAGACATGTGAATGGTTGTTGTTGATAGGGGGAGTTATATCAGTTAGTAAGAAGAAGTTCTTGTCTTGATGGTTAAAACAGTTTTTCACATCATATGTTGCCATCAATGACAAAGGGGGAGATTGTTGCAAGTATGGGCCTAACCGGTGTTGTCATTGATGTCAACATACTCTTGTTGCATTGATGTCAAGGATTGGATGAGTTGTATGCTGAGGATATTGAGAAAATTAGTCCTATCAGGAACAGAGAAGAACAATGAAGACAGTGAAGCAAAGATCCCAGCTAAGATGAAGATCAGAGGATGCGCATCAAAGGGTTTGTAGATACGTGTCTAAAGGTGATCTAGTAAAGATTTTAGAGGTCCGCATGAAGATTTGAAGAAGTTATGGCCATATGAGCAAAACTGGTTCTGGTAGATGTTCAGAGGTGATAGATTGACACAAATAGGTCCGGTGAGATCCAGAAATGAAATATCTTGTTCTGCGGAATTTGTGGAGTGTTTGGGAAGTCAATGTAAATTGAAAACTCAATTGGTTTGTGGTTTGGAGGTCTGCAAGCATCTATTCCAATATGATAGTGATGACAGACTATGTTCTTGAGGTTCTGGATGAAGGAGAGAATGATTTTAGTAAGCAGTAGTGTGGATGTTCTTGGTGATTCAGGCAAGCTTGTGGGGGTCTCTAGATTATGTCCTATTCATGTTGGTGGCCCGCATTGAAGATTGATCTTGTAATTGAAGAATTACTTCTGGATGATGATGTTCTTCCTAAACTTGGCTGACCGGATGAGTTACACATCCTATGGATGATCTTGAAGATGTTTTGCGAAGCATGGTGTGTTCCTCAAAGAAGTTTGAAGTCTCAGATCTGTGTGGCTGACAGTGTGATGATCCACATGAAGTCTTTTGTAATTAGTCATGTTGTAAAGTATGCTGACTTGGATGATTATCCCAAAGTTAATGTCTTGTATAAATAAGAAGTTGTGAAGTCATTTCAAAGGTATATTGGAGGAGATGAGAGTGTGGTAGAGAGAAGAGTGAAAAGCAGAGCAAAAGTATTGGGCTTAAATGGAACTGACTCAAGCATAGTGAAGATGTTATTCTTCAGTTCAAGTATGTAATATTTATCATTCTATAGACAGTGTGTCTCTTGTAGGCAGTAGGCCTCTTGTGAGCAGTGTGCTCAGGCAGTGAGCCCTAATTGGCATGTGTCATTTGTTCTTCTTATTCTTTTAATAGAGAATACAATCTTAGGTTAGTCACCCCGTGTTTTTTTCCCTTAACCAGGTTTTCCACGTTAAAATCTTGGTGTCATATGTGTTAATGTGTTTTTGCTCTTGAATTGTTACATTATGTTTTTCCATGATTGATTTATTATTATGCTGCTGAATAACAAGAAGGATTTAAGTTGTTAATAAGAGAAAATTTTGGGACAATTGATTCACCCCCCCTCTCAGTTGTCTAACAAGTATCGCTTGAGGTCATTCCCTTAGGGTGAGTACCTCTTTTCCCACCAAGGCAAGCCTCTCTAAAAGGGTAACCAAAGAAACCTAAGTACAAAAATACTTTTGATCCCCAAGTTCATACAACGATGCGAGGGGAGAGCATACATATTTTTGACTTTAGCCACACTAGACAATGTTCATTTTAACCCTTAGTCTTGTTTAGGTATGGTATGATTTATGCAAGTGTGGTGGAGAGCTTTTGATTCCCAAGATCACCAAAGGTGCAAGGGAAGAGAATACACTTCTCCATTTCACAAACAACAATCACCAAGCACAACAAACAATGATGCAATTTGGTTTTATCTTTTTAAATGAGTGAAAAATGTAAGTTCTTTTTAAATCCAAATGAATGCGATTTGCAGATTTGTTGTTCTTTTTAACCGAATACGTGAAAGATGTAAGATTGTTGTTCTTTTTAACCAATGAAATGTGAATATGCAAGTTTGTGGCTCTTTTTAGCCCAATGAGTGTGGTTCATTTTAATCCAAATGAATGTGTGAGAGAAAACAGATTTGTTTTCCTTTTAACCTAATTTAAAAATGTTCCTAAATTAACCACACACACATATAAAATGAAATAAAATCCTACAAAAATAGATTAATGATTTAACCAAGGTTTTCCTCTGATGCCACAAGTTGCCAACTAGAGATTAGTAATAGAGAATAAGCCCCTAATTTTACTGTGTAAAACAAAAAAAACCTAAATGAAA
The DNA here is from genome assembly GCA_027924645.1 of Cunninghamia lanceolata. Classification (NCBI taxonomy): domain Eukaryota; kingdom Viridiplantae; phylum Streptophyta; class Pinopsida; order Cupressales; family Cupressaceae; genus Cunninghamia; species Cunninghamia lanceolata. The sequence continues at coordinate 356,122 of BSBN01001176.1, forward strand.
AACCCTTCAAAACACTCTATTTTTTACTAGTCGCAGGCGGTGTAGTAAGGCATAGAGGTGTCACACAGAATGGTGACTATGTCACACAAAAAGGTGACTATGTCGCACGGAGTCATGCAAGTGATGCCACAGAGGCATCGCATAAACCTGCATAGGCGTCACACTATCTCTGCAAGCAAAATTTGACAGAAAAAACCCTAACAGCGAGTGAAAAGTGTATTTCAGTGATAAATGTCAAACCCTAGGGCTGTAAGGTTGCTTCCAGGATGCTAGAAAGATGGTAAGCTTTCAGACATTCACATGATATACCCAAATGTTCAAACAAATTAGCAACAAGACCCTATATAAAACCCTTGAAATATCAAACCCTAATGCTCTTAAAAAACCCTAATAAGATGACCCACATGAACCAGAGAATTAACAAAACAAACATAGCATCAGAAATAGGTTAGACTCCTACAAAATCAACTGGGTTAGGTTCATAAAAATAAAATAACAAAATTCTACCCTAAACATAGTCGTATGTGTTGAAGACTCTAGAGGGAGCATCATGCTATATGGCTCATGCATCACATGAAGTAGCTTAAGCATCGCACGAACCTGCTTATGTGTTGCACTGTTCCTACAAATTCAAAAACACAAAATTCATGGAATGTACGGTCGTTCACATCGGGTTCACCAAATGAAGTCAGGGAAAACACTCTAAAAACCCTGCAAATAGTATTTTCTAAACCCTAACTACCCAATGGAGCCATAAACAACCTAGAATCAATGTAAATAAATCATGCAAAATGAAACCCTAGGCTAATAGTGCAAATCCTCCATTGTTGCTATCAAGCTTTGCTTCTCTAATGCACTCAGATTTTGCAAACCTGCAAGTGCAATGAAGAGTTCAAAGGTTGACAAGGGCAAAGTCAAATTGTGCAAGTGGTAAGATGTGAAAATGAGAGGGTGAGAGTGGTTTTATAGAAGAGGGAATTTGAATGAACGACTTGATGAAGAGTTGAATTGAGCCAAAATCAAGGGCTGATATTGATTAGGGTTCCCAGCCACTAGAAGACAAAGAATAATTTTTATTAGAGGAAATGGTGAGGTGGGAAATGATTTTAAATTAAATAAATTGTATGCATTTATTTAATTTATTTCAGGAAGGGGTAATGTAATGGGATTTTAATTAAATTAAGTGGGGACTTATTGAATTAAGGTAAGGTTGATAATTTAAATAAATAGGTATTTATTTAAATTAAAAAGGAAATGTGGACGTTAGAATAATGAATAATTAAATTATTTAATTATAGAGGAAATTAGAAGAAAATAGCTTAAGTAATTAAATAAATAAAATTTATTTAATTAAAAGCATAAGAGAGGAAATGAATTAATTAAATAAATAAAATTATTTAATTAATAGCAGAATACGAAACTAAGATGAATTATGTGCCCAAAAATGACGTTCGCAGGCCCAGGACATTTTTAAGTGTCTACACTATGAATGAAGTGCGTCAATATAGATTGTTGTATGATGTTTATGCAAACTTGAATCGAATTTGTTGATGGTAAATGTGATCTGAAGTTAATAGAAGAATTTTGGAGAGCTAGCCTGTAAAGTACTCATTCCATCACAAAAGTTACATGAAGTAAATAATCCACTTAATTACAACATCCCAAGTAAAAGATAAATCTCATAAATATGAATCAATAAAAGTCATTAAATCTTACAAAAATAGCATGCTTAATCCAGGTGATAGCACTATAAAATAATATACAAAGTCCACTGGCTTTCATGCCATAATCCATCCAATCACAAGTGACAAATAATATGTACAACAAGTATAATAAACCAAACACACTCTCCAGTCGCCACAAACCCACATGGTTCTCCTACAAGCCGAGAGACAGGAACATGGCTTAGGCATTTTTCTACCCAACCATGATGCAATTACACTTTCTCAGATCCCTTCTTGACATGAAGGAAACCCAACCCTACATGAAATGTCTAGCTACCTAGAAACAACTGGCAGGAGGGAACACCCGATGCAACCTAGCATTCTAATGTGCAATTCTAAATAATGAAATGCAGATTGTCTCACAACAAGATGTGGCAGAGATATATATCAATAAAGTTTTGCTAGACAAATATTCATCTTTTTCAATGAATTCTCACTTAGATCTAAGCCTTAGAAAAATAGTTACAGGTACAATTCCTAAAAAGAGGAAAAGTCATCTTTGATAATCCACATTCGGCATCCTAGCCCAAAAGCCACCCCAAACACACATAGATAAAAATGAACTTTCTTTCACAATAAATAAATAAATAGATAAATAAAAAAATTGTTTAGGGGAAAATTGGATTTGTTAATGATCTAGTGTTTAGATGTTTAAATCCGCCTCTCCACTATACATTGAAGGATCTAGGGTCGAGTGGCAAGCACTATCATACCCTAGGTCACTTGCAGATGTAGGGAAACTTGGATTAGGGAATTTAATTATTAATTTTCCTTCTCTTATGTCCAATTAACTATTAAAACCCTAATTATGTAAATACGACAACAAATTGATGAAAGACAGAAAAAGCTCTTGCAGACAGGAGTAAAATACCAAATTATAGAATACCTGTTTTCGGGTTTCCGAAGTGGAAGAGTCGGGGACACTGGAGCGGGTGCCCAAGTCCAATGTTCTTGGTTTTTCAGAGAATCTAGGCCTCTTTCTGACACTGATCAACCCTATAACTTCTATTTCCTGAGATCTATTTGCGCAGGACACTGGAGAGAGCACCCAAGTCTTGGAAGTGCTCCTGTGTCTGACTTTTCTTTATATCCTGAATCCCTAATGCTTGCCAAGCCTTCCTGTAACTCCACTTTTTCCAGATGTGACACCTGTAACCTACAATCACAAGACTTGGTTTGGGGGTTGTGGTGTTTAGAGGCTTGCCTCAGTCAAGCCCCGGAGGACACTTAAGTCTCTAAACACCATTGTCAGACAAAGAGTGCGTGCCCTTGTGAGGAAGAGGCAAAAACTAAAGGAATCAATGATGAAAACACAATATTATGTCACCTTGTAGTGAAGTTCTCATGGAGGAAGATGCTCTTCATGCCATGAGGAAATTGATGCTCAAATCTGCAAATATCAACACATAAAACATACAAGTCTACTCTTGCAACACAATAGAAAGCCTTGAATCACCTTAAGAACACAATAGCTTGCTAATAATCATCTAATGAAAATCTAGTTTACAAATGAATGCCTAAGCATGCTTATATATGCACCTACAAGCATTCCCACCAAGATTTTAAAAATCAAACTTTACCGTGTCAGCAAAATAACCAAATAACAGTCATAAACTGACACTTGAAAATTAGGGCTGCCCCAAAATAGGGCAGGACTAGGGCTCGGGCGCCGAAGTCCTCCCCCCTATTTTGGGCAGGGTATAGCTCAAGGGGTCCACCTAGGTCCTATTTGCCATGGAACCTAGGTCTCATTCCATCGAGATGCCAAAATATGAACTAAAATGTCCTAAATACAAGCTAAAGACCCAGGAGCTAAACCTTATGAGGGAAAAGCCCCCAAGGGGACATTTTTTGACGTTACATTTAGCCCCCACTTTAATGTATGTATAAATGTGAGGCCAAATACATGCATTAAAGTAAGGTCACAAACACAACAAACACATCAAGCACAGAGAAGACATGCCAATTGCATAGAAGACAGTAACAGGCACACAAAACACGGAGAAGATAGTTACAGTCACACAGAACATGGTGAAGACAATCAATGCATAGAAGACACATTAATGCATGGAAGACATAAATGATATCTTTTCTTTTTTTTTTTCTGATATATATGGAATGCAAATGCAAGTACTGGAAAGTAAACAAACTTCCCATAATACAGGATGCACTACCCTAAGGTGTAGGTCTCTGTATTTATGGGGCAACACACACACAAGACATGCAAAACCTGCCAAAAATGTAGGAAGCACTACACAAGGGCGCTAGTCTCTGCATATGGGGCAATAAACATGCCACACAAAACAAGCATGCCAAAACACACATACTTGAAGACATAGAGAAAACACGACAGACAAGCGATGGAGTGTACCTATTTCTAGGTCCAACACCATCTCAGCCACATTACAGGCACACACCAATGATTGGGCTTCGCCACAACAATCGCCGAAGACACGCTTAAGGGTTGTGTTAGTCACTCAACCGCTCCCCCCCTCCACAGTGGACTTTTGAAAATGATAGGATGATGCAATCTACTCTGAGAAATACACCATCCCCACCTCCATAGAGGGCTTAAGAAAAAGGATATGCTCGATATCTTGCCTCTGCAGAGGGCTTAGGAAAAAGAATATGCTCGATATCCTACCTCTGTAGAGGGCTTACATGATTGATTGATTGATTGCAAACAAGCTCAAGATGCACGATGCACTACTCTGGGGCGCAAGTCTCTGCATCTGAGGTCAAACACATTGCTAACATCTATAACATATAGCTTACCTTATATATTCCCCCACCTTAAGATGGTTGATATCAGTTATCGATATCAAGCATGTTAACATAGGAATAAAACACACAAGGGAACACTAACTTTCACAAAGCCCATGCCCCCCGGAGGTGACATGTACTTTACGATCACCAAATGTTCCCACAAACACATCCCTGCAAGAAACATGTTAGTGTCTACATGATTATGATAAACAACAACATCAATGCATATGATTAAACACACAAAGAGCCAAGGTTATACTACGAATCTGGAGTTCAAGGATAACCATGAGGCTATATCACGAAGCTCTCTGAATCAAGTACCGCCAAGGCTAGATTTAAAGGCAAACAAAGGTGCATGGTGCAGCAGTATTGTTAAGGTTTGTAAATGCAATAAAAACATCATAAAATTCACTATGCGAAAAGCATGAGTGCTTCCACTAGCCAAGCATCGGATAAAATATACAACCCCATCGTCATATTAGGAAATAAGTCCAATTTTTTATTGCTCTTGAAAGGGACACTAGGTCCGCATCAGTATAAATGTTTGTCATCATCCGCCCGCTAGGTGGAAACACTAGAGGAAGGGAAACAATAAATAAGAGAGGAGAAACAAGTGTCCTAGGGACAATCACGTAGGAGGGTGCCCCCAAGTCACCAACCACAATGCTACGTCTGTAAGACACAACATACAACAATGAAATCAAAGAGAGAGGCAATATAGAAGAATGATGATACAAATAGAAGGTCACAATAGGGGTGGTCTCCTGGTATCCTGAACCTTATGAGAGAATCTGAGGTCATCCCAAGAGGCCTAAACAACACATAACACATCACAGGGGAAGCACATCACAAGAGAGATAAAGGGTTAGAGATACTTACCTATAGGGCCCCTACCGGGCTAGAAGTTCTCTATGAGAAAATCATCGTCATCATCTTCCCACTCCCTAATGTTGGAGGATAGTGGGACATATGGTACCATAGCCAAATTCATATCTTGTTCATCATGTTGTTCATTGTTAGGATTGTCTTTGTTTGGTTGAATGTTAGGATCAATGTTTTCTTGTTGAGAGGCAAGGTTTATAGCTTATTCTTGTCTTCTTTTTCTTCTTTCTCTTGCTTTTTTGTTTTATTTTGATTTACCACTTATCTTTTGTAAGATAGGGCTATCTCTTTCATAGGCTTGTACAAATGAGAAGATGAAGCACTGGGATCAAACCGTATTTGTTGCGGTGGAATACTTTGTTATTGACAATGATTTCCCGATCCCTGTAAGGATTTCAAGGGAGGAACCTCAGCATAGGGACCTTCTCCTTTTAGTCTAAAACTCTCTTCACATGCGGGTTGTTTCTCTTTTGTCATTTATTGTATAGGAGGACTAGGTGTTGGATGTAATAGTTTCGCCTTGTAATTTCTATAGCTCAAAAATGTAAAGTCTATTCGTAGCTCTAATTTGTCACTAGTATTTTTGTTACAAAAGTAATCCAATGTGAAGTGTTGTTGTGTAGTTGAAGGTTTGTATGTATTTCGATGAATGACATGCACTTGTTCATTCAAAGGAAATTTAACACATTTATAAATAGTTGAAGGGATCACTTTCATAACTTTTAACCAAGGGATTCCAAGTTTTATGTCAAAGGTATCAGAGTTGAGAGTAATATCAAACCATTTTTCAACATGTTTCTCAAATACAGTTACTATCAATGATATGTTACCCAATGGTTTCTTTAAAGCTCCCGTATGTGTCTCAATCGTCAAGCTCGAAGGGCTATAAGGACCTTGTATTAATTGATTCGAAAAGAGGAATTTTTCAATGGAAAAATTAGTCATACAATTAGGATCAATCAGAGTTCCCTCCACATTATTTCCCATGATCTTTACGGTGATGTAAAGAGGTCCTTCAGAATCACCTATTGTTCTATTATGAGGAGTGAAGACAATTTCAGGTTCAGGAGCCTTTCTTTTCATGTAAGGTCTAGGAGGGAACCTATTATTTATGTTATGATTAGAGGCCTTGTTTATATGTTCAAACCAATGCAAAATCATATTTTTGAAAGATTTTCAAGATCGGTGCAAACGACAAGAGAAAGAACAACCCAGAATGCTTGATTTTTTGATACTTTTCAATGCAAATGAATGAAATAAAGGATGTTGTGAGGATTTAAGTCAAGGGAAGCAATTTATATGTCTGATATCAGTCCAAAACATAAATAATATCACTCTCAACACACTCTTGATGCAAATCCAAGATAATGCCAAGTCAAAATGTAGTGAAAATATGTCAAAATAGGTACTTTTTTCACCAAAATTCCATGCAAGAGATCATAACAAAGGGTGTTGTGAGGAAAATGATGATGGAAAACAAATAATATCAGTAATAACAGCCATTTGGTGTCAAAATACCCAGCACAACACGCTTGTAGTGCCACTTAAGGTAAAACCCTAGTGAAAATATAGCAAAATATGTAATTTTTCACAGTTTTTCAACTCCAAGACCTAGCAAGAGGGCTGTTGTAATGAATTTCAGGAGGTATAGAAAATAAAATCAATAATATCAGTCACCTCAATCCATAAAATTTGTCACAACACGCTTGGAGTGCAAACTAGGTCAAACCCTAGGGATAAAATAGCCAAAATGTATGGTTTTTTGCAAAATTTTCACTACGAGAGACTGATAAAAGAGTGTTGTGAAGATTTTTATGAGAGATATAAAATTATTACCTTGATAAAAGTAAAATAATTCCAAAATACATTTCACAACACACCTATGGTGCAAGTTTATAAAGTCGATAAGGCCAATTTTAGTGAAAATTGTTGTTTTTAAAGCCCTAGGTTTGAGGTCTTGGGATAAAATTCTATGTGAATTCTTTGAAGTCTGATTTATGATTAAATTTACTTACTCTCAGATCTAAAAATGATTTTCAAGCCTTAACATGCAAAATGCCCATGCAAATTTAATGAAAATGCATCAAAATTGCTAGTTTTTGTTGAAATTTTCTATGCAAAAATGCAAATATTTTAAATCTAAATACAAATTCACACTAAAATGCAAGACAACAGCCAAACATAAATTTTAATGAGCCACTAAAATTAGTAGAAAAATCTAATAAAAGATTTTTCCTACTAACCCTAGATTTTGGAATTACTAGGTTATATAAAATTGTCAAAATTTCCACAAAACCCTAGCAATTAAATGATGAAAATGTAATGCAAGATTTTGAATTTTTGTATTTTTCTATAGTTTATATCATATCTGATGCAAAAATCATGAATTAGGAAAATTTAGAAAGAATTGATGCAATTTAGTAAGCCAAACAATCCAATTTTTTAATATTTTTCTAATTTTTCAATTTTTTTTGAATTTTTCTCAATGCAATAAAATGAATGACTATATGAATGCATGAAATAAATCCAAATCTGAAGAAAAATACTCATCAAGTTCTAATTTAAGTCCAAAAACACGGGTTCACCAAAATGTTTAAGGGAAAATTGGATTTGTTAATGATCTAGTGTTTAGATGTTTAAATCTGCCTCTCCACTATACATTGAGGATCTAGGGTTGAGTGGTGAGCACTATCATACCCTAGGTCACTTACAGATGTAGGGAAACTTGGATTAGGGAATTTAATTATTAATTTTCCTTCTCTTATATCCAATTAACCATTAAAACCCTAATTATGCAAATACGACAACAAATTGACGAAAGACAAAAAAAGCTCTTGCAGACAAGAGTACAATACCAAATTACAGAATACCTATTTTTAGGGTTTCAAAGCAGAACAGTCGGGGACACTGAAGCGGGCACCCAAGTCCAAGGTACCTACTTTTTCAAGGAATCTGGGCCTCCTTCCGACAATAATCAACCCTGTAACTTCTATTTCCTAAGATCTGTCTGCAGAGGACATTGGAGCAAGCACCCAAGTCCTAGAAGTGCTCCTGTGTTTGACTTTTCTTCAGATCCTAAATCCCTAATGCCTGCCAAGCCTTCCTGTAACTCCACTTTTTCCAGATGCGACACTTGTAACCTACAATCACAAGACTTGGTTTGGGAGTTGTGGTGTTTAGAGGCTTGCCTCAATCAAGCCCCGAAGGACACTTAAGTCTCCAAACACCATTGTCAGACAAAGAGTGCGTGCCCTTGTGAGGCAGAGGCAAAAACCAAAGGAATCAATGATGAAAACACAATATTATGTCACCTTGTAGTGAAGCTCTCATGGAGGAAGATGCACTTCATGCCATGAGGAAATTGATGCTCAAATATGTAAATATCAACACATAAAACATACAAGTCTGCTCTTGCAACATAATAGAAAACCTTGAATCACCTTGAGAACACAATAGCTTGCTAGTAATCATCTAATGAAAATCTAGTTTACAATTGAATGCCTAAGTATGCTTATATATGCACCTACAAGCATTCTCACCAAGATTTTAAAAATTAAACTTTACCGTGTCAGCAAAATAACCAAATAACGGTCATAAACCGACACCCAAAAATTAGGGCTGCCCCAAAATAGGGCAGGGCTAGGGCACAGGTGCCCAAGTCCTCCCCCCCTATTTTGGGCAGGGTACAGCTCAAGGGGTCTACCTAGGTCCTATTTGCCATGGAACCTAGGTCTCATTCTATCGAGATGCCAAAATATGAACTAAAATGTTCTAAATGCAGGCTAAAGACCTGGGAGCTAAACCTTATGAGGGAAAATCCCCCAAGGGGACATTTTCCAACATTACATAAACAAACAAAAAAAAAAATAAATAACCCAAAATCACCTATAACCACCTCTAATCCCTTTCCAAAGCATCAATTAAGAAAACACACTTTTCGAACACGCAGTAAAGAAGAACATCATAAATCATTTAAAAGTAATATAGATTTTGTAATCTGATTATATTCTCAATTCGTATTTCCATGGTTTTAATAGATTGTAGAAAACTAATGATTTTACTTCATATCCAATACTGTTTCGTGATTCAAGCAATAAAACCAATAATGATGTATGCCAACTCCACTTCAATAATATGTTTTCATGCATACTTAAATTTTAAATATTATTATTATCTTTCCTCAATCTTGCTATCTATTTCATAATTCATACAATAGAGAAAAATCCAATTTAAATAGAATAGTTTCCAATAATATTTAAGATGGCGTTTACATAGATATCCAAATAGTAATTATGCTTAATGATTCCAAAGGTTCGATCTATGATATTTCATATCCAAGTCAATAACACATACTTTTGTCTAATATAGTTTATTAATTATTTTACTTTGCTCAACCAATAAGAGTGCACTTTCAAGCAATAATTCAACAAGGAACAACATTTATTCATTTAAACACAATTATAGAATCGATAACTAGTTATATTCCCTAACCCATTCTTTCTTTTCAATATCCAATAAGTAACTAGAGTTTATAACTTTTCTACCCAAAGCTAGTTTATATTTTCAATCACTCATGATAATCAAGGATTTTAAACAATTCATTGAAATAAATACTTAGTATGAGTATATAAATGGTTTCATCATCAATTAAGCATAGGTAATAATCAGAAAAATACACTATCTTAGTTCTAAATGAAGCAATTCATTCAAGCTATAGAAAGCAACGTATGTCTACTATAGGATCTAGTAAAAAGGTGACAATGATAAAAGAATGCTATAAGAAACTAAATCAAGCTACATGAACTTCTGTGAAGTCTGTTACAGTGATAAAAATAGCTAGAAAGATAGCCACAAAAATAATTAACTAGTTGTGACAGGAATTAAGCTACAAAATGCACAAATAGTCTGTTGTCTAACTAGCAATAGGAACTATGCAGGTCGAACAACAATAATAGTAAGAAGATAGTTAATAAGCTGCAGGAACAACGATCAAGCTACAGGTAACAATGTTTATTTGTAGGCTAAAATTTGGTAGGTCGTCGGTCAACAAGAAGAATAGGTCAATCAAATATATTGGCCATCATGGTTTTAAAGGTCGATCTTCACACAAAACATAGATGAACAATACAGCAAGAAAAAGCTATTAATTCTAGCGACCAAGGGATAAATATTAATAGTTCAAAAGCTACTTTTTAGGTTATTCAGTTAGCAGGCCGTCACCTACAGCCAGGGCGCTCCAAATCAAATCATCCAAGCAAGAAAACAAGCCAATGACTAACTTAGACTGGTGTCAACCAAGAAGAGGCTAATCAAAGCATAATACTAAGGAAATGAATGCAGGTGATAGGGTATAACCAAAGTTTAAGCGGTCTTCACACAAGTCGACTAAAACACTACACAGACCATAAATTCATTGAAAGTAAACTAGTATTTAAACGTGATTAACGGTAAATTTCACCCATGTGCTTTTGCAAATAAAACTAAGAAAATACCCAGTTCGATTGCTTGCCAAAGGAAACGATTCTATCTTCTATCGTTGATCTTTTCTTCCCTCCTGATGCTGCTCTCCTTCTATCATTGCAAGACGTGGTCAAATCCTTTCTCTGCCCTGTCGTCATTCAAAATAATCGGTCCTTTCCTTTTTGCTGCTGCCAAAATGTGGTCCTTGTTTCTCTGTCATGACCTCTCTTTTATTCAAAAATCTCTTCTTATTTTTGGCATTCAATATTTTGGTTTTTGGCTTTGTTTGATAACTGAAGTTTTTGTTTAAGTTTGCATGAGATTTGGGTTGTTCAAAACCCTCTAAAATAAAATAGAATTTACTTATTTATTTCTTGTCGCTTCATGACAGAAATATTATTCTTTTAATTCATTTATTTAGATTTCTAAATATAATAGGTATTATTAATATAATTTATTTATTTTCAATATAACATAATCACTTAAATCAAAACAAGAAGTATTTATAATAATAAAATAATATATATATATATCTATTGTAATTTAAATATAATTATTTTAAGTCTAATTTAGATATTGTCTTTCAAATAATAATATTTTTATAAATAGGAAAACATTTATATTTATTATTAAATAATACACCATTTTTCTAAGCATCTAACCATCAATCACATTTTATTATTCATACAATAATGCCTAATAAGCCATTAAAAATGCAATATGAGACTATGTGAGTGTGTGAGTGCATCAGGTTATCCATCCCAAATAGTTCTTGCCAAGTGGCTAGAACACCTCTACCTCAACCATGTTCTCATCTTCAACATTTCCCTACACTCAGTTGTACTTAGATTTTCATTAATAGGTTAGTTCCCCAAAATAATAGCCAAAGAAAAACAAAATGTACATCCATAATCATACCAATAATATTCAATTATTAAATCAACTTTCAAAATTATGCATTTATAATTTTCACGATAGTTATTTTCACACACGTGGAATCATTCATAGTAAAAATGTCCAACTAAATAAGGTCCAAAAATGAGATGTGACATGGCCACTCCAAGGAAATAGATAAGTATTTTGTGCTCTGTGGATGTGTTTACTATCTTTTGTAGCATTTATGTTATGTTTTGTGTTATTCTACTATGAAGTGTTGTGGTAGAGTTGTGTTAACCTGGAGGGTGTCGTGATTAATGTCTTTCAGTGAAGTATAAATTGCAAGTGTAATTCGACAATTCTATGTTTGTCATGTTAAATATTTTGGAGTTCTAGAGATGTGTCCTCTGTGTTACATAGTAGAGAAATTACGAACCTCCTGCTAAATTTCTATAGTTCAGTAGCAGTTGCTAGTATAAGTTCATATTTGAAATTCATATGCTTTCTTAGATTAAAATGTTCCTTTCAATTTATAGTTTAAGTTTCCATGCTTTGTAGTTGAAGTTTCCATGCTTGGTAGTTTAAATCTTCATGCTTTGTAGTTTAAACTTATTTTATAAAGGCTTTTCTTAAAAGTAAAAATTTAGAAAATTATTGCTAAGCTGAGATGTTTGAATTCCCCTCCTATTACATACAACCTTGGACACAACCTGGTCGATAAAACTAATACATTTTCAACTAAAGTGTTAGGCCTAAAGGACAACCTGTTAGGTAGCATGTCATTTTATTAAGAACCTAGTAATTCACCTTTAAGACCTTTCGATGTACCCATTGCACATTAAAGTGAAATTGCTAGTTATATTAAAATATATAAGGGGTATACTGATCAATGTATATAATACAAGGGATGATCCCACAATAATGTGTCCCAGTCATGGGATCAGGGGAAAATGAGCCTAGAAGGTGCTAAAGATTTGTAAAACACCTTCAAATGAAGGACCTTCCATTGAAGGTGGTGTCATCATGATATGTGGAACTTTTGTTTCTTAACCCCCTCTATAGTGCACCAAACACAACATTTGACAAGATTAACCTCTTATATCCTGGGATGTGATGCCCCAAATGTATATTTGAGGGCTATGAAGGTTGGAATGATAAGGAGATTGTAGAAAAAAATTCTACAGTTATTTTTGCTTGGTATTCTTCTCTCTTCTTCGAGACCTTTACCCCAAAGATTTCTATTGAAGTGAGGAGGGTTTATACCTTAGGTACCAAGCCTTAGATAGACATGAAACCTTTTAGCACCATGGCTTTCAGTGCCACTCTATTATATTGTGTGGTTTAACTTATAGATCATATATAGAGGTATATCAAAAGGCGAAAGTGATAAGTTGGAGTAATAAGGGTCTCTTATGGAAGACATAAGGATAAAAATTAAGTTTATGGTTTAAAAGGTTTCTAAAATGTATGGTTTGGAGTTCTAAGATTCATTATTAAGGGTTCAAAGGTTTGAACTAGGGTTTAGAGTTCAAGGTTAAGGGTTTAGGGTTTGCGGTTAAGGGTTGAGGGTTTAGGGATCATATTCAAGGTTTAACTTTTAATTTTTAGGATTTAATATTCAATGGTTAGCATTGAGATTTAATAGTCTATGCTTAGTTCTCTTTTCTTAGTGTTCAAATTTAGATGCCTATGTATAGGGTCTAATGGTAAGGTTCATTATTCATGGTTCAAGGGTTAAAGCCTAGGGTTTAGAGTTTAAGGTTTAGGGCTTACATTCAAGGTTCAACTTTCAACATTAAGAGTTCAACATTTAAGATTTAGTGGTTTATGTTCAGTTCTCGTCATTTACCATTCAAAGTTTATAGTTTAAGATTCACATTCAAGTTTCAGTCTCAATTCTCTAAGTATAGGGTTTGATGTAAATGTTCATTATTTAGGGTTCAAGGGTTAAGGCCTAGGATTTAGCATTTAGGGTTTACAGTTCAAGGTTCAAAGTTTAGGGTTTAAGGTTTAAAATGTAGGGTTTATGGTTCACATTCAAGGTTCATGATTTAATATTAAGGGTTCCAACATTCAGTGCTTGAGATTTAGTAGTTTGTGTTAAGTTCTTATCATATAGCATTTAAAGTTCAAATTTTAGGATTCACATTCAAGGTTTAGCTTTCAATGTTAAGAGCATTTAGGGTTTCATTGAGATTTTGTGGTCTCACTTAGTGCTCATCATTTAGGGTTCAAAATTAGTTGTTTATGTATAGGGTTCAATGCTAAGGTTCATGGTTCAATGGTCAAGGTCTAAGACTCAACATTTAGTGTTTAGATTTCAAGTTTAAGAGTTTAGAGTTTAGGGTTCATATTTGAGGTTCAAATTTCAACTTTGAGGGTTTAATATTCAGCATCATTGAGCTTTAGTGATCTATGTCCAATGTTCAATACTCATCATTTAGTGTTCAAATTCAATTGTTTGTGTATAGCCCATTAAGTGCTAAGGTTCACTATTTAGGTTCAAGGGTTAAGGCCTATAACATTTATAGTTTAAAGTTGAAGGTTCAATGTTCATATTAAGAAAATAGGAAATTATAATTCGTATAAAAGTTCTGGTCAATTTGAAGCATTTAATGGACCTAAATGATATTTTGTTGCACCATAGGGTCATCTAAATATGATATTTGACCCGAACTTTTGTCTATTAAGAGCCTTTTGGACGTAAAAGGACCTTTTGCTTCATACACTTTGTTTATGAGATTTGTTGCATGTTCTTGAAAATAAATATGCTATCATTTGCTCTGCAGAATCAAATAATAACTTTCGGTAAAAGAGCCAGGCAACAACTCTATGAAGCAATTAAGAAGGTAACATGATGGTTGTAATACTAGCAAATGAAGATATTAGAATTAATAATTGTGACTTCAATGTACTTTTGCTCTTGCCTTACAGTTTATGGATTTGTTGTCAATTTGCAGAATTTAAGCAGAATGTGCTAAAGCATTTTAAAATGCTGATGGTCACTAATTCTAGATTCCAGCATGATGCCATCAATTTAACAAATTATTATTATTTTTATTTGATGCCATCAATTGTTTGAAGATGTTTTTCTGTCTTTTTCCATGGAATTTATGACAGCCTGCATGCTGCAAATGGGAGCATATATCTAATCAATTTTAGAGAATCTTGTAAAGAAGTCAAACAAGGTCTGTGCAAATCATTTTTCAAGTATACATATCTTATAATGCAAATCATTTTACAGCAAATCAGCCTTATAATTTAAAGTTAGTTTCAGGAAGGAACTAATCTGACTTGCAGCTCTTATTATTATATCTTTATGCTTTCCTCTGATACTTTTATACTTACCCACTTCCCAACCAGTACTTCTGCTTGACTCAAGGGAAGAAAGTGATCATATAACTGTTATGAATCTGATTTAACTCTGTAATCTACTGGTTCACAGCTTTAAATCAATATAAAAAAGAAAATGATCATCCCCACATTATTTTGGATTTATTTTTTGATGTGACCAGACGTTTTGGAGTCCTGGTTTGTCAACCATAGCTCGGATAGTTTCCTGGACCGTGAAGCCATATGGCGATTATTTTTTTTTTTTATAAATTGATCATTAATATAAAAACCTATTATTTAAAAAGCATTTCATCTGTCAAACGACTCAAGATTTGCATGTTTTTTATTCTACTCTTGCTTACCTTGAGGATCTCCAACACATTATATTCACTTTATTAAAATCAAAGATACTTCAATAGTTGCTGCCAAGTCCAAAAAATTGCACACTATTTTTTTGTTAATTTTAAATTATAAAATTGGTATGAAGGTTGTACTATTGTGGGGAAGAAAGTGCAGACCTTGTACTTTTCTTTATGTTAATGTTTTATTATAATTAATTAATTTGTGTATATGTTTATGTTTTTACGCTGTTTAACATTTTTAAAGGTTTTGGATTATATATTTAAATGTATCATCCTAGTTTATTGCAATCATCACTTAAAACTTAAATATTATAGAGAGCATCAAGTAATCAAAATAAGACAACACATGCACATATTTATCATTAACAATTGCAAGTTCATATATAAACTACTTTGTTTAAATCCACATCCAACACTTATATTTATTCCATGCCTCTATCATTGTTGAATTAGTCTCACAAGGAAGTCAATGGTTCTTCCCCATTGTTAAAACATGTCTCAATGGTGATTCTTATCACCACTTAGTTTTTCGTTATGCAAATATATATCAATTAAACATTTTTTGCAAATACTAAAGGTAAAACTTCATAAAAAGATGGAATCATGCAAGAAGGATAAATTGTGTCATATAGGATAGAATTGCATGTCATTGCATTCCTCCATAAAATTTTGAGGATGACCTAGTTCAATTTTTTGTCATTTTATTTCTAACAAATTTAATTTTAAGTTGTTTTGAGCAACTGTTAAAATGATGACCAGTCACAACTCTCTATCAACCTTCAAACTTGATCAAACCTTAATTCCTCTCAATTTCATTTCAATATATGTCTAATTTATATGTGTAAAGGAAATTACTTTCCCTATACTAAAATATGTTATCTAGACTAATCAATTAATGTAAGCAATATAGGCATAGAGTAATCTAGCTAACAAAGATGTGGGTAATGGTATCAGGAATATGAACATTAAATGCTAAAATTAGGAAAGTAAATGTGATGAAATAAAAGGTACTTAGCTCTATGATTGAAGAATGGATAAAATTTGGTATGATGCTAAAAAACAGATGCCTTGGGATAAGAGATAGAAGATGGCAATTTGTAGTTTGCCTTGAAATCAGAGAGTTATGTCTAGAAGTTATGGAGGGTCGAGTTCATGAATCAAAATCAATTCTACATTTGTGGAAATGTTCTATACGCACAAAAATGATTTGACAGTCTTTGTATCTTTGCTCTATGATTTTCATAATTGATCTTTGTCTACTCTGCCTTTTTGTTGATCTAAAGGATAGAAATATTTAGAAATGCCTTTAAAGGGATATTGTTATGTTGCTAGGGGACATATTCTTCTAGATTAACCCCTAGAAATGTGTATAAAAGAGTGATTGCAACATATCTCAATCATTCAAATTCTCCTAGGATGAATGTGTAGATCTAGATTTGTTTTAGAGCACTAAACTAAAGTGTTTCCTTAAATGTATTTATGATATGAAAATAATGCTCAAAAGATGAGGAAATGTGAAATGAATGTAATTGAATTCTTTTAAATACAAGGAAATTGCAATAAACCATGCATTTACTTGTGTTAAGTCAGTCTTTGGCAAGAAAGGAATGTATAAGAGCAAGTCAAAATTTGAATTTGAAAGTTGAAATTTAAAGGGTGAAGTTTATGATTCTGGGGCTAACCCTGCATCCACAGAAGGATCTTAGATGAGGAAATAGTGAAACCAAGTGGGTAAAAAAATGTATAGGGATGTGTGTATGGATAGCTATAATTAGTACATAAATAGGGAAAACAAATTAAAATGTGTGTCTATGGATAAGGTAGGGGATAAGTACATAGGAATGAGTGTAAACATATGGGTAAAAGTAGGGCGGAAGGGACCCAACTTTGATTAAGATTATACAATTTATCAATATGTAAATGTATTAAGCCATTATCTAAAAATGGACACAAAATAAATGGAAATGGTATAGCTATGTAAAATTCCCCATTACATTTTACTCTCACTATGAGGTGCATGTGAATCTTAGAATGATCATGTATCTCACAAAATGTAGCACTCATAAACATGCATTTAAAGTAAATATTTAGACACAAAGAGGATATCATGGGGATCCATATAAAATAATGGACCCCACAAAAGTGTGATAGTATAGGTTCATCATCTATCATGCACTCTCCATAGGAACTTATATTTTATAATACAAGTTGAAATAACAATGATTGCAATCTGAATCTCATTGCCAATGATCATAAGAGAGATAAGTAAATAGGGTTAGAGAAATTTTTCTTGTACAAAAAGTGATAATGCCCCACCTCACTTACTATTCGATGGTTGACAAGGTGTATGGAGTACTTGGCATGTGATGTACCAAAGATGAGTCCTTATAGGCATCTATAATTATTTACAAAAATCAACATGAGAGTGTTAGTGATAGAATATGCCCCTACAATTGGTTGTGAAAAGAAGCTAGATGAAATTATAGAACAATTTCGTACTTAATCTTGAGAGAAGAGAATGCAAATATGTTATAGATCTTTTAATTTCATAAAGATACACCACATATGTAGTAACATGAAAGTATCATGCAACAGTAGCAACACAATTGACAAAATATTTACCCTAGGATAACCCTTTCATGAAAAATGTAGGGTAAGTGCACAAAGATGAGGGACCAAAATGGGGTCTTAAGTTGCCAGTTTTTTTTTAAATCAGGAAACATTAATGTTGGATGAGAAATTGAAGATAGCTACACTCAAAATTTGAAGATGGAACGAAAACAAGAGTTGTAGTGCTCCGAATCTAGTTTCTAAACCACTAATTTTTTCCAAAAATGGTTGAGATTAAGGGGTTCAAAAAGGAGGAGCACACAAATTGGTCCTGTTTTTCTCAAAAAAACATAACATAGCGTCTGGTGTGTTCCCCCT
The DNA here is from genome assembly GCA_027924645.1 of Cunninghamia lanceolata. Lineage (NCBI taxonomy): Eukaryota > Viridiplantae > Streptophyta > Pinopsida > Cupressales > Cupressaceae > Cunninghamia > Cunninghamia lanceolata. The sequence continues at coordinate 374,453 of BSBN01001176.1, forward strand.
GAAATGCTAACTTTTTTTAGTATTTCAATAATTGCTCCAGTGAGAAATTAGGTAACACCATGTAGTTTATCCCTGATTTTTCTAATAATTTTTTAATGAATAATTGATTTTTTAGTAATTTTTAAAGTGGACACATCTTGAAAAACAAAAACTTGATCGTGCTCCCCCCTAAAATGTTTGAAAACTAATCGAAAATCATTTTTTTTTTGAATTCATGTAGAATGGAGTCTAGTTTCTAAAAATATAATTTATTTCAATTTTTGATGAACGGTTTAAAAAAAGTCAAAAATACTAAACACTAGTTTTTGACAAAAACTAGACACACAAAAGAAATTCAAGATGAAACACTAAACGTACTCAAAATGTGAAAAAAATTATATGGTTAGATAGCTAACAGAGAGCTTAAGATTATGGTGGTATTTTTTTGAGTTTTCATTGAAAAAAGTGTCATCCTGATGGGGAGCATGCTCCAGATTATCTCCAGATTTTGCTAAAAACTGATAAAAACATGTCAAACAAAGCTGAGCATAATGCAAGCATGTTATAACACGCTCGTGTTATGATGATCATAACTGGTAATACACATGCCAATTGCATTTGCTTGAAATTTTCTAAAGCCTTTTCAACAAATCCATTTTTCGCATATCTTGCAATCATTGCATTCCATTATAGAACATCTCTTTGAGGTGTTACGTCATAAAATTGACATGCCTTGTCTATGCTTCCACACTTTACATACATGTCTACATGGACAGCTGCACTTCCTATTGTCTCTCTCACTCTATTTCTCTCCCCTCTCTATGTCCTACCCTTTCTCTGAGTCTATGCTTCCCTCCCCTTTCTACCTCCCACCTTATCTCTCACTCTCTTCTTCCTTCCCCTATCTACCTTCTACCCTCTCTCTCACTCTCTACTTCCCTCCCCTATCTACCTCCTACCCTCTTTCTGAGTCTTTGCTTCCCTCACCTCTCTACCTCCTACCTTCTCTCTCACTCTCTTCTCCCCCTCCCTCTCTACCTCTTACCCTATCTCTCACTTTCTACTTCCCTCCCCTGTCTACCTCCTACCCTCTCTCTCAGTCTCTGCTTCCCTCCCCTGTCTACCTCCTACCCTCTCTCTCTTCTTCCTTCCCATGTCTACTTACTACAGTCCTCTCCCACTCTCTACTTCCCTCTTGTCTCCACCTCCTACCCTCTCTCTCACTCTCTACTTCCCTCCCCTCTCTACCTCTCCTCCCCATTATTCCCATCCAATGAAATTTCATAAATTATCTTCTTTCCATTTCATCATCCCAGTTTATATCCTCATCCATCTTTACATGTCCTATTTTTCTTGTTTCCATGTTCTTTGTCGACAAGGGAGAGCGAGAGGAAGGAAAAGGGAGAGAGGATGTGATGAAGGGGGGGTAACTCATAAAACACAATAACAAAAATTGCACACAAAAAATAGAATGATGTTTTATTAATATGGGCAAAACATTACATTACAGAAGCTCAAATACAATCAGAGGATGAATCCCCTTCAGGCTGCAACACATTACAGCTCCCTCTCTCAAGACTCTGGAATCTTCAACCTTCCGTAACCCAAAATCAACTAGGGTTTATATTTTCTCGCCTTTTCCTGACCCTACACCTTCCCCCTTAACTCGACTACCCCAAGGGTTCCCAAAAATGGTCATATATAGCCCTTTTTGGTGGCCACCAGCTTAATTTCAAAATTTGCATCTCCCTCCAAAAATAGGTCAACTTCGCAGGGCCATAACCTTTGATCGGACCATTGGATTTGCAATTATAATGCCTTTTCAGAAAGCTCTCAAAAAGACAATGGTTGACAAGCAGTACCAAAAAGTACATTGCTTGGGTTCCACACCAAATTTCGAGCCCATCCGGAGCCTCTAAGTGCCTCAAATTTGACTTTGAATATTTCAATAGGATTTTTGGAATTTGAAATTTTATTGTCTCACAAATGACAAATGATATTGAAGTGATTTCTTCACCATTAGCTTCAATTCACCATTCTAGAGGTCTATGTAAGATTTTGTATCCAACCGTGCAAAAATGCAAACTTACTAAAAATAGTAACCCTGCCAAATTTAGCCCTTATTGAAAAGAAACAACATTTTTTTTTGTTGATGCAAGATTGCTCTTACACCCTGGATGCTCCTGCATCAGGATGGAGATGGAGGGGAGAGAAAGGGGAGAGATACCTGGTGATAGGGAGAGAGAGATAGAGAGTCCTAGTTTTCTTGTTTTGGAGAGAGAGAGAGAGAGGGTGGGTTGGGTTAATGAGTTTAGGGTTGCTTAAGTTTAGGGTTTAGGGGAATTATTTAGGGTTTAGGGGTTTAGGGCTGCTCAGGTTTATGATTTATGGTTAAAGGGTTCGGATTTAGGGGCATTATTTAGGGTTTAGAGGCTTTGGGAGAGAGAGAGATTTAGAGTCGCTCAGGTTTAGGGTCATTATTTAGGGTTTATGAGCTTAGGGTTGCTTAGACCTTTAGGGGCATTATTTATGGTTTATGAGTTTAGGGTTTCTCGAGTTTAGGGTTTTGGGTTAGGGTTTAGGGGAATTATTTAGGGTTTAGGGGTTTACGTTTGCTCAAATTTTTGGTTTAGGGTTTAGGGGTTAGGGTTTAGCGAGAGAGACTGAGGGGATTGATAGATATTGGGATTCAAGATAGAGGTTTAGAGTTGCTTCTAGGGTTTATGGTTTAGAGGTTTGGAGTCTAGGGTTTCTCAGTTTTAGGGTTTAGGGGCATTATTTAGGGTAACTTAAGGTTTATGTTTTAGGGGTTAGGGGTGAAGGTTTAGAGGTTTAGGTTAGGGTTTAGAGAGAGAGGACTGATAGGGAGATATAGAGGAGACCGAGGGGAGACATGGGGAGATAGAGGGTGAGGGACATGGCTAGAGACATAGGTAGAGAGATTGAGAGGTAGAGGGATGATAGAGACAAGGAGATGGGGTTTAGGGTTGATCAAATTTAGGGTTTAGCCTGGTTAGGAGTTTAGAGAGGGAGAGATATATGGAGATAGAGGGTGAGGGACATGGCTACAGACATAGCCAGAGAGATTGAGAGTTAGAGAGATGATAGAGAAAAGGAGATAGGGTTTAGGGTTGATTGATTTTAGAGTTTATCCCGGTTAGGAGTTTAGAGAGGGAGAGATATGGAGATAGAGGGTGAGGGACATGGCCAAAGACATAGCTAGAGAGATTGAGAGGTAAAGAGATGATAGAGACAAGGAGATAGGGGTTTAGGGTTGATCAGGTTTAGAGTTTAGGAGTTAGGAGTTTAGAGAGGGAGAGACAGGGAGATAGAGGGTGATGGAGATGGCCAAAGACATAGGTAGAGAGATGATAGAGACAAGGAGATAAAGGTTTAGGGTTGATCGGGTTTAGGGTTGATCAGGTTTAGGGTTTATGTTTGGTATATATGATGTATAGAATGGTGTAAATGACTAACATATTGGTGCTTATGATGTTCTAATGGCTCTTGTGGCTGGCAGAGGGTAGAATGACACCTATGACTGGCTAGGTGTAGAATGATGTTTGTGATCTTCTAATAGCTCTTGGTGAGGTATTTGTTTGATTTTGATTATTTTTGGGATCATTTGAGATGGAGCTTAGATTGATTTGGGATGGAGTTGGGATGAAATGGATTTGTTTAGGGATGATGAGAGGTGAAAAGGACTAGATTAGGAATGATTTGGTAATGATTAGAATGGTTTTAGGGATGGTTTGAAGTGGTTTAGTGTTGATTAGGGAATGATTAGAATGATTTAGGAATAGTTTAGGGATGGTATTTGGGATGAAATCCAAGTTGATTTGAAAATGACTAGGGATGAAGTTAAATTGATTTGGATGTGATTTGGGATGGTGTGAAATGGTTTAGGGCTGATTAGAAGTGGTTTAGGGATGATTAGAGATGAAATTGAATAGATTAGGGATGATTTGGGATTGATTAGGAATGAACTTGGTTGGAATGAAAGCTTAATGTTTTCATGAACTTTCACATTATAGAGATTGGGAGAGATAGGGAGATAGAGGTTTAGGGTTGCTTCCAGGTTTTATGGTTTAGGGGTTAGGAGTTTAGGGGTTTATCCCGTTACCTATTTTTAGGTTTAGGGGTTAGGGGTTAGGGTTTAGGGGTATTATTTATGGTTTAGGGGTTAGGGGTTAAGGTTTAGAGGTTTAGGTTTATGATTTAGGTAGAGAGGTGAATAGGGAGATACAAAGGAGACCGAGCCTGGGAGAGATATCTCTGTCTCCTCTATCCCTCTCTCTAACTATACCTACCTCTCTATCTCTCTCCCTATCTCTCTATCTTGCTAGATCACTTTCGATCCCCTCTCTCTAAATCTACCTTTGTATCTCTCCCTCCCTCACTATTTGAGGTTTACATGAGTTTAAGGTTGCTCAAGTAAATAGGGTTTTGGGTTTTGGGTAAGAGTTTACGGGAATTATTTAGGCTTTAGGGGTTTAGGGATGCTCAAGTTTAGGATTTAGGGTCTCTAAGGATTAGGGTTTAGGGTTTATGAGTTAGGGGTTTAGGGTTGCTTGAGTTTAGGGTTTAGGGGTTTAGGGGTTAGGGGTTAGGGTTTAGGGGCATTATTTAGGGTTTCTAGGGTTTATGGTTTAGAGGTTTAGGTTTATGGTTTAGGTAGAGGGGAGAATAGGGATCCCTATCTCTATCTCTCTGGACATATGGATCCCTATCTCTTAATCTATCCCTCGCTACCTCTCTCTCCTCCTCTTTATCTCTCTCCCCATCCCTCTACCTCTTGAAATCTCTCTCCCTATGTCTCTAGACATCTCTCGATCTCTTTCCCTATCTAGCTATCTATCCTCATAATCCCATCTCTTAATATACCCCTCTCTACCTCTCTCTATGTATTTCCCTATCTATCTCTCCCTTGCTAGATCTATCTCCCCTCTCTCTATATATGTATCTCTATCTTTCTCCCTCTGTATGTTGGGATAAGGTGCCATTAACGTTGTAAATTCCATTATTGTATCATTCCATTTATTATTTGTAATTACCCATAAGGGATGTACAAGTTTCACCAGCAGAAGTAAAAATTATTTACTATCCACAATAATTACGGAGTTACTGCACAGTAAGTCCCAGAGTTACCGATGGTAGTTAGGGGATGTCATTTACTATGGTAAATGGTAATTGGTCAAAGTGGGGTGCACATGTGGAGGAATAATCTATTTTTAGTGTTATGACACATGTCATAGATGTTGTAAGAAGGTGTAAGAGATTCTATGACAACTGTAAGTTGTCATAAGAATCTATGACACTTTTAATAGCATATGACACTACTCATGTAATAGCATATGAAGCAGAGTATATGGCTACTACTCATGTCTCTAAGGAGGTAGTTTGGTTGAGGAGACTGTGTACAGGTATTGAATTTGAATACAGGATCATTCAGATTGGTTGTGATAGCCAGAGTGCTATTTTTTTGGCTAAGAATCCCATGTATCATGCTCAGACTAAGCATGTTGATGTTCAGTATCACCTTGTTTGAGAGTTGGTTGCAAATGGAAAAATTGAACTGAAGAAGATAGACACTCAAGAGAATGTTGTAGATTCATTGACTAAGCCTATGAGCATATAGAAGTTTGTATGGTGCAGAGAGGCCATGGGCCTTGTTTCTAGTGCCTGATTATTTTTCATTTGATTTCCTATGGGTTGATTTACAATGTATAATATCAAGTGGGAGAATGTTAGGATAAGGTTCCATTAACCTTGTAAATCCTATTATTGTATTATTCCATTTATTATTTGTAATTACCCATAATGGATGTACAAGTTTCACCGGCAGAAGTAAAAAATATTTACTGTCCATGCTAGTTATGGAGTTACTACACGGTAAGTCCCAGTGTTATCGACGATAGTTACGGGATGTCATTTACTATGGTAAATGGTAATTGGTCAAAGTGGGGTGCACATGTGGAGGAATAATCTATTTTTAGTGTTATGACACATGTCATAGATGTTGTAATAAGGTGTAAGAGATTCTATGACAACTGTAAGTACAAGTCATAAGAATCTATGACACTTATAATAGCATATGATGCGTCATAAGATGTTGTAAGTGGCTATTTTTGGCCATGGATGCCCAAGGTTGTATTGTTGACTCTTGACAACTATTATGAGCTTGTAAGAAGTCATTTAATGTCTTGAGGTTGTGTAAATTCTATATAAACCATAGCATAGTAGATAAGAGGCATATAATAGTTTACAGGTACCCAGGTTCTGTCAGAGTGAAGGTTGGAGGACAGAGGAAGTGAATGTATTTGTAATCCCCTTTTGTGAAGATAATACAACTTGACCTCTTTTCTTGGTGGAGTTTTTTACCCAGAAGGATTTTCTCCATGTTAAACACTTGTGTTATGTGCTTCATTCTGCTTTTCTATATTGTGGGTTTATGTTTTGTTACAATCTTCATTTTTAATAGCACATAGTTAAAGATTGTTGAAATTTATCTCGAATCAGATTTCCATTGAAGTAGTGTTGCTTTCATTTCTAACACTATAGACCCCTTTCTCTATCTCAATCCCCATCTCTCCCTCTCCCTATCTCTATCTCACCTATCCTCTCTATCTCCATGTCCCTCTCTTTCTCTCCATGTCTCTTGATCCCTCTCTATATATAGGATAGAGAAATGAAGAGAGAGAGAGAGAGAGAGAGAGAGAGACTCTCCCATGTAGATACAAGGTTACCTTTATGTTATCATGCTTCCCAGAATGTGCTCGCGTTATAACGCGAGCACATTCTGCGAAGCATGGAAAACGTTAAAAAAGCATGTGGGATCCATGTTTCAAACCCCACATGACTGTTATTCCTGCTTTTCACTAGTATATCAGACAAAAGAATGCTTTTCATGTTGTTTGACTAAATGAGAATCATTTTTATATGAATCCACCACCTTTTTTTGTTTTTTCAATGTAGAAGAAGTGATTTTTCATGTTTTTGGAGAAAACTTGATTATTTAAACTGAAAGTTTCATGTTTCATGTGTGATTTTGTTTCAAAGCTAATTAGCATTGATATATAGATTGAATTTGATGATATATGTTTGTTTTTTCCATAAATTTTACTAATCCTATTCTAGAATTATATAGAATTCATAATCAAACTTGTAAAAAATAAGAATTTGAGGATTTTGAAGCCATCTTTTGGAGAATTGGTCAACTACAATATTGAATTCTAAGGTATGTTCAATTTAAATGTCTATTTTAATTCACATATATATGTTCTTATGTTTTTTATGTCTTTAAATGTCTTTATGTCTTTATGTTTTTTATGTTCTTTATGTTCTAAGACATATATGTGTCTAGGTATATCAGTTAGTTCAGTCAAAGAGACTCCAAATTCCTCATGTTTCCACCTTGTTTCTGCCCTTCATGTCTTCATTTCACCTATTTTCAGCTATACAAGAGAAAAACATTATCAAATACTTCATAAAATAATTTTAGTGAACAATTGTTTGTCATACTCATATTCGAGTGTATACATGGAGCCAAAATTGATTTTGGAAGACTCTTAATTTTTGCCCTAGGATGATATAAAAGGATTTATTCCTTAATACATGCATAATTCAATTCATTTAATAGAACCATGTATGAAATGATAGTTTTCTTACAAAAATGGAGGAAATGAGCACCACAACCTATTTGACAAATTGTTACAACTCACTTTGATACCACTCAATCCATAAAAAATATGATGGAGATTATATACAACATACAAAATTTTAGAGAAGAGAGTTATATACAAATATGTATGGACATACAATAATCATGACACAAGATGATACAAAGGGAGTTACAAGGAGATAAAACACTAAAAAGGAGGTTTTCATGACTGTAGGACAGTCACAAGTCTATATAATAGTCCACTATCATAGTCACGACCATCATGAAGTTGTTTTTAATTTATGCATTACTTAAGATGTCTTTGATCTTTTGTCACGAGTATCCAGAAGGTTATCTTCAATGGTTTTAATGTTCTTTTGACTATCACAAAGTTTTTGGACTGGTTTAAGACTATTAAGATAGTCAATTTATGTTGATTAGAGTCCCCTTCAATGGCATTCATTTTGTCATCCTTCAAAATCACCTCCATACAACTCATTTATGTAAAAAATTAACCATACAATTCATGATTTCCAAACCTAAAATAGTGATTTAATACTCATATAAGAGTCTAAACAATGGCCTTCAAGGGGCAAGATAGTTAAGAGCAGTCAAGGTGATGTTCTTAAGAGTTGATAGGGTCAAAAGTAGGCTTAGTATTAGAGATATACCTTTACATAGCACAATCTTCACAAACAACTTGATTTGTACAAAGTTTCACAAACTTGTGTTCTAGATTGGCTTCACAAACTCTCACAATGACCCTTCAATGAATTAGGTCTCCAAGGTCTACAACTTGCACTCAAGGTTTTAGACCTTCACATGGGCTTGATGAGGCATCTAACAAGATTAAGTTCACCAACCAAACCTAATTTCCTTATATGGTTTCAAACCTAAAACTTAATCAATGTTTTGAACACCCATTATCAAGTTACATCACATATCTCAAACTCAACCTTGACTTCTTTGGACTGTGTGCCTCAAAAATGACCTTTTTTCCCTGTCCTAAAAGGGCTAATTAGGCCTATATTACAAAGGAACTAGCCTTTAAACTTTCCACCGACCCCTAAACTTGTTGGGCAGCATTCTTCATGTGTCCAAACCCTCAAAAACCTAATTTGTTTTAGGAGAAACATTCACCTACATGCCAAACCACAAAACCCTTGGTTTGGGAAAAATTGAGGAGGGTTTATTGAAAATAATAGTTCCTGATACTTTCTCCTCAAACCACTACTTCAAAAACCTTAGAATACACCTACACATGCTCACAAAACCATCAGACAAACATTTTCTTTTGATATTTTATCAAATACCCTCTTTGGTTCCTCTTTCCCACATGAAAACACTCTTTAAAACCCTAGGGCATCACACTAAAACCACACCAACTGATCTTCTTTGCCTACCAAATCATGAGGACACTTAGATTGCTCTTTGAAGAGTCATTCCACTGAGATACAAGTCATGACAGTAGGTGGAATGACTATAACATTGTTTAAACCCCAACCAGAGCCCTCACTGGCCTTATACAGGGAGTTTGAGAAATTTGGTTAAATCTCCCTCTAAACCTAATGAAAACCTCTCAAACTTTATTCAAAAGAAAGTTAACATAGACCCCTAACATATCAAATGAATTTCAAGTCTAGACAGTATTGTACAGGGCCGTAGTACGATCTGAAATAGAGAAAATGCAGAGAAAAATGTGGTTACAATAGAAAAACAAAGTAAATATTATTCTTTCTTCATCAAAATTCATGTCTTCTTCCTTGTGTCTTGATGCAATACTAGGTGGTGGGGTCCTTAAATCAACTCAAAATGATCAAATTTAAACAATGAATCCGATCTCCAAACTCTATTCAAACCATTCAGTATCAACTCACCCTCAATGCCTAGTAGCCATCAAAACTTGAAAAATGGGCACAACTTCTTGGAGACACCTCAAATCCATGAACCAAAGGAGATTTAGTCACCTCTTATCAATTTATTCAACATGTGTGATTTGTACATACTATGGTTTCAGAGATTATATGAGAACTAGGACTGGCTATGCACCAAATTAGGCTAAAATAGGTCTAATTTACAAAGAAACCACCCTTAGATCACACAATAACAGTCCAAAACCACCAAACAGAAGATTAGCATGTCATAAAACTCCTAAATCCATAGTCACTTAGACTAGTCATGCACATTTAGACTCCAAAGTGAGAAACCCTTATTTTGCTCTAAATAGAGAGGGTTTCATGAAAATCTTGCTTCCACACCACCCTCGGTAAAACTATCACTTCACACACCTTTCAAATGGTTTGCCTATGCTTTAGGAACTCTTATTTGTCAAGGTTCAATCCAAATTCTCAAAGAACCCATACTATGCCACCTCTTGCACATGGAAAAAAACATCAAAAGGCCCCTAGGGCATCACGTAAACAATTGCATAAACTATAGAATGACCTCAAATACATTGCAATGGTCTCTTGGACCTTATTGAAAGACAATAATAACATAAACTACTTAAAATCAACCTATTGACCTCATGGACTCAAAATGCAAATTTGCCTCATGGAGGCTTTATTTTGTTGGGGTGCTCCTGCACCATGTCTTCATTTGGAGACTTATTACATCATTTGTCAACAATTTTCCAACTAATCCAAGCACATTTTTGGAGGATATGATCATTGGATTTGTTTTAAAATGGACAAAACATTTAATTTGCATAAGCAATATTATGACACTTGACAAAACTTAACTACTTGACCCCCCTAAATGACTCTAAGACATACAAATGGTATTTTATAGACCTTATTACATCAAAATAGGATTCCACACATGGAAAGAAACATTTGAACTCAATTACATTGCATTTTCCATAATTGGCCTTAAGGGACTAGGTGCTCCTGCACCAGTTATGACTTTGTATGTTCAAGTGTATACTACATGACTTATATGTGTGTTCAAATGCATACTCCATGACTTATGTACGTTCAAGTTATCTTGATATGAGATGTCTTATTCAGAAGTTTGTAAAACCTTGTTATTCATTCTGACTGTGCTATTCATTGTCATTATAAAATTTCTAATTATCATTGTCTTATTCTTCATCCTTGTAGAAATCATCATCATGCTGAGGAAACGAGCAAAGACTCTAACACCAGAAGAGCATGAAGTTGAGAATGAGAGGAAAAGAGAGAATGAGGCAAATTTGGGAAAGTAGGAAATTGTCAACCATACAAGAAGACATTCCACCATTGCCAATTCAAGAGGAATGTGACACGTCTAACGAAGCTAAGAGAGATGGAATTGGCAGTGAAAAGGGAACAAATGCAAAACCTTCGTGCAATGAGGAAAGAAAATCTCCAAGTTGGAGGCACTCCATCATCCATAGGTCAAGTTGAAGGAACACCATCATTAGCTTCTCGAATTGGAGACACTCCATCTTTCACAGGTGAAGTAGAAGGCACATCTACATTTTCTTCTCAAGTTGGTGACATGCTATCATTCACACCTCAAGTTGAAGGTACGTCATTTTCAACCTTTTCACCTCTAATTGAAGGTACGTCATCTATCCCATTTCAAGTAAATATTGAAGAAATTCCTAATGTTCAGTCTACTTTACCAAATAAAATGCCTCCTAGAATTTTGCATAGGAGGCCTAAGTTTCTAATTGATATTGATGAGAATGTATTGGAGCCCATGCAGGATAAGATTCCCATGCGCACTTGCCAAAGATATGTAAATAAGATATGGAAATTATTCTTTGAGAATTTAAATGAAACCGGAAGATGTCAACTCTTTGTTGAACTGATGAGAAATCTAAAATTTAGGCCCACTATGAAGATTCTTGGCCTAAGAACATTGAATGCGTCAAGTGAAAAATCAATTGTCAAGAATATAATGAGCGTGTATGAGGGTGTGGGTTCCATCTCATGCACCAAGGATAGTAATGTCACACGACGTGTCATTACATCAAAAATTGTAAGCCAACAAACAAAAAAAGCTCGCCTCATTAGAAAGACAAGTCAAGCATTGAAAATAAATAGAAAAACTCTAATGAGAGCCGTTGGAATACATCAAAGAGTTGAGGATCCAAACACTAATGAATTGTGGGCATTCTCTGGGAGACTCCCACGAAAAGACAAAGTTGTTGTCGAAGCTTTGAGATCACTAATTGAAGACTTCTGGAAGAATTACACAAGGGTATCTCCGAATCAAAGGGATGTGGTAAGAAGGAGAATCGATAGTCAAAACCGTGAGCCACATCCAAACCATTTTTTGGATATGACTCAAACACAATTTTTTGGTAAATTTCTAGAGAAGTATCCTCAAATTAAAATTTCTCAAAGATATTTTGAAATGCTAAAACCTTTCTTTGTCAAAATAAATCACACACACACTACTTGTTGTTGTAGATTACATATTGAATTTTCTAACCATTTTGATGTTTATCAGTCTATATGTTTAGATTTGCATACTAACAATGTTTTGCAGGATTATGGCATATGTGCCCCACCAACTACCTCAAGAGACTTCATATCAATGATTTTATATGATAGAGAGGAAGGTCAAATATTCTACAAGAAGTTATGCTTGGATGGCACATGTCAGCATTGTGGTGGCTTGCAACATATACCAATATGTGAACATATGGAAAGAACACATGCAATTGGAAATGAACTAGTAGAGTTTAGAAAGTATAAAATAGTGGCATACAATACAAGAAATGGTAAAGAAGCAAAGAGGTGTGAATATGTTATTTAGAATATTTCAGTACATTAGTTTATGCCTATATTTTGTGACAACATAGTGTATGAGTATGTAAGACATGCCCATAGAGCTCGATGGTTGGACTTGCAATTCAAGTTATGCAAGGACACATTTCTAGTTGGTAGCATTGTTTCAGTCGTCGACTTTGCAGAGAACTACAGTCTACAACCACAGTGTGAGGTGCAATCCCAATATTATTGTAGACACCTAAAATTGGACTGCTCTGCAAACCAATTTTCCATATCTCGCACTAATCCATTCTCCCCATCTGCATGTCCCTTGTGATCAATTAATTCACCTAAATATCCATTTAACCTTACAACCCTATCCTATTAATTAAATGAATATTCATAATATTCATTTAAATGATTTATCCATTTCCCTAATCCCTGATTAATTAGATAAATCTTGATTATCTAATTAACCTAGACTTAAGTTAATTTAACCCACTTTCCCACATTCTCCAAATACAGAAATGGGAATAAATCCACCTAAAATCTCACATTGTAATAAATAAATATTTTTCCCATACCTATGCCTCTATTTCCCTCCAAATGAATTTTTAATTCATTTGGATTTCCCTCCATAACTTATTTAATAATTTCCTCTTCCCCAAAATGAATAAAAGATTCACTTTTATTCATGGCCATCCATTTTGATAGATTAAATCTGAGCCCTCCATATCATCTCCATCCTCCACCATTGATCTTTCCAATCAATCTCCACCCTTGGATCAAAAATCCCTCCAAAACTCTATAAATAGAGCCTCTCCCAAGCCATTTAGGAAGCCAAGTCTATGCATCATACCTCTGCCCAAATCTCTCCCCAATCTCCCAATCCTATTAAACCTTTGCCAAAATCTTGTCTCAATCCCATCTAATCCATCATCTAATCACTTGTCTTTCATTCATCTTATGTTGTGAGTTCTTGAGCAATCCACATTCTACACTTTAGTCATTTTGATCAAGGGAATAATCTGAGGAGAACTCCTGGGTGCATCTCCTTCCCACATGGATTTGTGAGGTTCACTTTTATTCCTAGCCCTTGATCTAATCAGATGAATCCTGACCTTCCATCCTCATCTCCAAAATTCTATAAATTGACCCCTCTCTAAGCCATTTGGAGAGGCCCCTTCATGCATCAAACCTCTGTCAGAATCATTCCCCAATCTCCTCATCCTACCAAACCTCTGCCAAAATCTTATCTCAATCTCTCAATCCCATCTAAATCCATCACCTAATCCCTAAACATTCATCTACATTGTGTTGAAAAGCCTTGAGCAATCCACATTCTACAATGAAGTCATTCTGATCAAGGGAAACATCTGAGGAGCTACATGGTGCATCTCCTTCCTGCATGGATTCGTGAGGTCTCAATGAAGGTATAATCATTCTAGTTTGATTCAAATTAGTCATTATCTTCATTTCAATTTCACTTATCACATTGGCACGCCCGGTCTCGAATTTACTCGTCATTTTGTGAAGGTTTCCTATTAAAATCTTCATTTTTTCTAACAATTTTTGCAAGTTTTGGTGAGGAAGTGTTGCAGGTTGCATCCTACGCAAAAATGGACTTCATTTTCACTCTCAGAACATCGATTCCATTAATTTTGACTATAAAGTTCAATATATTTTTTGAAAATCTTTTGAAAATTTTTTAGGGGCCCTAGGCCGTACCATAATAAATAAATATTTTTCCCATACCTATGCCTCTATTTCCCTCCAAATGAATTTTTAATTCATTTGGATTTCCCTCCATAACTTATTTAATAATTTCCTCTTCCCCAAAATGAATAAAAGAATCACTTTTATTCATGGCCATCCATTTTGATAGATTAAATCTGAGCCCTCCATATCATCTCCATCCTCCACCATTGATCTTTCCAATCAATCTCCACCCTTGGATCAAAAATCCCTCCAAAACTCTATAAATAGAGCCTCTCCCAAGCCATTTAGGAAGCCAATTCTATGCATCAAACCTCTACTCAAATCAATCTTCAATATCCTCATCTCATCAAACCTCTGCCAAAATCATTCTGGTCCTCCCCTATCTCCATCCAAATCAGGCATCAAGCCATTTATCTCCCATTTACATTGTGTTGTAGGCATTGAGCAATCCACATTCTCCACATTTAGTCATTCTGATCACGAGAATAATCTGAGGAGCTACATGGCGCATCTCCTTCCCGCATGGATTCGTGAGGTCTCAACGAAGGTATAATCATTTTGTTATGCATTAGATTAGTCATTATTCATTTCAATCTCACTTATTACATTTGGCACGCCCGGTCTCGAATTCACTCATCATTTTGTGAAGGTTTCTTGTTAAAATCTTTGTTTTTCTAACATTTTTTGTCAAGTTTTAGAAATGAACTGTTGCAGGTTGCGTCCTGGGTGAAAACGGACATCATTTTCGCGCTCAGGACGTCGATTCCATGAACTTTGACTATAAACTTCAATATATTTTTTGAAAATTTTTTAGGGGCCCTAGGCTATACCGTACGGATCCTACGACCCCTGGGGTGTTCATTCTCTGGTTTCTATCGCAGTTAACCATCTTTCATGCAAGTTTCATTTTGTAGGTTTCAAGGTTTTTTGCAAGGTTTGCAAGGTTTTGTTGCAGCACCACCCATCCACCACTTCCTCCTCTTAGTCGTTGTCCAAACCGCCGCCGGTCGCCACCTGCAAACTCACCACTCCGCACTCAACCCTACCTGTCACCACCTTATAACTCCTGTTGCCACCATCCACCACTCGGTTGCCACTAGAAACTCCTGCCACCTCCCTACTTCCACCACCATCTGCCACTCCTTATACCTCCCGTCGCCACCAGTGGCGGCGACCTGCACCCGTCGCCCCCTGCACCCACTCTCTCACTGCTCGGCCAAACACCAAACCACCTCCCCGAGCCTCATCCTCCCATCGACAGCCCCCCACTACCTCCAGCACCGCCTACATCTCCCACCCCACGGCCTCTCTCCAAACTCCTCCCTACCGACCTCCTTTCACGTCACCTCCCGGCCGTGGCCACCATCTCCCTACTCCTCCCACCGCCTCCCACCACCATCCGCCAGCCGCCCTAACTGCCACATCCCCGCAAAGCCCCACCCATGGCCTCCCTCCAATCCCCACTGCCTGCCGCCCAAGCCTCCTCCTCCCCGCAGCACCCTGCTCGACCACTTCCCGCCGAACCTCCAAAAAAAAACCTAACATTTCCATCGCACTCACAAAACCAATAAACATGAACGCGCCCCTTTATCTTTTTTTTAATTTTTGTGAAAGCTCCACCCCTGGTCACATGGGTGACCAGGGGCACATTTAAACCCTAACTGCCAGAAGTAAACCCGCTACATGTGACCAAAACCTTTAACCACTAACGGTTTCTTATGACAGTCAGGGGTCTCTTTTGCTTTCCATATACCCTCATAGGGGCATTTTTTTTTTCTTTTTATCACAACTTGGTCATACGGAGGTGAAATCATGCAAACAAGGACTCGTTGGAAAGAGGACTCCAAGCACTTCACAGTTGTAGGTTTTTATCAGGTGACTATACTTTTTTCCCGCCTATTTCATCAGTCAAAGTCAAACACGCTTAAAAACTTCAAATCATCATATATTTTGCAATTTTGATCAGTTTTTAGCGAATTTTTTTTTCAAATTGCATAGAATCTCCTGAAGAATCTGTTTATGTACTTATTTTTATTGTATCAATTCATCTTTCATCAAATTTTCTAATATTATCAATTTTCACATTACAATCCTCTTGGAAGTCTACTTGCTCTATTTTCAGTTTCGTGACTTGCAGGTGATCATTCAGGGCTGGAGCAACATCCGGAGCAGCAAATACATCAATTTGGACAGCAATTTAATCAGGTGCATTCATTTTCATCTTTTATCTCTCAATCATTGCTTGCAAACACACTTCGGTTTGGGCATAAAACGAACATTGCTTGATCATCACATATCAAAATTGGGTTTAAAATGAACAATGTGTCTTCAATCACATCCTAAAATTGGGCTTAAAAAGAATCACTGCTTGACGTGTCTTCATCACATTTCATTTTTCTAAGGGATAATTAATCAACTGCGAGTGTGAATCCAGTGAGTGTGTGTATGCTCTCTCCTCGCACCACAAGGTGATCTTGGAGATCAAAAACACCTCACTTGATTCACTTTTGTCAACCCCTTTCCTAGGAGGCCTGCTAGGGGATTTCATCACCCCTAGGGACGACCTCATCCGAGGCTGAATCGAAAGACACCCTATTTGAAATCAAGATCCTGTCACTCTCGGCTAAGCCCCAAAGAACTTTCTACCTTTGGGAAGTGAAGGTGAAGGGTGGGTTACCCCCTTCTCCCAGCTGTGTGACAGGATTTTCCTTTCAAATCATTAGTCAACCTCGTCTAAACATTGACCAAATCTAACTGGCCATACCCCATCAAACTAGGCATTAGGGCATGTTGATTTGTCTTACACGTGTGCTTGTTTAATCATTCTCATATTCTTCAAATTCAAAATTCAAAATTGCTTGTGTCTTGTGTGAGTGATTCTTGTTTGTACATGTGATCATTTGCTCAACATTGCCAAATCAAACTAAAACATCAAACACATAAGACAAGTCATTCACCTTCATCCTAATCAACTTCATCCAAACAATCCACATCATCATCCAATCATAAACAAGCACTTGCCAAAAAGGACTTAAAATTTAACCACATGTGTGACATCATGTCAACCTTAGAGGACTTCCAAAAGCTCCTTCATATGCTTCACCACATGCATGCAAGACAATCCCCTTTAGATCAGCAAACCTTTCAAAGCATTCAAGAATTGATTCGAATAGGTCGCACAAGCCAATCCTCACACATACAACACCTCTTGGCAGAACTCCAACACCTCGTGGCCACTTGCAAAGTCCAACAACCATCATATCTAGCACCTATCCCATCATATCCATCTACAAATCAAACCAATTCTGCATCAACTTACCCCACTTCCCATCAACCAAATTCATCCACATGTCCTATCAACCCTTTCTCAACTTATCACAATCCTTATCTATATCAATCCATATCACAACAACCATTATCCTATGCAACCCCTCCATCATCATCACATCAACACATTTACCAACATCACCAACAAATCATATCACAACACGAAGTCCAAACACCATCTTCAACCTCATATCAACTTCCATCATCCTCATATCAACCCTCAACTTCATACCAACCCCAAAACCTTTAGTCTACATATCCTACCATTACA
The DNA here is from genome assembly GCA_027924645.1 of Cunninghamia lanceolata. NCBI lineage: Eukaryota > Viridiplantae > Streptophyta > Pinopsida > Cupressales > Cupressaceae > Cunninghamia > Cunninghamia lanceolata. The sequence goes on from BSBN01001176.1 coordinate 392,112, forward strand.
CCTATCACATCAATCCAAGCACTAGTGAGCCCAAATCCACCTTTGCAACAAGAAGCACCTGCAAGTCCAAGTGGTCCCTTGTACATAAATCAAATGAGTCCAAGTTATCCTAGGCAAGATCTAATCACCTTTGACAAGGGAGATACTAATATAGAGTGCCCTCCACCATCTAATCCCACACCTATCCTTGAACCCATCCACGAACCATCACAACCTAATCCCAACACCCACCTATCCAATCCCAATCCTATTTCCACACCAACCACCATCATTATCCATCCATTATATTGCCCTTCAACCCATACACTCATGAAGGATACCATCCATTAGCTAATAGCAAGGAATCAAACACCCTCATGCAATCCAACATCCACCAAACCACTTGAACAATCTCCTATCACAACTCAAGAACCAGCATGCAGCCCTATTCAAGAATCCATATGCCAAGTACCTATTGCACCCATCCAAGCACCTATCACATCCATCCAAGAACCCATCACATCTATCCAAGTCACTTCCACCTCCATGCAAGCACACGAGCTATGTCAAGCAACAAATCCAAAGCATGTTGAAACATCAACCTCTTCTCCTAATCAAGATCTAACCATCCCATCTAATCCCATCCCCGATCCCCTCCCATCTATTGGTCAACTTATTGATCCCACACCTTCTTCTACCACCCCTTTACCATCCCTCATGAATCCTTTACCTCCATCTACCAATCCCATCCCAAATCCATCCCCTTGTCCACTTGGAAAAAGCACTTTCATCTGTGGTGACTTCCTTGTAGGAGACGAACAACTTCCTTCCACCACCTATCTATCTCCAACAATTAATGGATTCGCATCCTGTTTCCATAGCAACAAACATCCCATTGCATGTCGCATGCTCCAACACATGAACTACCAAGGCAAAGGCTTAGGCCTTCACGAACAAGGCATATTGGAGCCCATCCACACCACATTCCATCCATCCTCACATGGCCTTGGCTATGCATCCCAAGAACAACAATCTACACAAGTTGATACCATCCATCCACCTTCCAAAATCCATCCATCCAATCCCAAACATGGTACATCTCATCGCACTTCCAAAACATATGTCGCCATCCCTCCTCCATCATCCTACCATTTGCAAACGCATGTGACCATCCATCTCCCCCCATCAAATTTACCTCCACTCCTTCCAACTCCAAATATCCCCATCAAATCCACTCTACCTCCTATCCTACCAACTCCCACAATCCCTATCCACAAATCCTCTTATCCTCCCATCCTCCCAACTCCTAATATCTCCATCCTCAACTCTCATTATCCATTTATCCAAACATCCACTTTTTACCCCTCCATCCATAAGTCCACTAAAATCCTAAATCAAGACCAACAAAAGCAAACATCTTTCAAAAATGAAGCTTGCACCAAATCCATGGGATTCAAATACTTGAATGCCTCAACTCATAAAGCACAAAAGCCTAAGGATATAATTCCTTCCAATCAAAAATCAAAAAGGCTATCCAATCCCACACCATCACAAGAAAAAGCAAAAGCAAAAATGGTGTGGGTCCCTAAGCAAAGATCAATCAAAACAAATGAGGCATCTACATCCCAACCCACCCCAAAATCCCAAACATCCCGCTCCCTATCTAAAAATCCCCCAAAGTCTAAGTCTATTTGGGTCCCTAAAACCCCGAATTGACCATCCAACACTCCCCAATCCCGATCCCCATTACTCCCAACTCCACATACAAAATATAAGCTTCAAAATACATCACGATGTGTGCCACAATTGGTCTTGGTTCCCCTCCATCACTTGCAATTCCCACATACCTCCATCTCTCCATCTTTCATTCACTATCCTACATATCTTCCCCATCACATTCCTATGGTCCATGCTTTTGCATAATCCACATTATACACACCATAATCCATTATCCATACTCCATTCCATCTTCTCCTATCTACCAACATCCATGCAATCATCATCCATAATGCTATCCAACATGGGACCATCTTCTCCTTGCTCTAGAAACAAACGCTAGAGTCCCCCTTCCATCAAAAAAATCAAAAACACCAAAAAAAAAAAACCAAAAAATCAAGAAAAAATCAGAGTGCAATAAAAAACTTCCAATGGTGAAAATTACTTTGGTGACACCTTGGATAAGTACCATGGTGAAACCCTGTTCTAGGCGCCATGCATAGTGGCCGGTTCTACCATCTAATAAGTCCTCGTCTCGTCACACCATTCCATATTTCCCGCATCCCATGGCTTGGAATTCTAAACCATCAAGTCCTATCTCCTACCCATCCTATTCCATCTCAACGCCAGCCCATGGAACGAAGATCTTTGTAAGCTCCCTATGTACATGCAAAATCCAAAAATCCAAAAACATTGCAAAATCCAAAAATCCAAAAACATTGAAAAATCCAAAAATCCAAAAACATTGCAAAATCCAAAAATCCAAAAACATCGCAAAATCCAAAAATCCAAAAATATTGCCAAATCAACAAAATCCAAAAACATCGCAAAATCATAAAATACAAAAATAATAAAAAAATGCAAAAATCCAAAAAACAACACATCTCATCATCAAACACACATCAAGCCCATCGCAAACCATTCCCACATCATCAAGTCTTGCTAGAACTACATATTCATTTCGCCTGCATCTTAAAAGTACCTTGATCCTGTGGACACAGGGTATGTAGGCAGTCTAGAATACAAAGAATGTTTCCAGTACTTAGGTATCTAAGATGCACCCATCCATCTCGTTGGATGGTACCTCGTTTACTGAGCTTTCTGGATCTCATAATAGACACACAAGCTACGTATACACTCCAAACAGGTTCCTCAACACAAAAATCATCAATCAACCTACCAACCATAATCCTACACATGGCCAGACTGTTCCTTTGCCCTTCTTCCCATAGTTCTCTAGTCAACACCAACAGATCTGCGTCCTAGGATATATCTTTCCAACAATGGACAAAAATCTATCATTCTATCATCACGTCTCTTGGCAAGAGCACACAAAGGCTATTTGTATCTTTTCGTTGGTCTGTTTGTCTTTGATTTTTATCTTTTGTCCTATTCGAAGATCAGATCAAAGCTACCTTGATCTTACCATATCATGGTATGTGGTGAAAACATCTAGAATGGGGCATAGTCTTGCTTTTGTATGCTATGCTTGTGGGTTGGTTTCATTAATCCAAGCTAGTATTCATATCTTGATTGATCATAGGGTCGGTTCTAGCATATTGATCTCCTTATGCATCTAAGGTTCATCATACCTTTTTTATACTAAGGGCTTATGCTATGAGTCCCCTTCCCTCGTCTAGACAAGGTTGTACTATCTTGGGCATGCATGAGATCATCCCTTTGTCTGCGTGTCTAGTCCATGCAAACGTTGGATAAACATCATCACCCTGGTCTTCTATACCTTGGTGAACATATCCACTTTGCTATATCAAACCTAGGATTGCTCAAATTCAGTTTTAGCACAATGATCATCCACCAATCATCTCCCAACATCATCATCCTTTCATCCCACCACTTATCCTCTGACTAGTTCAAACAATCTGTCCCATCCATTTCAAGAGCACAACCGTGTTCTCGCAACCTGCCTATCCTCTCGAGGGGGCATCACCCTTACCAATTATCCCCAAACCTAACCTTATTCTTCCAAACCAAAACCTTTTTTCTATCCAATCCATCTCTATGTTTTAACTTCTTTGAAATGATGTTGCTTAGCCGCAACACCATCTCAAAGAGGGGCAAATGTAGACACCTAAAATTGGACTACTCTGCAAACCAATTTTTCGTATCTCGCACTAATCCATTCTTCCCATCTGCATGTCCCTTGTGATCAATTAATTCACCTAAATATCCATTTAACCTTACAACCCTATCCTATCAATTAAATGAATATTCATAATATTCATTTAAATGATTTATCCATTTCCCTAATCCCTGATTAATTAGATAAATCCTGATTATCTAATTAACCTAGACTTAAGTTAATTTAACCCACTTTCCCACATTCTCCAAATAAAGAAATGGGAATAAATCCACCTAAAATCCCACATTGTAATAAATAAATATTTTTCCCATACCTATGCCTCTATTTCCCTCCATAACTTATTTAATAATTTCCTCTTCCCCAAAATGAATAAAAGAATCACTTTTATTCATGGCCATCCATTTTGATAGATTAAATCTAAGCCCTCCATATCATCTCCATCCTCCACCATTGATCTTTCCAATCAATCTCCACCCTTGGATCAAAAATCCCTCCAAAACTCTATAAATAGAGCCTCTCCCAAGCTATTTAGGAAGCCAAGTCTATGCATTAGACCTCTACTCAAATCAATCTTCAATATCCTCATCTCATCAAACCTCTGCCAAAATCATTCTGGTCCTCCCCTATCTCCATCCAAATCAGGCATCAAGCCATTTATCTCCCATTTACATTGTGTTGTAGGCATTGAGCAATCCACATTCTCCACATTTAGTTATTCTGATCACGGGAATAATCTGAGGAGCTACATGGCGCATCTCCTTCCCGCATGGATTCGTGAGGTCTCAATGAAGGTATAATCATTTTGTTATGCATTAGATTAGTCATTATCTTCATTTCGATCTCACTTATTACAATTATAACTCAACACAGGTTTCTATATTTGTGCATATCGCATTCATTCATGTGAATGATAGTACAAAGGATGATAGCAAGACCATAAGGGAGTATCATTTTTATATAAGCGATGATCGCACACATTCTGCAAAGTTCGTACAAGGTTGTTTTCAGGTGTTCTACATGATCTGGATAGAAGGGGCATATCATTTAGTTAGCATATCATATGGTCAGATAACTGTGCATCACAATTCAAGAACTCGCGAAATTTCTATTGGCTGAGTAGGAGGCATAATATTATAGGTGTTTAGCATATGTGGAACTTTTGTGAGGCCGGGCATAGAAAGGGGGAGCATGATGGTGCAAGAGCATGTATCAAAAGAGCCATAGCATGAGAAGAGTTAAAGTATAAAGACAATGCAAAGTTGACAGATGCAAAATCAATTGTTGAGTGGTGTAATGCTTCGATAGGCCTAGGTAATGAAGGTAAGTCTTCAGTTCTTAGATTTTTTTGGTTGATAGATGATACTAACATTGCACAATATGAGGACTGTTGTACACTGATAGGATCAAGTGAGCTACACTCTTTCAGAAGCTCAATTGCAGGTTCATAGAGTATACATACGCGGAAGATGGCGTGCTTTTGTTCTCTATGTACAATTCAAGCCTGGAATGAGTGCAAGTCACATGAGTGGGTTGACAAATGACAATTTAGTTATCTTAGCCCACTTGACACGTATCGACCCCTGACGGCACTAGAATTGACAGAGATGGAATCGTCAATTGACTTTGACCACATATCAGATCTGGTTCAACCAGGTAATATTTCTACTTGCATAGTTAAATTTGAAATTCCTAATGTTATCTTAAACTTTGTAGTATTTTTGTAATGTTGACTAATTTCATCTAATTTGCTACACATATCATTGTAGGGCATGTTTATGTAGTTATTGCAGATGAAGATAACAAAGAGGAAATAGATTATTACTTGTGTCGTTGTGTTAAGGCCAAAAAGAAATTGGATGCCCCAGTTATAGATGGAGAAAACATCAAATACCCTACATGCTTAGTGGTTGTTACTGGAACATTGCTTAGAAGGTACCCACATAAGAGTGTTAATGTTTGGTTGTTTGAGGACTTTGACACTCATCAAAAGATTCTTCATTACTCCAACCTTGTCATGGCAACCAATGTTCATTTGATACAATATCAAGGTAGACCTTTGAACAAGACCTTGTGGAAGGTACATGACTCTAACCATGAGGCAATACTTGACACAATAAAGAGTAGAGAAGACCCAGATGGTTCATTGGATTAATTTGTAAGTATGCATAAAACTTTCCTAGATGGTTACTTGTACTTTGTTTTGTATATAAATAGAAGTATGAATTAATTCCCTCCAGTATATTTATGTTTAGTCAATTTTGCTTTTTGATGCTTCTCACAAGAGGTCAGAACTCCAGTCCATCCAACTACAGACAAAGAAGCTCTAGAAAAGATGATGGAGAGTGATCATCAGATGGCGGTAAGTGATTGATTACATATCCTGTTCACTTGTGTTTCACTCATGTCATATCAAGATTCATATCACAGGGTTTGGATGTTAGTTCATAACATTCGTGTTTATCATGTTACAATAGTAGGACATAGTAGCTTATGTCATTGGTTCATACCATTAGATCATTGGATTTGGTTGTGGTTCTTCATCATAACATGTCATGCTTTCAGGAGTTGGATTGGGTTGTGGTTCTTCCTCATGACAGGATTTTGTTCATGTCTTCATGCTTCTTTGTCCTCCATGTCTTTAGTGTTCTCAATGTCTTCATGTGTCAATGATTTCTTCAAACACATTCTTGCAAAATGCTTCAGTTTCATGTAGTGGAAAGGTGCTAGGAGTGACATTTTGCATTCCATAGCTCGTAGGGCTGAACAGACTTCACCAACACGTCTGGGTGGGCAGGTAAATGCTAGGGGAGGTCTCGTTTCATGTGCCAAGTGCAACAGTCATTCGGGTAGCAGGCTATTGGCAAAGTCCCTTAAGATCCCTAAGATGAAAAAACTACCAAACTTTGACGAAGCGGTTCTTGGAATTCATGGCATTTGGGAATGTTTCATTTGGATGTACAGGTGCATGTGGGGTTCATCCACAATAACCTCTCTTGGTTTTGGTCAACTCCAGTCTATTTGACTATGCCGATATCAAATGCATTCTTGCAAAATACTTCAGTTTCATGCAGTGGAAAGGTGCTAGGAGTGACATTTTGTATTCTATAACTCGTGGGGCTAAACGGACTTCACCAACGCATCAGAGTGGGCAGGTAAATGCCAGGGGAGGTCTCATTTCATGTGCCAAGCATCGCAATCGTTCGGGACAGTAGGCTACCGACAAAGTCCCTTAAGCTCCCTAAGATAAAAAAACTACCAAACTTTGATGGGGTAGTTCTCAGAATTCGTGGCAGCTGGGAACATTCTGTTTGGACCTACAGGTGCATGTGGAGTCTGTCTACAATAACCTCTCTTAGTTTCGTTCAACTCCTGTCTGTTTGACCGTGCCAGAATCAAACGCATTCTTGCAAAATGCTTCAGTTTCATGCAATGGAAAGGTTGCCAGGTGCCATATTTTTTGTTCTGCTTATCGTGGGGCCAAACAGATTGTGCCAACACATCGGGGTGGGTGTGTAAATGGTAGGGAAGGTCTCATTTCATGTGCCAAGCATCCCAGTCATTCTGGCCTGCAAGCTATCGAGACCTAGCACTTTTCAAGTTTATCGGTAGCTTGCAGCCCGGAATGACTGAGACACTTGGCGCATAAAACAAGACCTCCCCTAGCATTTACCCACCCACCCTGACGTGTTGGCATAGTCCGTTCAGCCCCACAATGAGAAAAAAAAAATATAGCACCTGGCAAGCTTTCCATTGCATGAAACTGAAGCATTTTGCAAGAATGTGTTTGACCCTGGCACGGTCAAACGGACAAGAGTTGAATGAAACTGAGAGAGGTTATTGTAGATGGATTCCACATGCACTTGTAGGTCCAAATGGAATGTTCCCATCTACCACAATTTTTGAGAACTATCCTGTCAAAGTTTGACAGTTTTTTCATCTTAGGGAGCTTAAGGGACTTTACCGGTAGATTGCTGCCCCAAACGACTGCGATGCTTGGCACATGAAATGAGACCTCCCCTGGCATTTACCTACCCATCCCAATGCATTAGCAAAGTCCATTTGGCCCCATGAGCTATGGAATGCAAAATGTCACTCCTAGCACCTTTCCACTGCATGAAACTGAAGCATTTTGCAAGAATGCATTTGATTTCGGCATGGTCAAAAGGACTGGAGTTGACCAAAACTAAAAGAGGTTATTGTGGATGGACCCCACATGCACCTGTACATATAAACAAAACATTTCCAAATGCCATGAATTCCAAGAACTACTCCATCAAAGTTTGGCAGTTTTTCATCTTAGGGATCTTAAGGGACTTTGTCGGTACCCTGCTACCTCGAACGACTTCGATGCTTGGCACATGAAACAAGACCATGAGGGGTTGTTGGACCATTCAAGAAACTCAATTACATGTGAATCAAACAACCTTCAAAGTTCCTAGTCTCAATCTTCATACTTTTCATGTTTCAATCAGGCCTAATCTAGTACGACAGCAGACGATGTTTTTGGGGTTTTTCTCTCAAACTTTTCAAAAAACCTCCCAAAATAAATACATATTTAGATACCCATTTCCAAGTTACATAATATATCTCAATACCAATAGTGACTCCTTTGGACCATGTACCTCAAAAATGGCATTTTTCGCTGTCTAAAATAGGCTAATTAGGCCTAGTTTGTGAAGAAACATACCTCTAAACATCCAACAACCCCATAGACTTAATGGGGAAACATCTCCCATGTGTCCAAACTCTCAAAACCACAATTATTTTCAGGAGAAACCCTCACTAACATACCAAACCCCAAAAATCCTCAATCTAGGCCAATTTGAGGAGGGTTTATTGAAACTCTACCTTCCACACACTCTCAGACTTTGCCAACACTTGGAACACTTCAAAAATGGTCTGATTATGCTTTAGGAACCATCTCCTAGTACTTTCCAACCTTCTTTTAACAAACCCTAGCCTAAAACGACCATTTCTTGCTTGGAAACAAGGCAAAACTTGCCTAGGACAACACCATAGTTTGGTCAAACTCCATCTCCTACTTCCCTAACTTCATGGGCATCTAAAACACATCCAAACCAAACTATTCCACTGAGTTACAGGGTCATACAGCAAGTGGAATGGTCTGAAACATCCCTTTACACACTCACCCTTGTTTTGAGGGTTACACAGGCAATTTCAGAAAAAAAACAAAGATATCTCACTCAAAACTCAATGGTTTCTCCTCAAACCAAGTGCATTTGAAATTTAAGACATACCACTACCACTTCCAATAGATTTTAGCACATGGCTGGGCCATACAAGGTCGTGGTACAGCCCGGAACAGTGTTTTTACAGAAACAATTAGAAAAAACTAAATTTTTATTCAAATTTTGTAATACAAAACTCATCTCCCTTCTCTCCTCGAGGTATGTGAGGGCTTTAATACATGTTTTAAGAAGTTTAAAATGACCTACAACTACCAACATCCTCCCTATCTGTACACCAATATAGAATGTTTGGAACGACTTATCGGCATCCATCAAAGCATAAAGGATATAGGAAATTTGTCGCATGTTGTAATTGCAGCTCCCTTTGGTGTAGGGGCACCTAGCCTATTTCATGAACATGATCAAATGATGAATTTTGATGTGTTGAGTCATTTTGGCATTGTAATGAGATCATACTAGACCACTCCTGATGTAATAAGGGTCATTGGAGTTTAGGAGGTCATAGGCTGCAAAAGTTGTCAAGTTGCAAGAAAAATTGTCAAGCAACTTTTCTTGCAATCAAATGGCTAATAGTTGTCATAGTTGTTTAAATTAGTGTTTGTGCATCCATTTTGATGTAATAAGGCCTATGAGGGCCATTTGTCATATCAAACGGTCAAATATGTAAGTTTTGGAACAAGTTGTATATGTTGTCAAAAAAACTTGTCAATATGGCAAATGTGCAAAATTGCAAAAAATAAGGCAGCCTATGTGTTTTTGGTCTATTTGACAGTACAATGATGAGGGTTTTGAAAAATGGTTAAAGAAGGGTCTTGAATAATTATGCTAATGAGTGATTTAGTTCGTATAGGACCTAACTCAACCTCTGGAGTGCAATTTTTAGTTTAGGGGTCAAGAATAGTAGTTGATGCTTTGTAAAAGTAGGCTAATTAGGCCTCATACAAATTGCTAGTCCATTTCTTAAGGCAATGTTCCAAAACAACAAATGGTGCATTTGAGATATGTTGTAAAACATCAAAATAGGTATCCTAATCTGTCCTCCTTTGTGTCAAAGGTCATGGATCAGTAAGTTATGTTCCAAAAATTAGTTTTTTGGAGGGCTACTAGCTTGTAAGGGTAGTTTATGAGGAAGAATAACCTATATGCAAATTTTATGTTCTTGGTGACCATGAATGGTCTTTTTATGTCACATTCATCATTTCAAGGGTGTTTCATGAGTTGGTTTGCAAAGATTGAGGTTTTGAACCAAGTGTTGGGTTTATAGTCTTGATTGAGTTCATGTCTAGTTGAAAAAGGGTTTGGGGTCTTAGCCCATTGTTGTGAAATAATACAATTGGGGTACCTACACAACCCTACCAACCTTCCCCATTAACTACCTTTCACAAAAAATAAGGATTATGGAGACTTCCTTCACAAATATGCCTCAAGCCTTGTAGCCCTATTTTTGGGTCTGACAAAGGTTTTCTTTCACATGGGACAGAATCTTGGCAATGTAAGAGTAGTTTTGAGTGCCAATTATCCTCCTTGTCAACATATCAAAAATGGGACATGGGTTGTTTTGGATAGGAGGCTCCAAATTCATGACAGTTCAGTTTGAGACTAGGCCTAATTAGGCCTCCTTTACAAGGCAACTATTATGCCAATGCAAACCCACCACACAAAACCACTTGGGAACCCTATCATGCATGGAAAAAGAACCAATTTCACTAGTTTTGGCCTTTGAAACACTTGTTAAGGAACTATTGTATGGACTGCACCCTCTTTTTGCTTAATACATGGTCATATTAGGCCATTGCATCCTCATACTTTGCTATATTCTTGTTTCCTGACCTAGGCCTTATTGGGAACAATGATCCTACCTTATTCCATCCCATTCCACAAATATAGAGTGATTAACTTGGTGGAATGGCAAAGAAATACATAGTTTTTAGCCTCAAAACCCTAGTTCAGGGTTTTATGACAATTTCCAGAAAAATGTGATTTTCTCCCTCCAAATTCAATGCAAATACCTCAAACAAGATGCAAATGAAAGGTCATTCACTCCCTTCACAATGCATGTGGTTTTAGACCATGATAGTACTGTACGGATGAGCAGTACATCCTGGAAAAGTTAAATTTCAAGAAAAGTAGCAGAAAACTCAGTTTTATTCAACTTTGCCCTTCAAAACTTTCTTCACCAACCCCTCCTCGGTGTGTGTGAAGGTTTTATACATGTTTACAATAGTTCCAATTGATCATAACTGATTTTCAACCTATTTGATCGTTGGGTAACCTCCTTATTACATGATTTGTTAAGTTGACAAAGCAACTTCTTACCACTACTTGCATTATTAGACTTTTTGTTTGACAACATAAAACATGACTCTAAACACAAATGACATTCGTCATTTGACCTTATTACATGAAAAATGACACACAAGACCATCAACTTGTCCTATGATGTCCTAGGACCTTGTTATGACATGCTCCTAGCCAAGATTGGCTATGGCTAAGGTGCTCCTACACCATGATATATGTTTCCATGGTGTTGAGTCATCCTCCTTACCTATTGCATCACCCTTGTAGACATGTATGCAAAGTGTGGAAGCATAGACAAGGCATGTGAATTGTTTGGCATGATGCCCCAAAGAAATGTCACCTCATTAAATGTAATGATTGCAAGATATGAACAAAATGGATTTTTTGATAAGGCATTAGAAACTTTCAAGCAAATGCGATTGGCGGGTGTAAAGAAAAATTCCACAACCTTAGCCAGTATCCTCCTTGCCTATGCCAAAATGGACATCGATCAAAAGGATAAAAATATGGGAATTTTGTTAGATGTTGTAGTTGCAAGTGCCCTTAGAGACATGTATACAAAGTGTGGAAGCATAGACAAGGCACGTGAACTGTTTGGCATGATGCCTCAAAGAAATGTCGCCTCATGGAATACAATGATTGAAAAATATGAACAAAATGGATTTACTGATAAGCCTTTAGAAAGTTCCAAGAAAATACAATTGGCAAGTGTAAAGCCAAATTCCAAAACCTTAGAAATGGTATGTTTGGAGCATGGTATAGACATCCATCAAAGCATAAAGGATATATGAATTTTTTCAAATGTCGTAGTTGTAAGTACCTTGCAAGACATGTATACAACTTGTGTGGAAGCATATATAACAAACATGAACTATTTGACACGATGCCTCAAAGAAATGTTGTCTCATGGTATGCAATGATTGCAAGATATGCACGAAATGGATTTTTCATAAGGTTTTAAAAACTCTCAAGCAAATGCACAAAAATAAATTTCAACCATTTACGCAAATTTTGGCACATCTAAAACCAAATTGCACAACCTTAACCAACTTCCTCCTTGCCTATGCTATAATGGGATCTAGAGAACATGGTGTGGACAACCATCAAAACATAAATGATATAGGAATTTTGTCACATGTATTGCATTTGCAAAGTTGCCCTTGTAGACATGTATGGAAAGTATGGAAGCATAGACAAGGCACGTAAACTATTTGAAATGATGCCTCAAAGAAATACACAATCCCACAGAATTCAATGATTGCAAGATATGCACAAAATGGATTATTTGAAAATGATTTATAAACTTTCAAGCAAATGCAATTGGCACTTGTAAAACCAAATTCCTATAACAATAATTGATTATCATATTAAATATTTAATATAAACTATCATATACATAATGTCATGAACATAACATCTAGTTTATATAAAAAGCCAGATAGGCATGTCCAAACAAAGCCATACAGGAAAATATACAAAAATATACATCAGATTAACATACAAAAGTATGTATTCAAAGCCATCTAGGCATACAAAAAAGTTCCCAAAAACTAGTTTCCTATGGACTTTTAGGAAATAATCAGCAGCCCTTCTTTGATTGTGAAGATGGAGAGCCAGTCAATGACACATCCTCTCTCTGTCGTCGAGTGGACCTCTTCGAATAAAGTTCATCCAGCTGCAACTATTAATACAAACAAACAATATGCGCATTAGTATAGAAAATGTATGAAATATATAACATCACATATGTAATTGACCACTTACCGCCAACTGATGATCACTCTCCATCATCTTGACTCTCTCTTCATCCGTAGTTGGATGGACTAGAGTTGTGACCTCCTGTGAGAAGCATCAAGAAGCAAAATTGACTAAACATAAATATCATTTATGTACATCAAATGATATGAGATAAAAAAAGAAATACAAAATTATGATATTTTCATGTTATTGGCTCATACCTCAGTCAAAGGATTTGAAGACATCATGGCTGCATCAATGCCTATCTGCACTAACTCACGAAGATGAGGAGGAGTCTCCACTATATTCAGCATCTGAAAATCAAGTTCAAGATTATTCAAACAAAATAAATACATAACATTATTTTAAAAATGCATAATGATTAGAAATCATTAAATTTACCTTCGTAAAAGTGGTGGTTTGGTATCAAGGGGACAAAGGAAACTGTGGAGGTGCCAGTGACTGTTGAAATCATCAAATTGTCACAAAATAATATTACCATTGACATATCTACAATAATTATGATTATGTGATAAATTACATACCTACTGACTTGACCTACTCTCATAACCTGCCAATGGATGGCTAACAGTTACAAGATGAAGACTCTGACCCTAGAATTTCATTGCGCAAACAATTACATACATTATTTTTGACTTATAATATAGATAATCATATAAAATTAATTACAAATTTCAAATAACAATATACTAAATCAAGATAAAACTTGTAACAAATTACCTGAGAGTTAATACCAAATGTATGCTATAAGAGATCATCACTGAGAACAAGATCATCCAATATGTCCTGCCCCTGTGTTGCATCATGCTACCCATGTGTCGCAGCATGTTGCCCATGTGTCGCAGCATGTTGCCCCTATGTCGCAAAGTCCTGTCGTGCCTCCTGCATCCCATAATCACATAAGTTCCCACATGTACTGCACAAATGTGGGGACACATGACACCTACTACTCTCACCCTCATCACCCTAGGTAAAATCATATGCATGCTGTGATAGAGTTTGGGTGAGTAGTTAGTGAATGTAAAGTCTCTAGCTCAACACTCTCCTTCAAAGCCAAAGGGAGTGACCTACGTTCTGGCCTCACTCGGGGTATTGGCACATGGCCTTCATCTCACTGAGCCCTGGGTCTATCTTGGGCAGAGACACCACCTCTACCCTGGAACTAATGAATATCAAAATAATTTAAAATCTTGTTGAGGACGAACTTGCAATAGAGTTTCCTTAAGAAATATTGTGGTACCTCATCATTGTTGCATGGCCACTCATCGAAGACCATGTACCATCTATCCCAAAAGTTTCAGGATATGTTTTCATTCCTACACCAATGTATAGGAAACTGTTTGCAACTTTCCTCTAATCTTTGGCTAGTTTTGGGATTAATAAATTCTGCACATAATTGAGATTTTGTAATTTTTTCCTTCTTTACTTGTTCATATGACAACTTGTCGGCATAATATTGCCAACTCCTCTCCCTATAGTCTTGGAATTCGGTGATTTGTTTTGTCACCAAATCTGTGTGGGAAACAATCTCCTATAGTGATTTTGCAAGTGCCCTCCTATGTTTAGTTGTTCCACTTGGATTGTTTAGGGTTTGAATAATAGTTTCAAGATGTTTTTTGTTTTCTTCTATTATCCCTAGGTAATGTTCTTGATCATCCCTTACATGAAAAGGAGGTGAAGGTGGGTTTTGAGGGTTTGGAGGGTTTGGAGGGTTTTGGGGCTTGTTTTCACCCTCCTCAACTGGATTTAGGTTTTCTGCTTCTCCAATAACTGTAAATGCAATATAAAAACAAATCAAACATTGCAAAACTAAAAATTATTCTAAAACTAACAAAATCAGACAAACCCTACCTTCTTCCTGTGCTGGATCCTCCAAATTTGCATGAGGATATCTTTGGCAACAAGGTGGCATTGTGAATTTCTTGTTTTCTCAAGTGCACTTGGTTCAATGGTCTCTTCTTCAACGTGATCGCATTTTTGCTTGGTTTTTTTCTGCTGTGAGGAGAGAAGTTGCACAGTGAATGAGCAGATTTTTTTTTTTTGCTTTTATTAAAAGCAAAACGTGAGTGTGTTATAACGTGCTCGTGTTTTGTTTTAATTTTGGAGATGGTGGTGACTTTTTGGTCCCCCATCTCCTTGCATTTACCCTATAATAATAAATGAGATTTAATGTATTAATTAGTAATCACCAATACTACAAGTAAATGATAATAGCAGAGTATGTCTAATCTATCACAAGCATCAATTGTCTATGCAGAACTTCTAACAACATAACCTTTTGATGCAGGAGCATCCAGTGATGTAAGGGCAATCTTGCATCACCAAAAGAAATGATGATTTTGTTTTCTATTATTTTCATTTTTGGTATTTACAGATACCCATTTTCTTGAATAATGATTCGAAACCTTCAAAATTTCCAACCTACTAAAAATAGCAAACTGTTATTTTAGAAAGTTTATATTTGAGCACATATGGGAATGAAATTTTACACAAAGCTTTGGAATTGAAAACTATGAACTTTGGTGAAGGAATTGGCTAAAGATCATTTGTGGGTTGAAAGATATTAAAGTTTTTGTTTCTTTAAAAACCCCTGAAAAAGTTTTAAAGTCAATTTTGAGGCACTTAGAGGCCCCATACAGCCCCGAAAATGGGCATAATCTACAAAGCCAATCACAAGGGCATATATCTCTCCGTGAGCTTTCTAACACATCAAATGGTTCATCAATCAGACACCTGAATCAAAAGTTATGGCTCCCAGAAGTTGGGCTATTTTTGAAGGGAGTTACAAATTTCAAAATTTTGGCTGGAAGGTGCTAAAAAGGGCTATTTATGACCATTTTTTGAGAATCTTTTTGGGAGTAGTAGAGAAGGGGGAAAGTGGTGAGCAGGAGGGAAAATAGAAAACCCTACTAGATTTGAAGCTACAGAAGGCAAAAGGTTCTAGAATCCAAAGAAAAGTTGTAATGTGTTGTAACCTGTGGAGGATTTCATCTTCTAATTTGATTCCAATTTCTGTAATGCAATTTGTTTCTAGTTCAATAAAATAATATTCCAATTTTCTGTGAGTAATATGTGTTGTTGTGTGTTCTAGGATTTACCCCCTCATCAAGTGGTATCAAAGAAGAAGTTCCTGACTGTGTAGACAGATTACTGAATGTGAGGCAGTTTACACCAGGACTTGTGGTTATGGGTTGAATAGAAAAGAAGAAGATTAGGATGCCTCCATGAAGAAACCATGGTAGTGAAAGAAATGATTTGACAAAAGAGAGTTTTAGAGTGCCACAAATCCAAATCAATGCATTGCAAGAGGAGCTACGAAGAGGGTTTGAGCCAAGAAGAAGAGAAGAAAGTAAAGATGAAATTGAAGAAGAAGAGTCATTTGAAGAAGAACAAGATGTTGTAGGAGATCCTGAGAAAGCTAGGTTGTTGAGGGTCATTTAGAAGATTGGAAAGAGGCCTATGATTGAAGTTTCTACTTATTCTAGGGATTTGAATCCAGAAGATTTTATTGATTGGATAAATAATATGGGAGAATATTTTGAGTATGAAGAGGTGGAGAATCCAGAATGGGTCAAGTTTTAAAAAATAAAGTTGAAGGGCCACGCCAATATTTGGTGGAAAGAGGTCTAGTTAGAGAGAAATAGAAAACGAAAAAGGAAATATTACTATATGGGATCATATGGTAGACAAACTAAAGAAGTGGTTCATTCCTATGGACTATGAGTTGGAGTTGTTGAAGAAGCTGCAAGGATTGAAACAAGGCAACAAGTCTATTAAGGACTATATAGAAGAGTTTTATAAGATTATTATCAGAATAGGCCATGCAAAGGCCAACAAGTAGAAGGTATCTTGTTACATTAATGGGTTGAGGCCAAGTATTCAAGAGGAAATGAGCCTAGTCAGAATGACCACCATAGAAGATGCATATTAGTTTTCTCTGAAGGTGGAAGAGAAGTTGAATAAGAGATTTGAAAGCAAGCAAAGAGGAAGAGGTCATGGTGAAAATACTAGTGGAAGATCCTATGGAGGCCAAAATGAAGATCAAAAGAAAAGTGAAGAAGCAATCACATGTCGAAACTAGAGAGGAGATAATGCCTATTGCCCTCATGATGAAAATAATAGTGATCAAAGAGGAAGATGAAGAGGAGGACTTGGACAAGGACCTAAAAGAGGGGGCTTTAGAGGAACATGTTTCCAATGTGGAGAAGAAGGGCATTGAGCCTACAAGTGTCCTCAACATCAAGGAAGAACAAATATAAGACTTGAAGGTAATGCACGTGTTGCACATGTAGATGAAGATACTCAGTCTGAGAATTTTGAAGATGCTGGAAGAGGAGAAAGCCTAGTTGTCAGAAGAACCTTGTTAAATGAGGAGAAAGAACCAGATTAGAGGAAGAGTTTATTCCACACAAGGTGCAAGTGTGAAGATAAATGTTATGATATTATTATTGATAGT
Source organism: Cunninghamia lanceolata (assembly GCA_027924645.1). Taxonomy (NCBI): domain Eukaryota; kingdom Viridiplantae; phylum Streptophyta; class Pinopsida; order Cupressales; family Cupressaceae; genus Cunninghamia; species Cunninghamia lanceolata. The sequence continues at coordinate 409,630 of BSBN01001176.1, forward strand.
GGAAGCACTGATAATCTTGTCTCAGACGAGATGGTTAACAAGTTGAAGTTGAAAAGGAGAAGACATCCACATCCATATTGGATTGCATGGTTGCAAAACAACCATAGAGCTTTGGTCAATGAGTAGTGTTTAGTTAAGTTCAAGATTGGTGACTACCATGATGAAGTGTTGTAAGACATCTTACTGATGGATGCAAGTCATATGCTATTGGGAAGGTTGTGGCAATATGATAGGTGTGTTGTCCATGATGATTGTGCAAACACCTGTTCCCTAACAAAGGATGGAGTTTGTCATAAGTTGAAGTGCTTGAAGGAGGTGGAAGAAAAGGTATGTAGTATTGCTAGAATTTGCTTGGTAGATAGAAAGAAATTTTTAGAAGGTATGAAGCATGAGTGGCAGTGCTTTGCATTGATTCCTAAGATCAACCAGAAGAAATGTGAAGATGTACTAGCAGAAGTCTCAAATCTATTGGAAGAATTTCATGACATTATCTCTGATAATGTACCAGAAGGATTACCACCGGTGAGGAAGATAAGTCACCAAATGTATTTGATACTAGGAGCTATTTTACCAAATAAGTTGGCCCATAGAATGACTCCTACGGAGAATGAAGAGCTGAATAGATAAGTTCACAAATTATTAAGGAAATGATTGATAAGGGAGAGCCTATGTCCATGTGTAGTACTAGCACCAAAGAAAGATGGAGAGTGGAGAATGTGAATAGATTTTTGAGCCATCAACAAAATTATAATCAAGTATAGATTTTCATTACTGAGGATGGATGATATTATGGATTGCTTGAGTGGATCCAAGTACTTTATGAATATTGATCTAAAGAGTGGATATCACCAGATCTGAATCAAAGAAGGAGATGAATGGAATACAGTCTTTAGGACTAAGGAGGGCCTATACGAATGGTTAGTCATGACATTTGAGCTAACCAATGTATAAAGAACATTCATGTGGCTCATGAACAAAGTATTAAAAGATTTTTTGGGTAAATTTGTTATTATTTATTTAGATGATATTTTGATTTTCAGTAAGACTTTTGAGGAGCACATGATGCATGTTCAAAGATTTTTTGAGATGCTAAGGGAAGAGAAGTTGTTGATTAATATGAAGAAATGTAGCTTCATGGAGAAGGAGTTGGTGTATCTGGAATTTGTTATCTCAAGTGAGGGTCTTAGAATGGATCAAGAGAAAGTGAGGGCTATCATTGAATGGCATCCCCAAGGAGTGTTACAAAGGTACAATCTTTTCATGGTTTGACATTTTTTATAGAAAATTGATCAATAATTTTAGTAGCATTTGTGCACCCCTTACTGAGACAATGAGATGGGATAGAAAAGAGTTTAATTAGACTATAGGAGCAGCCAAGAGTTTTGATATATTGAAGCAAAAAGTCACGGAGCAACCTTTTTTGGCACTTCCAGATTTCAATAAGGTGTTTCAAGTAGATTGCAATGCTAGTGGCAGTGTTATAAGAGTTGTTTTGAGTCAAGAAGGTAAGCCCATTACCTATTTTAGTGAGATGATTAATGATTCTAATAAAAGTATTCTATTTATGATCAGGATTTTTATGCTATAGTTTAGGCTTTGAAGAAATGGATGCATTATTTGTTGCTGAAAGAGTTTGTTTTATATACTGATCATCAAGCTTTGCAATATCCTAATAGTCAAGGAAAGTTAAATCAAAGGCACTTAAAATGGGTTGAGTTTTTGCAAAGTTATACTTTTGTTTTGAAGCATATGAATGGAAATTCCAATAGAGTTGTAGATGCCTTAAGCAGAAGGTAAAATTTGTTAACAAAGATGAAGGTAGAGGTTGTTGGATGAACAATGAACTCAAGAATTTGTACCCTAAAGATCTAGACTTTGCAGAGGCCTAGAAAACTTGTTTGGATCCTATTACCCTAGATAGGATGAGATGGTTGGATTACATAATTGAAGATGGTATGTTGTTTAGAGGAAGCCAGTTGTGCATTCTGAGGAGCTCTATGAGAGAGAACCTGGTCAAGGAAAAGCATAGTGGAGGATTAGTAGGGCATTTTGGTCAAGATAAGATCATTATTATTGTTAGTGAGAACTATTACTAGCCACAGTTGCACAAGGATGTGAAGAAGGTCATGCAAAGTTGTGGAGCATTCCATATGGCCAAGGGAGTTAGTCAGAATACCAGCTTGTATAAGCCACTACCTGTACCAAAGAAACCATGGGAGGATATCAGCATGGACTTTGTTCTTGGATTTCCAGGAACAAAAAGAGGGCATGATTCAATATTTGTGGTGGTTGATAGATTTTCAAAGATGATACATTTCATTGCATGCCAAAAGACTACTAATGTTGTTCATGTTGCAGAATTATTTTTCAAGGAGGTGGTTAGACTACATGGTCTTCCAAAGAGCATAGTTTCAGATTAGGATACCAAGTTTGTTGGGTATTTCTTGAGGACCTTATGGAAGAATTTGAAGATTGAGTTGAAGTTTAGCTCTGTACATCATCCATAGAATGATGAATAGACAAAGGTAGTGAATCAAAGTTTGGGCAACCTGTTGAGATGCTTAGTAGGAGATAAGCCCAAGGGATGGGATTTGATATTACCACAAGCGTAGTTTGCATATAAAAATTTTGTCAAAAGGAGTACTGGTAAATCCCCATTCCAAATTGTATATGGCAATAGTCTAATAAATGCTTCTGAGCTGAGAAAGATAGAAAGAGGAGAGTAGTGCCGAGGTCGAAGACTTTGTAGAGCACTTGAAGAGCTTGCATGAAGAGGTACAACATCACACTAATAAAATGAATTTTTAGTACAAGGCAAAGGCAAATCAGAAGTGGAAGTTTAAAGAATTCAAGGTTGGTGATGAAGTCATGGTTCACCTAAGGAAAGAAAGGTTCTCAATGGGGACATATAATAAGTTGAAGATGAAGAGATTTGTACTGTGTAGGATCCTAAAGAAGCATGATTCAAGAAATGCATATGAGTTAGATTTGCGGAGTGGAATCAACATTTCCCTTATGTTCAACATTTCTAATGTAATAGAATATCATGAAGGTGGCATAGAGGATGGACATACAAAAGAATAGTGGAGTATCCCAGCACCTACTTCAGAGGAGGAGATAGAAGAAATCTCAGATAGCCATGTGGGGAGAAGTACCGGGAACAACCAATATGAAGAATATTTGGTTAAGTGAAAAGAAAGGCCTATCAAAGATTCTTCCTATTTGTCTAAGGAATAGGTTGACCATTTGGGGTTTCCTCGAACACCTAAGATGTGACAAGATCACTTCTCAAATTACCCTGGCTATCTGATGCAGGAGCATCCAGTGGTAAGGGCAATCTTGCATCACCAAAAAATTGATGATTTTATTTTCTGTTCTTTTCAATTTTGATATTTATGGATACCCATTTTCTTGAATAATGATTCAGAACCTTAAGAATTTCTAACTTGTTAAAAATAACAAACTATTATTTTTAGAAAGTTTGCATTTGAGCATGTATGGAAATGAAATTTTACTCAAAGCTCTGAAATTGAAAAATATAACTTTTGGTGAAGGAATTGGCCAAAGATTATTTGTGCGTTGAAAGATATTAAAATTTTTATTTCTTTAAAAATCTGTGAAAAAGTTTTGAAATCAAATTTGAGGCACTTATAGGCCCCATATGGCCTAAAAAATGGGCATATTATTAGGGTGTAGATCTCTTCACTATCTTTCCAATGCATCAAACGGTTTTTCAATTGGACACCTGGATCAAAAGTTATGGCTCCCGGAAGTTGGGCTATTTTTGGAGGGAGTTGTAAATTTTGAAATTTTGGCTAGAAGGCACCAAAAAGGGCTATTTGTGACCATTTTTTTGAGAATCTTCTGGGAGTAGTAGAGAAGGGGGAAAGTGGTGAGTCATGAAGAAGGAGAGAAAATAGAAAACCCTAGCAAATTTGAAGCTACAGAGGGTAGAAGGTTCCAGAATTGAGATAAAAGAAGTTGTAATGTGTTGTATCTTGTAGAGGATTTGATCCTCTAATTTGATTCCAATTTCTGTAATGTAATTTGTTTCTAGTTCAATAAAAGAACATTCCTGTTTTCTGTGAGCAATCTATCTTGTTGTGTGTTTTGATATTTACCCCCTCATCACTATTGCAAAATAAAAATTGCATCACAATCTCCATCCTAAGCATCTAATATATAGCTATGAACAAAACTAGAAACCATAGGTTGTTTCTAAATCCATGTGTTAAAACCATGAAAAGTTTAGGTGCCCTAATCATGCACAAACTCCAATAGTCCACAACGGGTCGTGAAACTACAAATTAAATTGGAAACATCTCATTTCTTCCTTCACCAAATTAGAGTGTTCCATTTTGGACTAATTCCTCTTTTAGAAGGATGTTTGTGCATATCATAGTTGACTAAAGATCCTTCTTGATCTTCTCTAGGTAGTCTACAATTAACTCCCTCTCTTCATTCTTTTTCTATCTTGGAAACTCTTACCCACCTTACAATTTTCATAGTTGTTTTTACCAACTTCCATGACACTCTGATAATTACAAATTACCAAATACAAAGTAATTAATTAAATCAAATATTGAGTTTTTGATTCCTTTTTCCCACTTTTCATGCACCTTGCAAGAGAAAAAATGCAAAATCATAAAAGTGAACTACCTACCAAGTTAAAAAATGCTCATAGCCTTGCTGCACCATCTAAATTTCTCTATTCTCATAGGTTTTGTCAAAGAATCTACAATAGTCACCAAAGTATCCACCATCTCCAACATAACCCTCCCATCCTCCACCTTGTCACAAATAAAATAATACTAAACATTAATGTGCTTTGTCTAGGCATGAAAAGTTAGGTTCTTTACCAAGTTGATAGCACTCTAAGTTCTATCACAGTTAATCCTCATTGTTCCCTAACTTATCCCTTGACATCTAAATACAATCTCTAAAACTAGATTGCCTCCTTATAGTCATGAGTAGCTACTTATACACTACCTCTATAGTAGAAAAAGAACCCACATCCTATCACTTACTCATCCAATTGATTGCACCACCAGAAAAGTTAAACACATAGCCACTAGTAGGTCCCCTGCTACCAACATCTCATACCTAATCTAAGTCTATAGATCCTTGTATATCCACTATCAAACTATTAACCTACCTTGTTGTAGAAGACCCTTGATACTAAAGTTACCTTACTGACGAATTCCATGTTCATGAAGATACACCTACTAAAGGCACAAATAGTGAAGAGACGGTTGAAAAAGTACCTAATAATGAATAGAGTAATCTAAAATATGTCACATATATTTAAAACCCTATTCACTACAACTCAATGATCCCTACTAGGATTAGGCATAAGATAGCTCAAAAATCCCACTACTTGGGTAATGTTCGGTCTGGTGTAGACCATAACATACATGATGCATCCAACCACACTAGAATACAGTACATAAATCATGTCCTCCATCTCACTAGGTGTAGATAGACATTGCTCAACTAATAACTTTGTTCCTACAAAAATAGGAACACTTAGTGGATTGTAATTTGTCATGGTAAAACATTACAAAATAGAGAACATACTTCCTCTAGCTCAACCAAATTTTTATGTTAGCTACATCCCTTGTAGTCTCCATCTCTAAGATAGATTTAGTAGCCCCCAAATTCTTATCTCAAACTATAATGAATGAGCTAATCTTTCAAATCCTTAACCATGTCTTTTCTGTTACTAATTATCAACATATCATCGGCATACAAAGTGATAATAATAAAATAATCACCATCAAACATGAGAATCAAACTTCTAGTGCCACATTCTAGGAGATCATTTGATACTATAAAGAGATTTCTTCAATTTATAAACTAGTGACTCCTTACCCTTTACCACGTAGTGCTTCGATTATGTCACATAAATCTCTTCATCTAAGTCACCATGTAAGAAATTGTTGTCTCCACATCCATTTTCTCAACCTCAAGGTCAAAAGCAGTAGTAATAGATAAAATAAATCTACAGGATGTAAGCTTTGCAATTAAAGAAAAGATTGATCACCAAAATTTATTCCCTCTACCTAGGAACAACCTTAGAAACTAACCTTTCTTTGTACTTCTCTACCTTACCCTTGGAATTGAATTTCTTCTTGAATACCCATTTACAAAAAATAGGTTTCCTTTCCTTAAGCAATTGAACCAAGTCCCATGTGTTTTTATTCTTCAAGATATCATCTCCTCATCCATGGCAACCTCGAGGACTCACTATCATTTATCTGCATTGGCTCCTTCATAGTTTTAGGCTCATCAATATTAGTAGACAAAGCAAATATACATCTAAAATCAAGTGGGATACACCTCTTTCGTTTCCTCCTCTACCAAGTGGACCTCCTACAAAGTTGAAGTATAGGCTTTTCCTCCTCTGAGATCACGAATCTCTCTATATCAACCTCCTTGTTTGGTATGACCTAAATCTCTGGTTCAACCTTAGGTGCAACCTCCTTATTCTTTGGTTGTAGCTACACAAATGAATTCACATCATTATTTGGTTGCTCAATAACAGGAATAGTCTTGGTCTCCATGAAGATGACATTCTAACTATAAACCATCTTTCTTGTCACTAGATTCTAAATCTTGTACTTCTTCACACCATTATTGTAGCTAATGAAGATATACTTAACAATTTTGAATTCTAACTTAGACAGAGTTATCTCCTCAAGCACCAGTGATAAAATTAAGAAACCCCCCTAAAAAAACCTATAAAATTCTGGTAAATCCTAGCTTGAGGTAATAATTTTTTTGGTGAATGTATGCCTATTTTCAAAAAAAATCATTGGTGATTTTTTTCAAATTTGTCCACATTGGTGGTTTTAGCTGGTGAATTATAGATAGATTTGAAAAAAATTGTTGGTGAATTATAGTTTTATTAAAAAATAAAATAAGTTAGGTGGGGAATTATAGATATATTAAAAAATATAGAATTAATTACTTGGCGAATGTGCTAACGATTTTTTAAAAAATCATAATGTAGCTAGCGAAAATATCATATGATAAATGATAATGATTAAGTTACTTGGTGAATTATAGCTTTAAAAAGATTGAATAATTTGATAAATTTACATATCGGATGATCGTAGATCAATGGCTTAAGTTCTATTCCAAGCTAAAGTTATGAAAAACCCAAATTTGAACATAGAGTTTCTAGAATATAGACAAGTGTCAAGTGAATGATGACTAAAATTAACATTTACATCAATAATTGATATTATAATAATATAATAAATTTACATTGTCAGATGATTGCAAATCAACGATTTAAGTTCTATTTCGAGCCAAAGTTTTGACACACCCAAATTTGTACATAAAGTTTCTAGAATAGAGAAAAGTGTCAATGAGTGAATGATTTAGATTAACCTTATTTACAAATATTCTACATAATAATACTTCTATTAACCAATAATCATAAATAATAAAAGTTTTGGAATTAAGTTATTAACTATAAATAATAAAACAAAAAATTTAAAGGGATGACTACAATTACAATTTACATCAATAACCCATATTATAATATTATAATAAATTTACATTGTCATATGACTGTAGATCAACAGCGTAAGTTCTATTCCAGGACGAAGTTCTGGCACACCCAAATTTGTACATAAAGTTTCCATAATAGAGACAAGTGTCAATGAGTGAACGATTCAAATTAACCTTATTTTTTACAAATATTCTGCATAATGATACTTCCAAAATTAACCAATAATCATAAATAATAAAAGTTCCAGAATTAAGTTATTAAACAAAAATAATAAAAATAAAACAAAAATATAAAAGGGATGACTAAAATTATAATTTTCATAGATAACCCATATTATAATATTATAATAAAGAAAAGATTTTACATAGGATTACATAGATGGCCCTAAGACAAGGTGCCCTAACACAAACCTTGGATAAAGGCATACACAGATAAAAGAAAATTCAAAGATGCAAAAATTTATAAAACTGAAAGCAAACTTGTTAATGGCTAAATGTTAATGGCACCCATTGATGTGTCCCATAACAACTACCACTTGAAGAAGAAAAGATGCAGCATAAACAACAAACCTTGCCCTTAGTAATAAATAGGTACATAAATTATGTATAGCAAGGGCCCTACCAAAGGATTCCAACGAGCCTCTAACAAGTCCTCCTTGCCTTCTCAAGAATGCAATTTGTTGTAGTCAAGTGCTCTAAAACATGTAAAGGGAAAATTCCAACCCAATCCCATGGTCCTACATCACAATCATAATCATTTAAAGCTAAATCAAGCTTATCCCTAGGGATAAGTGATTCCTAAATCATTGCCTTATCAATCATCTTCACTAAACCTAGGTCATTGAGCAGGTCCATTATTTTTAGGCAGGAACTAACCTAACTTCCAGATCTTATTATTTTATCTTTATACTTTCCTCTGATACTCTTATACTTACCCAATTCTCAACCAGTTTTTCTGCTTGACTCAAGGGAAGATGTTAGTGTAGGTTTTTATTTTCCTAGTGGGATATGTATTTTCCTATTTTCTTAGATTTTTCCTACACTTTTATTAAACTTTCTTAGGTTAAATAAAGTGAGTTTAATTAGGTGAGTGGGTCATTTGAGATGTTACCATCCTATGAGGGAGTTACATTTACTATGTTTAGACCATTTGGTGGTCTTCTATGACTATGTTAATTGACTAGGCTTCTACTATATAGAGCTTAGAACCTCAATTGTCTTCCAATTTTTGACTATATGGCCCATTCTTAATTATCCTTTCAAAATTTGCAAACCCCATATGCCAGGTTAGAAATACTTCCTATCATAAATAAATTATAGTAGAAAATTTTATTGCATCTGGTGAATGCAAAATAACTAATCCATGGCATAAGTGCAACAAATGTGCACCTAGAGACTTGCCAATTTCCTTGAATCATACAAAAGAAATTGGAGACAAAATGCAAACCAAAAATAAGAATATCTTATATTGATTTACCAAGAGTCCATCACAATTCTAACTGTAGAAAATTAGATTGAGAATCAAACACTATTCACATAATTCATGATTCTACATAGATGTTTGTACTAAAAATCCAAAACTGATTACATATAGACCTAGAATTAGCCTAGAAACTTGTAGCAGTATCCTAAAGCATTACCCAGAATTTCAAGACTCAATTTTTCAATACCCATAAATTACAAATTTAAAGAGAAGAAGAAAGACTCGGATTGGACACAAGAGTGACACATGGTACAAATTGATCCCCTAATCTGCATCTACACATGGGCATAATGAATATTCCATAGTATCTTTCAATTCCTCTTTTTCCCCCTTCTGGCAACTGAAATTAGTTTCCCACATTTTTGGAAGCATTCATGTGTAAAGTTTTACCCATGTGGTAAAAGTGTTTGCCCAAGAAACAAACTTGTCTTTATAGAACTTCAATTTGATGCCCTTTTTGTCACTTGCAAGAATTTGATGCGCTACTGCACGTTGAAGCATTGAGTACAAGCAAGGTGTGATCCCATGAAAACTATGTTTTATTCTTTACGACCACTTTCCTTCATCATCCATCATTAAATTTAGAACTAGAATCACACCCTTGAGATGTGTGATATTTTTCTAGGAAAATTACATGTGAGAAATTACAAGAATCAAGTCTGGCATTAAATAACATCTTGGGAAGTTATTGGCATGTTCTGAAGTGTTTTGGAAGAAAATGCCGAAATTTGATGCAAGACAAGATATGGGAAATGGAGGATGGAACTAGATGAATGTGGTAGTCTAGTAGAGAGATCAAGCAGAACTAAAGGTGGGAAGTTCATGAAGGAAATTCAAAATTCTATTAGGTTTTTGCAAAGAGAAATGAATGATTTTGAAGGTGAAGGAAAAGTGGGATTTGAATGTAGAACAAGAAAATAGGATAGGATGTGAGATGAAAGAAATAATATCCTGAAGTTAATAGAAAGTCCACAAGGAGGGGAGAATGTAAGATATGAAGGTGTAGGAACTTCATGGAAAACATAAGCACAACTAGATATAGGGAGTGAAATGAGGAAATTGGGAAGGCTGGAAAAGTTCTACAGATAGAAGGAACTAAGAAAGTGCAGGATGTAGGAAAAATATGTTGAACTAGAGGTAGAAACTAGATATGAACATATCTAGTCCAGGAAGGAAATTCCACAAATTGGAAAGTGGAGGAAAAGGAAGTAAAAAATTGGAACAAAAGTTTGCAGAAAGGGAATAGGGAACTAGATGTGGGAACTAGAATGTGAAGTCCAATACCCAGCAAAATTCTGCAAATTGAAGGAAACAAATAGAGTGAAAAAGACTAAGGAATCGACAATGTTTGTGAGACTTTTAGGTAGAAAAGGAAGTGTATGTAGGATATAGAATGAAGGGAGTAATGTCTGGTATCGAATCAAAAAGCCAAAAAATATAAAAGTGAAGGCAAATGAAAGGAATGAAGTGCTTGATAACATCTATAGAGATTTTAAGGGGAACAAGAGGTGGATATTAGATATGGGAAGAACAAAATACATCTGGTAGGTGAGAGAACTTTTGCAAACTTAGGGAAACATTGTAAAATGACTTAGAACACTCCAAACTTAGATTTTTTTTGGATTGTTGGCAACTTCAACACATAGTAAGAACATTAGGGATGACATTGAACAATAATAAGGAAACAATTGACCAAGGGGAAACCCACTTAAACTTTCTCAGATTAGTTATAAATGGTGAGTTAAAATAGGGAAAGTGCACAAAGTGGAGCTAGACTTAGGGTTTTTGCATTTTCTAAGGTCTATGAAATTGGGCTGCAACATTGGCTCTAGTTGGGGACATGTGCATGGACAAGGCATAGTGAGAACCATAGAACTTTGGAAAAAAAAAGCAATAAAAAGGTAGTAGCAACAGAAACCCTAAGACTGAAAAACACTTCACCTTGAGTACCATGACAATCAAGGCTACACACACATAGGAAACACAAAATTCAAGACCATGATACAAGGAATTGCTTGCACTATCTGAGGAGAAATAATGCTTCAATTACTTCCCATGCATAGGCAACTCAAGGAAATCTCCATCCATGTCCTTTAAGTAAAAGGTTTCATCAAGGGCTAGTCCATAGGGCATCAAACTTTCCATATTTCCCTATGTCTTCTTCCTTTGAATTCCATAGAAAAACAAGGTTTCCTAATTCAAACTTTCATGGTGTGGCTCCCCTATCAAACAAGTCCTTAACTTTATTTTGCATCTAGATGTTCCTTACCTGAGCATTGTTGCAAGTATGAGGTGAACCAGTGTTGTCATTGATGTCAACATACTCATATTGCATTGACAAGAAGGATTTGATGAACAGTGTGCTGAGGATATTGAGAAAATTAGCCTCAGTCAGGAATAGTGAAGAACAGTGATGAGAAGAAGACAAATGTATTGTATAGGATGTGAACCGGAGGATGTGGATTAAAGGGTTTATAGATATGAGTCTTGAGATGCTTCAGTTAAGATTTCAGAGGTCCGCAAGAAGATCGAAAGGAGTTGTGGCTGTCGGTGTGGAACTGGTTCTGGCAAGTGTTCAGAGGTGACAGAGGATCACAGAAAGGTTCGGTGAGGTCTGGAATTATATAATCCTAATCTGTAGATTGGAAGGAACATTTGAGATGTCCTTGTGATGTGTCATCTCGAGTTGTGTATGATTTGGAGGTCTGGAAGTACCTTTTGCATTGTGACAGTGGCGACAGACTGTGTTCCTGAAGTTTTGGATGAGGAAGAGAAGAGATTCCAGTACGTAGAGAAAGTGCGGATGTACCTAGTCATTCAGGCAGGCTTGTGAAGGTTCTTGGATCATGTTGAGGTTGTGTTGTTGGTCCGCATTGATAGTAGAGCTCGAAATTGAAGATATTCTTCTGGATGAAGTTCTTGTTCCGACTAGCCAATCGGATGAGTTGTTCATCCTGCGAATGTTCTTGTGGTGGCTGACCGGATGTGTTATTCATCTTGCGGATATTCTTATGATTGATTGCCGACTTAGATGATTGTTCCTAAGTCGATGTCTTGTATAAATAAAGGTTTGTGAGTTCATTTTGAAGTGTGGATTGTGTGGATGAGAGTGGTGTAGTGAAAAGAAGTGCGAAAGGCAGAGCAAAGGTTTTGGGCTTAAATGGAACTGATCCGGACATGGTAAAGATGTCATTCTTCAGTTCAAGACTGTGATTCTTATCACTTTGTAGACAATGTGTCTCTTTGTAGGCAGTGTGCCTCTTTGTGAGCAGTGTGCTCGGGCAGTGAGCCCTAATTGGCAAGTGCCATTCTTTTTCTTATTCTTTTAACAGAGAATAATCCTTGGGTTAGTCACCCCGTGGTTTTTCCCTTAACCGGGTTTTCCATGTCAAAATCTTGGTGTTCAATGTGTCGATGTTTATCTGCTCTTGTGTTTGTGCGTTTTACTTTCATGGATGATTAATTGATATGCTGTTAACTAACAAGACGAATCAAGTGTTTGAAATAGAGAGCAAGTTTTTATACAACTGATTCACCCCCCCCTCTCAGTTGTATGCCCTAGATCCAACAAGCATCTCTCCTTTTTTCATCTAGTTCAACCAATTGGTTAAACTTTATAGTTAAGGAATTTACATCATCACCTCCTATCTACTACAAGAATTGGTAATAAGCAATTTGCAATTAAAAGGCGATATTGTGTTGAGTCCATACACCAATTCATATAGATATTTACTAGTAGACTTCTTCTAAGTGAGCCTACCAACCCATAAGGCTAGTTTAAGTTTTTCATCCCATCTCATTTTGTTAGCTTTCAAAATCTTACATTCTTTATTGGTATAGCCTCTACCCACTCAGTGAAATAACTTTTGGCCACTAGGATCCATCTGAGACCATTACTAGACTTCTCAATTATCTCACCAGTGAAATTAATGCCCCATTGTTGGAAAGGAGCCTCTAACTGAAATATTTTCAATGGCAAGGCCCTTGCAAACTTCATTTTCCCTAAGAATCTATAGCAAGAATCACATCTTTGAACTACTTTTGTTATATTAGTGAAGAATATGTGCCACCAATATCTAGCTCTCAAGATTTTGTGTGTTGTAGTGGTAACCTTAAAATGTCCACCACAATCTCCTTTATGGAACTCTATTATTACTTTTGCAGCTTCTTTTGACAAAAAAATTAGCAACAATACTTTAAGGTGTCTCCACATGAGATTGTTTTCAACCAGTATATGCTTTTGTGATTTCAATTTCACTATTCTTTCCTAGTTCTTATCTAGCCCTAGGGTACACTTAAGATTCACCAGATAGTAAATTATGTCTCTATACCATTTAGAGCTACTAAGTCCACACTCCTAAACCCCTTTATCAGTTTTAACTCCATTCACATCAACTACTTCCAGATTTGATTTTTTCCATGAGCTTGGCCAATCCTTTCCCTCTAACCATCTTAATCATATAGATGTCCATGATGTCAAATTCTTGGACCTTGTTTATCCATCTGCACCTTCTTCCAGTTACCTCTTGTTGAGTAAAAATATCATTTATGGCAGAATGAGGTACATAAGAAATGACCTTTGCTCCAACTAAATATGGCCTAAAATTCTCTACTTTTACTACAACATATGCTTCTTTTTCCATAATGTCATATTTCAATTTAGTATTCTATAAAGACTTATTGAAGAATTAAATAGGTTTCTCAAAACCCTCATCATATTTCTACAATAGCACTGCAACTATAGTGTGATATGAAGAAAAAGAAAACAATTGAAAAGGACTAGAGAAGTTAGGGTTGGTTAGCACAAGAGCCTACTTAATAGCTTCCTTGATTCCTTTGAATGACTTAGTTGGCTCCCCTTTCCAATCTATGGTTTGTCATTTCTTCATCATTTTGGAAATTACTTTAGTCTTCTTGGAAAATTTTGGGATGAATCTCCTACAAAGCTAATCTACCCAAAGAAAGAATAGATTCCTTTAACTGTCTTGGGTATCAAAATCTTATCAATATATTCTACCCTTTCTAGATCGATATTGATACCATCCTTTGATACAATGTACCCTAACAAATTCCCTTCTTCTACACCAAAGATGCATTTCTCAAGGTTCAAATAAATTCCAAATTCTAGGCATCATTGAGAAATATTTTCCAAATGTTCAAAGTGTTAGGAAGCTAGCTTTGAGAATGCTATCAAGTCATCTTGATAAACTGTTAGGATTTCATGTATTAACCCTACAAAGGCAACATCCATGGCTCTTTGGAAAGTTTCTCCTACATTAGTTAGTCAAAAGGGCATGGGAACATACACATAAGTTCCCTAGGGTGTGGTGAATGTAGTCTCATACTATTATGATTCATTAACTTTCACTTGGTTATAACCTAAAAACTCATCCATCATGGACAATAACTCACATCCAATAACCCTCTATAGCATGGCCTCTATTTTGTGCAATGGGTAGTTGTCTTTGAGAGATGAAATGTACAAGTTCCTAAAGTCAACATACATCCTTATATCACCATTCTTCTTTCTCATAGGAACTAAATTTAACACCTAACTTGAATGTCTTATTGGTTTGATGATTCCTCCATCTCTGAACTTAGCTAATTCTTATTGCATATTAGGAGCCAAAGTAGGGTTTATTGGTCTCTATTTCAGCCTAAAGGTATTGGCATCTGACTTCAAGGGAATCTCATGCTAAAATAAATCTTCTTTATAGGCCTTGAGTTCATGATAGGACCATGCAAACACCTTCTTGAACTTTCTTATAAAATTGATCACCATTTTCTTGATTGTAGGGTTCAATTTCCTTCCATTGTACACTTTCTTTAGCGTTGAATTAGTTCCCAAATTAATTTCTTCCACATCCTTTTCATTCACTAGATAAGCCTTGGCTTTAAATCTATCTATGCCATCAAATTCTCTTTTTAAAGCTACCAATTCTCAAGTAATTGCGTTTGTTTTCATCTGGATGACCTCATTGCCATTTAAGCACCCTTTTCCATCCACAATTTCCACCATAGGTTGCCAGTCAATCTTTAAACTCTCCTACATAATTTAGGAATTCATATATCTAACTTTCATTGTCAAATACCTACCAACTATATATGTTATCAGGTATTGTTGGCCTAGTGAGTACCTCAACACTTATAATGCTTAATGGGGATACCATATTTTTATTTAACCTTATTGACATGGTGACCAAACCATCTACAATAGTATTATCTTCCCTCTCAACACACTTAATGCCAAAAGCCTAAAACAACTCAATGGTGTCCAAGGCAACATTTTTATATTGCCTTAGTCTCTTGTTCTTTGTTGAATACTTTCCTTTGATCTAGGATACAACCAACTCAAAGCCATCATAAATTGCAAAACTCTTAATGTTATGTTTGAGGGGAATATTCATACCAAGCATTAATACCTCATTTCTTGTAACATTGTTTGTGCAGTGAAATTTTATCTTGAAAGGGAATCTAAACATCTTTTTGTTAGGTGAAATAAGCACTACCCCACCACCAAACCCCTCTTTCGAGTAAGATCCATCAAACAACATCGTCCAAATGCCATCAAGATCTACCTAGGTATTCTTTGGTAGTGTTGCAAGATCCACTCTATTTTTATCAATATCACTTTTCCACTAAACAATTCATACCAATGTCTAAGTAGCAGGCCATCTTCTTTGTCAGCAATATCTTCCATCATATGTGACATCCTTTTCTCACTCATTACCTTCACCTCATTTCCATCCATAGGGATTGTAGTATAAGACGAGTCCATTTGGATACTTCTCCCTATAGTAGTAGACTAATTTGTTAATAGGAGCATTCCCCATCTAGCTAAAAGGTCAACAATTATAATGTTCATTAAATATACTTTGTCTAGAACATGGAAAGCTTGAATTCAACCCCATTAATCACTCTAATGACAAGTATTTCCCTAGAGCCCATGGTGAAGCATTTACCATATGCCTTTGAAACATTCAAGCCAAGATAATTCATGACTTCTTTTAGAATTACACTAGTGGATGTGATGTAGATGCACTAGGATAGGTAGAGGTTTTCACAAATTGACAAGGTATCATGTGCACACTCAAAACCCAAATTCAAGGATCAACTTGTAAAAGTGGGAACAACAGTTAACATCATTGAAACCATCTTGGAAAGGTTGATTTGACATGCCATGGGACCCATCCAGACTATTGGCAAAGGATAGGCAAACTTGGTTTTGGTACTTCCTTCTTTAGGCCTCTAAACTCCTTGTAGCCCTTGAAACAGAGACAATCAGCAATATCTTTTGACACAGGCCTGCAAACTCAGATCTTAGACAATCTAGAGATACCCATTTGGACTCCCCACAACATATCCCAAATTGGGTATGGGTTATTTTGGATAGTATAACCTAACCTATAACCCCTCCTAGTAGCGTAGAGCCCTAATTAGCCCTGTTTTGTGAAGCAACCACCTTTTCAAAGACTCATAGAACTAAACCAATCATTTTGACATCTCAATGGAATAAAAAAACTAAGGATTCTTTAGGTTTTGGGTCCCCAAAATGGACTACAACTGATTGGTCCTATGTTGTTCCTTACTAAGCTCTTTAACAACACCTAACACATGAAGATGTTAGGTTCATTCAACAGAGTCTCCTTCTTCTTAGATCCCCTGTCCAAAGCTTATCATAACATACTAAAATAGACAACAACAAGTCCATTCCACTGATCGGGAGTTAGTCAAATCAGTGGAATGGAGAACAATATCATGTTTTCTATCAAGAACCCTAAGTTAGGTTTTGGAAACCAAATTTTGGAAATATGCAAAGAAATCAAACACAAGTAAGTTTCAAAACTTCCAACCACTTGTAATGTGGACTCAACTCATACCTATATCATTTTCCAAACTCTTGCCTTATGACGTTTCCGTACAGAGACAGGGTACGGCCTGTAGCAGCGAATTACATAGAAATGGGTAGAAAAATTGTGGTTTTGTTGTTATTTCCTTCACCAAATGACTTCTCCCTTTACAATGATCATGGGCACAGCTTTAAGAATCCTGCCATAACACCTTGGAATAGTTAGAGGGTAGTTGGGGTCGATGGGAAGTTGTGACAACCATCGAACTGCCCTCTCTATTTAGAAACAACAACTAATTACATGTTTTAACAGAGTTGCATTAGTTGTTTGGGACTTGACAATGCCTTAAAACATGTTTACAATGTAATTAAGCCTTTTACTAGGCATTAGACTTCTTGACACTACCTTACAAGCCTTAGCAAGGATTACAATCATGAATTTTGTATGACTGCCTCCTTTTACAATGCATGATGCTATGACTGTCTATTACACCTTATGACTGCTCCATTATAACATGACATCAACAAGAGATGTTTTTGGACATGGTCCTTATTACAAACATTAGAATGGTCTTCCAGGACCTTATTACAACATGAACAAACATGGAACAAACAAAAACAATCATGGATCTTCATGATCCTCTTGGTGCTCCTGCACCATACTCCCAGGGGTGAAAGAGAACTCAAGTCCCTTGAGGAACGAGATCAGAAACTGTGACACCATGCTTCAAGATGTCTTCTTCACTCATCCAAGTGGCATCTTCAATGGGTAAGCCACTCCATTTGATAAGGAACTCTTTGTAGACCTTCTTCCTAGTCCTTTTGATGACCTTGGTATCAAGAATGCATTCCAACTTCAATGGTTGGCTGGGAGGTAGATATTTTATCCAATCTTCATCCTCTTGGGCTGCATCACGACTTGCAACATTATCACCCTTGTATAGAAACAAGTCAGCAACATTAAAGATGGGAGAAATTGCAAAGCCTTGAGGAAGCTCAATCTCATAGGCATTGGACCCAAACTTGTGCACAATCCAACATGGACCTATCTTCTTCATGAGGAGTTTGGTTGGTTGTCCTTTTGGAAGTCTCTCCTTCTTCAAATGTACCATGACCAAATCCCCAACCTTGTATTGTACATCTCTCCTTCTCTCATTGTCTTTCTCCTTGTAATTTTCATTGTTCCTTTGAAGAGTTTCTCTTACATTATCATGGATGTCCTTCTGGCCAATGCAAAGTCTTCACCTTGAGCACTCTTCCTCTCCAATCCATGGAGATCTCTCAATTCAAGAATACCTCTTGGGTGAACACCATAGACAACCTCAAATGGACTCCTTCATGTGCTTCTATTGGTGGAGTCATTGTAAGCAAACTCAGCTTGAGGGATGATCATATCACATGCCTCTCCATGCTTCTTTGTAAGACATCTAAGGAGATTTCCCAAAGACCTATTCACTACCTTAGTTTGGCCATCAATATGAGGGTGATAGGCTGAAGTGAATGACAATTGAGTGCCCAACTTCTTCCACAAAGTACACCAAAAGTGGCCTACAAACTTTGGATCCCTATCAGTCACAATGTTAAGAGGCAAACCATGGATTCTAACAATTTCTTTGAAGAACAAACCAACAATGTGTGAAGCATCATTAGTGTATTTACATGGAAAGAAATGAGCCATCTTACTGAATCTATCCACCACAACAAATATGCTATCAAAACCTCTTTGAGTCCTAGGAAGACCCAAGACAAAATCCATGCTAATACTTTCCCATGGCCTATTAGGAATAGGAAGTGGCTGATATAGACCAGCATTAGATGAAGTACCCTTTGCCCTTTGACAAATACTACAAAATTCAACAAATATTTTGATATTTGATTGTATTTAGGCCAAAAATAAAACCTCTTCACCTGATCCAATGTTTTGTCTAGCCCAAAGTGACCTCCTAGTCCACTACAATGTTTTTCCTTTATGATGTTCTCCCTCATGGAACACCTAGGAACACATAATTGGTTATCTTTGAACAACAACCCCTGTTGTAACAAAAACTTAGAAAAATCAGAATGATAAGAGTTTGAAAACTATGAACAAACTTCATATACCTCCTTGAAATCTTCATCATCTTGATACATATTTTTGAGAGCATCAACCCCTACACTTTGTAACTGAATCTCTTGGACCATACACACCCTTCTACTCAATGCATCTGCCACTTTGTTGGCCTGTCCCTTCTTGTGTTTGATTGAAAAAGTATATGCTTGGAGTTGTTCAACCCATTTCATATGCCTGTGATTGAGTTTCTCCTATGAACTTAGAAAACTAAGTGCATGGTTGTCAGTATAAACAATAAATTCTTTAGGCAAAAGATAGTGCCTCCATTTTTTCAAAGCTTGCACCATTGCATACAATTCCAAGTCATAAGTAGAGTACTTTTTCTTAGCATCATTCAATTTTTCACTAAAGAAAACAACTAGCCTACCTTCTTGACTTAGGATAGCCCCTGTAGCAAGGTTACTAGCATCACATTCCACCACAAACAACTTGTTAAAGTTGGGAAAAACAAGAATGGGTTGTTGTGCTACTTTTTGTTTCAGAATTTCAAAAGAATCATTGGTTGCCTTTGTCCAAAAAAACTTACATTTTTGCCCCCCTTTGATGGTATCCAAAATTGGTGCACAAATATGACTAAAACCCCTTATGAACTTCCTATAAAATGTTGCCAAACCATGAAAACTTTTTACATCACCTGCTATTTTTGGAGTTGGCCATGACAAAATGGCCTCTACCTTTGTTGGATCCATCTTCAAACTACCTTGCGAAATGACAAAACCAAGATAGGTGAGTTCTTCCTTCATGAAGACACTCTTTTCCATGTTGATCATCAATTGTTCATCATGAAACTTCTTCAAAACCTAATCCAAATGTTGCAAATGCCCTTCCTTAGTCCTGCTAAAAACAAGAATGTCATCCAAGTATACCACAACAAATTTGCCAATGAAATCCTTCAACACTTCATTCATGAGACGCATAAAAGTACTTGGGGCATTAGATAGACCAAATGGAATCACCAACCACTCATAATGACCCTCATTTGTTTTGAATGTTGTCTTCCATTCATCCCCTTGCTTTATCCTAATTTGATGATACCCACTCTTAAGATCAATCTTAGAAAAGTATCTAGCCCCTCCCAAACAGTCCATTAGGTCCTCAATCCTTGGTATAGGGAACCTATATCTTATAGTAATCTTGTTAATCTCTAGAATCCATGCATAACCTCCATTTACCATCCTTTTTAGGGGCTAGGACTTTTGGGACAGCACATGGGCTAAGGCTCTTCCTTACCAATCCCTTATCCAACAATTCCTACACTTGCTTGGCAATCTCTTCATTTTGAGAAGGTGTCATCTTGTAGGCTGCTTTGTTTGGAAAATTAGATCTTGGTATGAAGGCAATTTGATGTCTTATGTCCCTAATAGGTGGAAACTCATTAGGTATTTCTTCTACCATAATCCCCTTATACTTCTCTAACAATTGTTGCACCTCCTTAGGAACCTCTTCCTTACTAGGATCATGCAAATTAGGATTTTTTTTAGGCTTTAAAATCAGAGCATACCCTTGGGTTCCTTCCTCCTTAAAGGTGTCTAGAAACTCTTTACCACTCACAATCATGAAACTTGACCCAACACTCTTCTCTACATTCTCATCTGACAATGGATGCATTCTATACTTCCTACCATTCTTGGTTATGATGAATGAATTAGTTTTACCATCATGTTTGGATTGAACATCATATTGCCATGGACATCCTAACAGCAAATGACAAGCATCCATGGAAATTATATCACACAAAATCTTGTCCTTATATTCCCCTATCTCAAACTCTACCCATGATTGTTCATCTACCAAAACTTGTTGCCCCTTATTCAACCATGATACTTTATAAGGACTAACATGAGGAAGTCTTTTCAATTTCAACTTGTCTACCATTTCAATAGAAACCAAATTTTTAGTTGAGCCTGAATCAACAATTACCTTGCAAATCTTACCATAGGCCTTGCATGTTGTCCTGAACAATGTCTTCCTTTGAGGGGGTTCTTGTGTTTGAGGCACCTTCAGCATGGTTCTCCTCATCATCAAACTTTCTCCTTCATGGACTGGGGCTGCACTTCCAATTGGTAAGTTAACACTTTGGTAATCTTCCTCTTGGATCAACTGGTTCCTTCTCTCTCCTCCATGAGAGCTTGAGGCTTACTTTTTAGGACATTTGAAGGCTAGATGTCCCACTTAGTTGCAATTGTAGCACCTTCCTGTGAAGACATTAGGACCTCTCCCTGGTCTACCAAATCTACCCCTTCCATTAGGTCTCCTTCCTCTAAAGCCTCCTCTAGAACCTGATTCTCCACTTTGTTCTTGGGAACTAGATTCCCCTTGACTCCTTTAGGACTTATTTTTGCCTCCAAAACTACCCCTACCTCTGAAATTTCTGCCACCTCTTCCTCTATTTTACTGCTCACCTTTCCTCTTCAACTTCTCTTCGGCCCTCAATGCCACTTGAAAGCATTTATCCATGGTTTCAAGGGTTAATAGACTGATTTCATCTTGGATATTAAACCTCAAACCATTTAGATACCTTGACACTTTACCTTTTTCATCCTCCATGTATCCACAAAGAAGAGAGAACTTGTGAAACTCCTCGGTGTAGGTGGCTGCATCCAAATCTCTTTGCTTGAGATTTTGCATCTTCTTGTAGATCTACACCTCATAGTCTGATGGAAGGAATTGGGACTTGATCCTCTCTAACATTCTGCTCCATGAAGAGATCATGCTCTTCCCATTCTTTACCCTCTCACCTTGGGTGTAATTCCACCATGTGAGGGTAGCACCTTTGAGCTTAGTTTTTGCAAACTTTGCCCTCTTGTTCTCAGGAAACTTCTTTGTATTCAAAGTAGTTGTTTAGGGCCTCAATCCACTCCATAACTTCATCAGCATTCATCTTGCTACTAAACATTGGAATCTCCATCCGAGCCTGTAAAGAATCTTTGCCAATTGCTCTGATGGCTTCAAGGAAATGTTTTTGATCTGCAGGTACCTCTACCTCTTCTTGATCTTCTTCTTCCTCCTCTTTTTCTTCTTCTTCATTAGAACCTTCATCTATCCTCTTCCCTATCATCAATGCCTTCAACTCTACTTGGAGTGCTTCCTTGACTCCACTTTTGATCTTTTCTTCCATCTCCTTGAACTTCTTAACCACTTCAATGGCCATCCCCTTTGGAGGCATATTGCTAGCCTCTCCTTCACTCTCCTCTACTGACATATACCAGGCCTTACACAACCAACAACAAAACCTTTTATGGCTCTGATACCACTATGATGTAGAGGCACTAGGATATGTAGAGGTTTTCACAAATTGACAAGGTATTCTGTGCACAATCAAAACCCAAATTCAAGGATCAACTTGCAAAAGTGGGAACAACAGTTAACATCATTAAAACCATCTTGGAAAGGTTGATTTGACATGCCATGGGACCAATCCAAACCATTGGCAAAGGCTAGGAAAACTTGGTTGTGGTACTTCCTTCTTTAGGCCTCTAAACTCCTTGTAGCCCTTGAAACAGAGACAGTCAGCAATATCTTTTGACACAGGCCTGCAAACTCACATATTAGACAATCTAGAGATACCAAATTGGGTATGGGTTATTTTGGACAGTATAGCCTAACCTATAACCCCTCCTAGTAGCGTAGAGCCCCAATTAGCCCTATTTTGTGAAGCAACCACCTTTTCAGAGACTCACAAAACTAAACTAATCATTTTGACATCTCAATGGCATGGAAAAACTAAGGATTCTTTAGTTTTTGGGTCCCCAAAATGGACTGCAACTGATTGGTCCTATGTTGTTCCTTACTAAGCTCTTTAACAACACCTAACACATGAAGATGTTAGGTTCATTCAACAAAGTCTCCTTCTTCTCAGATCCCCTACCCAAATCTTGTCATAACATACTAAAATAGACAACAACAAGTCCATTCCACTAATCAGGAGTTAGTCAAATCAGTGAAATGGAGAGCAATATCATGTTTTTTTTCAAGAACCCTAAGTTAGGTTTTGGCAACCAGATTTTGGAAAGATGCAAAGAAATCAAACACAAGTAAGTTTCAAAACTTCCAACCACTTGTAATTCAGACTTAATTCACACCTCTATCATTTTCCAAACCCTTGCCTTACGATGTTTCCGTACAGAGACAGGGAACGGCCTGTAGCAGTGAATTACACAGAAATGGGCAGAAAAACTATGTTTTTGTTGTTATTTCCTTCACCAAATGACTTCTCCCTTTACAATGATCATGGACAGGGCTTTAAGAAGCCTGCCATAACACCTTGGAATAGTTAGAGGGTAATTGGGGTTGATGGAAAGTTGTGACAACCATCGAACTGCCCTCTCTGTTTAGAAACATCAACTAATTACATGTTTTAACAAAGTTGCATCGGTTGTTTGGGACTTGACAATGCCTTCAAACATGTTTACAATGTAATTAAGCCTTGTACTAGGCATTAGACTTCTTGACACTACCTTACATGCCTTAGCAAGGCTTACAATCATGAATTTTGTACAACTGCCTCCTTTTACAATTCATGATGCTATGATTGTCTATTACACCTTATGACTGCTCCATTATAACATGACATCAACAAGAGATGTTTTTGGACATGGTCCTTATTACAAACATGAGAATGGTCTTCCAAGACCTTATTACAACATGAACAAACATGGAACAAACAAAAACAATCATGGATCTTCATGATCCTCTTCGTGCTCCTACACCAGGATGCACCCAAATCTATCATGCAATTTTGAAGTACCTTCCCATTCACCAGTAGAGATACAAAGAAGGGGTCTACACTAGAGTGATTCTTTGAAAAAGTAGTCCATAAATAAACCTCAAGATTTTCAAATGAATTTGGGACATCATGCTTAGGTTCTCCCTAGCCTAAGATCATTGGGATTTCTCCTAGATATGACAAGGTGCTTCCCCTATGCTTTGGGATTCTCATGGCTTCTGACAAAAGAAGTTGGATTTTAATTTGGCTAAAGAATTAGGCCATTTCAAATAGGATATACTTGGGCAAGGGGGAATTTTATGAATGAGTGGTTGTGCTAGCATTAGGGATGTGTAGGGAATGAGATATCAAGGGTTCTTTTGGCATAGAGTCATTACTTGGAGACACTTTGGGTTGATCACATTGAGATCTACCAAGTTGGGAACCAAAATGTATTGTCCTAGATTTATTTTTGGATGAACTATGTGGAGACTCTATTATGGTGTTCTTAGCAGCAAGGATTAGTTTCTATATTATCATGGATTTCATGAGAAGGTGATTTGTTTCCTTTGGGAACTTCTGTGGTGAATTTCAGAGGAGATGCACCAATTTTCTTGTGATCATTTTTCTTCTCTATAAGTATCCCACAAACATTATTTTCAAACTCAAGCTACTTATGTTCCAAACTATTTCTCATATTATAATTTCTTTTCACTTGTACAACAATAGCAATTGTGAGTGCCTTAATCTCTTCATCAACAGGTCTCCCAATCCTATATTTATTTTTATAATTTCTTTCACCTTTATAGAATCCACATTATTCACATAAGGGTACTCCTCATCATAAAAGAAAACTTGTTGTTGATGGAAGGAGTTGACTCTTATTCTTTCATCACAATCATACTCATTAGAAGAATATTCATAATCACTTTGATATTCAACAATGTAGAGCATGTTATTTTCTTGTTCTTCAACTTCATTAATTTAAGCCTCGCCCTTAGCACAGTCCTCATAATCAATATCTTCTTCCTTTGGAGCCAAGGTGATGACATAATGAGCAAGGTTATGAGGTAAACTACATGCCTCACACCATATGTCATTCTCCGCAACATTTACATTTGACCTCCTTAGAGGATTAGGAGTTTCCTTTAATACATTCCTTTGATCAAGTCTAGATAGCTCTATCTACCTCATGGACTAACCTACCATTTGTTAGACTTAGAGCACACAACTGAGAGGGGGGGTGAATCAGTTGTGTAAAACTTTCTCTCAATTAAACACTTAATTCCACTTTAAAATTAGTAGTCTAATAATAACTCAATCATGGAAACATAATGCAACAAATTAAGAGAAGAAACATATCAACACATGAGACACCAAGATTTTGATGTGGAAAACTCGGTTAAGGGAAAAACCATGGGGTGATTAACCCAAGATTGTATTCTCTGTTAGAAGAATAGAAAGAACAAAATGGCATATGCCAATTAGGGCTCACTACCCAAGCACACTGCTCACAAGAGGTTCACTGCCTACAAGAGACACACTGTCTACAAAGAAATAAGTATCACCTACTTGAACTGGAAAATAGCATCTTCACCATGCTTGAATCAGTTCCATTAAGCCCAATACTTATGCTCTGCCTTTCGCTCTCCTCCTTGCTACCACACACTCATCTCTTCAAGCACATGTTTGAAATGACTTCGCAACCCCTTATTTATACAAGACATCATCTTAGGAATAATCATCTAAGTCAGCAAACATCTACCAAAACATCCACAAGATGTGTAACTTATCCGGTTGGCCAGTCTTAGGAAGAACATCATCATCTGGAGGTTATTCTTCATTAGCGAGCTCCAACTCCAATGCGGACTACTAACACATGTTGGACACAATACAAAGTCCTTCACAAGGTTTCCTGAATCACCAAGAACATCCGCACTTCATCTGCATACTGAAATCCTTCTCTCTTTCATCTGGAGCCTTAAGAACATAGTCTGTCACCACTGTCACCAAAGAATGGATACTTCTGGACCTTCAATTCATGAACCAATCGAGTTGACACATCACCAGGACTTCCTCAACACTACCTCAAATCTGCAAAGCAGGAAACTGTACTTCCAGATCTCACCCGACCTGTCTGTGTCACTCTGTTACCTCTAAATACCTACCGGAACCTGTTTTACTTGAGTGGCCACAACTTCTTCATATCTTCATGCGGACCTCTGAAATCTCTATTGGATCACTTCAAGACACATATCTACAAACCCTTTAATCTGCATCCTCTGATCCTTTTCCTATCTTGGACTTTTGCCTTATTGTCATCACTGATCTTCACTGTTCCTGATTGAGACTAATTTTCTCAATATCCTCAGCACATTGCTCATCCAATCCTTATCATTAATGCAACAGGAGTATGTTGACATCAATGAAAACATAGGTTAGGCCCATACTTGCAACACCATTCCTCCACTAATGTTATAAGGCACATCAGACAATTTTATGGGCCTCTCTTGTTTGTGGGTAATTTGTCTATCAAAAGATGAACCTTTCTCATTCTTGGATACTTTGTAACTCAAATCTTTCAAGGCATGAATTACCTTGTCTAATTTATCTTCTGGTAGGGATTATTTTCCATGGGAGATCTTATTGACAAGGTTCATTGTACCTTGCATTTATTTATATTAATTTGTCAAATCCCAAGTAGTGTATCCATGGCTATCTATGGTGGGAACTAATAACCAACAATCCAAAGCTACCTTATAAAACCAAACCTATCTATCCATTCAAATTCATGCATTTAACTATCTATTGAGATGGAAGATCTAATCTAGGAAACTAAAGTACAACTTTGTTTAAACGAACTAATTATCAAAAAAATTGGGAAGACAATAAATGAAATAAAACAACAATATAATCTAATGATTAACAAAGCAATGGAAGTAAACTAGAATTTTCAAGGATTTAGGAAAGTAGTAAATCAAAGCAATAAATAATAGCCTTCTCTCCTTTTGGTGGGAGTGGGCCCTTGCTCCACACCTATGGAAGAGATACTAACTCAACACCTCAGAATACATAGATATAGAACTGCCTACATCTTATTCCCAATTCTTCAAAACAGAGTAGAAAAATAGAGTATATCTTTTCTTTTTAAAACTATTCTATATCTATTCTACTTTTTCCATTAAATATATATCAATTATTTTTTTGCTGATATAATATCTCTAGAGTTTATTATATCACTCCTAGTTCTCTAGTAGATACAAAGATCTTTATTCCTTATTATAAGAATTCAACCATTCATTCAAAAGATCATCATATAGAAACTTAAAAAGACTTAAAGTGACACTGAAGGTGTCCCTTAAATCAATATTTTTAACTTAAGTTTAATCAAGTCATGAAGGCCACTAAAAAAGGAAATAACTAAAATAGTTGTTATGAAAAAAGTTCTTGATCCATGCAAAAATAGTCAACAAGTGTCCTTCTTCAACCGAGTCACTACTGCAGTCTTCTCCCAAAAACTCTGGCACCTTCATGTAGAACTCCAAAGATACTCCTAGAACCACTCCAAAAACTCTACAATCTACTTGAACAGTAGCTTCGAAGACTCTGCATAGTCTATCTGGACAACATCTCTAGAGATGTCTGCAACAACTTAACTACAACAACACCATGGAACATAGCTCTAGAGATGATGCAACTTGTATGTCTATGTATCTCCATGGGAATCAACTTTAGAGACTACTCCATCCTCTACAAAATTCTTGAGACTTCTCCATATCCATTCTACACAACTCCAAAGATGGAAAAAGCTACTCCGGAGCCTTCAAAAACCTTGCTATTTGGAATGAATAGTTTTTGTCATCAAAAAGAGATACTTCTACACATTTTTGTCAACTTAAGCTCAAAACATGAAACCTTTTAACTACAACTGCTACTACAGCATCACATCTCAATTTAGCATAACCAAACAAGGTTTTAACAGTCTTAAGTACAAATCAATAGTTTGGAGTGGTATTTGGGAGAGGAAAAAGGAGATATAAAAGCATATTTTGATGAGTAATACCTGACACTCATCACTTATCTAGATGAGATAGTTTAATTTCTCCCCTTTTAGGTGTCTTACTAGAAACCTTTCTTATTACTCTCAATATTTCTTTCCACCTTATATGCTTCTCTCAAAGTATGGGGTCCTTATCCCTCAGAAGGTAACCCATTTTGGAGTCAAAAGAATTACAATATATCACCAAACATATAGGCTCATTAGGTGTCATTCTTTCAAGGATCCTAGACATTAGCCTCATAAACTTTGTATTGAATTTTAATATAGTTTCATTTTGTCCTTTAATTATATTAGGGAATTCATTTTTTATTATAAACCTGGGATCAATTCTATTACCATATTTTTCCTTGAATATAGCCTAAAATTATCCCAAGTAACAATGCTCCTATCTAGTAGACCCTTATACCAGTCTCTAGCTACATCATATAAAGATTACACAAACAACTTAATCATTACATCTTCATCTACCACTTCATAATCATCTATGAGCTTAATGAATGCCTTCAAGTGGTCCTCTCTAGACACTACATTTTTTCCTTGGAATTATGGTAGCTAGCCTCTTATCTCATTAAGGATAGGATTGGGATACCCAGAGATACCTTCAAAGTCAATTTGTATATACCTATCCAAGGCTAAGGGTCTCCTTTCATGTCCATAATGCTTGTGATCTCTCAAGTTCCTAAGATTAGTTTTGTAGGCTCTTTTGTCAATTACCTTTCTTTTTTCCTTTCTATCATCTCTCTACTGAAGATTTTGATGTGTAGCATGTATTCTATCTTTCCTAAAATTTTGTAAGAAAATTATATGTGCATGTCAGCCAATTATTGTTGAAACTCCTCTTCAAGAGTGTCATAGCCATTTCTTTATACTTCTACTTGAGAGTCTTCATATTCTACTTTTATTTCATGCACTCCCTCTCCATTCAATACTAGATCATCGCTTGGTATCATAGGGTTTTTAGTCTTAGGGCTATTTAAATGGATAGGAGTAACTGGTCTTAAATGGACCCTAGGGGAGTTTGGTACACGGTGGGGCCATGGTCGGTGATCCCTATCATTTCTAACATTCTCTTCCATAACCATTTCCCTTACTTGTGTTAATCTTTGAAAATGAGGGCCAGGGTTCTCACCATTATTAGAGTAATAACCATCATCTAATAAATGATGCACCCTATCAAGAGTACCAACTTTAATATTATTTCTAGGAGGGTCTTGATTAATACCTAAATTGTTATCTCACCATTTGATGGTTATTCTAGTCTCCAAATCTGATACTAAGTTTGCATTATGATTTTTTTTATCACATATCTTCTCCCTTCCATTTTTGAAATTTTTGCTCTCAAGTTCTTCTATAAAGTTGCCACCCTTTTTTATTTGTGGATAATGGTGATAATATTCAAGATAATGCATGACACTCCTTTAGAAACAACATTAGGAGAAAGAGTCTTCTTATACACCAGTTCAATAGGATGTTGAACATGACTTATAGATTGATAAGACAAGAAAACACAACAAAACACATAAGCCAAACTAGCACAACTACAAATAAACTATCGATATGTTTGAATTCCATAAAATTTTCCAATGAAACTCTTGAATTCTTCTTTTCCCCAATAATAATGCTAATTTATTAGGATTTTTCATTCTACCCTCAAGTCTAAGAGATGAGACAACACCTAGGCCCATGGATCAAGTCAACCTAGGTAAAATGACAACCCCATGATTGAACCAAGGACAAGAAAAAGCCAACTACTAAGATTGGACCCTATCTTCAACACTTTGAGCTCTACAAGTCTCAAGAGGTGATCCTAATGAGGATCTTAAAAAATGATAAATATCTTTGATAGACACTACTACAAGGAAAAAACTAGGTCCAACTGGCATAATGCATAAGCCCAATTTATTGTCACTACCTCATATTGTGTCAGTTTCATACAAATTTATAGCTGTACAAACCATATACATGTAGATAAATAACACATTCATAGGTGTATGAGCAAAGGATTTAATATTTAGCATGTACATGCATGATCCTTTGCACCTTTACAACAATTATGAATAAATAACTTATAAAAAACAACTTATCTTCACTCCAATTAGGAAAAGGCATGATGGATAATTTGTAAGAATTTATGCCCATCCTTTAAATCTTTTAGCTCCATGAAGGAAAGCAAACCAAAATAACTTATACCTTCTATAAATGTTTATCATTTTTAAGTTTGAGGTGTTAGATCAAATACAATCATCTGGGAACAATTCCCAATCCTGTAGGTGTTTAGTGGAAAATTGGATTTGTTAATGTTTTTAGTGTTTTGATGTTTGAATCCACCTTTCCACTTACATTCAAGGATCTAGGGTCGAGTGGCAATTCACTATCATACCCTAGATCACTGTGAGATGTAGGGAAGCTTGGATTAGGGAATTTAATCATCAATTTATCTTCTCTTATGCTTAATTGACCATTAAAACCCTAATTATACAAATACAACAATAAACTGATGAATAACAGAAAAAGCTCTTGCAGACAGAAGTAAAATAGCAAATCACAAAGTACTTATTTTTTAGGGTTCTAAGGCAGAACAGTCAGGGACACTGGAGCGGGTGCCCTAGCCCAATGTACCAATTTCTTTGTGGGATTCGTACCTCCTTTTGACACTGATCAGCACTATAACTCATGTTTCTAAAAATTTAGCTACGGAGGACACTAGAGCGAGCGCCCAAGTCTTGGAAATGCTCTGGTGTCCTACTTCTCTTTGGATCTTAAATCTTTGATGTCTGCTAATCCTTCCTGCAACTTCACTTTTCCCAAATGTGACACCTGTAACCTAGAATCACAAGACTTTGAGAGGGGGTTGTGGTGTTTAGAGGCTTGCCTTAGTCAAGCCCTAGAGGACACTTAAGTCTCTAAACACCATTGTCAGATAGAGAGTGTGTGCCCTTGTGAGGCAGAGGCAAAAACCAAAGGAATTGATAATAAAAACACAATATAATGTCACCTTGTAGTGAAGATATCATGGGAGGAAGATGATCTTCATTCCATGATGAAATGGATGCTCAAATCTACAAATACAAACACACAAACCACACAAGTCTACTCTTGCAACACAATGAAAGCCTTGAATCACCTTGAGAACATTTGAACATCACAATTGACATCTAGTTGAAATCTAGTTTACAAATGAATGCCTAAACATGCTTTTATATGCAACTACAAACACTCCTACCAAAATTTTCGTAATTCAAACTTACCGTGTTGGCATAGGACCCAAATAAGGGTCATAAACTAACACCTAGAAATTAGGGCTACCCCAAAATAGGGCAGGACTAGGGCGCGTACGTCCAAGTCCTCCCCCCTATTTGGGTAGGGTCAAGCTCAAGGGGTCCTCCTAGGTCCCAATTGTCATGCTACCTAGGGCTTATTCCATCAGGATGCTAAATTATGAAGTACGATGTCCTAAATGCGTGCAAAAGACTCGAGAGCTAAACCTTATGAGGGAAAATCCCCCAAGGGGACATTTTCCAATGTTACATTTAGCCCCCACTTTAATGTATGTATAAACACAAGGCCAATACATGCATTAAAGTAAGGTCACAAACACAGCAAACACACCAAGCATGGAGAAGACATGCCAATCACATAGAAAATAGTAACAAACACGTAAAACATGGAGAAGACAGTTACAGTCACGTAGAACATAGAGAAGACAGTCAATGCATAGAAGACACATTAATGCATGGAAGATGGCATGATTAGATTTTATTTTCTTTTTCTCATATATATGAAATGCAAATGCAAGTACTAGAAACTAAACAAACCTCCCATAATACAAGATGCACTCATCGCACAGGTCTTTGTATATATGGGGCAACACACACACAAGACATGCAAAACCTCCCAAAATGCATACTGCATATGGGGCAACAGATATGCCAAACAAAGCAAGCACACCAAAACACACACACTTGAAGACATGGAGAAAACATGGCAGACAAGCAATGGAGTGTACGTATTTCTAGATCCAACACCATCTCAGGCACATTACAGGCACACACCGATGATTGGGCTTCACCACAACAATCACCGAAGACACACTTAAGGGTTGAGTTAGTCAAATAATAGCTCCTCGCCTCTGCAGAGGACTTTTGAAAATGTAACCCCACTTGTGTCATGGAGATGCCTTACAATGAAAAAGAAATATGGCATACCACCCCACCCGCGTCACAGAGATGCCTTATAGTGAAAAGGAGGTATGAGCTCAAAAGTATACAATCCCATCCGCATCACAGAGACACCTTATGGTGAAAAGGAAGTATACACAATAGATTTCAAGATAGATTGATTGATTACAAACAAAATCAGGATGCAGGAAGTACTCATCGCACTAGTCTGCACCTGAGGACAAGCACATTGCTAACATCTATAACAGATAACTTACCTTATATATGCCCCCACCTTAAGGTGGTTGATATTAGTTATCGATATCAAGCACGTTAAGGTAGGAATAAAACACACAAGGGAACACCAAATTTCGCAAAGCCCATGCCCCCTGGAGGTGACATGTACTTCACAATCACCAAATGTTCTCACAAACACATCCCTGCAAGAAACATGTTAGTGTCTACAAAATCATGATAAACAACAACATCAATTCATATGATTACCCACACAAAGATCCAATGTTATACAACAAATTCAGAGTTCAAGGATAACTATGGGGCTATATCACAAAGCTCTCTGAATTGAGTACTGCCAAGGCTAGATTCAAAGACAAACAAAGGTGCATAGAGCAGCAGTATTGTTAAGGTTTGTAAATGCGATAGAAACATGATGAAATTCACTACACGGAAAGTACAAGTGCTTCCACTACCCAAGCATTGGATAAAATATACAACCCCATCGGCATATTAGGAACTAAGTCCATTTTTTGATTGCTCTCAAAAGGGACACTAGAGTCGCATTAGTATAAATGTTTGTCGTCATCCGCCCGCTAGAGGGAAACACTAGAGGAAGGGAAACAATAAATAAGAGAGGAGAAACAAGTGCCGTAGGGATAGTCACGTAGGAGGGTGCCCCCAAGTCACCAACTGCAATGCTAAGTCTGTAAGACACAACACAACAATGAAATCAGAGAGAGAGGCAATATAGAAGAATGATGATACAAATAGAAGGTCACAACAAAGGTGGTCTCCTGGTATCTCGGACCTTACGGGAGAATCAGGGATCATCCCAGGAGGCCTAAACAACATATAACACATCACGGGGGAAGCACATCATGAGAGAGATAGAGGGTTAGAGATACTCACCTGTTAGGGTACCACCGTTAAGAACCTACATATCTAGGATATATGTCATGTTGTTTTGATCTTGTTGAATTAACATTAAGTGTAGGATGATGAGAGGCTTTCTTTTTTTTAAAAGGATTATATCCAATACCGCTTGAGTAATGTGTTGAAGCGGATTCTATAGGTACTCGAATCCCTTGTTGATTTACACCACATCCCTTACCTTCATATTTACAATTTTTATAAAGGATTTTAAATCCTCAACCATAAAGGGATGTCATTTCCTTAGAAGATGGTGAAGCCTCATAGGTGTCATAATTTTTAGTGTAAGTGAGAGTATTGTTTTTATTTTCTACCAAGGGGACTTGATGTTTCTTAGGTGCTTCAACAGATTGCTTAGGTGAGATCGATGCCACTTTTGATGTGTCAAAGCTATTAATTTTATATTCCCCTATACTGCAAGGATTAAAATCTAATGAGCCCCAATTATCACCAAAGAGTGCATTCGATGATATAGAATCTTTCACAACATCATTCGTGGCTAGAGGCTTTGATGAATTAACTTGTAAATTGTTTAAGATCATATGATTGTAAACTGGTTTTTACGTTTCAATATGTAAACAGTTATCTGGTTTAGGATCAACATGAATAGTATGAAGTTTACCTTTAAATATAAATTTGATTGAACGATGCAAGGTGGAAGGAACTACTCCCAAGGTCTACCAAGAATCATGTTGTAACATGAATCCAAGGTCTACCAAGAATCATGTTGTAAGATAAAGAACAAGGCATGACATGAATCAGGGTAGGCACAAGCATAGATCCTACTTGTATAGGTAGAGTCATAGTGCCCATGGATTGTCATCCAACATTATCAAAGCCATGAATGCTAATGCCATTTGGTATGATTTGTGATGTGTCAACCTTGATTTTGTGTAGTAGGTCAATGCTACAAACATTAGGAGTTGATCCATTGTTGATCATAATGTGCTTTACCAATGTTTTATTTATTATGACAAATATTATAAGTGGATCATATTGGTTTTGAACTTCAATTGATGGTAATTCCTGTGGTTGAAAGAGAATATTTTTTTTGTCGCATGCATACTATCCAATATGGCTGCTACATCATTAGGCTTAGCAGTAGGTGGGACAATCACCTTTTGCAAAGCTTCTTGGAGCATTCCATGGTATGTAGGCGATATTTGTATTAAATCCAAAAGAGAGATCTTAGTTGGAGTAGCGCAAAGCTATTCGACGAGATCATACTCTTGACCACTTTTATGAGTAAGAGGAGGTGGTAGAGGCAGCATAGGTTGAGAACATGGAAGGGAGACAGGCACATGCGGTGCTTGGTTACTTTGCTTGTTATTATGGGTGTTGTATGTGTGAGCAATCACATTGTGGTGTGGTTTTTGTAACACATTTTGAACACCTTGAACCCTAATCACCGGCTTTAAGCAAGAATGTGCATTAGGTGCCCCCCGCACAACCATCTTAGGAATAGTGCTACCAAGTCTATTAATAAGTATCGAATTAACATTGTTTCCCTCTTGATTGCACCCAACATCCATCCCTAAAGTATTTAATGTGAGAGACCTGTTCTCATCCACTAATGCTACATCTTGGCTAGGGAGAGCAATTGGATGAGAGGAAGGTACATCATCATCATCATACTCTGTGGCGGAAAAAGGCTTTTCACTCTCAGCTTTCTCATGAGTATTCCTAGAGATGAATTTAGTTAAATCTTCTAATATCAAAGGATATGCTCCTATGAATAGTGTAAAGCTATTAAAATCATGTGTATAACAAAGTAATTGCAGATCATATGTAGAACATATAAAAGCATCAATACCACTTGCAAAAGCTATGTGCTCTAGAACACGAGGATTCTCATTAGTGAAATTAGAGAAATTTTCAAAATCTAGGATATACTCATGAAAATATTTTAGAGATGAATAACATGAAGAGGCCATAATGAGATGCAAAATCAGATTTTAAAAGCTTGCAAAGGACAATTGCAAAGTTATATGCAACAATGACCTAAATGTTTAATTTTTTGTACTTTTTTCAATGCAAATGAATGGAACAAAGGTGTTGTAAGGATTTTGATTAGGGTAAGAAAATTATTTCTGATGTCAGTCTAAAACAGAAATAATATCCTTCTCAACACACTCTTGATGCAAATCCAAGATAATGCCAAGTCAAATTATAGTGAAAATATGTCAAAATAGGCACTTTTTTCACTAAAACTCAATGTAAAAGAGCATAACAAAAGGTGTTTTGGGGAAAGTTATGATGGAAAGAAAATTATATCAGTAATAACATCCACTTAATGCCAAAATACCCAACACAACATGCTTTCAGTGCCACTTAAGGTAAAACCCTAGTGAAAATATAGCAAAAATAAGCTATTTTTCACGGCTTTTCAACTCCAAGACCTAGAAAAAGAGGTGTTGTAATGAATTTCAGGAGATGTAGAAAATAAAATCAATTATATCAGTCACCTCAATCCATAAAATTGATCACAACATGCTTGGAGTGCAAACTAGGTCAAACCCTAGGGCAAAAATAATCAAAATATGTAGTTTTTCACCGAATTTTTAATACAAGAGCCTGTTAAAAGGGTGTTGTGAAGATTTTTATGAGGAGAAGTAATTAATTACCATGATAAAAATAAATTAGTCCAAAAATTCCCTTCACAACACACCTATGGTGCAAAATTAGGGAGTCAATAAGGCCAAATTTAGTGAAAATCATTGTGTTTGAAGCCCTAGGTTTGAGATCTTGACACAAAATTCTATGTGAATGATTTGAAGTCTGATTTATGAGGGAAATGAATTAATTTCAGATCTTAAAATGATTTTCAATCTATAATATGCAAAATGTCAATGCAAATCTAATGAAAATGCATGAAAATTGCTAGTTTTTGTTAAAATTTTCTATGCAAAAATACAAATTTTTTAAATCTAAATGCAAATTTACACTAAAATGAAAGACTAAAGCCAAATTTTAATTTGAATGAGCCTCTAAAATCAGTAGGAAAATATGAAATAATATTTTGCCTGCTAACCCTAGATTTTGGAATTACTAGGTTATATGAAAATTGTCAAAATTTCTACAAAAGCTTAGCAAATTAATGATGAAAATGCAATGCAAATTATTGAATTTTTGTGTTTTTCTATAGTTTATATCAGATCTGATGCAAAAACCATGAATTAGGAAAATTTAGAAAGAATTGATGCAATTTAGTAAGTCAAACAATGCAATTTTTTTTAATTTTTTTGAATTTTTCTTAATGCAATAAAATGAAAGACTATATGAATGAATGAAATCAATCCAAATCTGAAGACACACACATAGAAAGTTGCAATTTAAGTCTAAAAATAGGGTTTCACCAAAATGTTTAGTGGAAAATTGGATTTGTTAATGTTTTTAGTGTTTTGATGTTTGAATCCGCCTTTCCACTTTACATTCAAGGATCTAGGGTTAGTGGCAATCCACTATCATACCCTAGATCGCTATGAGATGTAGGGAAGCTTGGATTAGGGAATTTAATCACCAATTTATCTTCTCTTATGCTCAATTGACCATTAAAACCCTAATTATGCAAATACGGCAATAAACTGATGAATAATAGAAAAAGGTCTTGAAGATGGAAATAAAATAGCAAATCACAAAGTACCTATTTTTAGGGTTCCTAGGTAGAACAGTTGGGGACACTGGAGCGAGTGCCCTAGTCCAAGGTACCAATTTCTTTGTAGGATCCAGACCTCCTTCCGACATTGATCAACACTATAACTCTTGTTTCTAGAAATTCAGTTGTGGAGGACACTAGAGCGAGCGCCCAAGTCCTGGAAATGCTCTGGAGTCTGGCTTCTCTTCGGATCCTAAATCTTTGATGTCTACTAATCCTTCCTGCAACTTCAATTTTCCCAAATGTGACACCT
The DNA here is from genome assembly GCA_027924645.1 of Cunninghamia lanceolata. NCBI lineage: Eukaryota > Viridiplantae > Streptophyta > Pinopsida > Cupressales > Cupressaceae > Cunninghamia > Cunninghamia lanceolata. The sequence continues at coordinate 446,587 of BSBN01001176.1, forward strand.
GTAACCTACAATCACAAGACTTTGGGAGGGGGTTGTGGTGTTTAGAGGCTTGCCTCAGTCAAGCCCCGGAGCACACTTAAGTCTCTGAACACCATTGTTAGATAGAGTGTGTGCCCTTGTGAGGCAGAGGCAAAAACCAAAGGAATTGATAATGAAAACACAATATAATGTCACCTTGTAGTGAAGATAGCATGGGAGGAAGATGCTCTTCATTCCATGATGAAATGAATGCTCAAATATGCAAATACAAACACACAAACCACACAAGTCTGCTCTTGTAACACAATGAAAGCCTTGAATCACCTTGAGAACACTTGAACATTGCAATTGCCATCTAGTTGAATTCTAGTTTACAAATGAATGCCTAAACATGCTTTTATATGCAACTACAAACACCCCTACTAAGATTTGCATAATTCAAACTTACAGTGTCGGCATAGGACCCAAATAATAGTCATAAACTGACACTCAGAAATTAGGGCTGCCCCAAAATAGGGCAGGACTATGGCGCGGGCATCCAAGTCCTCTCCCCCCATTTTGGGCAAGGTCAAGCTCAAGGGGTCCTCCTAGGTCCCAATTGTCATGTTACCTAGGGCTCATTCCATTGAGATACCAAATTATGAAGTAAGATGTCCTAAATGCGTGCAAAAGACCTAGGAGCTAAACCTTATGAGGGAAAAGCCCCCAAGGGGACATTTTCTGATGTTACAGCAGGAATAGTGTTAGACTATAAATAATAGCTACAATGGAAAAGTAACTCCAATTTGGATGAGTCTAATTGACTAAGCTTCTACTATGTAGAGCTTAGACCCTCAATTACCTTCCTATTCTTGACTATACAACCCATTTTTATCCTTTCCCAATTTGCAAACCTCTCATACCATGTTACAAAGATTTCATATCATAAACAACTTATAATAGAAAGTTTTACTGCATCCTTTGAATGCAAACTAACTAATTTATGACACACGTGTAGCAAATTCACACCTAGAAACTTGTCAAGTCCCCTGAAGCATCCAAAATAAATTAGAGACAGATTGTAGAGAAAAAAAATGTCTTATATTGATTTACCAAGAAGACATCACAATTCCAACTATAGAAAATTAGACTAAGAATCAAACACTATTCACATAATTCATGATTCTATATAGATCTTTGCACTACAAATCCCAAACTAATTACATACAAATCCTAAATTGGCTTAGAAACTTTGAAAAGCAACCTAAAGCACTACCCAGAATTCCCAAACTCACTTTTACAATACCCAGATATTATAAATTTAAAGAGAAGAAAGACTCAAATTAGACACAAGAGTGGGTATGTGCATGGAAATGGGGGACCAAAAGGGGGTCAAAAGTGGCCACTTTTTTTCTGAAATAAGTAAAAACTAATCTTGGATGAGAAATTGAAGATATCCATGCTCAAAATTAGAAGATGTGATAAAAATAAGACTTGTAGTGCTCAGAATCTAGTTTCTAAGCTATTATTATTTTTTTTTAAAATGTGGAGATTAAGAGGTTAAAATAGGGGGAGCACACAAAGTGCTCCTATTTTTGTCAGAAAAATATAACATAGCATCTGGTGTGCTCCCCCTAAACTACTGACTTTATTTAAGTATTTCACAAATCACTTCGATGGAAAATTAGCTAACATCATGTAGTTTATGCATGATTTTTTTGTTAATTTTAATGAATATATGATCTCTTATGAATTTTTAAAGTGGACACATCTTGAAAAATGAAAATTTGAGCATGCTTCCCACTAAATTTTTTGTAAACTATTAAAATTTTTTAAAAAATTCAATGTGTATAGAATAAAGTCTAGAATCTAAAAATATAATTTGTTTCAAATTTTGATGAACATGTAAAAAATGACACTAGAAATACTACACATAGGTTTTTTGCAAAAAAAGAACACATTAGAAAAATAAATTGAAGATGGAAACCTTAATGTTATCAGATTTTTTAAAAAATCACATGGTTAGAAAGCTAATAAAAAACTTGAACTCATCCTGGCATTTTTTGTATTAACATTGAAAACGTGTAAACTTGATGGAGAACACACTCGTGATTTAGTTTATTTTCTATGTTTTGTGGAAAACACGTTTTTGGTGTTCAAAAGATAGGTCCAACCCTTTGGGTTGGTTCCCAAGGCAAATCCAACCCTTAGGGTTGGAATTCCCAAAGTAGTGAAAAATACACTCATGTTATAATGTGCTCCCATTACAGATTAGTTAAAATGCCTTGGATGATAAGTGGGATAACTTGTATGAGAAGACTCATGTCATCCCTCCATCTTCTTTCACTCTAGAGTAGCCTCATGTCTAGGAAGAGACAACCATTATATCATTGGGTGATGATGAGTAGGAAGATTCAAGGCCTCCATACTTTCAAATAGAAGATGTTGGTGTGAATAGGGGTTGTTTCCTAACTAGTTTAGTATTTCCTAGTTAATTTCCCCTTGTGTGAATAATTCATATTATTTAACTATTTATTAGTTAAATAATATTCACACATCACACATAATTCACATGTTAAGTTGACTTAGTGAGTCTACTAGATGTTTCTAGTTGTTTCTAGTTGTTTCTAGTTGTAGTGAGTTGTCTTATCCTACACGTGATCTAGTTGGCATCTTATCCTCTAGTTGTCACATGTAATAGTAATGTGACACTTGTCACATGACTATAACTCCTTGCTTCTCATCCTTGCCTTTATAAGCAAGGATCTCTCCTTGTATTAACAACAATTTGGTGTATTGAATATTTGTTCCATTGTTTTAGCATATTCTTTTTCTCTGAGTGTAGAAGGTTGTCTTGATTGTAGAGATCTTGGCTTGTTGAGTCACATTGACTCTTACATGGTATCAAAGCCAAATCTGCAATTCCCTTCCCTCATTAAAGAGACTTCTCTAGGAGCAACATTTTAGGAGCCCCCTGGGTCGATTCTAACCTCACGGTTGTGATCAGAAGGCTCAGATCTATATAGATTGCCTGTGCAAAAATTAGAGGTCAAAATTTTTTTTGGTGATTTCTTTGCCCCTGTTTAGGGCTTCTACGAAATCTGAAGGCATTATAAAAAGTATTTACTTTGAAAATTTAAAAAACATTTACACAAGTACCAAGGCACCCATGGGTACCTTGTACCCACTTTGTTGTCACAGTTGTAGGCATAGCCTACTGGGCCATACAGGCCTACACAGGGCATGCGGACTTGTCAAGGTTGTAGGCAGGATCATTCGGCTCGGGCCCCGCTAGCCTGTGTGGAGGCTACTGCCCCACATTATAGTTTTTCTAACACCTTTAATTTTTTTTATAGATATCAAAAAAAGAAAATTATTATCTTCTACGACCACCACCCCAGATCCTCCACTCATCCTGGATCGGGCCACCTTCGCTGGCAGCACTGCCCTATAGCCATCGGTCTACCACTGCCAGCGAGCCTTTTCTGCCCCTCAAAGCCCTAAATGGGTTTTTTTTTCTTTTTTTTCATAACTTTTTGCCACGAAGGCAAAATTGAGAAAACCATATATTGACGAAAAGATGACAAAGCACACTTCATAGCGGTGTTAGTAGTTTTCTTAGATTTTTTTGTTTGACAGTATTTATTGCAATTTGAAGACAAATCTCATTTTTGGCTTTCGAGCTCACAACTTTCAGCCACGATCTCCAATTTTTATGATTCTTGTGGCATTGAAAAAGTATCCAAGATCTCTTTAAAGATATCCATGTACTTTTGTCAGATTTAGCACTAGGTTCATTTAATTCAATTTGTCAATTTTTTGGCTTTTGAGTGATAACTTGGGCATTTTGAGACTTGAGGAAGTGAAACTTGTTTTGGGAGGATTTGTTTGCTATGATAAATTAGTGTGAGTGATTGTAATATCACTTGTATCTCCATTGTAAGAGATTTTGATTGTTTTCCCAATTTTGGTCCCTTGTGGACAATTGTAAATCGCACTAAGTATAAAGTGCCACAACAAATTGGGGGGGCTCTCTTGCATAGTAAAGGTGTTATGCCCTTACTTCCATAGCATATATGGTTATGAATAGTTGGCTTGTGGCTATCTTAACTCTTAATTAAGTCATATTATCATTAGTACATTGTTATTTAGTTGTTTAGGTCAACCTAAGGCTTCTATAGGGCTATCTAAGTCGGCCTAGGTGATATCCTAGGCATAAATAGGTATATATAGGAGGTAGTGAGTCTTATTTCATCATATTGAGTATTGTGTCCTTATTGAAGACTATTGGAGGTATCCCCCTCGAAGTGGATTAGGAGGTTGCCCCTTCGAAGTGGCATATTATTATCAAGTATTTGCAACATATTTTCTATTATATTCAGATATTGTGCAAGTTATTTCTTTACAAGTGGTATCAGAGCATGATCTTGGCACCATAGAGGCAAGGTTTTTTCTCAATATTGGAGGCGATTTTGGGAAGAGCATATCTTTCAAATTTTGGCTCATTTTTTTCTGATTTTGAAAGGGTTTTTGAAGACCATATTAGAGAAGCTACAGTCCATATTTCAAAGGAATTGGAGCAGATTTGAGTGAATTGTTGTAGAATTATGATTTCTACACAATTTATTTGAGATCTACATATCTCTCACATCCTGCCGAATTGGAGCATAATTTGTATTGGGTTTTTGAAGAAATAATAGAGGAGCCTACAATCCAAAACTTGGAGAAATCAAATAAAAAATAAGCAAGTTATTGCAAAATTAGGGTTTCCAACAAATTAGCTCTCAAGGATGCAAATTTGCTATGTTTTTGGAGTTTTTTCTGGGTAAGTGGTATATTGCCTCTAGTAAGTTATAGTAAAAATTTCAAAGAATTTACATTTCATTTGTGTGATTTATTTCAAAAATATTGGTTTCCATCATGACGGGGCCTGCAACAAGACGCAAAAAGAATGTTGTCACACCGGGAAAATCCCCTGATAAGGATGGGGAAACAATAGAGGATATTAATCCCAATGAGGAAGTAAGTAAGGTCAAGGAAGACATTTCCTCAATCAATTTGGAGATGTGTGGCCTAAGAGGAGATATATTAGACATACGAAGTATGTTAAGCGCCTTTATGAATGAACAACAAAAGGAGGTCTCAAGCAACCAAGAACCAGAAGAAGAAGAAGAAGAAGAAGAAGTTCCTGATCAAGCTATTCAACCAATGCAAGGGTACCATGTACTATTCCTCACCTCTTCCTCTATGGCACATCAAAAGGTTCAAGTAAAGGAAGAACACATTCATCACCATCAAGAGCTAGATGCAAAGGGAAGACACATCTTGGAGCTAAAGTTGATTTTCCAGACATGCATGAAGAAGATGAGGACATCAACAGTTCCAAGTTACCTCATTATAAGGAAATATTTTCTAGTTGAAGTTACCACATGGGATGATGAAGATTATATGAAGAAACTACCACAATTGTTCAGCGTTGAGGACAATGCTTTTGTAAAGGTGGGGGCATGTTATGCCCTTACTTCCATAGCATATATGGTTATGAATAGTCATCTTGTGGCTATCTTAACTCTTAATTAAGTCATATTATCATTAGTACATTGTTATTTAGTTGTTTATGTTGGCCTAAGGCTTCTATAGGGCTATCTAAGTCAACCTAGGTGATATCCTAGACATAAATAGGTATATATAAGAGGTAGTGAATCTTATTTCATCATATTGAGTATTATGTTCTTATTGAAGACTATTGGAGGTATCCCCCTCGAAGTGGCATATTATTATCAAGTATATGCAGCATATTTACTATTATATTCAGATATTGTGCAAGTTGTTTCATTACAAAAGGGGTGTTGTTGTATTGTTATTTTTTTCTTTTTTATCACGGATGTGCCTCAAATTACACTTTTAATTCCATATAATTATTATGAATGGAAGAAAAATATGGAGTTTATATTGTATAAACAAAAGTTACATAGAATAACTTTAGCCACAGATCCAAAACCCACAAGTGCTACTGAGAGAAGAAAATGGTTAGATAGAAGAGATGAGGCTTATGGTACACTTTATCTTGCTATTTCTCTAGATCTTAGATTCCATGTTGATTCTTATACAACACCAAATGAGATTTGGACAACATTAGTAAGTCTCTTTGGCAAGAAAGATAAAATGAGAGGATTCAAATTGGAGAATGAGCTAATTAAACTTAATCCTCAAGATTTTGATCAAATCAAAGATTTCTTCACCAAATTTAAGTCTCTCGGGTTGCAACTCAAACAGTGTGGTATTGATAAAGAAGATGAACAATTGATTCTATCTAATCTTGCAAAATTAGGTTCTGCTCATTCAGTTTATGTTTCTACCTTTTATGCTACAATGGATGCTTTTGGTAGTATGTTTACTATGCCTTCATTTGATGAGTTTGTTGCACAACTCACTAGAGAACAATCCAAGCTACTACACATGGGCACATTGAAGTCTCCTAGATCACAAGTTGTAGTTGCAACACAAAGCACAAAAGATCCTAAGGATTTAAATAATAAGGGAAAGAAACAAAAGCATTCAAGTTTAATGAGAAAGAGAAAGAATCACATAAAACCCCCAACTCTTCTTCCAAAGAGGAGTCCAATAAGAAGAAGACGAAGCTAAAGTGTTCTTATTGTAAGAAATTGGGTCATGATGAGACTAGATGTTATGAGAGAAAAATTGATGAGATGTCACAACTTCTTCAAAAACATAACATTATGTATCCTTCATCAACATTATTTTTACCCAATTCTTCTTCTTCAATAGCATCATCATCTACACTGCTAAAGACAATAGGATTTACCAATGGGACAAACAAAGGAAAAGGAGAAGCACTCTTTTCTTCTACAAGTCTTCAGTTAGATAGATGGCTTCTTGATTCAGGAGCTTCTCATCATATGGCCTCTTCACAAGGGATGCTCTCTTCATTTCATTCATGTACTTCGCCACCTATTTTGATGGGTAATAATACATACATGCATGCAACTTGAAAAGGAACTATTGATATTGATGAGAGTACTTTCAAAAATGTGTTGTGTACCTTCCTTGTCAACTAGTATCCTTTCCATCTACCAAATTGCTCATTGTGGTGTAGGGAAGACAGTTGAGTTCACTCTTGATTTGACTGTGATCATACGAGACTTGGAGAGTAGAGATATCATTGTTGTTGGGATGGCTGATAATGCATCTCACTTGTATACATTCTCCCATTTTGTTTTTGATGATGATGTAGATCCATTGATTAATATTCACACTCATACATCAAGTGTGAATCATGTTTGTAAGGAGAAGTTTAGTCACTTGAACCTCAATGTTCTTTCATCTACCTCAGTTCTTGAGACTAGTTCTGAGCTTCCTCCTTCTCCTACTTCTTTAGAGATTGGCATTGACATAACTTCATCCACTTAATTTGAGTAGGATATTCTTCATCTTCCAAATATAGGTTTATGGGATGAGTACTTGACAAGTATTTTAGACTTGTTTTGAGTCCTATCTTGATGACTTGGAGGACATAATTGATGACAGTCATCTCCTCTTTGAAGGAGTTGATTCTTCTACTTCAGATGTGAGGGAACCTTCTTCTCCTCTTCACTTGTCACAGTTTGGCATTGAGTTGGAGTATCTTGAGCATCATTCAGAGGATTCTTTATCTTTGGAGATTGATGATCTTTAGTTTTCATCTTGTCTTTGATTGTCACATTCTTTGATTAGGCATGCAACACCTGATTATGCGAAATCTTTTGGTTGTGACATGCAGATGCTTGAGCAATTTTCAGAGACACCATACATCATGAGGTTTTTCCCTTATATCTTGAGATGGAGTTTCTTCTACATCAGCCTTTGGACCCATTTCTTCCTAAGGGAAAAATAGTGTTGGTCAGGTTTGGATTCTTTTTAGCATTCTTCTTCAGGCATTCACCATCAACATAGGAGTGTTGCACATATGTTACCTAAGGTTGTCACTATTGTGGTTGTCATTGATGTCAACACTCAGTTTGGACACTTTGTTTGGGTTGTCATTGATGATTATGTTGATGATATACTATGACTAGTGTGCTAACAGTGATGATTGTTGATGTTCATGGTTGGATGTCATGCCTTATTTAATGTCAATTAAGGTTATATTGAGTATGTTTGTTGTCAAAAGAGATAATATCATGATGATATATTAAGATGGGAATTAGAAACATTAAGATGGGAATTAGAAGCATCAAGATGAGGATTAGAAGTAATGTTGATATTTGGGACATGGTGTTGATGGTATGTGGCATGTTGTATGCTCTCTCCTGTTGTTCCTAAGGAAGTATGTGTTGTTACAAGAAGACTCTGGTCTCTGGATGTTGGTGAAGGTTTCTACTGCAAGAAGTCTCCTTGAAGACTATTTGGGAGAATGCTCCACATTCCTCCACATTTGAAGATATGGTCATGTGGTTCAAAAGTTAAGTTCAGTATGTTGAGAAGGTGCTACTTTCAAGGTTTCATATCATGTGCTCCTCCATGGAGAAAGTTGTAAGTGACAAAGTGTAGGACTGTATCATTCGGTGGTTGGTTTCAGTGTCTATTGGCTTGTGCCAACTTATTGCTGCATGAAATGGTGAATTGGCCAATGGAAAATGATCCTGATGATCTTGTGATGTTTTATGTTGCTCCGCAAGGTGTTTTCTGGTTTCTCCAGAATAGGTTGTGGTTCGGAATGAAGGTGTTTCTAGGTTATGCCTTTTCCTGGTTGACTGAGGTATGTTTGACATCTACGCCACAAAGTTGTTGATGTGCAAAGTTTAAGGAGTGTTTGGAGATGTTGTATGGATCATGCCGACTTATCTAGGAGAAGCAAAAGTAATGTTTAATTTTCCAAGAGTACCGCCAAGTTGTAATGACTGATGTGCTACAAACTTCATGTTTTCTTGCTTAAGGGTGACCTAATTCAATTGTGTAAAGTGTGTGGATGTTAGGATGATGTTGTGACTTGGATGTTTAGGACCAGGTTAATCATGTGTTGGAATCCACAAGGCGTGTTCCTCTTCCTGGTGTTGCGTATAGTTCATGTTAGGGCTTGCCCTCTACATGTTTCATGTTGTTTGATCTCTGGCCGACTTGTATTTGTAATATTATTGTTGTCTATGGCTGACTTGTAATGTAATTAATGTAATATCATGTATATATTGTAAACCTAGTTGATCTAAGTGAGGTATGATTGTGTTTGTGAGTACAAGAAGTAAAATATGAATGTGTGATGCATTATGATGTGCGAATGAAAGACAAAGAGTAGAAGTGGTAGATCCTATCTAGATTCATCATGAAGATATTTTTGAGATAGAAGGGAAGTGAAGTGTGTGCCTAACCAATTGCTGGAGGTAGTGATCCAAAGACAAATTCTTGAAGGTTGAAAGTAGTAAGTCAGTAAGCTGCAAAGAAGACATTTGAAGAAATCAAAAAAGTTGTCAAATCAGAAGTGTAATCATGAAAAGGAGTAAGCTTCATTGTCAGTTTTAGGCAATAGAAGGACTATCATGTTGTAATCTTTTTTGAGTTTGTTCTCAATTTAGGGAGTAGTTGCTTCCTTGGGTTGTAGCCCTAAAACAAAGTCTACAGGGAGTTTTAGCTTCCTTGGGAGTGACACTAAAACCTTTCCTCAGGGAGTAGGTGCTTCCTTGGGTTGAATCCCTAAAACAAAGTTTGCAAGGAGTAGTAGCTTCCTTGGTTGTAGCCCTAAAACAAAGTTACAATTTTATAGTAGTGGGCTTCATATATTATGAGTTAATCATCACCGTGGTTTTTCCCTTTAGGGTTTTCCATGTACATCTAGTGTTATGTGGTGTTGTGCATTGTGTTTATCTTTGATGTTTCTATTAATGTTGGAAAGTTTAAGTTTTAATTTTCTCTGGAAGGTTTGAGATTTGTTTGGATACTGATTCACCCCCCTCTCAATATCCAAGTGTGTTCAATAATTGGTATCAAATCCAAGCTCCTCATAAGGAGCTTAACCTCTTGAGGAAGGTCCAAGATGGCTCATAATGGATCGCACAAGGCACCTATGTTTGATGGAACAAATTACACCTTTTGAAAGCTAAGGATGGAAATCTATCTTCTCTAGGGTTTGGTGTTTGGCAATCTGTCAAGAATGGTTACATTGCTCCTGCTGATGATCCTATAGAGCCAGATGAGATTAAGTTGTATGATAACAATGCCAAGGAAAAAAGTGCTATCATGAGTGGGCTAGCTGATTCAAAACTTCTAAAGGTAATGGGTTGCAAATCTACTAAAGATGTCTAGGTAAAACTTAGCAGCATTTATGGAGATAGTAAAGTGAAGCAGGCCAAGATTTAAATCTTCAAGAGCAAATTTGAAACCCTAAGGATGGAAGAAGATGAAGACATTGCCATTTATATTCTCTGAGTGGATGAAACAGTTAATGGCATCAGACGTCTTGGTGGAATAGTGAAAGAAGATGAGAATGTGAAGGTGTTGATACCTCTCACTAAATCTTATATCTGCTATTGAGGAGACTCAAGATTTGGATCACTATATGGTAGATTAATTGTTTAGTTCTCTCATAGCCTTTGAAATGAGAGAATTTGACAAAGGGGTTCCAAAGAAAGAAGCAACATTCAAAGTCAGTAAGAAGGTTGAGGATGAAACATCTAATCAAGAGGATGATCTTGATGAGGTAGAGGCAAACTTTGTGAGAAGATTGAAGAAGGGCACTAGCAAATACAAAGGTAATTTACCTTTCAAATGCTTCAATTGTGGGAAAGTTGGTCATTTTTCCTCTAAATGTCCTTTTAAAGCATCAAGAGGTAGTAACAAGAAAGAGAAGTTCAAAACAGGTCTTTATTCCATGAAGATCAACTTCTCTTCAAAAGATGAGGATCATGATGATTCAAATGATGAAACGCTTTTCATGGCCTTGAATGTTGGTGACAAAAGAGTTGATATTGGGAATTGTAAAAAGTCTGATACCTTGTAGGCTGACCAAGATAATGAAATATCAATGGTTGTATGGATGACCTTTCATGCAAAAGAAGAAGCAAATGCTTGGGTAATTGATAGTGGTTTCTCTAACCACATGACTGGTGACAAGGAGAAGTTCATCATCCTTAAGAAGTGGAATGGTGGAGTTGTCAAGGTTGGTGGTGATGAGTCGGCATAGATTTGTGGGAAGGGTGCTATAACTATTGATGGAAAGAACAAGATTGAGGATGTCCTGTATGTCAAAGGACTGAAGCACAATCTCCTTAGTATCAGTCAAATGTGTAGTAAAGGATACAATCTTACTTTTCATGCTAAAGGATGTTAGATTAGGAAGGCGGGGTCCAGAAGACTAGTTGCAAAAGATATTAAGACATATGGAGATATATATCATCTAAAGGAAGTAAATGGAAGAAACAGTTTATTGGCTCAATCTGGTAAGTGTTGGCTATGGCACAAGCAAATGGGTCACATCAACTTTGAAAATATGGTAAAGACCAACTCATTTCATGCAGTGAGAGATATGCCTAAGATAAACAAGCCTACAAACACATTATGTAAGGGATGTCAAATGGGAAAGTAGACAAAGACAAATTTTAAAAGAAAGGAGTATTCTTCTACAATTCCTCTAGAGTTGTTTCACACTAACCTATGTGCCCTACAAGAATAAAGAGTCAATAAGGTGAAGGGTATTTCATGTTGCTTATTGATGATTACTCTAGAATGACTTGGGTTACTTTTTTAAGTGAAAAATCAAAAGCCTTTGATAAGATTAAAATTTTCAAAGTAATAGTTGAGAATGAAATGGATGCTAAGATCAAATGCTTAAGATTTCATATAGGAGGTGAGTTCACTTTAAATGAATTTGAAATGTTTTGTGAAGACCATAGTATTAGGAGACATCTGTCTGCTCTTAGGACCCCTCAGAAGAATGGGGTAGTGGAGAGGAAGAATAGGAATATGCAAGAGATGGTTAGGGAAATGTTGAAAGATACAAATCTGCCTAATACTGTAAGATATTTCAAGATCTTTGGTAGAAAATGCTACATTAGGAGAGATGAAGAAGACCTTGGAAAGTTTGATTCAAGGTGTGATGAAGGGATCTTTCTTGGTTACTCAACCAGAAGAAAGGCCTATAGATGCTACAACAAGAGATTGGGAAAGATGATTGAAAGCACAAATGTTAAGGTAGATAAAGATTTGTGTCAAATCTCACAAGAACTAGAGGATTTCAGATTAGATATACCTCCTTGCATTGAAGAAGAAGAAGAGGAGAAAGAAAAGAAGGAATAAGAATTAGAGCATATCCCTAAGACTCTAGGAAAGTATGTTCAAAGGAATCATTCAGGAGATCAGATCATTGGGGATAAGAATAAAGGTGTGTAGACTAGGAGAAGGATTGCACAAGCAAGTGAGCAAGTGAATTTATGCTTATTGTCAAAGATAGAGACCAAAACCTTTGTTGATGCTAGAAAAGATGATGGATGGATGAAAGCAATGGAAGAGGAATTGAATCAGCTAGAAAAGAATCAGACATGGGAACTAGTTCCTAGACCAACCAATAAGAATGTTATAGGAACAAAGTAGGTGCTCTGAAACAAGATGAATGAAGATGGTGAAGTTGTGAGTAACAAAGCAAGATTGGTGTGTAAGGGCTATTCTCAAGTTGAAGGTATTGATTTTGAGGAAAATTTTGCTCTAGTAGCCAGAATGGAGGTAATTAGGATGTTGTGTGCCTTTACTACTCACAAGAACTTCAAGGTCTATCTAATGGATGTCAAGTAAACATTCTAGAATGGTGATTTGGAGGAAGAGGTCTAAATTGAGCAATTGGATGGTTTCCAGTTATCAGAAGATCCAGACATGGTGTGTAGACTCAAGAAAGCTTTGTATGGACTCAAGCAAGCTCCTACAGATTGGTATGCTCAGTTGGATAAGTACTTACTTTATCAAGGCTTCAAAAAAGGTACCACAAATAGTAATCTTTACATTAAGGAAGAGGGAGACAAGATTTTGATAGTTGATGTATGTGTTGATAACATCATCTTTTTTGGAGATGATAGTTTGTGTAAGAGGTTTTCATAAAAGATGCAGAAAGAGTTTGAGATGTCTATGATTGGTGATATGTCTTTCTTCCTTGGGCTTTAAATTGTTCATCTAGATGATGATATCTTTGTTTCTCAGGCTAATTATGTTAGAGAGATGTTGAAGAATTTGGTATGGAGGATTCCAAACCAGTAAGTACTACTATGGTTACTGGTTGTCACTTAAGCAAGACTGATGAGTCACCTGAGGTTGATCATACTCTTTATAGTTCTATGATTGGAGGATTATTGTACTTGACTGCTTCTAGACTTGATATTATGCATGCAGTATGTTTGGTTGCTAGATATCAAGCTAATCCTAAGCAAACTCATGAGAAGGTAGTAAAAAGAATATTCAAATACTTGAAGGGAGCTCTATATTAAGACTTATGGTATCCAAAAGTTAATGACTCTAATCTGAGTGCTTACACTAATGCTAATTGGGTTGGCTATGTTGATGATAGAAGAAGTACAAGTGGTAGTGCTTTTTTTTTAGGAAGTAGATTGCTTGCATGGCATAGTAAGAAACAAGATTCAATATCTTTATCAACTGCAGAGGTAGATTATATTGCTGCAACATCCTGCTATACACAAGTGTTGTGGATGAAGCAAACTTTGAAGGATATCAAGATACAGTATGATGAGCCTATTCCTATCCTATGTGATAATACAAGTGCTATCAATATTTCCAAGAATCCAGTGATGCATGCTAGAACCAAGCATATATCAATCAGGTATCACTTTTTGAGAGAGAAGGTTGCAGATAAAGAAGTGAAGTTGGAATATGTTCCAACAAAGGATCAAATTGCAGATAATTTCACAAAGGCTCTTGCAAAGGATACTTTTGAGTATCTCTGTCAGAAGTTAGGTGTAATTACCCCTCCTTCTTGCTAGATACATAGTTGGTGCATCTATCTAGGGGGATTAATTCATGTTATATCTTTTTCCTGGACTGATGGTAGCTACCTTTGAGGGGGAGCAGGTAGTGGTTGTTGTTGACAGGGGGAGAAGGTTGAAAAGGAGAGTTTGTTCCGTAAAGTTGCCCTTTGTCCTTGATGTCAAAGGGAGAGAATGAGCAGGTGTGTGTTTCCATCAATGCCAAAGGGGGAGATTGTTACACATATGTTACCTAAGGTTGTCACTGTTGTGGTTGCCATTGATGTCAATACTCAGTTTGGACACTTTGTTTGGGTTGTCATTGATGATTTATGTTGATTATATACTATGATAGTGTGCTAATATTGATGATTGTTGATGTTCATGGTTGGATGTCATGCCTTATTTAATGTAAATGAATATTGTATTGAGTATGTTTGTTGTCATCAAATATGATATCATGATGATATATTAAGATGGGAATTAGAAGCATCAAGATGAGGATTAGAAGCAACGTTGATATTGAGGAGATGGTGTTGATGGTCTATGGCATGTTGTATGCTCTCTCCTGTTGTTCCTAAGGAAGTATATGTTTTTACAAGAAGACTCTGGTCTCTGGATGTTGGTGAAGGTTTCTGCTGCAGGAAGTTGCCTTGAAGACTGTTTGGAAGAATGCTCTACATTCCTCCACATTTGAAGATATGGTCATGCGGTTCAGAAGTTAAGTTTAGTATGTTGAGAATGTGCTACTTTTAAGTTTTCATATTATTTTCTCCTCCGCAAAGAAAGTTGTAAGTGACAAAGTAGAAGATTGTATTGTCTGGTGGCTAGTTTCAATGTCTATTGGCTTGCGCCAACTTATTCCTGCATGAAATGGTGAATTGGTTGATGGAGAATGATCATGATGATCTTGTGATGTTTCTTATTGCTCCACAAGGTGTTTTTTGGTTTCTCTAGAATAGGTTGTGGTCTAGAATGAAGGTGTTACTAGGTTATGCCTTTGCCTGGCTGACTGAGGTATGTTGGAGTTGTGCACCACAAAGTTGTTGTTGTGTAGAGTTCAAGGAGTGTTTGGAGATGTTGTATGGGTCATGCTGACTGATCTAGGAGAAGCACAAATAATTTTTAATCTTCCAAGAGTATCACCAAGTTTTAATGACTAATGTGCTATAAGCTTCATGTTTTCTCGCTTAAGGGTGACCTAATTCAATTGTGTGAAGCTTGCGGATGTTATTCTATGAAGGATGATGTTGTGAAGGATGTTTAGGACCAGGTTAATCATGTGTTGGAATCCACAAGGTGTGTTCCTCTTCCTAGTGTTACGTGTAGTTCATTTTAGGGCTTGCCCTCTACATGTTTCATGTTGTTTGATCTCTGGCCGACTTGTATTTGTAATATTCTTGTTGTCGCTGGCTGACTTGTAATGTAATATCATGTATATATTGTAAACCTAGTTGATCTAGGTGAGGTATGATTGTGAGTGTGAGTTCAAGAAGTAAAATATGGATGTGTGATGCATTATGATGTGTGACTGAAAGAGAAAGAGCAGAAGTGGTAGATCCTATATGGATTCATCTTGAAGATATTTTTGAGATAGAAGGGAAGTGAAGAGTCTTCCTAACTGATTCCTGGAGGCAGTGAGCCAAAGGCAAAACTTCTTGAAGGCTGAAAGCAGTGAGTCAGTAAGCTGCAGAGAAGACATTTAAATAAATTGTAGAAGTTGTCAAAGTAGAAGTGCAATCATCAAAAGGAGTGAGCTTCATTGTCAGTTCTAAGTAGTAGAAGGATTATCATGTTGTAATCTTTTTTGAGTTTGTTCTCAGTTCAAGGAGTAGTTGCTTCCTTGGGTTGTAGCCCTAAAACAAAGTCTACAGGTAGTTGTAGCTTCCTTTGGAGTGACCCTAAAACCTTTCCTCAAGGAGTAGTTTCTTCCTTGGGTTAAAGCCCAAAAATAAAGTTTACAGGGAGTAGTAGCTTCCTTGGGTTGTAGCCCTAAAATAAAGTTATAATTTTTATAGCAATGAGCTTCATATATTGTGAATTAATCCTCACTGTGGTTTTTTCCTTTAGGGTTTTCTATGTACATATGGTGTTATGTGGTGTTGTGCATTATGTTTATCTTTGATGTTTATGTTAATGTTGTAAAGTTTAAGTTGTAATTTGCTCTAGAAGGTTTGAGATTTGTTTGGATACTGATTCACCCGCCCTCCCAGTATCTGGGTGTGTTAAACAAGGAGCTACTTCATTGTGGGGGTGACCTATCATCTCACACTTTCTCTCCCATTGGGGGGGGGGGGTAATTGATTGTACATACATGTTGGATGTAGTTCTAGGGGGGTCTTGAGTCCTAATTCCATCACATCTTTCGTTCCATTTGTTTTATGCATTCTCACTTTTGGAAAGGAGTTTTGTCCAATGAGTTTTTCTCCTTTTCTACACTTGATATTTGTTGTACATTGGTACCTAACATGGCCTAGTAGCTAGGACCCATCATTTCATCTTTTCTTTAGTCAGATACTCCCTAAGTTGCACTTAAGGGGGGTGTTGGTGTGAATAAAGGTTTTTTCCTAACTAGTTTAGTATTTCCTAGTTAATTTCCCCTCATGTGAATAATTTGTATTATTTAACTATTTATTAGTTAAATAATATTCACACATCACACATAATTCACATGTTAAGTTGACTTAGTCAGTCTACTAGATGTTTCTAGTTGGTTCTAGTTGTTGATAGTTGTAGTGAGTTATCTTATCCTACACATGTGATCTAGTTGACATCTTATCCTCTAGTTGTCACATGTGATAGGAATGTGACACTTGTCACATGAATACAACTCTATTGTTTCGCATCCTTGCCTTTATAAGTAAGGCTCTCTCCTTGTATTAACAATAGTTTGGTGTATTGAATATTTTCTCCATTGTTTTAGCATATTATTTTTTCTCTTAGTGTGGAAGGTTGTCTTGATTGCAGAGATCTTGGCTTGTTGAGTCATATTGACTCTTACAGACGAGACAATGTTGGAACAAGTAGCATCATATGCACCTTCTTAGATGAATAGATAGAGTTAGAGAGAGGGAGAGATAGAAAGATAGAGTTATATATATATATAGAGAGAGAGAGGGAGAGGGAGAGGGAGAGGGAGAAAGAGATAGAGTGATAGGAGATAGAGAGGGAGAGGAAGAGATAAAGAGAGAGGGAGAGAGGGAGTGAGAGAGAGAGAGAGACCGAGTGATCCTATAGTGATAAAGTTCAAAGTTACTTATACACATTCATGTTTTAAATATAGTTAATGTGCATAAAGGGTTTGATATTTTAATGTATTTATGAGATCCTTATGAAAAATAACTCATGTGTAAAAGAAAATAAAAAGAATAAAGGTATTGCAAATGATAAGGAATTTAAACATATTTGAACTTCTATAGGAACTTATTCTACTTGGGTAATAAAGAAATATTTACAATACAAAATTATACATATGGAACCACCTCCAAAGAAGTAGGAATAATGGGTAAATAAAGATAAATTAATGGTTCCACCACTCTCTATCACATTTGTTAAAAGTTCTACAATACATAGTGATATGAAATTCATTCTGCATGATCAAGAGAGAGGGAAGTAGAGAGAGATAGTGAGGGAGAGAGTGAGGGGAAGATAGAGATAGAGAGAGGGAGAGATAGATAGATAGAGATAGGGAGAGGGAAAGAGAGGGGGTATGAGATAGAGAAAGGGATAGATAGAGGGAGATAAATAGATACAGAGGGAGATAGAGATATACATAGAGAGAGGAGAGAGATAGTGAGGGAGAGATAGAGAGGGAAAGATATAGAGATAGAGAGAGAGAGGTAGAGATATATCTATCCCTCTTCCTCTCCCTCTCGCTCTCTCTATCTATCTATCCCTCTATATCTCCCCACCTCTCTCTCTTTCTATCTATTTATATCTCTTAATATCCCCTTTTTCCCTTCTCTTATCTACCCTCTCTATCTCTCTCTATATGTCCCTCTCTCTATCTCTTTATATCTCTATCTCTCCATCTCTCTATCTTTATCTCTCCCTCCCTCTATCTCTCCTTATCTCTCCCTCTATCCATCTGTCTCTCTCTATCTCTCTTTGTCTCTCTATCTCCCTCTCTATCTCTCCCTCAATATACCCCTCTATCTCTTTATTTCTCCCTCTATCTCTATCTTTCCTTGTTCCTCTCCCCCTATATATCTCTCTATCTCTTTATCTCTCCATCTCTTTGTCTATTTATTTTTCTTCCAGTATTGACTAAAGTACTGGTGTATGTCTAACATCCTTAAATTCCCCACTATCTTGTTTCTTGACCATATTAATACCTTAAATGGAAGACTTGGAGGTATCAAAGCAAGTGGAATACTTAGAGGTATAATTGAGCTATGAAAAGGCCAAAACTAGTGCCAAGGCTATTGAAATAGGATCACTAAAGAAAAAGTCCTCTAGCCAAGATTATGAGCTATCCAAGCTAAATAATGAAGTGGATGACACCTAGGTCTAGACACTCAAGAGACTAAGAGAAAAAGAGGCTAACCTAAAGAATTTACTAGAAGAATCAAAGGAGGAGGTCAAGAGGTTAAAGGCCCAAAGTAAAGAGCTCAAATAGTTAGTGGCTTCCCTTGACCACATCGGGGTCTTGTGAAGATAATACTACAAGTCCAAAATGGAGGCCACATCACCTAGGCCTTGTGAATGAGAAGAGCCAAATTTCTAGAGCTAGTGAATGAGAAGAGCTAAGAACAAACTCTATTCAACATGTGGTCCTTAGATCCTTCTATCAAAGAGGTTCAATTAGTTTTCAATACATTGATATACCTAGAGGCCCTTGTACAAATATCTATGGCTCAAGCATGGGAGGTATGGTATGAATGCACCATTGAACTAGAGTTCCACTTTAGATGCTTATAGAAGATCAATTTTCCCTTGGAAAAAGAGTGGTATAAGATTTTGGATTCTCTAAAAAGTATGTAAGTGGTAGCATCTTCACCAATTTTCACAATTTGAAAGTTTTAATGTGTAAGCCTACATTTCCTATTTTGTGCTAAAAATCTTTTATTAGCAATAGGGCTCATCTCCAATTATTTTTATTTTCTTTTGTCAGTGGGGATCCTTAACAAGTTCCATGTGGCATGCTCCAAATACTTCTAATAAAAAGGTAGGCTACTTTCTCTTAGAGTAGTGAAAACCATTTTATATTGTCATGATGGATTTCATTTGATAGCTCATGAGTAGGGCTATTTCTTGGACATTTTCAACAACAATAGAGTTCATCAACCCAATTTTGATGTCTATAGCTTGGAAAGATATAAATATATAGAGAGAGAGGTAGAGAGGGAGAGAGATAGATAGATATGGATATAGGGAGAGATAGAGAGAGGGAAAGATATGAAGAGATGAAGAGAGATGGGGAGAGAGAGATTGAGAGCTAGAGATAGAGAGAGGGAGTGAGAGAGATAGAAAGGGGGAGAGAGAGAGAGAGAGAATTTCCTTATATCTCTGTCCTCCATTTCTATACCTTTCTATCTCTCCCCCTCCCTCTCCATCTCTATCTCTATCTCTATCTCTATTTCTATCTATATCTCTATCTCTATCTCTATCTCTGTCTCTATCTCTATCTCTGTCTCTGTGTCTATCTGTGTCAGTGTCAGTGTCAGTGTCTGTGTCTGTGTCTATGTCTGTGTTTGTGTCTATGTCTACGTCTCTATCTTTGTCTCTGTCTCTGTCTCTGTCTCTATCTCTGTCTCTGTCTCTGTCTCTGTCTTTGTCTCTATCTCTATCTTTGTCTCTGTCTCTATCTCTATCTCTATCTCTATCTCTATCTATCTCTCCCTCTTTATCTCTCCCTCTATCTATATATCTCTATCTCCCTCTCTCTCATCCTCTCTATATATCTCTATCTACTCTCCCTCTATCTCTCTAGATCTCTTTATCTTCCCTATCTCTCTATCTCTCTATCTCTCCCTCTTTATATTTACCTCTCTATCTTTTCCTCCATCCCTCTGCATCTCTCTCCATATCTCTCCCTTTCTCTATCTCTCTCTCTCTCTCTCCCTCTCTCCCCCTCTCTATCTCTCTCTATCTCTCCCTCTCTATATCCCCACCTCTCTCTCCCCCTCTCTATATATCTCTCTATCTCCCCCTTTATATCTCTCTATCTCCCCCCTCTATATCTATATCTACTCTCTCTCCCCTTGTCTCTTTCCCTCTGTTAGCAAGTCAAATAACGAAACAGGGGATACCGGAGAATGCCAGAAGACAGACCTCAATACCAGAAGAGACATGAGGTGAAAACCAAGAGACATGTCACTTTAGGGACATCTGTATATATACCAAATGTAATATTTAGGATAAGGATATGAGAATAGGAGATATATGTGATAATATCAGTTCATACCAGAGCAAAGACTAGACCTGCCCATGTATACCTGTTGTAATCTTATATATATGCATAGGAGATATAAGGGAAGTTTTGTGTCATGAATGAGAATATTTTATCTTTTATGTGTGTATTGAGATATGTTTAGATGTAATGGATTATGACCGGTTAGGCTAATTCCTTAACTGTGTCTTCTGAGGAATAAATAAACTACTCAAGAAGTACCGAGTTATAGTTCTCCAGACTATACTGACCCCCTATCTTTTGCCAACATTGGTTCCATTTCCAGGACACTGGACAGAGCAGGGAAGGAGTTAGGAACCAAAAGGAAGTAAGGAAATTGACAGATACAAGATTTCGTCAGACCCTAAAGACTACCTCTGTGAGAGGGGGGTAGGCCATTAGGGGATGGTGAATGGGAAGGGGGAAGCATCTTAGAGATCCTTGAAAAGATGTGACTATTCAAAAATCCATTCAAGGCCATGATATAGAAGGAAGAATATCTAAACCAAGAGACATATATGGGAAAAGGAAAAATTGAACAGAAAAGAGAGATACAAAAAATTATCGAACAAGAAAGGGAAATGGAATCGGAAGATAGAAAACTAAGGCAAACTAAGGAAAGAGAGGAAAGATACCAGAAAAGAGAAATGAAAAGAAGAGAAATGGAACAGGTGAGAAGAATGGCAGAACAAATCTTAAGGAAACAAGGAGAGCGCACCAAGAGGGATGCTTTTGAGCGCACCATGGAGGGTGCAACTAAAAATAGAAGAAAGGAAGGATAGACATTGGAAGCCAGAGGAACTACAACCAAACAAAGAGATGAACCAGTGGAACCCAATCCCAAGGAAGCATTAGTTAAGTATAAACTAAATTTGATTATCAACGAGAAGATGCAATTAGAAAGGCATGAGAAACAGTCACACCCCCTGGACCAGGAGTCACCCCTTAAGCTGGATATAACACAAATAGAGATAGAGGAAGAAGATAAGAAACCTGAATTGTGGACAACATATATAATAAATTGAGATGTCATAGTCGGAAAGGATCAGTCGATCAAGTGGGGAACTATAGAAGGAAAAAACACAAGGAGTGATACTGAATACAACTCCATATTTAGCAACCAAAGAAGTGACACAACAAGCTCAGAAGAAGACATGGCCACAATAAAGAAAATGCTTGTCTTCGAAAGAGATACTAGCAACATGGTGGAACATATATTCCTACTACAAACCATATGGCAAAGCCAAAATGAGCAAAGGGATAGTATAAAGATATTTGGTTTTATTAGTTCATTAAGGGAAAAACCATTGAAATGGTACCAAAAAACATATCCCTAGAACAATAAATCATGGGATGAAGTAAAATAGGCATTCCTAGAAAATTTCAATAGTCTAGAACTCTCGATAGAAGGGGTAAGCAAACTAATGGAATTATCCCAAAGAGATGAAGAATCCATCATAGAATTTGACAAGAGATTCAAGGAAGTAGTCCAGAGGCTAGATGAGCCTCTAAATAATAAGTAGAAGAGCAAATGGTTCCTTTCAGACATAATTCTGGAACTAAGAATGGCCCTGGACAATCAAAGTTTTGGTTCATATTCAAAATGTTGCATTAGCATTTCAGATAGAAGGTTAGTCTTGGAGGAGGATGGAAAGAGAAAAATAAAATAGCAAAATGAAAAAATTACAGCTAGAAATGGACCAGCTACGACTAAGACAAGAGCTTATGAAATAAGAAATCGGTCTGCAAAGACCCAATATTTGGTGTTCCTACTGTGGCAAAGAAGGCCATCTCTGGAATGAATGCCCAATGGAAATAGGATAAAAGAAGGTGAATGCCCCATGCTTGGACCTCCATACTATTAAGAAACCAAATTCTATCTATTGTGGGGCATGTGGAGAATAAGATAGCCATGAAACATCAGACTGCCCATCCAACAGGTTCTGATTAATTGAAGAACCAAGCCACGACTAGGAGATGGCATACATCAAAGGATTGGTGGAAAGACCACTATATGCACTAGGTCACAAATATAGGGCCCCACCTTGGCAAAGAAATGCTAATGCCATTCAAGCATTAGGAAGCTACAATGACAATGACCCATTTCAGGGAGGAAGAGGTTGTGGACGAGGTAGAGAAAGAAGAGAAAATGCTACCTGTTTTAATTGTGGGAAACCAGGACACTTTGCTATAGAATTCTGGGGAGAAAAGAGAAAGGAATGTGGATTTTGCAGAGAATAAGATCATGATGCTTTCAATTGTGAAAAAGCACACCAACACTATAATGGGGATCAATCCCAAAAATACAATCAAATAGACTCCAGAACCACAAGAGGGGAAATATTCCTTTGCAAAATACCTAAGGAACCAAAAGAGGAACCCAAACAATGCCAAAAAATAGGGAAGGATGATGAATATAGAACAAAAAGAGATAGTACTGGAGATGATCACTACATCGAGGCTAGACCCAAGAAAAAAGGCAAGGCCGTAGTAGTAACCCAAAAAGGCACCAATACCGGAAGGTCAAGCCTGGAGACGTCAGAAGAAGACAATAGCTCCAAGGAAGAAGAAGAATTTTACCCTTCAAAGAAACAACATGACCAAATAATATAACAGACCAAAAAGATTTTGGAACAAGAATAGGAGAAAGAAAAAGTGAAAAATATCTACTTCA
This sequence comes from Cunninghamia lanceolata, assembly GCA_027924645.1. NCBI lineage: Eukaryota > Viridiplantae > Streptophyta > Pinopsida > Cupressales > Cupressaceae > Cunninghamia > Cunninghamia lanceolata. Next base: position 469,562 of record BSBN01001176.1, read on the forward strand.
TTGAATAGGAAGTAAGGGTCCTTAAATAATTCACAAAATTAGCAGGACAATAGGACCTCATGACTAAATTGACACAACTTAACAAATACTAGAATAAAAAGACCAAACCACAAGTGAGAACGGTGGGAAGATATTAGAAATTAAGACCAATTATGGTCAAGCTCTAGATCCTCCAAAAGAAGATCCCAAAGGTTATGATTGATTTAGGATCAAATGTTGATTTAATCCCCAAGAATATGGGAATATCTGGGCAAACTGGCACTAGAGCCAACCCCCTATAACATTAGCTTAGCAGACAGTACTGGGATGAAAGCATTGGGAGCATGATAGAATGATGCAATCAAGGTAGGATGGTCCAATGAAGGACTATCTATCCTTGTAGACTTAAACAACTAACACCATGGTCATAACAAAGATGCAACGGAAACATACAACTAACAACAAATGAAAGAGATATTCAGAAACTCATGACACAAGATATATCCTGGGAAAAGCCTCAAGGGGAAAAAAACTAGCCTTCAAAGCTCATTCCTCATTATATTAGAATCTCAAATCTTAATACACATGGCTCTAGGGATTTACAGATGCTAGGCCACAGCCCAAGGGTTACAAATGATTTATACAATAACATTCTTCCATGATTCCTTTCGGCTACTTCTCAATTCTCTAATCTGCAAATTCTTCTACTCCCTATTCTGCTCTTTGCTTCAACTCTACTTCTCCTTCTGATCAAAACTCTCATCCTCTTGCTTCATACCTTCACATAATTGATCATTCTTCATTCATCTCTTTGAAACAAACATTTATCTATCATTTATATCCTCTGCAAGCCTTCATAACATTATCAAGTTGGCCAAGAGTTAACTGTCTTCATGAAATGTGTTGACATGGATAGGTCAGACCTAAACATAAGGTATTTCTTTTCTAGTGCATAGAACTTCATGTGGATCTCCATAAGGTTGGCCAAGTCCTCAACTTCCTTGAGTGATGTTCCTTTTAGCTCTGCAAGTCATGTAATCACTTCACAAGCCATTTAGACTCCACTAAACATTGTCAGCTCTGCTCTGTGAAAACATGCAAAAATAGGTGATCTTCTGATAGCGATATCTCTCTAGAAATGAACCCAAATGATCTAAATTTTGGATATGTTGTAGATGACATGTAATAGAAACTAAATCTAGCTCCGTAGACTCTAATGTGATAATGCGGTAAAATTCGGTACTCTCCAAGGTTGCTCTTCCTGGCACTCTACAACTTAATGTTAACTGTTCCAATTGTTTTGAATGCTTCTAGATGCTCCTACATTAGACTCTTAGGGTTATTTGAAAATTGAGCCTCTTCACTTTGGTTTTTATTGTGTTAATTCAATGTGATCCCTTAAGATAGGTCCAACAGTCTATTTTTAGGTACTTGCAACTACCTCAAGGTCAACGGTCTATTCAAGCCCACGTTGCAAACTACCTCAATTTCTTCTAAGTTTGGTGTTCTACTTTCAAGCCTTGCACTACCTCAATGATCAGCAATCTAAGTAAGTCTTCTCCACATGCTACCTCAAGTTCTCCAATTTGCAATGCTATAGGATCAACAGTCTAGCTACAATGTTGCAACTACCTCAAAGTTTGGTGGTATGTTGTCAAACACTTGTAGGCTACCTCAAGATCAATGTCCACTTTAATCAATTAAGAGTCAATAAATGCATACATGCATCCTCTGGAACAATCATTTACTTCCTTCCTTTAGTCAAAATCAATCACTACCTTCCTGACTTCTCTACAACACTTTCTAATCACTGATTCCAGATATAATTTCCTATGCATTCATCAGGATCTCACAATTTCCTTTCTACATACACTGCTCCTATACTGTTCTTTGTTTCCTTATTACTATTTACTTCACTCTGGTACACAAACTTTCCCTTCCAGTAGAATATCTTGTCATTCCCTCTTTCTTTGCTACATGAACTTCTCTTTTATGTTATGCTTCACACTTGTTCACACATCTTCATTTCTCAGATGATTTCACACAAACTTTCTCTTGCACTACTTTCTCTGTTCAACAACACAACTCTCCTTAAGACCAATGCTTCACCCTCTTCTAGTTTCTCTATTAAACTTGATGATTAATAGGTTCTTCTTCCTCCTCTACATAAACTATCTCTGCATCATTTTCTTCTAGTTCCTCTGTAAAACTTAGTGAATCAACATGCTCTTCTTCTTCAACATAAGCTACCTCTGTATCATTTATTGTTTCCTCATCATTAGTCTCTCCTTCATTATCTTCTCTAATAATAGGTTCTTGGTGACTTTCAGTGTTTGATTATTTTCTCCTCCAAACTTGAAAACAGGTTCCTCTTCTAGCAAATCCTCTTTCATTCTTCTGGTATACTGCACTATGATAAGAATTATGACTCCTGTCTTCTCTCCCTCTGTGGTTTGAATGATTGTCCTTGTTCTGCTCTACATAAAGTCTTCTTTCTTTGCATCTTGATTCATATCCTTCTTTCCTTCCAACACATGAACACTTCAATCTATACAACCTCCTAATCATATAAGTAACATGTTTCCATTTTGATCCATCAATCCATCCATAATTCATCTACATATAATTTGTCATAGGTTTTCTCCTCCTTATTTTATTCCAACACATCTTTTCAGAATGATTCCTTACTCCATAGAACTTACAAGGGTATAGATCCCAACACAATTCTTTTTCATGTCCATTTCTTTTACAATAAGAATAGTACATACATTTTCTTCCCTAATTTGATTTGTTTGAACATGTAACAACATCCTTACCTCTGTCATATCCAAAGCCTTCACTTCTTGATCTTATTACTAGTTCAATAGGTTCTGTAATTCCTTGTTGATGCTTTCTCAATCCTTTTCCTTCATATCCCATTCTTTGCATGATTTTGAAACCAATACCATCACCAACAACTGTAGGTTCAATTACACTATCATCTTTAACTTCATTTTCTAAAGGATCTTCTACAGCATCACACAAATCATTAATATCACAAGAGACATCACAAAGTTCAATCTTAGATCTTAGACTTTCATTCTCTTCTCTGTATGCTACAAGTGACTGCTCTAACTAGTTACTATGTTCCTTCAATCCAGCTATTTCATTCTTCTATAGATTGTTTTCTTTTTTAGTTCTTCCAATCCTTCTTCGAGATCTATGTTCCTCCTTTCCACCTTCCCAAACAACTTGAATCCTTCTTCCAATTCTACAAAACTCTTTTCAACATACTCAAACAATTTTAACTCTGCCTCTAATTCTTCATCCCTCCTTTTTACATTTTCCATTTTTTCTTCAAGGGAATCATATTTATCTTCTCCTAGTTCTTTTATTATCTCCATCAACTTTGAATTACATCTTTTGATTTCATATAATTCTCCTTCTAGGATATCCTTTTCACATATGATGTTTTCATTTTCTTTCTTCATCCTTTTTCCAATCTTCCCCATCGAAATAAATCAAATAAACAACTTAATGTGAAAAGCTTATCCAAATCTTTCTTGCCTTGATCTTTCTTCTGCGATGATACTTGTTATACTTTTAGGGTTTCACACTTTTTCCAACACTTTTATCTTCCTTCAAATTCACCACCTTCCTAGCAGATTCACAACCATCCTAGTAGATTCGCAACCTAGCTTTGATACCACTAATGTAGTCAAGGTAGGAGGGTCCAATAAAGGACTATCCAGCCTTGCAGACTTAAAAAACTAACACCATGATCATAACAAAGATGCAATGGAAACATATAGCTAACAACGGATGAAAGAGATATTCAAAAACTCATGACACAAGATATATCTTGGGAAACCCTTAAGGGGAAAAATATCCAGCCTTCAAAGCTCATTCTTCATTATATTAGAATCTCAAATTTCAATACACATGCCTCTAGGGCTTTATAGATGCTAGGCCACAGCCTAGGGTTACAAATGATTTATACAATAACATTCTTCCATCATTCCTTTTGGCTACTTCTCAATTCTTTGATCTGCAAATTCTTTTGCTCCCTATTCTACTCTCTGCTTCAACTCTGCTTCTCCTTCCAATCAAAACTCTCATCCTCTTGATTCATACCTTCACATACTTGATCATTCTTTGTTCACTACTTTGAAACAAACATTTATCCTTCATTTATATCCTCCATAAGCCTTCATAACATTATCAAGTTGGCCAAGAGTTAACTGTCTTCACAAAACGTGTTGACACAGAGAGGTCAAACCTAAACATAAGGTATTACTCCGTTGGTGCATAGAACTTCATGTGGATCTCCATGAAGGTCAGCCAGGTCCTCAACTTCCTTGAGTGATGTTCCTTTTAGCTCTGCAAGTCACAGAATCACTCCGCAAGCCATTTAGACTCCATTGAACACTATCGGCTTTGCTCTGTGGAAACAGGCAAAAACAAGTGATCTTCTGATAGCAATATCTTGCCAGAAATAAACCCAAATGATCTAAATTTTGGATATGTTGTAGATGACATGTTAGAGAAACTAAATCTATCTCTATAGACTCTAATGTGATAATGCGGTAAAATTCGGTACTCTGCAAGGTTGCTCTTCCTGGCACTCTGCAACTTAATGTTAACTGTCCCCATTGATTTGAATGCTTCTGAATGCTCCTGCATCATGGAATGTGGAAGTAAATATAAAGGGAGTAAAACAACATGTGGATTTTGAGGTAGTCACCATGAAAGAAACATTTGATTCATTTGATGCACTCTTGGGACTAAGGTGGTTTGCAGAATCCAAAGGAATTATAGATTCCCGAAAAGAAGAGATTTCTTTTGCAGATGACAAAAGAGTGGTCCATACACCATTAGGGAAAATATCTAGAGGACCTTATGTGGAAGAAATACATACCAAAGATTATGAAGATGACAACTGGATGATCAATAGCATAACCATATCGATAGAAAAGGTTCCAAAAGGACCAAATTCAGAAGGAGAACTAGAAATAGAGGAGACCAAAGGTAGTACAGATAGTGATGTCATAATAGAAGCATAGATGTAAGACAACCACAAAATGTATGCCCGAAGAATTTTTGGCTCCCAAAGGATATATATGGTAAGAAAAGCACAATCGGTATAGAGCAGGGTAGAGTAAGACATGTTTGGTACCACCAACAAGAAAGAAAGAAACAATGAAAGGGACTCCTGGATGGTTTCTTATCTCACAAAACACCCAGATAGACCTACCTAAATACTCCAGAATAGGTGATCTATTGGGATACATAAATAAAAATAGAGCAAACTATCCCCAATGAACCCGATAGGCTGGCTAAACTACTACATACCCTTACCTACATTGCAACATGTTGGTACAACACACATCAACAAACCATAAAGAACTGGGACACATTCAAAAAGCTAATAACAGTAAGATTTCTACTAGAAGTAGGGGACTACGAAGACATCCCTACCCACAAAGGTGATATCCCTTTGGAGAAACACCTAGAGATATGTCGATACTACTAGGAAGAAAACTATGAATACGATGATCGACTATATATCCACTTGCTATACTGGACCTTGTTCCCAGTAGCAGGAACTTGGTTCTTGGATCAGGAAATAAGAAAGAAAACTGGAACATGGAAAGAACTAACCACAGATTTTATCTAGACTTTCTCATTTCTTAGAAAAAACCTTCAGATACAGGTTGCACTTGCGAGAATAAAAACAATTATTTTTAACCCGATAGATGCAGACAAAATACCGAAACCACAAACTCATCCCACACCACCAAAGGATGAAGAAATAATAAGATATAAAGATTGGGCAGAATGGGAAGATTCTAGGTTGAGAAAACATTGTTACAAGGTAGAAGATGATGAAGAAGAATGAATACCGGATATAGAAATTGGTGAAGGAGAGAGAGAAATAGAAGAAACCATCACCCCAAAAGAAAAATATTATAACGAACCCATAAAAGTAACAGAAGCAAACATTGCAACTGAAGGGGATCCCAAACTAGTCTGAATAGGAGACTACTGGGATGAAAGGGTGGTGGCCCAAACAATTGAAACTTTAACAGATTTTCAAGATTTATTTCCCCAAAACTTTATGGAGATGAAGGGAATTAAAGAAGAAGAAGGAATGATGAAAATTCAACTTAAGAAAGGAACTAAACAAGTATGGAAAAGACCATATAGACTAAATCCAAACATGAAGAAAAAAGTAAAAACTGAAATAGATAATAATCAAGCCAGTACAAGGATAAGCCCAATGGTCGTTCAAAACAAGAAAAATGGAGAAATCATGGTGTGCATTGACTTCCAGGAACTAAATAAAGCATGTATACATGACCTGTTCCCCACACCCTTCACAGAAGAAATACTGGAATCAGTACCCAGTAGGGAGATCTACTCATTTACAGATGGATTTTTTGGATACCATCAGGTAAAAATATGGGAGGAAGATCAAGCAAAAACTACTTTTGCTAAAAAATGGGGGTCATACATATACACAGTCATGCTGATGACTCAAATATATGACTTATTTATTTCATGTTATTTCTTATTCTGAAAGACTTTAACAAAACATTATGGCATATATTTACATATTATTATAATTATGTTTGTCTTTTGGATGGATTATGCACATGTTTGGTTTTCATTTCCTTTGATGAAATCTCTTAACTTATTTTACTTGAATTACATTTTCAAAATGTATATTTTATGAATTGTGGTACAAGTGGTTTGTGTTTGCATAAGGATTACGCAAGTAAGACTTCCAGTGGTCTCTGGATCCCTCCGGAGCCCCCTCTTTCTGTGAAGAACCTAAACTCCAAACAGCTCCAGATGTCGTCACCCTCCAATAGAGTCATTCTCCCCTCGAGTCGATGGCTGTTATCAGTTGATCCTAGGTCTACCCAAAAGGTCCAATAATGCAAACATGACCCACACCCCAATTAAAGTAGCTGTTATATCTAAATCTCCACATCACTCCATTTCAGTGACTAACTGAAGTAGCTGCTAAATCGGCGTTAGTTCTAATTGAAGTCACTATAACCAAACGCCACACCATTTTAGGAAATCACTCAACTTTGCCAAACAACCAAGTCGATGCAAATCCTTGATCTTTAGTAAACTGCAGAGGAATCGTCAATGTAATAAATTAGCAACTGGTTTCAAGTCCAGTTCATTGTAGCTAGAATCAATGTTAGTTATTTCCTTTCAATAAAGCTTGAATGTATAAATAAGAGCATAGGATCTCTCTAAGTTAGTTCTAGTTTTTCTTAGATAGTTGTTCACTAGATTGTGTTTTCAACAAGAGGAAAACTCCTTGTTTTCAGACATGTACTTTCATCCATCCTTTGGACTATGATTGAATGCAAATGAAGGGGGAATTCTTCTAAAAGATTTAGTTGACCAAAGAGAATCGTCTCTAGCTAGGAAAGTAGGGCTCGCTTCCCCATTTTGGAGGTGATCTCTCAATATTTTTATGTTTATTTAGTTTTGTTGTATCTTTTGTTTAGTTAGCTTTGCACTTGTGTTCATGTGATGTGTGTTTCATCTCTATGTAATTGTGAGTTAAGTTGTTCCCTACAAGATTGTTTTATAAGTTCTAAAATAGATTTATTATTCCACAGCAGTATCATATTCAGAGTGTTTCATTGTTGTAGCTTAACAAGTAAAAACAATAGTTTATCCTTATTTACTTTTCCAACAAGTGTGGTTATTTTCCAGTAAGTTAGAATAGTTTCTTTCATTGCAAGTGTGTTTATTTTTCAGTAAGCTAGAATTGTTTCCTTTACTGCAAGTGTGTTTATTTTCTAGCAAGATAGAATAGTTTCTTTCAGTGCAAGTATGCTTACTTTCCCACAAATAGATGGATTTTCATTTCTGTATGACCTTTAATTTCCATAAGATCGACCAACCAAGTTCCATACACGAACCATTCAACCAAATCCCCCTATACCAAAGAGTCTTATCATAGATCGCTCCAAACACCTTCGGATTGATAAAATTAAATGATGATGCATTAACAAACACTACTTTGACCCTCATCATTTTTGGCACCATTGCCAGGGAGGATCTACAAATCATTGTAGTTTTAAGGTGTTGATAAGAGTTTTGATCATTAGTTTATGAGAAGACCTAGGGACTCCTTAGGACGATTCATAAGGCAAACTACAACTAATACATCTCTAGAAGCTCATTTAGAAGAACCTCCAGATCATCTAATCAATCAAGGATCACCTATACTATCAGAGTCTCCCAATTCATCTACTACATCTTCAACAATGGATGACAATGGTGGTAACCATGACGAACCGGCTAATAATAGAACATTCTCAATCCAATCTCCATTATTCCTAAGAGAAATGAACCTCCTATGAAAAATATATCTCCTGCATTTCTACCTACCTTTAGGGGAAAAACTTCAGAAGATCCAGACCAATTTCTATTTGAATTCAAGGTCCTCCACCAAACTTATGATTATGCCATAGATAATCAGAAACTAAAATTGTTTCCTTCCACTCTTAAGGAATCAACATTACAATGGTTCATGGGTTTGACTACAGACTCTATCACTACTTGGGATGAAATGGAAACTATTTTTCTTGACAAATATCAAGATTACTATAGAGTCGGGGATCGAAAAGATGAACTCTTCCGCATGAAACAAATGGAAGATGAAAATTTGGAGGATTATGTGGATAGATTTTTATTTGTCCATAGGAGGTGTGGAAACAATCTCGATGAGGAATTAAGTAAGACTATCTTTCTAAGAGGAATTGATGATGAGATCAGAGAAGCTTTAAATCTGGTGGGTAAGGGAGACATTAATAAAAAACTTTTGCAGAAATTGTAGAAGTCTGCAGAAACTATTCTTGCACCAAAGCAGGTAAAAGAATACTGAAAAGGGGTAGTACCAATGATGTTACACAAGTAATGGAAGAACTAGCAAACCTCAAAACTAGCATCCTACTTCATTTGAATACCGCTTTGGATGGCATGCAAGCTAGTAAAAATAACACTGAACCCTTAGCTATTTACTGCCCTCGTTGTAGAGAAAAAACATCCAATTAGGGAATGTCCCTTAAATCAAAATGAGTTGTGCAAGATATGTGAGAAAAATCACACTACAAACGAGTGTGGCCTACTTCCAGAAATTAAAAATAGATTGAAAAAGGTTCTGACAAATGAGGAAGATCTAAACTTTATTAGCCAGAAACAACCTAATTATATATTTAATTAGTTTCAGAGTCAATATGCTCCAAGAAGACCATCAAGTTGGGGTACGAACTCTTATAATGGACCTTGGGGAGGCCCAATGCAAATGCTAATGCAAATGTCAATGCAATGGGGACTAGCATGGCCTCAACAAGATTGGACAAATCAATCATGGACCAACCCTCAATGGTCAAACTAGCAACAATATCAACAACAGTGGGCACCTCAATATAACTAGAGGAGATTTGGAAACCAACCCCAAGCTTTACTCCTTGGACCCTCACAACCTACAAATTTAAACTCCAATGAATAGGTGAACCAACCATCGATGCCCGCTTAGCCAGTTCTGAATCCCAAGAATAATAGGCCACAACAACAGGTGTACAATAGTGATCCAACTACAACCACCCTAAATGTAGTTGAGATTAATGACATCCAACTTCGATCAAGAAACATTCATGTAACCATTCCTGCTAGGGAAGTCACTAAAGAAGAAGTAGTCCCCAAAGTTGATACACAACCAAATGAGAAGGCTGAAGCAAGGGATTCAGAAGAAATTTTGAAGGAAACCTCTGTTCCATTCCCAGAACGATTAAAATAGGCCCCTCCAAAATCTAGAGAAAACCAGCTCTCACAAAATGACTCCCAATTAATTAAGGAACTCAGAAAAATACACATTGAAGTCCCTTTGTTACAGGCAATAAAAGATATCCCCAAGATAAACCAAACCATTAAGAGTTTGTCTCTGAAACTTCCAAGTAGAAAACGTAAATTGCCCAATACCATTCAAGTAGATGGAAAACTTGTCGATGTCTTATCAGTCAAGTTAATTCCTCAAAAATATGGGGATCCTGGAAGTCCTGTCATCACAGTAGACATAAAAGGGGTTTTGGTTTCAAATATTCTGATTGATCTAGGAGTTGCCATTAATGTAATGACATCAAATACTATGGAAGCATTGGCGCTGACACATGTTCAGCCAACATCAACTATGTTACAATTGACTGATCTATCCATCACGAAACTAGAAGGAATTCTGGAAGATATTATTGTAACTATCCATACCTAAAATTACTCAGTTGATTTCCTCATCCTTCAGACCAGAAAGAAATGCTCAAGGTACCCAATAATACTGGGTAGACCTTGGATGGCTATCACAGCAGCCCTTATTGACTGTCGATCAAGGAACATGACTATTTCAAATGGAAAAAAGCTAAAGGAACTATCCATCTATCCCCCTGCCAAACCATTCCTACAATATGAAAATAAGCCATGGATAGATGACCTAATAGATTTTGATGAAGAAGATGCCTCCTCACTGGCAATGGTAACAATCATAGAACATTTCGAAGAGTGTAATGAGTAATACAAAGAGTTGGAATCAAAAAGTGAAACCTCTTTATATAGTGTCACCCAACAAGAGGTCTTTGGATGGCTCCAGAGAGATCTGAGAGGATCTTTCAAAGCATTCCATTGTTTCTACTTTGAACAAATTGCCTCCCACTTAAGTTATCAACAAGCAAAAATGTTACACCAGATTGTGCCTCACCTTTGTCCATTAAATACTCTACTAAGTTCGTACAAAGAACTTTATGTTCATAATGGCACAAAGCAAATCACTGTCCAAACCAACAAACAACTCTTCATCAATAGTTGGTTAACAGAGGCAGAAGAAATTTAGTTGACAAAACTTTTACAAAATCATACCCAAGCTTTTGCATGGGAATATAAGGACATGAAAGGGATCCACCCCAGTGTATGTACACACCATATTTACATGGAAGATGTCCATCCTATTAGGCAACCACAACGGAGAATCAATCCATCCTTGAGAGATATAGTGAAGGAAGAGATAGAAAAACTATTGCAGGTAGGATTCATCTGCCCCATTTTTGACAGCTAGTGGGTATCGCCATTGGTTATTGTACCAAAGAAAAATGGTAAGTGGCGAGTATGCATTTACTATAGAGAATTGAACAAAGCCACTAAGAAAGACTACTTCCCACTTCCCTTGATTGACCAAGTGCTAGATAACTTGGCTGGTAGTCGCTATTTTTCCTTTCTGGATGGATTCAGTGGCTACAATCAAATCCATGCCACTCCAAAAGATCAGGATAAGACTACCTTCATGTGTCCATGGGGTACATTTGCTTATAGAGTTTTACCATTCAGATTATGCAATGCACCAGCCACGTTTCAACGCATTGTGTTGGCAATTTTTGCAGACCTAGAAAATACATGCGTGGAGGTTTATATGGACGATTTTACAGTACACGGGAAAACTTTTGATGAAGGATTGACTAGCCTAAACAAAGTACTTGAAAGATGTAAAGAATATCAGCTGTCCCTAAACCATGAGAAATGCTTTCTTATGATGACTAAGGGAATTGTACTTGGTCACCATATCTCACAGGAGGGAATGAAAGTAGATCCAAAAAAGATTGAAATTATTATTCAAATTCTCCCTCCTCGAACTCAAACAGAGGTAAGAATCTTTCTGGGACATGTTGGATATTATCGAAGGTTCATTGAAAATTTCAGTCAAAAAGCTGACCCTTTGTTCACCTTGCTTAAAAAAGATTCTGAATTCAAATAGACACCAGAATGCCAACAGTCATTTGAAGCCATCAAAAGTGCCCTCATGACAGCCCCAGTGATTAAAGGACCAAATTGGAATGAGCCATTCCACATTCACATGGATGCATCCAATTAGGGTATTGGAGCAGTGTTAGGGCAAATAAATGAATCTGGAGGTATGCATGTGATATATTACATTAGCAAAAACTTAAACCCTGTAGAGAAAAATTATACCACAATTGAAAAAGAATTTCTGGCAGTAGTTTATGCTATCAAAAAATTCTGCCACTACATCACAGGCTATAAAATTTTCATACATACTGATCATGCAGCTATAAGATATCTAATGAATAAAGTGGTGGTAGGAGGTAGAATTATTAGATGGTTGTTATTATTGCAAGAATTTGATATAACCATTGTCAATAAACCAGCGAAAGATAATGTCGATGCTGACTTTTTATCCAGATTAACTGTGCAAGGAAATAATGAACCAGTGGATGATGCATTTCCAGATGAACATTTGTTTACCATATCCATACAATCTCCATTGTTTGCAAACTTAGCAAACTATTTGGTTTTAAGCAGATGCCCACAACATTTCAATTCAAAATAGACCAAACAACTGGTTCGAGAGAGCTCCAGATACAAGTGGGTAAATGAACTCTTATTTAAAAATTGCCTTGACCATATATTGTGTCGATGTGTGTAGGAAACAGAAGTGTATGACATAATCTGAGCATGCCATGATGAACCTTCTAGTGGACACTTTTCAGCCATCTAGACAGGACATAAAATTCTGGGAGCAGGATATTTTTGGCCAACAATGACCAAGGATATTCAATATTATGTCAAGCACTGTGATCAATGTCAGCTCATGGGACATCCAAATCCTACCACAGAAATGCCGCTCCATCTTCAAGTGGTTCTCAAACCATTTGAAAAGTGGGGAATAGATTTTGTTGGACCAATAGATCCACCTTCTAGAGGAAATCAGTACATTTTGGTTTGCACCGACTATGTGTTGGTCATGATGTTATTCATTCACAAACATAGAATAAAAGTTACACAACAACCTTTACTCATCTTGAAAGATACGATGAATTCAAAGAATTCATGATCCCAAGTCTCCGTTGATTAGGTCTTAATCTACTGACGTTACTCAGTGGTTGATGTGTGTTGCTGTTTTCCATTCAGGGGCCTTACGTGTTTCTGCACTGTTCATCATCATCATCTTCAAATATCCTGCTCTGGATGTTCGCTCTGCATCAGTCTTCAATAATTTCTACCTCTGCACTGTAAATTTAGTCAAATAATGTGCATACAGGCTGATATTTGCATGATTTCTACCATTATTTATGATTCTTTGCATGATATTTTCAATACTACATGCATTTAACTCAAATATGCTAAGGATCTTCAGTTACCTACGGGATTTCAGCATATTTCACTGTTTCTGCTTGTTATTTATCATGATTTGCAGTTATGGTGATGAATTAATGAAATTGAAAAAAAGGAAAAGGGTTAGAGAGTGAGATTCCTAAAATTACTGGACTTAGATCACTGATTCACATACAAGCTCCCATACTTGCAATGAAAAGAAGGAAAACTAGAAATCATACTTCACCAGGACATTCCACAAATCCGCATGATCTAGTGCAAAGCTTCAAAGGAAAGTTGACAACAACATGTAATGAAATGAAAGCGCTTCCAGTTGAACACAGCATTCACCAGTACATATCCAGAAGTCAACAGAAGATTACGTAAAATTTACAATCAGGATGTAATCTGGAACTTCATATTCATTCAGTATGCTCAAGAACAGGTACATTTACAGTGATCTGAAGAAAGAACCTTGACATTTCAACAATTCTATCCTCATTAGTCTCAGCAATCCGATCTCCTAACTTATTCTACAGTAATTGACTCTTTGCGCCAGATGCGTCTATGTATTCTAATGTATTTCTCCTCCTTCTTAAAATGACAAGCTCTGGATGTTATATAGAGCAACTGCCAGAAAACGGTTACAATGATCCAAGGATCAGGATCCTCTCATAACAAACAACGGTCCAGATGAAAAGCACATGCTTCGCCAGTTAGCAAATGTACAGCTGGCACAGAATATTCCAGCATCTTCAACTTGATTCGGCCTCCAGCTGGCGAACAGCATATTTGACAATATCCTCCTCATTTCTGGCTCATGTTGCCTCCATGCGCAACTTTGTAATGCTCAGCCTCAGCAGCATCATGATGATTTCAACGTTCAGCTTTAGCAGCATCATCATGATCTCAATCGTTCAGCTTCAGCAGCATCATGACTTCAATATTCAGCCCCAGCAGCATCATGATGATTTCCTGCAAGTAAACAGACAAACATAAGGTTCATCATCATCATGATAAACAGCAGGAAGTAAACACTTTATTTAAACATACCTCCCCATGTGCAGCTACAGGCAAACAGGTCTTACCTGTGAAAATATGCACTAAATGCATAAACAGCATGAAAACAACCAGGTCAACCCCGTTGACCAAAATCAGGCAGTCGGGCTTTCAAATTTCTATCGCTTCATGCTTTTGCCCATTTTCTTGTATATCGGGTTCAAAATATGATGATGATGACCCCAGATTATACAAGGAAATAATCGCCTTCCAACCATCCTTAGAAACCGGCCCTGCATCATCATCATATTTGCATCGGGGTGACTACATATGATCAGGGTGACAATTTTACCTTAGGCCGACGGCAACAGTTATACCGACGCCAAAAATCATGATGATGACCAGCTATATATCTTCAAAGTGGCCACAGGATATCACAAAATATGATGATCCTCCTTTCCTAATGCTCTGATGAAAAGCACATCAGGATGTTCACTTCTACATACTGGGAAAGAAAGACAACGTCATCATCATCATGATGAAGACAAACAGGAGGACTCGGAAAATGATCCTGCCGCTGAGGAAAATCATGATGACGTCATCGTCATCATCAGGCTTCAATAAAATGCAAAGGGATGACGTCATCGTCATATTTCGTGAAGATCAGGAGATAATTGGAAAATCGGGTTCCCTCTAAGGAAGATGATCAGGTCATGAAAGCAGCACGACCCCTTTTTGGCCAAGGCAATCCGCTCGAAAGATCAGGATGATGAACATCATCATCATCATATTTGCACTGGGTGATCTAAAATATGATCCTGCTGAAAGTCCTGATGACGGCATCAGGATATCCGGGGGCTTGTGTTAATCTTCGAAGATGACGTCATCGTCATCATCATATTGGCGAAATGGATCATGCCTTGGAAAAAATCCTGCCGAAGGAGAAGGTGATGATGACGTCATCGTCATCATCATATTTGCAAAAGGTTATACTTCTCGGCAGGAGGATATTACGAACTGCTGGGAGAGACAAAGATCATGATGATGATGTTCAACATGACCTAAGAAAAGAAAATCACCCTCCGCTTCAAAAGATAAGGTGATCATCATGATCACGCAAAAGGAGGTCAGGAGGATATTAGGAAATGCCGGGTCTCGAAATATCATGATGATGTTGATCACCAAGACTTGGTCGTGCGCGCGCAAATTATGCAGATGGCAGATTTCTTTAAGTAAGGTGATATTATAACATCATCATGATATTCTAATATCGGGTGATGTTGGAATATCATGATGATGCTCGCAATGTGAGAATATCATGATGCTCGCCTGACGGGCAAAACACACTAGTATTTAAGATTGACGTCCGGATGTTTCGGGACTGCATGATTTTCATCAGGTGATAAAGTAAGATCATGATGATGACCTTTGGCGATATAAAAGACCGTCTGACGGGGAGAACCTATTACGACTTAAACTTGACGTCCGGATGTTTCGACCTCAGGATATTATCGGGGGGGCTTTTCAAATATCATGATGATGATGTTCATATAACAATTATCAGGTTTGACCAAAACTTTGACTGCTCACAACTCCCTCATATGGACGAATTTTCAAGTGATGTAAAAGGCAAACCTGCATGGAATTTCAAGCTCTTTCTAACCATGAAGTCATAGAAACAAAATATGAACTTTGAAAAACTAACCTCATGATGATGACCTACCTCATCCTGACCTTCATGATGATGATGCACCTGACTTACTTTTACCAAACCGCCAGAAACAGACCACACAAGCCAAAACAAAAGCTGGGTCCCTGTTTTGCCAAGTCAAAATGGGGCGTGTTGTGTAACCACACAACAACTTGCCACCAAAGAAAACAACAAAATTCAAATAATTCAAGTGATGTGATCATATTCATCTATAGTGTTCTAATTCTGTCTAAGTAAATCATCATGATCTTTGAATGATAAAATTTCATTATGGTAATAAAGCTAACAAAGGATCATGTGTGTGCAGATGATTAACTATCCTCATCTTGAAAGCAAGTTGAAAACATAAGTAACTGGTGTTAAACTACATAGTTGGAGATCATCCCTCATAGCCAACCTGGATAGAGCCTTGCTGCCAGCAGGTGTCTATAACCCCGGCAAGGTTATCTATACAATCTCCCTAAGTAGAGCCCCACTGCCAGCAGGCGTCCATAGCCCCGGTAGAGTTACTTAGATGGCCTAATTTTATTTAGTTTCTGATTTTCTTTTAAAAATTTAAATTTGATATCATCATGTCTGCTCATTTGTACAAGGTGTAGTCACTTGTAGCTTTAGGTTGGAGATTGTATTGGTAGCAAGGGAGTCCCTTTAGATTTTTCACTTAACACCTATACTCATATCTTCAACAAACCCAAGGCTGTTAGGTGTTTCATTGTGTTTGATTCACTTTGGACAAGAAAAAGTACCCTGATGAAAAGACATCATAAACCTGATCATGAGTATTTATCAGAATGAATTACAATCTATATCTAAATCTGATCTCATCACTTGAATCCTAACAATTTAGTTATTTTCTCAGGTGATGAAGTGCATCATCCTGACTTACCAGAACAAGGTCCCAACCAACAAAACAACAACAACAACAAGCAAACACTATACAAACAACTAACCTACAAAAAGGAAACAACAGGAACAGAACAAGAAAGCAAAACAAGCAGACTGTACAAACAACTAACCTACAAAATTATATACAACACACTACTAGGCAAACAAAAACCAGAAAAAGACCTAAGGACACCTGCATTTGCATACTTCTTTTGATTGTGCAGGAGCATCAGGGTATTAGTTATGGTTCTCAACCTAGCAAATTTATCTTTATATTCTGAAGAATATTCTGATATTCTGAATTCACTGTATTCAACAGAACAACTCTTGATGATCAGCAACTGAGGAAGCTCACCATGTTCATGATTAATCCATATGCATGTCTTATCTTCTGAATTTCCATAATCAAAATAGTATTCAACATCATTTACTGTGGAAAGGAGAAATACAACCTGGTGTATTTCTGGCTTTGCTGGACATGCTTCTTCATTGGCAGTTGGTCTTCCATTTGTCATTATATTTTCACTGCTTGGCTCAGTGCCTGGTCTCTCTTCAAATTGAAGGATGTATGACCTTTGATGTATTAATTCTTCATCTTTATCCAGCCTTATCCCTTCATTCTGGATGTTCATTTTATCTTCCAGTTCAGGAAACTTCTCAATATTTTCTTCAGTTTCCTGCACATCAGCATCTAAATAAGTATCTTTATTATCACAATCTGATATACAGAAATTTATCATTTCCAAATCATTTGACTGTAAAGGAGAAACAACTTTCACTTGATGAGGACACTCCCCTGTTTCATTTTCAAAATATTTCTGGAGTGACATCTGATTATGCACAACAACTCCAAAGTCTTCTACATCTTCTTCTTTCAGGAATTGTTCATTAAATAATTCACATCTTCTATCTAGTAAAGGATCTGGTTCCATTAACCTGCAACATTCTTGCATTTGATCATTTAATTCAAAGAAGTCAGGTAATAAATCAGCATTTATTTTCTTCTCTATGACTCCCTGAGTTACCATCATAGGAACCTCATCATCAAGAGTGCATTTAAATTGCTCTACTATCTGTTTACACTTCTCTTTACCATAGAATGACTCCAGGAAAGATGTTTCATCTTCTTTATCAAAAGTATTAGGATCAGAATCAAAACTATTATCCTGATGAGTGATTTCTTCTCTAAAATTTTCACAAGATTCATACCTGCATACTGGCTGATCCTTACTTGTATTAGGAAGTAGAGAACTCCTATCAATCCCACCATAAAATGAATCTAGGAAAGATGTTTCCTCTTCATTACCTTCTGGAACTGACTCAGCTATTGTATTTTCTAGAATCTTTTTCAACATGACCAAGCAAGGATAGCAATCTCTCTCTGAATGCTCTTCATCATGTAATCTGCACCAGCTTTCAATCAAGACATCATCAATGGGCAAACCTAATATTTGACTACACTGTATATTTCTAGACAAGTATAATTCAAAATCTTCAGAATGATCTACTTCAGTGTCTGGACAATTAATAACTTCTGGTGCTGCATCTGCTTGTTGCTCCAGAATTTCTTCATTTTCCTGGCGGATTTCTTTATTTTCCTGGCAAATTTCAACCCTGAACACGTCCAGAAAGAATATTAGTCCTTTCAAGTATAAATCCAACCTTGTGAGGAAAGTTAAACAATTTATTTCACTGTGTTCTGTAGTCTGGTGTATCCTGCAACAGGTAGATAAACCAAAGTTAGACAAATTGTGAGGGTAAATCTGTCCATTCAGAGTTTCCTGAAATAAAGGAATGTTAATTTGACCATTATTTTCATATGCATCCATCAAAATGAGACTCTATTCTTCAAATTTTTTTTATTTTGCAATTTTAAGGAGATCTGTCATATCTCAGATTAAAACTTTGAAAATCCAGAAAATCAAACAAATATTTGATGCTTTGGGCTAGATCTTTGCAAAGGTGCAACCAAAACATCTCAGGTAAGAGATATTTGCAGACATTTAACTGAAATGCTGAAATATTTATGCAATATTTGCAGAAAATCCAAAAATTCGCAGCTCACGCCCTGCCTTCTCGAAAATTGATGTTGCGTTAAAAGCGAGGGGCCTGCATATATGAATGATGACTGAATCAATGGTGTCTTTCCCAGTTCTGCCCTCCGCTATTGATGAAATCCAGAAATTCTCTGTGGCCCTCCTTCTAGCGCCAATTTCTGTTGGTCATGATGTTATTCATTCACAAACATAGAATAAAAGTTACACAACAACCTTTACTCATCTTGAAAGATACGATGAATTCAAAGAATTCATGATCCCAAGTCTCCGTTGATTAGGTCTTAATCTACTGACGTTACTCAGTGGTTGATGTGTGTTGCTGTTTTCCATTCAGGGGCCTTACGTGTTTCTGCACTGTTCATCATCATCATCTTCAAATATCCTGCTCTGGATGTTCGCTCTGCATCAGTCTTCAATAATTTCTACCTCTGCACTGTAAATTTAGTCAAATAATGTGCATACAGGCTGATATTTGCATGATTTCTACCATTATTTATGATTCTTTGCATGATATTTTCAATACTACATGCATTTAACTCAAATATGCTAAGGATCTTCAGTTACCTACGGGATTTCAGCATATTTCACTGTTTCTGCTTGTTATTTATCATGATTTGCAGTTATGGTGATGAATTAATGAAATTGAAAAAAAGGAAAAGGGTTAGAGAGTGAGATTCCTAAAATTACTGGACTTAGATCACTGATTCACATACAAGCTCCCATACTTGCAATGAAAAGAAGGAAAACTAGAAATCATACTTCACCAGGACATTCCACAAATCCGCATGATCTAGTGCAAAGCTTCAAAGGAAAGTTGACAACAACATGTAATGAAATGAAAGCGCTTCCAGTTGAACACAGCATTCACCAGTACATATCCAGAAGTCAACAGAAGATTACGTAAAATTTACAATCAGGATGTAATCTGGAACTTCATATTCATTCAGTATGCTCAAGAACAGGTACATTTACAGTGATCTGAAGAAAGAACCTTGACATTTCAACAATTCTATCCTCATTAGTCTCAGCAATCCGATCTCCTAACTTATTCTACAGTAATTGACTCTTTGCGCCAGATGCGTCTATGTATTCTAATGTATTTCTCCTCCTTCTTAAAATGACAAGCTCTGGATGTTATATAGAGCAACTGCCAGAAAACGGTTACAATGATCCAAGGATCAGGATCCTCTCATAACAAACAACGGTCCAGATGAAAAGCACATGCTTCGCCAGTTAGCAAATGTACAGCTGGCACAGAATATTCCAGCATCTTCAACTTGATTCGGCCTCCAGCTGGCGAACAGCATATTTGACAATATCCTCCTCATTTCTGGCTCATGTTGCCTCCATGCGCAACTTTGTAATGCTCAGCCTCAGCAGCATCATGATGATTTCAACGTTCAGCTTTAGCAGCATCATCATGATCTCAATCGTTCAGCTTCAGCAGCATCATGACTTCAATATTCAGCCCCAGCAGCATCATGATGATTTCCTGCAAGTAAACAGACAAACATAAGGTTCATCATCATCATGATAAACAGCAGGAAGTAAACACTTTATTTAAACATACCTCCCCATGTGCAGCTACAGGCAAACAGGTCTTACCTGTGAAAATATGCACTAAATGCATAAACAGCATGAAAACAACCAGGTCAACCCCGTTGACCAAAATCAGGCAGTCGGGCTTTCAAATTTCTATCGCTTCATGCTTTTGCCCATTTTCTTGTATATCGGGTTCAAAATATGATGATGATGACCCCAGATTATACAAGGAAATAATCGCCTTCCAACCATCCTTAGAAACCGGCCCTGCATCATCATCATATTTGCATCGGGGTGACTACATATGATCAGGGTGACAATTTTACCTTAGGCCGACGGCAACAGTTATACCGACGCCAAAAATCATGATGATGACCAGCTATATATCTTCAAAGTGGCCACAGGATATCACAAAATATGATGATCCTCCTTTCCTAATGCTCTGATGAAAAGCACATCAGGATGTTCACTTCTACATACTGGGAAAGAAAGACAACGTCATCATCATCATGATGAAGACAAACAGGAGGACTCGGAAAATGATCCTGCCGCTGAGGAAAATCATGATGACGTCATCGTCATCATCAGGCTTCAATAAAATGCAAAGGGATGACGTCATCGTCATATTTCGTGAAGATCAGGAGATAATTGGAAAATCGGGTTCCCTCTAAGGAAGATGATCAGGTCATGAAAGCAGCACGACCCCTTTTTGGCCAAGGCAATCCGCTCGAAAGATCAGGATGATGAACATCATCATCATCATATTTGCACTGGGTGATCTAAAATATGATCCTGCTGAAAGTCCTGATGACGGCATCAGGATATCCGGGGGCTTGTGTTAATCTTCGAAGATGACGTCATCGTCATCATCATATTGGCGAAATGGATCATGCCTTGGAAAAAATCCTGCCGAAGGAGAAGGTGATGATGACGTCATCGTCATCATCATATTTGCAAAAGGTTATACTTCTCGGCAGGAGGATATTACGAACTGCTGGGAGAGACAAAGATCATGATGATGATGTTCAACATGACCTAAGAAAAGAAAATCACCCTCCGCTTCGAAAGATAAGGTGATCATCATGATCACGCAAAAGGAGGTCAGGAGGATATTAGGAAATGCCGGGTCTCGAAATATCATGATGATGTTGATCACCAAGACTTGGTCGTGCGCGCGCAAATTATGCAGATGGCAGATTTCTTTAAGTAAGGTGATATTATAACATCATCATGATATTCTAATATCGGGTGATGTTGGAATATCATGATGATGCTCGCAATGTGAGAATATCATGATGCTCGCCTGACGGGCAAAACACACTAGTATTTAAGATTGACGTCCGGATGTTTCGGGACTGCATGATTTTCATCAGGTGATAAAGTAAGATCATGATGATGACCTTTGGCGATATAAAAGACCGTCTGACGGGGAGAACCTATTACGACTTAAACTTGACGTCCGGATGTTTCGACCTCAGGATATTATCGGGGGGGCTTTTCAAATATCATGATGATGATGTTCATATAACAATTATCAGGTTTGACCAAAACTTTGACTGCTCACAACTCCCTCATATGGACGAATTTTCAAGTGATGTAAAAGGCAAACCTGCATGGAATTTCAAGCTCTTTCTAACCATGAAGTCATAGAAACAAAATATGAACTTTGAAAAACTAACCTCATGATGATGACCTACCTCATCCTGACCTTCATGATGATGATGCACCTGACTTACTTTTACCAAACCGCCAGAAACAGACCACACAAGCCAAAACAAAAGCTGGGTCCCTGTTTTGCCAAGTCAAAATGGGGCGTGTTGTGTAACCACACAACACTATGCAACTAAGTGGGTTGAAGCAAAAGCACTACCAACAGCAAAGGAGGAGAAGATTGCAGATTTTTTGTATAAGCACATTTTGCAAAGGTTTGGAGCACCCTGATTTCTTGTTTCTGTCAAGGACCATAGTTCATGTCTACTATGATCAAAGCCTTCTTGGAAAGATATCAAATCATTCATAGAAAGTCCTCTCCATATCATCCTCAAAGCAATGGTCAAGTAGAGGTAACAAATAGAGAACTAGAGAACATCCTTACAAAAACCATTTCAGGTAAAAGAACAAATTGGGTTGAAAGAATGACAGAAGTTGTTTGGGCTTATAACACCACATGGAGAACCACCACTAATTTCACACCATATGAATTAGTCTATGGAAAACACCTAGTGTTGCCCATAGAATATGAGGTGGAAACATTGAGAACAACACTTGAAGTGGGTATAGATTTAACTGAAGCACAACAAAACAAAATGATGTAGCTCAACAGATTGGAAGAGATGCAGATGGAAGCACTACAACACATAGAGTTGATCCAACGACAGAGAAAAGAATGGTATGACAACCACATTATCAATAAGCAGTTCAAGAAAGGAGATTGAGCCTTGTTGTACGACTCCAAATATCAAGTTTTGAAAGGGAAATTACACACCAGATGGTTGGGGCCCTATGAAATCAAAGAAACCTTCAGCAATGGGGTTGTTTAGCTAGTTCCCATTGATGGAGATCGTAGAATTCTTCTGGTAAATGGACATAGATTGAAGTTGTGCCACAAACCAGCTTCCAAGGAGGATTTTTCTGTAGAAATCTAGTCTCAGATAGAGCATTTCACCCTGGAAGATCTCTCTTCCATGGGGCTCATGCTCTAAGTGATGACTCTAGATAAATAAAGCAGTAAAGGTTGAAAACTAGAAATGGTGGCCTTTCCTGCCAAAAAAATTGGTCAAAAGTTGAAAACCAGCAATAGCGGCTTTGCCTAGAGGGAAGATTGAAAACCAGTAATGGTGATCTTTCCTTCAATTACCCATTTCCTTCAATAAAATTCATTGTTGCAGTTCTGCAGGTCTCTGTGTTGAAATTATTGAAGAGCTCCAATTGGATACCGATAGCTCTAGATGGCTACAGATTACTCTAGATGACTACAAATTGCTCCAGATGGCTACGGATTGCTCCAAATGAACATTGGTGGATGTTTACTTTCCAAAGCATCATTGGGCATTAGGTGACGTTGCATTGCAAAAAGTGATTTCGTAAAAATGTTAAGGTGAAATAATCAAGGGGATGGATACTTTATAAGGTATATTCTTTCCTTAAAACTTATATAATTATTTTAATATGTTATATATGCCACATGTTCCCCCAAAAGTTACTTGCATGCAACCCTCATCCTTCACACACCACAATAAGTGCATAGATGATTACAATCTGACAGGTAGCAGCCATAGATTTGTCCATCGATCGTGCAAGATTCACAATGAAATACAAAGTACTTAGTCATCATGGCATGACATTTCAAATTACAGCCATAAACAGAAATAAAAGTTGGATTAAGGAATAATGATGATCAATATTTATGGCCATTTAAATGAAGTACGTTTGAAAAGACATAACCGTGAGGATCGCTGGCATCAACTCCGAAAGAGTATTGAAGAGCAGTTAAGGTGGTGGTCGAGAAATTACACTTCGCACATGGCCACTCTTGTTCAAAACTCCAAATTTCACGCCATGATTGATGAAAAGAAAGGTAAAGCAACTGCTATTCCGTCTACCTCACATGCAATCATTCCTTTACACAAATTTGCAATTGACAACGTAGAGTTCAAAGTTTCTTCTTGTTTGAAACTAGAGATACAAAACAGAGAAAACACAGAGCTCCATTATCACATTTTCCTGCAAATTCATTATACTGATCAAAATGGGCAACAAAAGGAAGGTCGAACCTGCAAAATGCCATTTTTGATGACACCAACACGCAAATCTTCCAGTAGGCCAGATGGTTGGAATTTTTGCAGAAATTTGAAGGCTTTGAAGCTGATTTGGTCGAGGAGTTTGTTTTGAACTTCCATAGGACCTTCACTACTATGAAAGGGATAAGGATACCAATCAACCCTATAGTAATTAGTCAAATTTCTGGTATTCCAACATTATGCATTGATTTGTATGCAACAAAACCATCGTATGAAGAATTAGTTTAGAATTTTCATGTTGCTCTAGAGACCCTGCCCTGTTATATTGTAAGTAAGGGAGCAACTAAAGGCATTGACAGGACCAACCTTCCAGACCCATGGAAGACTGTGGTCTTGTGGGTCATGAAATTCTTCACATGTGATGGCTAATTTGGTACAGTTTTGGGCCCTGAGATATGGTTAATCACCCACCTAAGGCATGGAGCCAACAATCTCCAATGTTTGATAAATGTTCTTGCACTTCTACATGCAAGTCTTGTTACAATGCTAACCAACAAAAGGATAAAGAAGGACAAATTAGTCACCCAGGTTTGATTCATCTGATTATCAAGTACCACTTCGTGCAACAAGAGGAGGGCCAATAGAAATGGGAAGACTTCCCCGCCTTACATCCCCAAAAGAAAAAGGTAAAATGTAAGACTTCTACTGTCTCCGTTTCAGGAGACCCTATTGCAGTTTCTTCCTCTTCTGACGACTCCATAGAAGAACAAAATAAAGCAATTAGCAAGGTGAAGCTATAGCATCCACCTCTACCAAAGTACGACACCACCGATTAGTCATCTCTTCAAATGAAAACGAAAGAGGAGAAGCAGAACAAAACCCTACCGCTCTCTCAGGCGATCACTCATCCCCTATTACACACCCTGAAGAAGACACTAATGAGGAAAGTGGAGCTAAGGATGTCGGTGGTGGTGAGAATCCCGAGGAAGTTGGCAGTGAGGGAATTCCAGATGGAACAGGGGAGGGCACATTGCAACACCGCAAGGGAAAAGAAACCCTTGAGGAAAGCTCTAAGGACACCATGGCAAAAGAGACTCAGCATGCACTAGCTCTATCTAGAGCTAAATTTAAATTGTAGCAGTGCAGGACACAATTGAAGGCCCTGGCCCAACAATTGAAGGCCAAGGATGAGGAGCTAGGAAAGCAGAAGGCAAAGGCTAAAAAGGAGAAGAAAGATAAAGTAAAGGAATTTTTTATTTTCAAAGCAAAGCTAGATAACCACAAGGCCATGGTGGCTCAGAGGGACATTCAAATAACTTAACTCAAGAAACCGGCTACTCAACAAGCCCCTACACATTGCCTTGTTGAATGTCTGCTCAAAACCTACAACATACATTAGATAACAGGCAACTCCGAGGATAAATCATACAGCTCTGAAGAGACATGGAGACACTGAAATAGGAAAAGGTGGCGGTAGAAAACAACTTGGCTCTAGCCTGTAAGATAGGAGAAACCCTGCTAGCATCACGCCCTCCATCAGGTGTGTATGCCCTATTCCTCTGAGAACAATTTTTAAGATGGAAATTACTCGGAATAAACTGCAATCTTCCATATGATTTTGACAATGATAAAGATTTTGTTGAATGTTATATGCAAAATCCTAAAGATCAACAAAGCCTTTTGTGTGAATTCTTCCAACATGGCCACATTATGGAGCATGATAATTCATCAATGCTAAATCTATATGTGGGAGAAATTAAAATCTAGAGCTATCTATCTCTGCTCTAAAATAACAGGTTATGGGAAAAAAGAATGGAGGAATATGATGTTGTAGCAGGATCCATAGGGCTACTAATGAGACATGAGTGCCCTAAAACTACATGGTTTTCTAACACTTTCAAAGCAAATGCTTACAGGCAGGGCATCACAGACCAGTATGTGAGAAATTTGAATTCTTGTATTTATGATTTCTTTTCCATTGCAGATTATCTCCTCAGCATAGCAGTCTCAAGTTGCATATGAAGATTTGAGGAACTACCCCATATTTTTAAAAGAAGAGAACCAGTGTCTCTCGCAAACATAAGGTGGATGATAGATAAGATCAAAAAAATCATACCCCCGATCCAACAAAGGCAACAAAACTGGATTGGGATGAGATTCAAACCACCACTAATCCTAATGCTAACTCCTTGCCTAAGTCATCCCCAAGGGCAACCAATGAGAGAAGGGAAATTCAATACATGGTTCAGCAGGGTGCAAGACAATGATGGGTTCCAGCCAAAAGGAAGAAAGTTGTTCCAATACCATGATGAAGATTACAATTGTAGCATAATCATTAAGGGCAAGAACATACTGGATGAAGCAGATGGAGCACAGCCATGAGGACATGGCATACTTTGATTTAGGGGGGATGATGAGTCAAATATATGACTCATTTATTTCATTCTATTTCTTGTTCTGAAAGACTTTAACAAAACATTATGGCATATATTTACATATTATTATAATTATGTTTGTCTTTTAGATGGATTATGCACATGTTTGGTTTTCATTTCCTTTGATGAAATCTCTTAACTTATTTTACTTGAATTACATTTTCAAAATGCATATCTTATGAATTGTGGTACAAGTGATTTGTGTTTACATAAGGATTACGCTAGTAAGACTTCCAATGGTCTTTGGATCCCTCTGAAGCCCCCTCTTTCTATGAAGAACTTGAACTCCAAACAGCTCCAGATGCCATTACCCTCCAATAGAGTCATCCTCCCCTCGAGTCGATGGTTGTTACCAGTCGATCCTAGGGATACCCAAAATGTCCAACAATGCAAACATGACCCACACCCCAATTAAAGTAGTTGTTATATCTAAATCTCCATGTCACTCCATTTCAATGAATAACTGAAGTAGTTGCTAAATTAGTGTCAGTTCTAACTGAAGTCACTACCACCAAACGCCATGCCATTTCAAGAAATTGCTCAAGTTTTGCCAAACAACCAAGTTGATGCAAATCCTTGATCTTCAGTAAACTACAGAGGAATCATCAATGTAATAAATTAGCAACAGGTTTTAAGTCCAGTTTGCTGTAGCTAGAATTGTTGTTAGTTATTTCCTTTCAATAAAGCTTGAATGTATAAATAAGAGCATAGGATCTCTCTAAGTTAGTTCCAGTTTTTCATAGATAGTTGTTTGCTAGATTGTGTTTTCAGCAGGAGGAAAACTCCTTGTTTTCAGACATGTACTTTCATCCATCCTTTGGACTATGATTGAATGCAAATGAAGGGGAAATTCTTCTGAAAGATTTAGTTGAGCAAAGAGGATCGCCTCCAGTTGGGAAAGTAGGGCTCGCTTCCCCATTTTGGAGGAGATCTCTCAATATTTTTATGTTTATTCAATTTTGTTGTATCTTTTGTTCAGTTAGCTTTGCATTTGTGTTCATGTGATGTGTGTTTTTTTTCTATGTAATTTTGAGTTAAGTTGTTCCCTGTAGGATTGTTTTATAAGTTCTAAAATAGATTTGTTAATCCGTAGCACTGTCATATTCAGAGTGTTTCATTGTTGTAGCTTAACAAGTAAAAACAATGGTTTCTCCTTATTCACTTTTCTAGCAAGTGTGGTTATTTTCCAGTAAGTTGGACTAGTTTCTTTCATTACAAGTGTGTTTATTTTTCAGCAAGCTAGAATAGTTTCCTTTACTGCAAGTGTGTTTATTTCTAGCAAAGTGTATTTATTTTCCAGCAAGATAGAATAGTTTCTTTTAGTGCAAGTGTGCTTACTTTCCCGTAAATAGATAGATTTTCATTTCTGTATGACCTTTCATTTCCATAAGATCGACCAACCAAGTTCCATCCACAAACCATTCAACCAAATCCTCCCATACCAAAGAGTCTTATCGCAAATTGCTCCAGACACCTCTGAATTGATAAAATTAAATGATGTTGCATTAACAAACACTACTTCGACCCTCATCACATGCCATTTGGACTAAAGAATGCATCGATAGTATTTATGTTTAGGATAATGATTAACACATTTAAGGATTTTATCCATGACTTCCTTGAAGTATACTTAGATGACTAGGCAGTCTATGGCCTTGTCAAAGACCATATTTAGGTACTCTGAATGATGTTAAATCAATGCAGGAGCACACAAATCTCTTTAAACCTAAAGAAATGTGCATTTGTGGTACCATATGGGACACTCCTAGGCCATATTATATGCAAAGAAGGACTAATTGTGGGTCCAATGAAGATAGCCCTAATCCAAAATCTACCACCACCAAAGAATGCTCTAGAAGTTAAGACATTTTTGGGATACACAAGATATCACAAAAAATTCATCAAAGGATATGCCAGAATTGCAGCCCCATTAGAAGACCTCTTGAAGAAGAAAACATGATGAAACATTGAATGGAACGAGGAAGCATAGAAAGCGTTTGATACCCTGAAATAGAAAATTGCAGAAGCACCAATCTTGATATTCCCAGATTGGAACAACCCATTTCATGTTCATGTTGACACCTCCAGAATAGCCAAAGGAGAGGTACTAACTCAACCTAAGGGAAATAAAGATCATCCTATAGCTTTCACCAGTAGGAAATTGTTGACAATAGAAAATAAGTATACCACCACAGAAAGAGAAGCATTGGCAATGGTATACGCACTACAAAAATACTGACATTATCTACTTTTTATTTTCTTCATGGATCATGAACCCCTTAAGTACCTACTAAACAAACAAGTAACCCATGGTGGGATCTCAAGATGGTTACTTTTGTTTCAAGAGTTTGATTTTAAAATAATGGTGAAACCCAAAAAGAAGGTCCGGATAATTTATCAAGAATTGAAACTGGTGAAGAACCGGATGCACACGATGAATAACTACCTGGTATACACTTATTTTGCATCATAGAAGTCTTGGAAGAATTAGAGGATATTGCAATTTTATTATCCACCGGAGAATTTCCCAAAAATTTAACCCCACAAGACAAACAATCGTTAGCACGAAGAGCAGTACCATACATGCTAATATAAGGGGAACTGCATCACAGAGGAAATGATGACATATTACGAAGAGTTGTCTATAATCATGAAAGGAAAGCTATCTTGCAAGAAGCGCATAGTGGGATCACTAGTAGACATAACTCCAGAGAGTCCACAACCATGAAGATAAAATTGGTAGGCCTATGCATTGAACTACACCGGACAACTAAGAGGGGGTGAATCAGTTATCCTAAAACTTTTAACCAAATCTGATCATCAACTTATCAATTACTTATATTCAGATATAACCATGAAAGCATCAAATGAGAAGCTTGTTGGCAAGAGACACTGTGTGGCTTCATGAGTGTTGTCATTGATGGCAACAAAGTCCATCTCACACATCCACAGGACATGGTATGTCTATACCGGAAGTCAGATTGAGGAGTATTTTGGTCCGATGAGCAAGAACAGAGCATGCAGTAAGGTCTGACAATCAGGTCCAGATCTCTCAGAGGAAGTATCTCAGCAAAGTACGGACTTGGGGAAGTCAAGAGGAGTACCATGACTAATACATTCCTGAGATTGAGCCTCTAATGATGAAAGAGTGAAAAGATATGAGCACCTAAGTGTTGGGTTCTTGTTTGGTAGAGTAGACTGAGGAAGAACTGACTGGCAGAGCATTAGACCTTAATCCGGATGAGAAATTGAGGGTGATCAAGTTTCTTAAGGGATCATTAATGGTTGGCCGACATGATTTATGACTCCTATAACTATCTTTTTGATACACATCACTTAGTAAGCATGGATTCAGCTGACAAACCAAAGTTTGGAAATATCTTGAGTTTTCTAGATGCCAACTAGAAAGATGTTGAAATCCTCGATGCGGATATATATACCAGATTGATTTCGATATGAAGGTGTATGTGGTGTGTGTGTGTGCGAAGAAAAGTAGAGAGCAGTGTGGAAGCAGTAATACAGGTCTGGTATGTGACAGAACAACAACACTAAAGCAGAGAAAGAATGAAGTGCAGTAGATCAGTATATTGAGCTTAACCGGAACTAAATCTCAGCATATGTGGATGCTTCTCATCAGTTCAAGTACCTGGTTACTTTCTATATACCTTGTAGACGGTGAGTCTCTTGTAGGCAGTGAGCCTCTTGTGAGCAGTGTGCTTGGGCAGTGAGCCCTAATTGGCAAGTGTCATTTTGTAGTTCTATTCTTTTAACAGAGAATACAATCTTGGGTTAGTCACCCTGTGGTTTTTCCCTTAACAGGGTTTTCCACGTAAAAATCCTTGTGTTATGTGTGTTGATTTCTTTCCTGCTCTCATGTTCATGTTTGCTTATATGTTTTGATTCTGCACTAATTATTAAAGAAGAAAAGAAAGTCAAATAACTAAGATAACTGATTCACCCCCTCTCAGTTATCAACAGTTGGTATCAGAGATAAGTTCCTCCAAACAAAGCCTAACAACTTGAGGAAGATTTGGGAATCTCAATGGATATGTATGGTGTAAGGGATCAACTTCAGTCTGCCCTAGATGATCTTAAGCAATCTCACTTTGAAGTCAATAACCTGAGGGAAAGACTCAAGCAAGCTAATGATTTCATAAATGAACTCAAAGAAAAACTAAGTATCTCAATGAAGAAAAGGAAGGAACTACTTCAACAATTAGCAAGCCAAAGTGAAGCCAATGATACTAATGAAGATCTGAATGAGAAAACCAGGTTATGTGAGAAGCTATCAAAAGAAGTCATTATGGTAAGACATGAAATGGAATCAGGAGTTACGAAATTCACCCAAGAAATTGAAGAGAAAAGAAAAATTGAAGATAATCTAAAACAATCTCTCAAGGAGAAGTTAGAAGACTGCCACAAAATGGACAGAATAATCAGGCATCTGGAATCTAATCTTGAAGAAGCTAGAGACAATGAAGAACAACTTGAGAATCAGATAGACACTCTTAAAAGGGATCTTCAAATAGAAAATGAATACAAAGAGAAATTCAAGATAAGCTCTACTCAACTTGAAGTTCTTCTTGAAAGCCAAAAGAGGGTGCTTGATAAGAAAGGCTTGGGGTATGAGAAAGGGGAAAGCTCTGGATCAGGAAATCCAAGGAACAAGCCTAGAAGACCTCTGGTAAGGCAACCAAATGCTCAAAGATAGCCTTCCTTCAATGGATACTGCTACAATTGCAATAAGATCGGTCATAAAGCAAATCAGTGCAGAAGAAGAATGAATCAGACTAATTCATCCTTCTCTAGACAATATTTTAACTGCAAAAGTTGTGGTCACAAATCTCATGAGTGTAGAAATATGCAAATAAACAATTCATTCAATGGTAGATGCTTTGCATGCAATAGAATGGGACATATGGCTAATCAATGCATATCAAGAGGATATCAGTCAAATTTGCAAAGAAATGTTGTTTGCTACAATTGCAATAGATCTGGTCATATTGCCAAATTCTACAGAAGTAAGAATCAAGATAAAAAGGGTCCGGTGCATCATAATCAAAATCAAGACAAAGGAGAAGGAAAAGTGAATGTGGATGAAATTCAAAGGGAAATGAACAAGATTTGGGTGAAGAGAAGCACATAAAATGTTGAGGATGGATCCGCACTAGAATCTGGTGTTGATATTCCTTCTGAAAATTGAATAGATGAGCTTTGGCTCAGGGGGAGTCACAAAGGAAAATAAATTTCCCAAGCCAGTCAATTGGTGCCTGAATTTGGCACATGGAAAGTTGTGGATAAAAGGGTTCTCAGAGAAATATCTAATTAACCCTTGGTGAAAATATGAAAGATCCGCAAGAAGTTTGAAAAGGTTAATCATCCAAAATTGATCCGGTTTGACAGTCATCCAGTAAAAGCAGGAATTTCACGGTTAGATCCGATATGATTCAAATTGAAATGTTTGGATTTGTGAAATGATGGAATGATTGGAGAAATGGAGATACATTGTCAATCATCAACAAGAATAATTCTAAGTGTATCACAGCGATTCGGAAGGATCTCTCTCTCAGAATAAGGGAACCGGAATGACTTAAGGTGTGCATTTATTACAATAATAAATTAGGGTTTAGGCATAAATATAAGGATTCTTTTGTTCATCATTTGCACATTTGCATTCAAGAAGAAGAAAGAAGGAGCTCTGCAACAAGATTGTCTCAAACCTCTCGAAGATCAACTACAGAAGTTGATTCAACCAGCAATCTTATCCGGCTCATATCGTGAACCCTAGAGGCGTAAAAAGGTATTTTTGCTCTTGAATATCTTTCTCTGAATCTTTTGAAAGATGGCTACTCCGAATGTTGTCAAAATCATTGATAGGCCACGTCCTAAGTTCAAGAAACACCCTTACAAATCTCTAGAAGTTGATCCTTTAGGCGCCTTCTCTAGCATTCCGCATGGGGTCTTGCATGTAGAAGATGTTAGGGCATACATTCATGCAAATATTGAGGAATTTGGGGAATCCAAGCTGATGGATATCTATCACAAGTAGTTAATAGATGAATCATTTAAACTCAAACCTCAGTACAAGGCCATTCGGGACAAGCATTTTGGACATTACATCCATTTCCCTTGTTTTACAGAAGATGAATGGGTCTGGTATGTTTTGAGTAGAGTGTATGACAACTTCATGTGGCTAATGAGACCATTTAAGATCAAAAAAGATGTCATTAGGGCGGTAACCGGATTACACTCATCCGATGGGTTACCTGCTCTCAAATTGGTCAAAAACCAAACTGTAAGTGAGGCTACCGGATCAAAATTTGACAAGAGAGCAATGACAATAGAAGATATCACTGATCCAGATATCAAGTTTGCCTCTATTATAATTGGCTATAAGATATATCACTCCAACAGAGAGAATTCTATATCCGGAACTATAATTTATACTGCTTATCAAATGCTAAGGGAGAATGCAGATTATGATCTTTGTGAGCTTCTTCTGAGCCAACTGTTGGAAAACCTACAAAAGATCAAGAAGGATAAGAAGAACTCATTCAAGTATGGCGGGCTAATACTATGTTTATTCTTTTACTTTATGAATGAGCTACCCAGATCCAGTGGTTGGGTATGGCAAAATGACATCCCTGTGGCCATACAAATCAGAGACTATATGTGTGGGCTTGGTGATGCTAAGGCACAAAGCACAGCACTCTGGGATTACTTCAAAAATTTCCAAGGCATGATGCAGGCTAGAGAGGGAATCCCCCAACCTCTAGGTGAAAAATACAAGGATACAGTGTGCTTCATGGTAGACACTGACCAATGCCTAATGGAGGTAGTGGAACTTAGAATAGTGTGGATTATGCCAATGGGCTATGAGGTTGATGAGAAAATCCTAGAACTGCATATCCAACACCTAGTAACTCAGCCCAAGGACCCTGAGGTAGAAAGGTTTGGCACTTTTCAAGAATTAAGTGTAAAAATTCATGTTGAACTAAGGCAACCTGAAATAGAGAGAAAAGTCAGGAAGGAA
This sequence comes from Cunninghamia lanceolata, assembly GCA_027924645.1. Classification (NCBI taxonomy): domain Eukaryota; kingdom Viridiplantae; phylum Streptophyta; class Pinopsida; order Cupressales; family Cupressaceae; genus Cunninghamia; species Cunninghamia lanceolata. Next base: position 503,110 of record BSBN01001176.1, read on the forward strand.
GTAGAGGAATTTGCAAAGAAATATGGCTTTTCAAAGGAGGCAAACGATGCCAATAGAGAGAAGGCAGAAAGAAGAGAAAAAGAGAGACAAGAAGTAGAAAAAGAAAGTGATTCGGTGCAAGCCCCCTCCCGGACCAGATCCTCCAAAGCTCTGCACCTACCATCTCTAAGAGCCAAAAAGCCTCAAAATCGGAAGCCAAGACATCTGGAAAGGGTGAGAAGAGAACAAAGAAAAAGGCCACAAGGTCATATACAAGTCAAAAAGATGATGAAGAGACAGAAACAGATGAGGAGGTTAAGAAAATGAAGAAGAAAAAGAAAACTTCTATGGAATCCTCTATCAGAGAAAACAAGGAAGAAGAAGCAGAACAATTTGTTGAAAGGTCCACTCCTTCTGTTGATAATGTTGTCAAGGAAGTCACAGTGGATGGAAATCTACAACCATTGACATATTTCTATGATGCGTATAGTGACACAGACAAATGGATCTTGGAAGAAGCTACTGTTAAGTACTTAAACTTACACAATAAAGCATTCATTGAAATAATCTCTCTAATCCCCAAGAGTTTAGAGAAAGTACTTGAACTCGGAAAAGACAATGCTAGAGAAAAGAATTTGGAGATCCAGGACCAGATTGCTATCCAACTCTATCCTTCCATTACCCCTCAACAAATGAACATGATCTTCAAGGATTGCAAGGATGAGTTCTAGAGAAAAGAAAGAATGAACCAGCTTATGCTTGGAGAGACTGACCAAGTGGCAAAAGAAACAGAAGATATCCTCCGGAATGCTTTTAAAAGATTCAATCTTCCTATTATAGAGGACTTAGGTGATGAACCTTCTACCATGGATGATGAAGGACTAAGTACATCAAAAGAAGAATCTACTGTGAAAGATGCAAAAGAGCCAAAGGTCATAGGTGAGGAGAGGACTCAGAACTTGGATTCCTCTGCTCCAGAAGAGGAAGTCCCTGAAGAAGTAAACATCTCTCTTCTGGATCCCCCTGCTGACTCTGGAACTCAAGGGGAAGAAAGAAAAAATGAGAAAATTAGTCAAGAAGAAGAGGCCAAGGGAAGAGAAAAAGATCAAATAGAGAAAACCCTAGGTGACAGTTCTGAAACTACAAAAGGAAAGAAGACTCTGTCTCCGGCAAGAGACACTGCAGAAACAGTTAAAGATTTCTTGACCAAAGAAATGATGGAATTAGATGAACCGGAGCTATTACAAGGACCATTCAATTTTGATTCCCTCTCCCTAGTTCAGACAATGAAGATAGCATCCTTTGCCCAAGCAAAGGCAAAAGAAAAACTCCTAAAGTCTCACATGGAAGACTGTGAGCTTATAAAGATTGCATCCGGTGTGTTGGAGAAGATCATGCCATCTTTCAGAAGATCATGCCATCTTTCCAGAAGGATCTTTTAGCCTCTTCATTCAATAATCTAAAATCTCTTGTAAATTCTGTTAGCACACATTTTGATTCTTTGGAGAAAGCAGTAAAAGAGAAAGTCTAGAAGGAGTTTTTGGGTAAGAGATTCTCTGAGATATAAGGACTTATAACAAATGACAGGAGAAATTTGGATATTGGTATAAAGATCTTAGAAAATGCTCTTAAAGATGGTGGAGACCTATACAAATTTTGTCTATCTTGGTCCACTGTGACAGCAGATATCACCAAGAAGGTGGAAGAATAAGAAAGCAAACTATCAAGTTTATCTCAAAATTTTGATCCTCTCAACTCTTCCATAATAAATCAAGAATGTCAGACTATTGCAGCTATAAATGAAATAAAGAAGCTTGAGAAGGAGAATAAAAATAGATTAAGCAGGCTAAGTACACTAAGAGGGACAATTATCCCCAAGTTAGAGGTCATGCATGAGGCCCTAACTGATGCCGATACCATAGCCCAGACCAGTGATCCGACAGACCTAAAGAGGGCAGTAGCCTTTGCATTTTTGCTAAGTGGTCATATCTCAATTTTGGACAGGATGAAGAAGAGTTGGGCAACATAAGTGGTACAGTTGAAGACCACCTTTGCAGATATACTTCAGTATATGTAAGTATAACATGTATATATATTTATGCGGCCAAGTATAGATTGATTTTTGGAAATTTTGGTGTGTGGATTCTACCCTTTGCCATTGATGTCAAAGGGGGAGTGAAGAGTAGTGAAAAATGTGGAATCTAGCTAAGGGGGAGCTCCAGAAAAGTGTACATTAGAACAGAGCATCAAGCAAGGGGGAGTGTAGTGTGACACTTAGTCATTTTTCACTAAGTGTTTCCATCAATGCCAAAGGGGGAGATTGTTGGCAAGAGACACTGTGTGGCTTCATGAGTGTTGTCATTGATGGCAACAAAGTCCATCTCACACATCCGTAGGACATGGTATGTCTATACCGGAAGTCAGATTGAGGGGTATTTTGGTTCGATGAGCAAGAACAGAGCATGCAGCAAGGTCTGACAATCAAGTTCGGATCTCTCAGAGGAAGTATCTCAGCAAAGTGTGGACTTGGGGAAGTCAAGAGGAGTACCATGACTGATACATTCCTAAGATTGAGCCTCCGGTGATGAAAGAGTGAAAAGATATGAGCACCTAAGTTTTGGGTTCCTGTTTGGCAAAGTAGACTGAGGAAGAACTGACTGACAAAGCATCAGACCTTAATCTGGATGAGAAATTGATGGTGATCAAATTTCTTAAGGGATCATTCATGGTTGGTCGACATGATTGATGACTCCTATAACTATCTTTTTGATACGCATCACTTAGTAAGCATGGATTCAGCCCACAGACTAGAGTCTGGAAATATCTTGAGTTTTTCGGATGCCGACTAGAAAGATGTTGAAATCCTTGATGTGGATATATATACCAGATTGATTTCGGTATGAATGTGTGTGTGTGTGTGTGAAGAAAAGCAGAGAGTAGTGTGGAAGCAGCAATACAGGTCCGATATGTGACAGAACAACAACACTAAAGCAGAGAAAGAATAAAGTGCAGTAGATCAGTATATTGAGCCTAACCGGAATTGAATGTCAGCATATGTGGATGCTTCTCATCAGTTCAAGTACCTGGTTACTTTCTATATACCTTGTAGATAGTGAGTCTCTTGTAGGTAGTGAGCCTCTTGTGAGCAGTGTGCTCAGGCAGTGAGCCCTAATTGGCAAGTGTCATTTTGTACTTCTATTCTTTTAACAGAGAATACAATCTTGGGTTAGTCACCTCGTGGTTTTTCCTTTAACAGGGTATTCCACGTAAAAATCCTTGTGTTATGTGTGTTGATTTATTTCCTGCTCTCATGTTCATGTTTACTTATATGTTTTGATTATGCACTAATTATTAAAGAAGAAAAGAAAGTCAAATAACTAAGATAACTGATTTACCCCCCCTCTCAGTTATCAACAAAGATCAACAAAAAAGCATAAACAACACAGGAGACACCAAATTTTTACGTGGAAAACCCTAAAAGGGAAAAACTATGGTGGGTGTTAGCCCACATAAATATATAAGTTATATCAATACTAAAAAATAGAGGCTCACTGCCCAAATTTCTCACTGCAAAGAAAGGCTTACTGCCTATGGATGACTCACTACCAAAGAGTTGAATCGAGATAACAACATCTACTTTATGCCAAGGTTTAGTTCCATTGAAGCACAAACACCTCTGCTATGCTACCTTACTTCACTTTATCTTCACATATTTGCACATGGATACATTTTCATGACTCAATTACAAGTATTTATACACTACATCAACCTTGGAATGATCATCAAGGTCAGCATTATAATCATCAACTGTTGGAACAATCTCCAAGGTTGACATTACAAATATACATAAAATAGGTCTAGATCTAATACAAATTTAGTTAAGGAAAAGATGTAAGAATGTATGTAGATCATGCCACCCCTTAGTTGGGACTCAACCACAATCTTCCACACTACAACACGCTATCACAATCTTTCATGCATCTCTGTAGATGATGAATTCAACCAGGTCAGCCAAGACTGATGTTAACACAAGTATTCTCAAGAACATGCTTCATGCACGATCTAAATTACACCTTGTTGACCAATCTGAATGTAGGAACATGATTAAGAGACATCCACAAGCACATTGTAATCACCAGGAACAACTGTACGATCTCTAACCACTCTATCAATAAGATTCTTCAAACTGGAGCACAAGAACAACACTGTCAACCACTATCTTAAGTAAAAGATAGTTTGTGCACCACCAAATCATGAACCATTACACTTGAAGGTGTTTAACATCATCACAGACTTTCTTCTAGAACTGTAGACCAAAATACTTCAATGCGAAGGAATGCGGAGCAAAACACTTTCTCCTTGTCACCACCAAACACACAGAAAAAGTTTTCACTCTGGTGAACATAACTCACTCAATTATTCATACCAAAGGCTCAAACTCAGAATATAACATCTTCAGATAGGCTTCTATATAACTTCCAATCTATGGGTAAAGATATTTATTCTACAGGAAATGCGAAGCATTCTTCTGGACTGTTCTTCTGCATGTAATGCACTATTTCAACTGCAACACATTGTTATTACCGAAGGATCTAATTTTCTCAATATCCTCAACAAAGTAAGAGCACAGTTGACACCAATGACAACACAGATATGTTGACATCAATGGCAACACCGATTAGGCACATACTTGCAACATTCTCCCCCTTTGTCATTGATGGCAACATATGATGTGAAATTTTGAAAAGACCACCAAGACAAAATTCTCCCTCTTTCTCTTTACACAACTATATTGTTTCTCCTCTGAAGTTTTTCAGATGATTTCTCTCCCCCTTTGACATCTATGGCAAAGGGCACATACTTGCACGTTGCTACTCTGATCCATTTATTTTACTAGAAACACTACTCCCCCTGAGAGGTAGCCTTCAGAACATCAATCCAAATCAAGGAACGACACTTTGAGCTCCACTGGATTGATGCATTCCTATGCATCTTAGTTCAGGACAGGAGGGGTAATGACCCCTAACTTTTCTCTAAGATACTCAAAGGTATCTTTAGGCAGAGTCTTAGTGAAAATGTCTACAATCTAATCCTTTGTGGACACATATTCCAACTTTACTTCATTCTCTGTCACCTTCTCTCTCAAAAAGTGATATCTTATTGATATGTGCTTTGTTCTTGAGTGCATCATTGGATTCTTTAAAATGTTTATGGCACTTGTATTGTCACAAAAGATTGCAATTGGATCTTCATACACAACTCTTATATCCTTCAAAGTCTGCTTCATCCATAATACTTGAGTGCAACAACCTACTGCTGCAATATACTCTGCTTCTGTAGTTGACAAAGATATTGAATCTTATTTTTTGCTCAGCCATGAGACCAATCTATTACCCAAGAAGAAAGCACCTCCACTTGTACTCTTTATGTCATCAACATCTCCGGCCCAATCTGCATTTGTATAAGCACTGAGAGTGAAATCATTGTCCTTTGGATACCATAATCCATAATCCAGAGTACCTTTCAAATACCTTAAGATTCTCTTAACTGCCATCACATGTAATTCTCTTGGATCAGCTTAAAACCTTGTAACAAGACAAACTACATGCATAATATCAGGTCTGGTTTGAGTTAGATAAAGCAATCCTCCATTCATGGATCTGTATTTTTTTATCAGCCTTAGGTGATTCATTAGTTTTGCTCAACTTGCAACCAGTCACCATGGGAGTACATACCGGTTTAGAGTCTTCCATCCCAAACTTCTTCAACAACTCTTTCACATACTTAGATTGAGATATGAAGATTCCTTTATCTGATTGATTAATTTGTAGACCCAAAAATAAATTCATTTCACCAAACATGGACATTTCAAATTCACTTTTCATCTCATTGGCAACCCTCATGCACATACCTTCATTTCCTCCAAAGATAATGTCATCAACAAAGACCTCAACAATCAAGATCTGATCATCATTGATTTTGAAGTATAGATTTCTATCTGTGGTACCTTTACTAAATCCCAATTGCAAATAAATACCTATCTAACCTTGCATACCAAGCTCTAGGAGCTTGTTTGAGTCCATACAATATTTTCTTCAACTTGCATACCATATCACCTTGATTTGACAATTGGAATTCCTCTGGTTGCTCAATGTATACTTCCTCTTCTAATTCACCATTCAGGAAGGTAGATTTCACATCCATCTAATATACCTTAAAATCTTTGTGAGCTGCAAACTCTAGAAACATTCTGATTGCCTCAATCCAAGCTACTGGGGCAAAGGTTTCTTCAAAATCTATCCCTTCAATAATTTAAGAATATCCTTTACATACAAGTCTTGTTTTATTCCTTACAACTTCTCCATTTTCATTCATCTTGTTCCTAAAGACCCATTTAGTTCCAATAACATTTTTTTTAGCAGGTCTAGGAACTAATTCCCAAGTTTCATTCTTCTCTATCTGCAATAGTTCTTCCTCCATTACCTTTACCCAATTTTCATCATTGCATGCTTCATTCACAGTTTTTGGTTCAATCTTTGAAATCAAACAGTAATTGACTTGTTCCTCTGCAACTCTTCTTCTTATTAGCACAGCTTTGTTCTTGTCACCTATAATTTGATCTTCAGAATGATTGATCCTTACATACCTAGGAGTCTTGACAACACTTTCTAGAGCCTCTTCTTCATCCTGACTATCTTTTTGCTTATCTTTCTCTTCAATTACTTAGTCATAGGTTCATCTGGTTCATAACAACTCAGGTCTAATATTCTTTCCTTACGTTCATCTACCTTTACATTTGCACTCTCAACAATCTTTTTGAGCCTTTTGTTGTAGCACCAGTAAGCCTTACTCTTGGTAGAGTATCCAAGAAAGATTCCTTCATCACATCTTGCATCAAACTTTCCTAGATCTTCATCTCTCCTGATATAACATTTGCTTCCAAAGACTTTGAAATATTTTACTATGCGAATTCTTCCATACCACAATTCATAGGGAGTTTTAGTACCATTACCTTTCACTTGAACTTTGTTTTGAATGTAGACAATAGTGTGAATAGCTTCTTTCCAAAAGACTTCCGACAGACCTTCTTCCTTCATCATTGTCCTCGCAGCCTCCTGAACTATCCTGTTCTTCTTTTCCACAACTCCATTTTGCTGAGGAGTCCTAGGTGTAGACAGTTGTCTCTTTATCCCATGCTCTTCATAGAAAATGTTGAATTCATTTGATGTGAACTCGCCTCCTCTATCATACCTCAAGCATTTGATCTTCAAATCTATTTCATTCTCAACCATTGCCTTGAAATATTTGAACTTCTCTAGGGCTTATGATTTATCTCTTAGAAAAGTAACCCAAGTCATTCTAGAATAATCATCAATAAGCAACATGAAGTGCCTGTCACCTTGTAGACTTCTCACCCTTGTAGGACCATAGTGATCTGTATGCACTAGATCTAGCAAACCGGTAGAAAATCGTTCTTTGTTCTTGAAACTTGTCCTTGTCTGCTTTCCCAACTGACATTCCTTACAAATTGAGTTGGAGGGTTTCACAAGTTTTGGTAAATCTCTCACAGCCTAACTTGAACTTATCATTACCAGACTATCAAAGTTTATATGACACATCCTTCTATGCCACAACCAAGTTTCATCTACCTAAGCCAATAAACAATAATCATTAGTTCCTCTCAATTAATAGATGTTTCCTTTTGTCTTTTTACCAATAAAAATCACAGTTCTGAAACTTTCGATGATCTTGCACCCATTATCTTTGAATCTCAAATCATATCCTTTGTCACACATCTAACCAACACTCAAAATATTATGCTTCAAAAACTTCACATATAGAACATTCTCATTATTATGCTTTCCATCAAATGAAATAGATCCTTTTCCACAAATCTTACCAGTTGCATTATCTCCAAACCTAACTAGTCCTCCATCATACTTTCCAAACTTACAAACTTAATTTTGTCACCGGTCATGTGATGTGAGTATCCACTATCAATAATCCATTCATCCTTATCTTTCTCAACCTGAATAGCCAAGTCACTTTCTTCTACTGGTTTTTATCCTTCACACAACTAGCAAAATTAGTAGACATAGGATCTTCTTTAATAGCAATAAATAGGCATTCATTTGCACTAGTGTTAGCATCATCAGATTCATCATCAATCACCCCTTCATCATCAAAATCTCTGACATAGTAGCATTTCTTTGGGACTCTAGGCCTGCTCTCATGTTTCTTCCTATCTCTTTCAATTCTTTTAGGACATCTGGAAGCATAAGGACCTACTTTACCACAAGAGAAACATTTGAAAGGTAATTTAGCTTTGAACTTACCAGAACCTCTTTGAAGCATGTCAACAAAGTTGGCTTCAATTTCATTAAAGTCATCATCCACCTTGTATTTCTCAGCTCTGGAGATCTTTCCTAAAGAACTGGCTTTAAAAGCTGATTCAACTTTAGGTAGGGCATCACCAAATTCTCTCATCTCAAAGGCTATAAGATTTCCAAGTAACTGATCTCTGTCAATAGTTTTCACTATCATGAATTCTTCAATTGCAGCTACCTTGTGACTATATGACTTTGGTAGTGATCTAAGAATTTTCATCACAACTTCCTTATCATCGAGAGTTTCTCCCATACCCTTTATTCCAGTGACAAGTTCATCAACTCTTTGCATAAAGGTTGTTATGTTTTCATCTTCATTCATCTTCAAACACTCATACTTCACTTTCAAACTTTGTAGCTTGGCTTCTTTTATAGAATCATCTCCTTCATATATATTTTTTAGCTTCTCCCATACCTCATTTGCAGTTTCAAGGTCCACAACTTTTGTCAACACTAAGTCACTTAAGGAACTTAGCAGAGCATCCTTTGCTTTGACATCCACCTCATATTCTTTGATTTCATCTTCAGTCATCAAACCATTTGGAGGCATGATATATTTTGCTTATGTATCTTTCCATACTTTATAACCAAGACAAAGAAAATGTCTTTTCATTCATGCCTTCCAAAAAGCATAATTTTGCCCCATCAAAATGTGAAGCTTCCTTCTTATAAGACATCCTAGATCTTCCTCGAGCTGTTAGCTAGCTTTCTTTAGAGGAACCTTGCTTTGATACCAATTGTTGAACTGCACTAGACAACTGAGAGGGGGGGTGAATCAGTTGTCCTAAAACTTTTAACCAAACTTTCAATTCTTAGTAAACCTCGTGTAAACATTGCCCAAACCTAATTGGCCATACCTTACATCAAACTAGACATTAGGGCATGTTGATTTGTTTTACACATGTGCTTGTTTAATCATTATCATATTCTTCAAATTCAAAATTCAAAATTGCTTGTGTCTTGTGTGAGTGAATCATGTTTGTACAAGTGTGATCATTCCATTGAACATTGCCAAATCAAGATAAACATCAAACATATAAGACAAATCATTCAACTCATTTTTCCAACACATTCAAATCAAATCACTCATCTATCCTAATCATCCTAATCACCTATCTTATCCACATCATCATCCAAATCATTCAATCTAATCTTATCCTAATCACTCTCATCACCCTTAATACAATTCATCAACATCATTCTAATCCCATCTCATCCAAATCCAAAATCCAAAATCAAATCCAACATCATTCATCCCTTCTCCATTATCCACTCCAATCAAACATTCCAATTCCTAATCCTTAATCAACAAATCATCCTTGGCACATCAAACTTTGGTTAAGGACCTAGTCTCCTTCATCCTTCATCAATCCCCTCATCCAAAAGCCCAACCAAAACTATCCACATCATTATCAAAATCCCTCAACATCATTATCATCCCAATCCAAAATCCAAATCAACCCAATCAAAAAAATCAAGACCTTAGTCAAACACATCAACCCTCTTGCTTAAGATCATTAGTCTATCAAAAGCATAGAGAACCATCCAACAAATCAAATCAAGTCAAATCATCCTAAGGTCTTGAAATTTGATCCTCAACATCACAATCATCCATTATCCTCCATTTCATCTCATATCTCTCCAACAAAATAGATCCTTATGAAGCAATGCAACACTTACAAAGACTTAGAAAAGTTTATGAGAACATGGATCCTAATACTAAGGAAAAATACAAAAATGACATTATAGATATGCCCTTAGCACACCTCATCATTGGAGAATCCCAAGCCCCTAACCAACCTTCATCATATCAACAAACATCCTACATATCATCCCCATCCACATCATATCAATCATCATTCTTTCAACCTTCATACCAACCTACATCTTACATATCCACACCATCAACCTCCCATCAACCTTCATCATATCAACTTCCATCATATCAACCTTCAACATCCTACATATCCACACCATCAACCTTATACCAACTTCCATCATATCAACCTTTACCCTCATATCAATCACCATCCCCTTACACATCCATGCCACCATACCTACCCCACCAATCAATACATCCAACTTATCCATCCCCCAACCTTTGTCATGCTAAATTTGATCAAGGGAACACCAATCTAGCACACCTTATCTCCGAAATCCAAACCTTCTATCAACAACCATCTCCCCATGCAAATCCCCCATCCCCTAATCCTCATCCTCCAATCCCTCCATCACCCTACCTACCTTACAATCCATCAATCCCAAATCTCCCAACACAATATCCCTCCAACCTTATCAACCTTAATCCATCACCTTATGTATCTCCCAATCCCCCAATCCCTATCACCCATCCACCATCTAATCCACCATCAAATCTTCCAAGTCCCAACACTATCACATCCAAAGAATCCTTATGGGATTTCCTCCAAAGAACATCACCTAAAAATGAAAGCAAAGCAAAGGAATCCCTCAAATCCTCCACCTCTCCAACACCACCATCCAATCCCACACCTATCCTTGAACCCATCCAAGAACCATCATTACCTAATCATATCACCCACATATCCAATCCCAATCCTAATCCCACACCAACCACCATCATTATCCATCCATTATATTATTCTTCAACCCACACAATCATGAAGGATACCATCCATTAGCTATTAGCAAGGAATCAAACACCCTCATGCAATCCAACATCCACCAAATCTCTTGAACAACCCCCTATTATAAGTCAAGAACCATCATGTAGCCATGTTCAAGAACCCATAAGTCAAGCCCCTATTGCATCCATCCAAGCACCTATCACATCCATCCAAGCACCCACCACATCAATCCAAGTCACTCCCACTCCTATCAAACCACATGAGCTATGTCAAGAATCAAATCCAAAGCATGTTGAAACATCAACCCCTTCTCCTAATCAAGATCTAACCATCCCATCTAATCCCATCCCCGATCCCCTCCCATCTATTGATCAACTTATATATCTCACCCCATCTTCTACCACCCCTTCACCATCCCCCATGAATCCTTCACCTCCATCTACCAATCCCATCCAAAATCCATCCCCTTATCCACTTGGAAAAAGCACCTTCATCCGTGGTAAACCGCTTGTAGGATGTGAACAACTTCCATCCACCACCTATCTTTCTCCAATAAATAATGGACTCGCATCTTGTTTCCAAAGCACCAAACATCCCATTGCATGTCGCATACTCCAACACATGAACTATCAAGGCAAAGGCTTAGGCCTTCACGAATAATGCATCTTGGAGCCCATCCACACCACATTCCATCCATCCTTGCATGGCCTCAGCTATACATCCCAAGACAAACAAAATGAACATGTTGGTACTACCCACACACCTTCTAAAATCCATTGATCCAATCCCAAACATGGTGCATCTCATCGCACTCCAAAAACATATGTCGCCATCCCTCCTCCATCATCCTATCATTTGCAAAAGCATGTGACCATCCATCTCCCTCCATCAAATTTACCTCCACTACTTCCAACTCCAAATATCTCTATCAAATCCACTTTACCTCCACTCCTACCAACTCCTAATATCCCTATCCTCAAATCTCCTCATCCATCTATCCATAAATCCACTTTTAATTTCTCCACCCATAAACCCCCTAAAATTCCCAATCAAGACCAACAAAAGCGCACATCTTTCAAACATGAAGCTTCCCCCAAATCCATGGGATTCAAAAGTAATAATTTGAATGCCTCAATGCATAAAGCACAAAAGCCTAAAGATATTATCCCTTCCAATCAAAATGAAAAATCCAAAAAGCTATCAAAGCCCACACCATCACAAGAAAAAGCAAAAACAAAAATGGTGTGGGTCCCTAAACAAAGATCACTCAACTCTAATGAGGCATCCACCTCCCAATCTACTGTAAAATCCCAAACATCCCGCTCCCCATCTAAAAATCCCATAATTCCTAAGTCTATTTGGGTACTTAAAACCCCAAATCAACCATCCAAAAATCTCCTATCCTAATCCCCATTACTCCCAACTCCACATCCAAAATACAAGCTTCTAAATACATCACGGTGTGTGCGACCGTTGGTCTTGGTTCCCCTCCACCACTTAACATTCCCACATACCCCCATCTCTCCATCTTTCATTCACTATCCTACATATCTTCCCCATCACATTCCTATGGTCCATGCTTTTGCATAATCCACATCATAATCCATTATCCACCATCCATTCCTTCTTCTCCTATCTTCCAACAATCTATGCAATCATAATCCATAATGCTATCCAACATGGGACCATCTTCTTCATGCTATGGAAACAGACGCTAGAGTCCCCATCCCATCAAAAAAGCAAAAAAATAAAAAAACCAAGAAAATAGTAAACAGAAAAATCCGTCCAATGGTGAAAACCACTCCTTGTGGCACCTTGGGCAAGTACCTTGACGAAAACCCCTTGTGGGCATCATGCGTAATCCCTTCTCCATCCATTTTGTATCCCTACACTTGGGGGCAAAACCATCTAATCATCCAAATCCATAAACATCCTTTTGCATATCCTATCCACTATCCCCTATTTATCTTATCATATTCCTATCTACCATCCCCTATTCATCCTATCATTCCCCATCCATTCTATCTACTATTTCCTCCTCCTTAGATCTTGATGAAGACAAGGGGCAAAATATCAACAACATGCTTTGGAGACCTCTTGGCATACTTCCTTTCCAAGTGCATCCTCCATCCATCTACTGCAAAGTCCACCCATTCAAACATGAGCCCATCATGCAAAATTCTAAGCATTGGGGCATGTGATTCCTTGCAACCTAGCCCTTGGAGAAAATCCTAAAATCCCCCATCCATATTTCATGCATACCTATCCTATCCCCCATCCCTATCTTCCATCTATCTAACATGCATCCCTATCGCTTGTCCATTCATCTATCATGAATCAGCTATCCATCATCTTTCATCACCAATCCCTCTATCCAACCCCATCACTTTCACCTCTAGACTTGGTGTTCCCTTGTCATTGGTATCTAGCATAAAGGTTATCCACACGAAATCCAATGCAACCATCTCATAATAAACCATTCCTTTTCCAAAATCAAAAAATCCAAAAACATCACAAAATCAAAAAATCCAAAAACATCACAAAATAAAAAAAAATCCAAAAATATCACAAAATCATGAAAATCCAAAAACATCACAAAATCAAAAAATACAAAAACATCACAAAATCAAAAAATACCAAAGCAATAGAAAACACACAAAATTCCAAAAATAATTTATCCATCACAAAATCAACATTGCTCCATCAACATCTCATCATCCAACACATCATCTTCCAACATCATCACATCTATCATCATCACAAATCAGAACTACATATCATAACCACTTGCATCTTAATGTGCCTTGATCCCGTGGATACAGGGTATGTAGGCAGTCTGGAATACGCAGGAAGTTTTCAGTACTCAGGTACATAAGATGCACCCATCCAACCCACTGAGCTTACACTAGATCCAAGCATCACATCACCTATCAAAGCATCATCCCTTAACAAAAATCATCAACTATCAAATCAACATCAACCACAACTTGTCACCATCATATCTTGAGCCAATCTTAAATCAACTAAACATGATCCAATCATCATTTGATTCTTGCCTTAGGATATGTCATTCCTACAATAGGTAGAATCTATCAAATCATCATCCATCTTGGCAATAGATACAATGGCTATTTGTTTTGGTTCGTTGGTCTTTTTGTTTTTGATTTTTATCTTTTGTCCTATTCGAAGATCACATCAAAGCTACCTTGATCTCACTATATCATGGTATGTGGAGAAAACATCTAGAATGGGGCATAGTCTTGCTTTTGTATGCTGTGCTTGTGGGTTGTTTTCATTACTCCAAGCTAGTATTCATATCTTGTTGATCATAGGGTCAGTTCTAGCATATGGATCCCCTTATGCATCTAAGGTTCATCATACCTTTTGTGTACTAATGACTTATGCTATGAGTCCCCTTCCCTCGTCAAGACAAGGTTGTACTATCTTGGGCATGCATGAGATCATCCCTTTGTTTGCGTGTCTAGTCCATGCAAATGTTGGATAAACATCATCACCCTGGTCTTCTATACCTTGGTGAAAATATCCACTTTGCTATATCAAACCTAGGATTGCTCTAAATCATTTTTCAACACAATGATCATCCACCAATCAATCTCCCACCATCATCATTCTTTCATCTCACCCCTTATCCTCCAACCAATTCTACCAATCTGTTCCATCCATTTCGAGAGCACAACTGTGTTCTCGCAACCCACCTACCCTCTCGAGGGGGTATCACCCTTACCAATTATCCCCAAACCTTACCCTATTCTTCTAAACCAAAATCTGTTTTCTATCCAATCCAACTCTATGTTTTAACTTCTTTGAAATGATGTTACTTAGTCGCAGCACCATCTCAAAGAGGGGCAAATGTAGACACCTAAAATTTGTTGTTTCACAAAATAATTTCCCATGTCTCGACACCCTCATTATCCCTCCTATTAATTAAATAAATTCATTTTATTTCATTAATTTATCCCTTAGTATCTACCTTGACCATTTACCTATCCCTTGTGATCAATTAACTTACTTAATTTATCACTAAGACCTTACAACACTATCCCTCATTAATCAAATAAATATTCCCAATATTTAGTTGGTTCAATTGTCCTTTTCCCTAATCCTCATTAATTAGATAAATCATGGTTATCTAATTGATGTAGCCTATTAATTGACCTACCCTAACCTACCCTAGCCTACCTCATCCTAGCCCTAGGATCAATTAAGCAAAACCTCTGTTTAATTAGTCCTAACCTCTCATTTGGGTGGTCAAACCTAGTTTAACACCCTTCCCCACATCCCCCAAATTAAAAAATTGAAACAAATCACACATCACATTTACTTCTCTTACACACCCCTCACCTCACCCATCCTCATTCATTACCTCTTATCCCCAAAATGAATTCTTAATTCATTTCCCATTCCCCAAATGAATTTTTAATTCATTTCACATTCTTTCACACCCATACCTCATTTATCACCCCTTTTCCCAAAATGAATAAAAGATTTACTTTTCTTCCTAGCCCTTGATCTCATCTTTCAATCCTCACCCTACATCCTCATTTCCAAAACTCTATAAATGAGATCCTCTCCAAGCCATTTTGGAGGGACTTCTTTATGCATCAAACCTTTGCCAAAATCACTCCCCAATCTCCTCATCCTACCATCCTAATGTCAAAATCTTGCCTCAATCCCATCTAATCTATCAATCCCAATCACTTTCATCTCATTTACATTGTGTTGAGCATTTAAGCAATCCACATCTACACACTAATCATGGGTAAAATCTGAGGAGACTAATCGGGTGCAACTCCTTCCCTCTTGGATTTATGGGTCATTATGAAGGTATAATCATTCTGTTTTGCATTTGATTTACATTTAATCTTCGTTTTGATTTCATTAATCACAGAAACTTTTATAGACTTTTATGATAACATGTAATAAAAGCTCACTATATCACCCACAAGCCAATGGAGCAAGCAAAGCCTAAAATAAAATAGTGGGAAAAACACTAACAAAACTATGCAATAGCAACCAGACAAACTGGGATGTCAAGATACCAGCAGTCCTTTAGGCATACTGGACCTCGTATAAAAGAACCAGTAAGTTCACACCATTCCAACTCATATATGGCATGGACGCAACAGAACCCATGAACTTCATAACCCCTAACATGCAAACAACCTTGACTTTACGATTGGGAGAGGATGAGTCTCTAAAAGAAAGAATAGAGGAACTAGAAAAACTAGGAGAATTTCGACAGATTGCCAGATATACTAGCAATTAGAAAGGAAAAGACAAAAAACATGGCATGATCAGAACCTATGCCTGAAAATATTTAAGACAGGAGACTTAGTATTACTATATGACAGTAAATTCAAGAAATAAGGGAAATTGAAGGTCCGCTGGTTAGGACCATATTATATTCACCAAATTAATGATTCTAGAGTAGTTAGACTCTGACAAATGGACAATACACTAGTAACTGGACATGTCAATGGAGCACAACTAAAACACTATTTTTTAGAATAAAGTCAGACAAGGCTGGACTTACTCAAACAAGCACCCTTCTCCATGCATAGGCACACTGGGCTACCACATTGGCTAAACTTAAGATAGAACATAAAAATATATTGCCTAACTGAGCTAGATGTCTTGAGGAGAAGACATCATTTTAAAGGAGGGGATGATGTTAGTAGGTCAAATACCAGAACAAGGGATACCAGAGAATACTGGAAGACAAAGCTCGATACTAGAAGAGACACATGGTACAAACCAAGAGACATGTAACTCCAAGGACATATGTATATACACCAAATGTAATAAATAGGATAAGGATACGATAATAGGAGATAAATGTGATAATATTAGTTCATACTAGAGTAGAGACTAGACTTACCTGTGTATACCTATTGTAATATGATCTATATATATACATAGGAGCTATAAGGGAAGTTTTGTGTCATAAATGAGAATCTTTTATCTTTTATGTGTGTATTGAGATATGTTTAGATGTAATGGATTCCTACCGGTTAGGCTAATTCCTTAACTATGTCTTCCGGGGTATAAATCTAGACTACTCAAGAAGTACCGAGTTACAGTTCTCTGGACTGTACTGACCCCATATCTCTTGCCAACATCCCCCCTCTCTCTCTATCCCTATGTCTCTATCTCCCCTCTCCCCTATCTTTCTCTCTATCTCTCTATGCCCCCTCTATCCCTCTCCCTCTCCCTCTCTCTCTCTCTCTATCTCTCCCTCTATCTATATCTCTCAATATCCCCTTCCCCCTTTCTCTTCACTGCCTCTCTATCTCTCTTTATATGTCCCTCTCTATATCTTTATATCTCTATCTCTCCCTCTCTATCTCCATCTCCTTCTCTATCTATCCATCTCTCTATCTTTATATCTCCCTCCTTCTATCTCTCATCTCTCCCTATATCCATCCCTCTCTCTCTATCTCTCTGTCTCTCTTTCTCCCTCTCCCTCTCTCCATATCTATATCTCCCTCACTCTCCTCCTCTATCTCTCTATTTCTCCATCTCTATCTCTATCTTTCCTTGTCCTTCTCCCCATCTCTATATCTCTATCTATTATCTCTCCATCTCTCCATCTCTCTATCTATTGCTTTTTGTTAGGGTTAGCCGGTAGAAGATATCAATTAAATGCAAATAAAGATTAAACAGAGGAATGGAAATACACAGAAATAATAACAACGAGAGACAAGTTTTAACGTGGTTCACCCAAACTCAAGCTACATCCACCAAACAGAGAGTCCAATATTATTATCCAGTAAATCAAACCGATTACAATCAGCAATCTCTACAACTCAATACCGTTGCAAATGCTACAATACAATATATCAAAAACCCTAATCCTTAGCCACTTTTTATCAATCTTTTTGTCGGTTACAAAATAGGGTTTTTTTATGCTAGTCAATGAAAAAATAACTCCCGGTGCCTTTATAAAATAATAAAAACCGTGTGAGGTTTTGGGGGTGCTACCCCCGAGCCCCCGCGAGGGTGCTGCCCCTCGACCCCGTAGGAATTTGGGGGGAAACTGCACTGAGAAAAGTGGGATAAATTTAACCCCCCGAGTCTGATTAGGCTCCATATAACAACAATCTCCCACTTAGAGACTAATCAGACTCCACACCATATCATCTCCCACTTGGAGACTGATCATAACACCAATGACCCTGTAGCTCCCATTAGAAATAAGCACCCTGGACTCTACTGTTCTATTTTTATTTTTTCAGTCTAGAAGACCAACTGAAGCTAAAGATGAGCTCAACTTCTCTCTTGTCACTACCTTTGTAAACATATCTGCTAGATTTTCATCTGTATGTATCTTTTCCATCCTTAATTGTCCATCATCCAACACCAACCGAATAAAGTGATACCTCAACTGTATGTGTTTGGTCTTTGAATGCAAGGCAGAATTCTTTGCAAGATGTATGGTACTCTGGTTGTCTGTAAACAAATAATTGTTACCCTGTTGTTTGCCTAATTCTTTCATGAAAGATTGCAGCCATATCATCTCCTTGCTTGCCTCTGTTGTAGCTACATATTCTGCCTCTGTGGTGGATAAAGCAACCACCTTTTGCAACCTGAAAATCCAACTCGCCGCTATTCCACCTACAGTAAAGACATAACTTGTAGTACTCCGCCTGGTATCAATATCCCCTGCCAAATCTGAGTCTACATAACCTGCTAAATCAGTATTAGAGCCCCCAAAACATAAGTGTTTATTGGATGTAGCTCTCAAATATCTGAGAATCCATTTTACCGCATTCCAATGCTCCAATCCTGGATGACTCATATACTTGCTAACGACTCCTACAGCATGTGCAATATTCGGTCTCGTGCATACCATGGCATACATTAAACTTCCTACAGCTGAAGCATATGGTATCTTGGACATTTTTCCTTCCTCCTCTTGTACCTTAGGACACATCTCCTTAGTCAATTTCAAATGACTAAGCAAAGGTGTGCTGACAGCTTTTGCATTCTCTATATGGAATCTCTGCAACACCTTTTCAACATAAGCAGCTTGAGATAGAGTCAATTTTTTGTTCTTCCTATCTCTGCAAATTTTCATACCAAGGATTTGTTTTGCTGCCCCCAAATCTTTCATATCAAATGACTATGCTAACTGTTGTTTTAACTCTCTTATGTGATCCATGTTAGACCCAGCTACAAGCATGTCATCAACATATAAACATAAAATAATATAGCTGTCATTATCCAACCTCTTAAAATAAACACAATGGTCAGAATTACACCTGTTGTAGCCTTGCTCAGCCATAAAACTATCAAATTTCAAATATCATTGCTGAGGTGCTTGTTTCAGGCCATACAAACTCTTCTTCAATATGCACACCTGTTTCTCCTTACCTTTGACCTCAAATCCTTGGGGGTGTTCCATATATATCTCCTCCTCCAAATCACCATGGAGAAAGGTAGTTTTCACATCTAGCTATTCCAAATGCGAATCTTCAGCAGCCACAATACTTAAAACAATACGAATAGAAGTCATTTTGACAACCGGAGAAAATATCACATCAAAATCAATGCCCTTTTTCTGTGCAAATCCTTTTACAACTAACCTAGCCTTAAATCTTTTCTTACCTCCATGTTCCTCTTTCAACCTGTAAACCCATTTGTTTGGTAAAGCCTTTTTACCTGCAGGTAACTTACATAATTCCCAAGTCTAATTTTTCAGCAAGGAGTCCATTTCTTCTTTCATAGCAAGCTCCCACTGAACCTATGTATCCACCTACATAGCTTCATCATACCCTTCTGATTCACTAGCATCTGTTAACAAAATAGAATACAAAGAGGGAGAAAACCTTTCAGGAGGTCTACTTACCCTTGTTGACTGTCTAATATTCACTGGAGTTTGTGGTATTTCTGGTTGCTGTTGTGGAGCATGAGGAACCACTAGAACATCACTATTTGGAGTATCATCCAGCACCATATAATCTTTTTATTTCTTCTCATGCTGCTGCAATTGATCTTTGTACAATACCTCTCATTGAATATAACATCCCTGCTTCTCACAATTTTTTTATTTTCAAAATCCCAAAGCCTATAAACAAATTCATCAATGTCATATCCAACGAAAGTACATTTTTTTTGATTTTACATCCAACTTGGTTCTATTTTCAGAATCTACATGTGCAAATGCTTCACATCTGAAGGTTTTGAGAAAAGAATAACTCACCTTCTTACCTGTCCATGCTTCTTCTGGAATACCACAACCCAAAGGAACTAAAGGACATCTGTTAATTAAATATATAGCAGTGTTGACAACCTCTGCCCACATGTTTGAAGGTAGCCTAGCATGCAATCTCATGGTCCTTGCATGCTCCATTATTGTCCTATTCATGCGTTCAGCCACCCCATTCTCTTGTGGAGTCCCTGGAACCATTTTCTGCCTATGAATTCCATTAAAGGAACAATAGTCCTCAAATTCTTTGCTACAATACTCACCACCATTATCAGATCTGAGACATTTTAATCTTTTACCCGTCTCATTCTCAACCAAGCTTCTCCATTTCTTAAATGTTTCAAATACATTAGATTTCTGTCTAAGGAAATAAATCCAGACCTTCCTAGTTGCATCATCTATGAATGTAACATAATATCGAGAGCCACCGAGAGAAGATACCTGAGCTGGTCCCCATACATGTATATGCACAAGCTCCAACTTTTCATTTTTCTTTTGCTTCCCATCTTTGAGAAAACTGACTCTCTTTTGTTTGCCATACACACAACTTTCACAGAAATCCATATTAATACATTTCAGACCTGGTAAAACTTTCTTAGAATGAAATACCTTCATACCTTTTTCACTCATATGCCCAAGTCTGTTATGCCACAATGTTGTCTCAGAACCTGCAACAACTTTTCCAATCTCTTCCTGCAAACCTGCAGCAACTGTTCTTGAACCTGTTTATTTTTTCTCTGTAACAACTAAAGTAGAAGGAACAGTATGACCTGTACAAAGATATAAGGTGCCTACTTTCACACCTTTTTCTACTACTAAGGCACCTTTTGAAACCTTCCAATTTTTATCAGTAAATGTAACAATGCAACCTTGTTCAGCTAGCTGCCCTGCTGAAATTAAATTCCTACTGAGCCTTGGAACATGCCTTACCTCTTGTAGTAGCCAATGATTCCCATTCTGCAACTTAATCTTGATTCTTCCCTTTCCAACAATCTGACAGGGTTCGTTATCTCCCAAATAAACCAGCCTAAAATCCCCTTGGACATAATCAAGAAAATAACTTTAATGGGGCGTAGCATGAAATTAGGCCTCTAAATCTAAAACCCATGAATCATCAACATTATCTAGGGAAAGAATAAAAGCATCATCTTCAGACTTATTACTTACCACATTTGCCTCCTTATTGCCTTCTTGTTTGTCTCCTTCTTTATTCTTCCGAGACCAACAATCTTTCTTTAGATGACCTGGTTTCCCACAGTACCAGCAATCCTTTTGTCCTCTGGATTGGGATCTTTTGTCCTTTGATTTTCCTCGTGACTTCCCATGACCTCTAGAACCTTTTCCTCTCTCCTTTGATCTGCCCCTACTTTCTGCATTGGATCCACCTGAGTTTTTCCTACGAATTTCCTCACTCAGAATAACACCAACAACATTATCAAATTTCAGGGTATTTGAACCAGAAACAGAGTTACTAACTGCCATTACCAAACTATCCCAACTTTTAGGCAATGAACATAATATCAAGAGAGCTCTAACTTCTTTATCAAATTTTACATTTACAGAAGTCAATTGATTGACAATCGTATTAAATTTATTTAAATGATTTGTCACAGATCCACCTTCAACCATTTTTAGATTAAACAAGCGCTTCATGAGAAATACCTTATTTGAGGCTGACGTTTTTTCATACAATTTAGCCAAATCTTTCATCAGACCATCTGTTGTCTTTGCTTCCGTTATATTGAATGCCACCATTGGTGCCAGGCACAACTGAATGGTTCCCAATGCCTTTCTGTCAAGAAGATTCCAATCCTCATTAGACATTGTTGCCGGTTTCTTGGCTACTCCTTCCAACGGCATCCATAAATCCTTTTGATAGAGGTAATCCTCCATCTGCATCTTCCATAACTGATAGTTCTGCCCATTGAATTTAATGACCTTCAATTTACCCTCATCCGCCATTGCTCCCACTCAACCGTGAGACCTTGCAGACAATAATTGAACACAACCTGCTCTGATACCACTTGTTAGGGTTAGTTGACAGAAGATATCAATTAAATGCAAATAAAGATTAAATAGAGGAATGGAAATACACAGAAATAATAACAGCGAGAGACAAGTTTTAACATGGTTCACCCAAACTCGAGCTACATCCACCAAACAGAGAGTCCAATATTATTATCCAGTAAATCAAACAGATTACAATCAACAATCCCTGCAACTCAATACTGTTGCAAATGCTACAATACAATATATCAAAAACCCTAATCCTTAGCCGCTTTTTATCAAGCTTTTTGTCGGTTACAAAATAGGGTTTTTTTATGTCGGTCAATGAAAAATTAACTCCCGGTGCCTTAATAAAATAATAAAAACCGTGTGAGGTTTCGGGGGCGCTGCCCCTGAGCCCCCGCGAGGGCGCTGTCCCTCAACCCCGTAGGAATTTGGGGGGAAACCACGCTAATAAAAGTGGGATAAATTTAACCCCCCGAGTCTGATTAGGCTCCATATAACAACACTTTTTTCTTCCAATATTGACTATAAGTACTAGTGTATGTATAACATACTTAAATTCCCCACTATCTTGTTGCTTTCAACCATATTAATACCTTAAAACTCTTTCTTATTGGTTTCTTAGTTGTCTTTTATCATAAAAAATATTTGTAGATTTGAAATAAAAGAGAGTGGATTTCCTCCTAGAGGGTGCAAATGCAATGTACACTTCACCAATAACCATGGAGAGAAAATTCAAGAAGTGCACCAAGCTAGAGTAGGCTAAGAAAATACTTAAAGCATTTGAAGTGAAAATAAAGGCATTAGAAGGCTAGGTCACCATGCAGTTATAGAGCAAGCCATTGAAGTTGAATATACATAAGTAGAAGCAACTAAAAAATAACTCCTAGAGGTTAAAACAAAATTGACTAAAGCAAGAATAGAGTTGGCAGTAGGGAAAAGCTAGATGGTAACTAAGACAACCACCAAGAATGCATTATTAAAGCAAGTTGAAAACTTGGAGGTATAATTGAGCCATGAAAAGGTTAAAACTAGCACCAAGGCTATTGAAATAGGATCACTAAAGCAAAAGGCCTCTAACCAAGATTATGAGCTAGCCAAGCTAAATAATCAAGTGGACACCTAGGCCTAGACACTCAAAGGCCTAAGAGAAAAAGAGTCTGGCCTAAAGAATATACTAGAAGAATTAAAGGAGGAGGTCAAGACGTTAAAGGCCCAAATTAAAGAGCTCAAATAGTTAGTGGCTTGCCTTGACCACATCAAGGTCTTGTGAAGATAATATTGCAAGGCCAAAATGGAGGTGATATCATCTAAGCCTTGTGAAGATTACACTCAAAGGACATAATAGAGGTCACATCATCTTTACTCTAGCCTTATAGTTTATGAAAATGGTGTAGGCTCTAAGTGATATGGTGAAGAAAGAGTTTTATATGGTCAAGAAAGAGATTGATATGGTTTTTATTTCTATAAAGAAATAATGTGAGCATGTTATAACACACTCACCTTATAATGCACTCATGTTATAACACACTTGCATTATAATGTGCCCGCATTATAACATGAGCCCATTATGGCTTGGTAGTGACCAAGCCTAGGCTTGATAACTATTGAACCATAACCTAATCCTGTTATAATGTGAGCACATTATAATGCACTCACGTTATATCTTGTTTGGACCAAAAAGTGGTTTTGGCCACTTTTTGGTCCCCCATCGTTTTGCACACACCCGAGTGACACATGGCACAAACTAAGCCCCTGATCTGCAATTGCACATGGGCATAAGGAGTATGCCATGGTATCTTTAAACTCCTCCACCTTTGCCCTCTTATGGCAATTAAAGTTAGTTTCCCACATTTTTGGAAGCATTCACATACAAATTTTTACCCCTATAGTAAAAGTGTTTTCCTACGAAATAAACCTATCCTTATAGGACATTATATTCAGGCCCTATTCGTCACTTGTAGGAATTTGATGTGCTACTGCATGTTGAAGAATTCAATGCAAATAAGGTGTGATCTCATGAAATCTATATTTCATTTATGGTGACCACTTATCTTCATCATCCACTATTAAATTCATAACTAGAAATCACACCCTTAAGATGTGTGCTATTGTTTGGGCATGAAAAATACATTTGAGAAGTTGTAGTCGTCAAATCTAGCATTAAATGGCATCTTAAGAAGTTACTGGCACGTTTTGGAGTGTTTTGGAAGAAATATGAAAGTTTGATGTAGGATAGGGTATGGGAAATGGAGGATGGAACTGGATGAAGGTGACAACCTAGCAGAGAAATTGATGCAGGAGCATCCAGTGGTGTAAGGGCAATCTTGCATCACCCAAAAAGAAGTTAATTCAAAATCATTGCAGTTGTTTTCATTTCTTTCTATAATTAGTGTTTTTGGTTGCATAATCTCCTGAGTAATGATGTAGGACTTTTAGTTTTTTTTCCAAATTGCTAAAAATAGCAAACTGTCAGTTTTAGAAAGTTTACCTGTCATTTTAGGAAAGTTTGCATTTGGGCACGGATTGAAGCAAAAACTTACAGAAAGCTTCATAACTAAAATATAAGACCTTTGGCGAAGGAATCAAACAAAGATCATTTGTGAGCTAAAAGATATTAAAGTTTTTATTTTCTAAAAAGCCCCTAAAAAATTCTGAAACGAGATATGAGGCACTAAAACATCCCATGACATCCCAAAAAGTTGACAAAAATCCATTTATGGATTTCCAGCGTGATAGTTCACATAGCGAGCTTTCCAATGCCTAAAACAGTTCGTCAATCGGACACCCCAAAAATTATTCTTCTCGGAAGTTGACCTACTTTTGGAGGGAGTTGCAAATTTTGAAATCTAGTCGGAAGCCGCCAAAAAGTGCTATTTATGACTATTTTGGGAATCCCGGGCGGTATTAGAGTTAAGGGGGAAAGTGTAGAGTCAAGAATAGGTGGGAAAACAGAAACCCTAGCTGATTTGGGGTTACAGAAGGTAGAGGATTCTAGAGCCTGGTGATCATAGCTGTAGTATGTTGCAGCCTATGGAGGATTGATTCCTCTGATTGTAATTGAGCTTCTATAATGTAATTAGTTATCCAAATCAATAAAAGAAAGTTCTATTTTCTGTGTACAATTTTTGTTGTTGTGTGTTTGTGATTTACCTCGTTCATTAGAAATCAAGTGGAACTAAAGGTGGGAAGTGCATGAATGAAATTTGAAAGTCTATTAGGTTTCTACAAAAATAAATGAATGATTTTGAAGATAAATGAAAAGTATGATTTGAATGCAGAACAGAACAACAAGATGAGATGTGGGATGAAAGAAATGATATCCCGAAGCTAATGGAAAGTCTATAAGGATGGGGGAAGGGAAGATATGAAGGTATGGGAACTTTGCAGAAAACATGAGTGGAACCGAATATGGGAAGTGAAATGAGGAAATTTGGAAGGCTAGGAAAGTTCTGTAAACAAAAGGAACTGAGGAAGTGGAGGATGTGAGAAAAAAATGCATAACCAAAGATAGGAACTTGATATTAACATATTTGGTTTGAGAGGAAAATTCTGTAAAACATAAAGTGGAGGAAAAGGGAGCAGAAAATTGGAACAGAAGTTTGCGGAAATGGAACAAGGAATCAAATGTGGGAACTAAAAATGTGAAGTTCGATACCCAAGTAGGATTCCACAAACTGAAGGAAACAAATGGAGTGAAAATACTAAGGACCCGATAAGGCTTACAGGACTTTTACGTGAGAAAGGAAGTGGATATAGGATATGGAACGAAAGAAGGAATGTTTGGTATCCAGTTGAAAACCCCACAAAAGAGAAAAGTGAAGGGAAATGAAAGGAACAAAGGGATCAATGAAATCCGTAGAGATTTTAAGGGGAATAGGAGGTGGATACCAAATGTGGGAAGAACAAAATACATCTGATAGGTGAGGGAACTTCTACAAACTTGAGGAACTACTGGAAAATGACTTAAAAGGAAACTTAGAATTTTCTAGATTTTTGGCAACTTCAACACATAGTAAGCAAATTAGGGATGACATTGAACAATACTAAGGAAATTTTGACCAAGGAGCAATCCACTTAAAATTTCTCAGATTGGTTATAAATGGTGAGTTAAAACAGGAAAAGTGCACAAAGGGGAACCAAACTTAGGTTTTTTGCATTTTTTGAGGTCTATGAAACTAGACTGCAATAAGCCCTTCATCCAACCATATGTTTGCGATCTAATATTGGGCCCAGATGATAGATGTCATTATTCTCATGCACTCTTCCTCATCCTTGGCTAAGATGATGAGGTATATTGACAAAGTTAACATCAAGGTTCATGTGAACCTTGGTATATACAACTACACCTATTCATTGTTTGGATAACAACCACTTGCAACTCGAAATCTAGGATAAATCAAAGGTGTCATAAGAGGACATGCGTACCTAGTAACTAAATAAGCATGTGCCCTCCTCATCTCTATATAGGAAGGAAAACATCTCTATCTGATCACATCTTTTGTGACCATATCACACTAATGTCATCAAAACCCATTGCCCATCTAATATTGGATTTTAGTTGATCTATAGGTAGATAGGAATGGGTGTAAATAGATGGGTAAAGGTAAGGGGGAAGAGACTCGACTTTGTATAAGATTATGCCATTTGTAATTATGTAAATGTATTAAAACATTCTTCCAAAACGGACACAAAACTAAATGGAAAATGACATAGATAAGCACAACATGTCCTAAACTAGTTATACGTAAAGTTTTGAAGTACATTTAATTTATAAAACTTAGATATTTTGTAGAGTTCTTTTATCTCCCTACAATTATGTTTAATTTTAATATTCATTAGTTTAATTAGAAATATTATACATCCCATCTAAAACTATAAAAAAATTCAATTAAATTATTTGACAAAAAATATTAAAATTTAAACCTTAAAGTCAATGTTAGGAAAAAAAAACTAAAAAATATTGAAATTTGAACTTGACCCTAATTTAGACTAAGGTACCCAAAAAAACTAAAAAATATTGAAGTTTAAACTTGACTTGTACCCTCAAAAACCTAAAACATATTAAAAGTTTAAACTTGGCTTGCACCCCAAGAAAACTAAAAGATCTAAACCTGATTCTAATCCAAACAAGAGGTTACATCAAAAAAATTTAAAAGTATTATTAGAGTTTGAACTTACTCTAATCTATACTAGAGATTACATCAAGAAACTAATGATAACAATATAGTAAGGTTTGACTTAAATCTACACTAGAGATTGCATCAAGAAATGGAAGATCAAGGTTTCGAATCTTACTACTCCACACAAGAGGTTGCATTAAGAAACTAAAAGATCCTTCCCCAACATTTTGGGTTTATATTCAGTTAAACCCCACCTAAATCTACCCAATACCAATGGAATTTCTCTTAATAGATGGGCATGTTTAGTGTTAAGTTTGAAAAATTCCATCCTCTGGAGCTTCTAGAATCTCTTTACTTTATCGGGTGTGGATATTAAGCCCTTCCACATGTTCATATGTAGACAATTCCACCATATACAGTCTGTCAATGACGTATACATCACGATGTTGACCAGCTGTTCATAATCCTTTCATCAACGGCTCGTATTCTCTAAGTTGCAGGAACTAAAACGCAACGTTGATGGCTTTTAATTTTCTTGGAAGGTGGGCTGGGCTCTGTTTTTGCGCGTTTTTATTTGACTGATTAATGTAAATTATATCTATGGAGGCTACCGAAGTCAACAAGTAATTCAAAAACAAAACTTGTCTGGCCCATTTTTTCTTCTTTTACTATTTGTGAAAGACAAGAGGGAAGGGAAGAAATGTTTGTATTGCAAGAAATGAATTCATGAGAATGGATTTGCAGCAGTGGAGATGGATCAAGATTGTGCTTTTCTGTGTGGCAGTTGTGGTTGGCAAGGCATGTATTTGGAGGAGCAAAGGTGCTTATGATCAATATCTTGCTGCCCCACCTAAGTTTTCTGCTCTTTTTGTGTTTGGAGATTCATTAGCAGACTGTGGGAATAATAACTATATCAATACAAGTGTTGCTGCTCGAGCAAATTTTGCTCCATATGGGAAAACCTTTTTCGGGACACCCACTGGCCGCTTCTCTGATGGCAGAACCATATTCGATTTCTTGGGTATATGGATAAACTGATACTTGTTTCTGTTTAGATCATAAAGCAGGCAGTCTATGTCTTTTCTTTTTGGTTTGCTATTCACACATATTAAGAAGAGAGCTCCCTATAAACAGAGGGCTAATTCTTGTTGTTTTCTTATCTTTTTGTCAATGACTCAACCTAGAAGCAGATATTGTTTTTTTTCAATCTCATGTGTTTATATGGTTTTGAATTTGGAATGACAGCAAGTAGGATGGGGATGCATTTTCCTTCTCCATGGTTTCAAAGGAGAGTGGATTTGGTGACCTCTCAGGGTGCAAATTTTGCTTCTGCTGGAAGTGGGTTGCTGGACTCCACTTTTCGACAACTGGTAAGAAATTTTTTGAAAACTCCAAAAGTTCTGTCATCAGAGGTTAGAGAGTGAAGTCTTAATCAGTGGATTATATTTATTGGGCTTTCTCTACTAACAGACTTGTTTTTTGGTCACAATAATCACATAAGTTCACAATTCTTTTAGAATTAGAAAAAGGTAGGTGAGGTCTTCCTTCAATAGATGATAAAAAAATCTCAACAGTAAAAAATATTTTGAGGTGTTTGTGTTAAAAGTTATAGACTTATGTAACTACTAAGCCTGCCTTTGTGTGCTGTGGTTTAAAAAGTATTAACATCCTTACAAAATCCTTCTTTGAAGTGCTTCTGTGCTATATGGTTAATAATTACTAAATATTAGCCTGTGGGCTGTGATTCAGCTGTAAGTAGTTGGCTTACAGATTGTTCATGAAGCCATAACAGACAGGTCAAATTCCACAAAATATTAAACGATCACAAAACTAAACACTATATTCAAAGTGACTATTGGTCTTATCTACCCTCCATTTGATTTAATATCTCTGGTTTGAAGTCATATCATTGATTCTCTTTGTTCATTTTCAATTTTTAATTGTGTGTGCAGAATGTTATTTCATTTGGGCGCCAAGTAAATGAGTTCAGAGATGCATTTAACATGGTGGGAGGACGATCTGGGTATCCAGCACAACAGATGCTTTCAGATTCTGTAATTGCAATCAATATTGGAGCAAATGATATTGCTGGGAATTACTTGGTGAATTCTTCTTTCAACCACAACGTTAGTCCCCAAGCATTTATCCAGTCCCTTTTGGAGGTCTATAAAAACTATTTGCTGGTAAGTTAGAGATTTAAAGTTGTTTTCTTGAGGAGGATTTGCACAGTTTTCTTCTTTCATTATGCACAATTAGAAAATTGGAGATCAATGACAGCCTTAAGATTTGAAAGATTGATTGTTGCAAATGAGAGTTTCAACTTTCCATACAACAGCCCTAGTTGTGCAGGAATTAAAAAATCTTGTTTGTTTGTTTGTGGGTGTCTGTTGGCATCAGGGATAGATGTGCTTATCAACATGTGATGACAGCTATGTTTTAGCCATAAAGGTATCAGTACCTAGTAACCTAAGACTAAAATTAAAATGCTATCCAATCTCACAGTTAATTTTATATGACTTAGAGTAAAATGCTATAGAATTCTAGCCTACTCACTATAGGACAAAAATTTACAGAAAACATGAATTTAACAGTCAGTGTTCCTCGAGAACACCCATATGGACGGATCCTGCATTGATTCCTTGTCATGTTTTTGGTGTTTTGCCATCTTATTCTAAAACTGTAGAACATCAATACAACAATGTTTCTCAGCATTACATCTGTGAAAAATGCTTTTTGACTAGTTGGCATGTCAGAAAAAACTGCCTCATTTATTATCTCTAAATTTTCACATGCCCCACACACTATATATATAGATATATATCTCATCCCGTGACTCTTGGGCTGCTGGGTCCTTATCGTCTCACGGGATATCATCCCAAACGAGGATGAAAAGAATATTACACTTACATTTTAAAAAAAAATCTTCACAAACTCATTACTATGGATTCTGCAAATCAAATATTTCTAGTCATAATTGAAGTTTTGGGTATCTGAGGTGGGGATGGAGAGATGCTGTAATCATTTTTTTTTAAAGAGCTGGGTATGTTAGTCTTTGTTCCACAGTCTTATGTGGGCTTTGAACTGCTGTTTGACAGTATTATGTGGGCTGTCGGTGCCTGTTTATTGGCTGTGCCCCTAGGCTGCCCCTGAGTTTTGTTGTATACTTTGTTGAGTCTACTATGTAATCTCTGTATTCTTAAGCTTAATTTAATCTTAATTTTTTTTTTACAGAACGGACCTTATTTAGGTTGTAACTCAATTTAGGGATTTTGTTATAACTTCAATTTTATTTTATTTTTGATGGAGATCATCCACAAGAACCTCTTTGGCCCAGAGTCATGGATTGAGGGGTATCATCCATTCCGCTAAATTTATCTGGGGCACAGCCTCATACTTTATGGTGTTGGGGCCTTGCACTCAACAAAGCTTGATTCCTAGTGGGCTCATTCAAAACTTTTCAACTTCACCAGCTAACTGAGGGTCATTTAAAATAACCTCAATTTTAATCAATTTTAATTTGATTAATATAAAAAGTAAATTGATTATTTTTATTGGATTTTTAAAAATTTACATTTATAATCTTGTTCCATTATCTTGCTTGTGATATCAATACGTACCCTGTTTCAAATCTTTTAAAAATAGAAAAAGATGGATTGTCCTGTCACTTGCTGAGGGATTAGTTCTTGGTAACATAAATACAAAAAGGCTGATAGTTGGTCTGGTCAACTACTGACCAATTTCTGAGCAGATGAAAAAGAGAACTGCACTCAACGACATATTGAAACCTGAAATTTTGGAACTCTAAAAAAGAACTTATTTAGATTATGGTTTTTAATTGTCCAAGATTTATAATTTTAGAGAAATAAAATTAACCTCTTTGTTATAAATATATATAGGGTGTAATTAAATGTAATTAAACTTTAAATATAGAAGAGTTGAGATGGAAAAATGTAATTGTAAATTGAAATAGAGGGATAAGATATTGTTTAGTCTTTTGTCGTTTTAAGATGATGATGTAGAAGATGTATCTATATATAATGTATGGTGATTAGATTTACAAATTTGGAATTGGATTTTTGCTATATACTCTCTCTCACAAACTTGTAGTTGATCTATGCCTTGTATTTGGACACAATTGCACATAATTTAATCCTAGTGTGGCACAATCCTATCTAACTTGTTGCGATTCTACCCTTTATTATCACAAACTTCTGAAACCTATGCCCTTGTGGAGCTGTCTTCTTTGGAACAAAGTGGCGCTAATAAACCCTTTAGGGGTTTGTTATAAGAGGGATGAAGTATGAAGTTTCCCTAAGTCCAAGTCAAACCCCTAGTGCTGATTTAATCTGAGTGAGGCACAATCCTATCTAACTTGTTGCGATTCTACCTTTTACTATCACAAACTTTTGAAACCTATGCTCTTGTGGAGCTATCTTCTTTGGAACAACATGGCGCTAATAAACCCTTTGGGGGTTTGTTATAAGAAGGTTGAAGTATGAAGTTTCAAGTAAAACCCCTAGTGCTGATTTGACAAGACAGAAGACGCAAAAGACAATGATGTAACATGCTTAGATGTGGTAGTCTCTCTTGATGACTATGCAAACCTAGTGTCACTACTTGATAATGCAATTTAAGAAAACTTATTAATGCTAGCTCATGATCCTTTGATGATTGTTAATATTCTAGGACTTGTCTTTAATAAACAACCATAGGTGAGCTCGTTTTGAGTATTTTGAGGTATAAGTCCATAGGTAACAATCAAATTTGATGAAAAGGTAGGTTTGGAATAAATGGGAAACATGTTTGAATTTAGAGGATGTAATCATGGGCATGATTCTATCCTACAATCTAATTAAAAAAAAAAAAAAAAACTAGTCCAAACTATTAAAACTAAAATATGTTAAAATTCATACTAACTTATGCTCAAAATAAACCTAATTAAATAGAAGATGACATATTTTAAGACAAGACCAAAATAATTGTAACCAAAAAGAAAGAATAAAGTGAAATTTGCACTGTTTTCCTCTCTTAAGCTTAATATAGTTAATTAGTTAAAGATTCTATATAAGTTCACCATATTACCTAAGCAGAATTTTATATTTCATCAGACTCGCTATTATCACATAGTACAAACCCAGGTTAGGATTTCTTGTTTGTTACCTAACTGGAAATGATATTAAATACACAATAGATGGAACTTACACAATCAAATCAACAAGAGACCTAAATTGAATTCTGAAAATTCTCTGAAATTCTCTAAATCTACAGAAATTGCACGAGATATTAATATTTTGTTTATGATTCCTTGTTTGTTATGTAACTGGAAATGATATTAAATATACAAAAAATCAAATCAACAAGAGCCCTAAATTGAATTCTGAAAATTCTCTCTACACTGTTGAATAATTCTACAGAAATTGCACGAGATTGGCGGGCGAAAATTTATTGTGTTTGGAATTGGGCCGCTGGGATGCAGTCCAGGGATGAGATATGCCGGCCTTGCCAAATGGAAAGGCGGATGCGATGAAACCGCCAATAAAATGTTTCAGCAATTTAATTCAGGGCTCCAGAAGCTCATTCGCCATTTAAACAGAAATCTAAATGGATCAACCTTACTTTATGTCAATACTTACGACCTCGTCCTCAACATTATAAACAATGGCAAAACACTGGGTAAGAATTCTATATCTCAAGCATTTCCTTAAAAATATACCGTAAATCAGAACAGTATATGTTGTTTTATGCAGTTGGCTGTAATAACGA
The DNA here is from genome assembly GCA_027924645.1 of Cunninghamia lanceolata. NCBI lineage: Eukaryota > Viridiplantae > Streptophyta > Pinopsida > Cupressales > Cupressaceae > Cunninghamia > Cunninghamia lanceolata. Next base: position 536,207 of record BSBN01001176.1, read on the forward strand.
GCTCTTCTGTTTTAGATTTATCTGATTCAAAACTTTTATAGTAACTGTGGATTTTATTGCAGGGTTTTCTGAGATTGAATCTGCTTGCTGTGGAGACGGGCCATTCAATGCTCGTGTGGGATGTGGGCAAAAAAGTGAAGGATGGGTGTGTAAGGATTCAAGCCATTACATATTTTGGGATTCATTTCATCCCACAGAAGCAGTGCAGAGGTTCATTGCAGAGGAGGTGTGGGGTGGAAGTTCCTGTGTTTTTCCTTCCAATTTAAGAAGTGTAATACATGCCCCTGCCTCTACCCATATTTCTTCCTTTACCTCATGAGTTGGGTAATTGGGGGAATTTGTATATAATTAATGGGTTGCTTAAGAAGAAAGAGTTCGTCAAGTTTTCTTCATTGTGGTGGCGAGGATGGCCAGGTTTTGTTCAAATTTGCTTATTCTTCGATGTGTTGGAAGCAAAATGACAAAATATGAATTGGGTCGTGTAGAGTTAAGGTCAGATTTGTGAGTGTAGAAGTGAATTGGATCAAATTTGTAAAGTGTGGATTTGAAATGCAAATTTAAACCATACACACGAAATTGATGTGCGAAAAATATCACCAAAAATCTATTAGCTTGAGTTTTTGTAACCTACTACCATGGTAGTGTGGATAGGGGGTTTTGCGAGGAAATAATTGTTCTTCTTTGGTCAAACCCTTAGATACCGATTTAATGACTTTGTACAAAGATCGAAGATTGCAATAAGTTATATAGTATGTCGAAGATGTAATGCAAGTATCAATACTCTTATGATAATGTGGTGTGTAATAGAGCTCTTTTTCTAGGTGTTAGATGCATGTTAAAAATGTTCATTAGGTGTTCCAAATGAATTAGGGTTTGTCCTTTTAATCAACACCCTAGCATGCAATTCAAATGTTTTTGCACTTTAGTTGGCTCATAATGGCTAAATGGAAGGAAGGAAACGTATGGGCCCAAATTTTTGATTTTGAATTTGAAAATTGGGTTCATTTTTGCAAATCATAGAATCAACCTAGGTCAATTCTTCAAATGTGAATTTGAACTAGCGTGGTGGATAGATAATTTGAGGATCGATTCCAAACCCTAGAAGTGAATGCAAATGGAATTAGTTAGGACTAGGTTATTTGTTAACATCCATGAGAAATATATCATTCTACACACTAGTAATTATATTAGGGAGAAATGGATTAAAGTGAGTCTAAAATGAAGGGGGAAAGGTGCAAGGTATGCAATTTTCACCATTACAAATGTGTGTAAAACATTATATGCTATAAAAAGTGTCAAAAAAGGCTAAAATAAGGTCTTTGAGGCTACAATCCACTTGTTAATGATTTTGTATAGTACTAATAGGAGTAAGGCATGTAAGGTGTATATAGGTACTAGTCCATGACATTAGAACTTAGAATCAAATATTTGTAAATTTGAGTCTATACCAAATGATCAAAGTAGGGACTTTAATAAGGAACTCGCATTTTAAGGAAGGTGTACTATACCAATAGGATTAAGGCATGTAAGGTGTATATAGGCACTAGACCACAAAGTTAGAACTTAGAATCAAATACTAGTGAATTTGAGTCCACATCAAAAGACCAAATGAGGCGTTGAGTAAGGAACTCATTTTTTAAGGACTTCATGTTGTACCAATGTGGGTAAGGCAGCTAAGATGCATATAGGCATTGGATTGCAAGGTTCTAACTCAAAATTGAATATTTGTGAATTTGAGTTCATGACAAAGGACCCAACTAGGTCCTTTAGTAAAGAACTCACTTTTTAAGGACTTTGTAATGTACTAGGAGAAAGTTAAAGGACATCTTACACTAGAATATATTAATACCATAGGAGAGCTACGACATACATCAATAGAAGACCAAAGATCAAAATGAGGAGGCAACATCAGAGCAAATAAATGAAATTTATTCATTTATCTTGTCACCTATATTATTGTATAAGTTAGAATGTTTGCTTTACTATATAGATTGAATAGTTCATCCTCTAATGGAAATAATAAACTTATTGTTTCTTATAGCATGGTTAGTGGCATTGATGTCCATAGAGTAAGATACAATGGCTCTTAGTTGCTCAATGCTTGTCTTTCACACATCTTTCATAACATCTTTGAATTGTCTTTGCTCTTCTTGGTTATGGATAGTTAGCCATTATACACACCCGTTATATTCTTTATAGACATGTGTCCTATTTGATTACACCCTCTACATCAAATTACTAAAGTTACATTGTCAAACTCATTGTTCTATGGAAGTATTGGTGGAGTCTACAAAATTGAATGTATGCACAATGTGATGTAGTCTAGGATGGAGGTCCCAATCAAGGGATGTCCAAACCCATAGCCTTAACACACACAACTCACACAATGGAAAACATCAACAAATAACAACATTTAATACAATAAAATGTTGCCAAATGATAACTTTCATTGATTAACAAAAATTACATTATGCCACTTGCAATTACATATAGGCCTTGCAACTTTCTTTTTAAGCCTCCCTCAACTCACCATACCTTCTTAAGATAAGTATCTTCAACCTATGCTCCCCTTATGGTTCCCACTTTATTGGTATATATAGATGATTATTGAGTAATCCCATTACACACTTCAAATAAAGAGGAACAACCTCCCATGTAAAAATATGCATTACAAGTTGTCTATTCATAATTCCAAGGTTAATTAGGCCTTCTAATTGGTTGGTTCATGTGTTGTTTAGAATGTGACTAAAAAACAACGCGAGTGAATTAGACTCCAAAACGACACATGAATTGTAACCTTACTATGGACGGCCGTCTAGTAACTCCCACTCTCATGGCAAGAGCCAATCGAGTGGAGGTACAACTAGGGCCTTGTTCTATTCACCGAGAAGCAAAGCATCATAGATTGCAGTTGTGTTATTCATGTGATGTGTATTTGTGTATGTTTTATGGGGATTGCTATGAATGTTCTGATGTTGATGAAAGCATTCAATGGTTGTTGTTATGATAATGATATGACCCGAAGGGTCACTTGCTCTAAGACTAGCTCGAAGACTATTCTATTTGTTTAAGATGCAAAGGTGATCTAGCCTCCTTTCTTCATTTTGAATGTGTTGTTGTATGAGTTCTTGGTGAACAATGATTTATTATCGGTGCTCTTCAGCTTCTCTTATCTGTTGTATGTTTGTTGAATGAGAATTGGTTGAGGGAAGTTCTCCCTAATCTCATCTAGGACTGAGTTGAATTTGATTTGTTGACTTTGTTGACCTAATGATAAAATTGAAGGTTTGACTTGATCTTTTGTCTCTCTTTTTGCTTTCTAATGTTTTTGATATTTTTTTTATGAATGCAATCCTATATGAATGAAAAACAACTTTTGATTCCTTTTTCTAAATTTCAAATGATTTAATTATCTAGAAAGGGAAGATATATGCAAGCTATATGATTTTTGTATATAGTCTAAACTATGTTTTTGCTTCTTTTTGTGGATTGATTTTGAAAATGTAATCTAGTAGATTAAAAATTGTAATTAATCTAGATGTAATGAAATGAAATTAATCTAAGAGAGCAATTCAAACTAATCTAAGCAATTTAAATGCAAAATTACTCTAGGAAAGAAAATTAAACCTACCTATCAATAGAAAAGCAAGCAATGTGTTACTTTCCCAAGAGTAAGATTTGATCTAATTACTAATAAACCTTGAAGAAATTGTATGAATTGGGTGGTAGTGCCTAGCATGAGTCTTCAAAAGTCCTTTTGACAACCATTCCTTCCTTTGCAACAACAGGGTCCTCCTCTTGGCAATAGGGAATGGAGATATGAAACATAAATGGCTATGAGCTTTGAAGCTATGGAAATTGAATTGAGCATATGTATGCTATGGAAAAATAAATGGCTTGAGATTTGAAGCTATGGCTGAAAATAAAAGGTACACAAGGTCTTGCAATGGGCATAAATATGCTATGGGGCAACTATTTGCCAAAATTGTTAGGAATTGCATGCAGAAGATATCAATTAAATGCAAATAAAGATTAAACAGAGGAATGAAAATACACAGAAATAATAACAGTTTGAGAGACAAGTTTTAATGTGGCTCACCCAAACTCGGGCTACATCCACCAACAAAGAGTCCAATATTATAATCCAGCAAATCAAACCGATTATAACCAGCAATCCCTTGCAACTCAATACTGCTGCAAATGCTACAATACAATATCAACGAAAACCCTAACGCTTAGTCGTTTTATCAAGACTTATGTCGATTACAAAAATAGGGTTTTTTTTAATCTCAGCCAATAGAAAAATAACTCCCGACGCCTTTATAAAATAATAAAAATTGTTTGAGGTTTCGAGGATGCTGCCCTCGAGCCCCCGCCTTGTATCGCGATGGGGAGCGTGCCAGGGGCGTTGCCCCTTGACCCCATCTTGGGGACGCTGCCCCCAAATCCCTGTTAAATAATTTGGGGGGAAACCACGCTGATAAAAGTGGGGAAAATTTAACCTCCGAGTCTGATTAGGCTCCATATAACCAAAAAAACTTGAGCAAAAGCAAGAATACACTAATGAATTTGCCTCCCCAAATGCATAGAGGAGGGGGGTATTTATAGGCTTGAAATCCACACCAAATTTGGTTGTGATTGAGGAGTTAATAGGAATTGATTGAAGAGTTACCTAGCTCTGATTGGAAGTGAACAATGGTTGGAGAGAAGATCACAAAAGAATGAATGAAAGATAACAATAGACTAATTGAGAGATAAGAATAGATTGATTGAGAGTCCAAAAATAGTTAGGGGAAGTGAACAATTAGTTATGCATGGAGGATCTACAATTAGAAGCAAAAAATGGAGTCAAAGTGGGCTAAAAATTGAAGAAATCATGCATGGAAAAGACAATAGGGTTGCCCCTTTGGAAAGTGGGTCACCGCTTTTAGTAGGGCAATTCACCCATTGAGATCATATTTAAGTTACAGGGTTGCCCATGGATATTCTGAAGGAAATAGGGGTGACCTAGGCCAAATGGATTGGATAGGTGGTTCAAAAGTGGAAAAGTGGTCTTGGATGGTTAAAAATGGTTTCAAAGGCTTGAAAAGAGGAGGATCAATCATGCAAAGCAGGTCACCCCTTTTAGTAGTGTAGGTCACCCTTGGAGACCCCACTTTAGCTGCAGGGTCGCCTAAGGAGATCTTACAGGACATAGGGGTGACCCAGCCAAAATGGTTTAGATAAGCAATTAAGAGGTATGAGGGACCTTGGAAAGGTCAATTGGATGGTTATAGTAGAATGAATGATGAAAAGGCCCCTTGAGGAAGTGGATTTTCTATGTTGTTAGGGATGACAAGTGATATGGATGGTTTGTCAAAAATGGGTTAGGTAGACAAGAATAAAGCGTGAAGGACCTTAGAAGGTTAGCTTGAAGCTTAAGGAGGCACAAACAAAGAGAAAAACAATTGAAAACATGTCACCAAGAGAGAAGTTACTAAGAGGTATATATAATTCATGCTTACATGTACATGATTAGGACTCTAGCTCATCATCGAACTGCCATGTAGGCCTATGCACCTTTTTCATACTTACATTTCCATAATATAATTTTCCATAAGCATTAATTCTAGTCCCAATGGTTTAAATGTTTAATTCAATTGCTTCGATGATGCTTTCCATTTGGGCAATCTCTCCATACACTATAGAAAAAAAATAGAAGGAACCATAACAATTAACAAATACTTCAAATGTTTGAAATCTCAAGCCATTCTAGAGTGTAGAATGTGAGCTAGAGAACTCACTATGATGCAACAAAACTTCCTTGTGAATAATTCAATCTTAAGTAATATCACACATTTTCAAAATGTGCTTCAACCAACCTTACTTTGTGTGAAAACAAAGACTTATCCAAAACAATTTGCAATATTATAGGGACTGTATGCAAGTAACTATAAACCTTAAGCAAGTAGAAATTGCAAGCATAATAACCTATTTAATCTACATTCAAATGCAACCACTAGATTAAGCATAAATAACTTGCATGCATGAATGAAAATAATAAAAAAATTCTCACCCACAAGCCCTTTATTGCATTAAATGGTGGTTGTGCTCCAATAGATTATTATTGTTGAGATGATGTATGTCGATTTCTCACACTAGCAACATGACATTACATTCTAGAGCTTCTTTCTTTTTGAAATGGCTTGGGTGTGGTTGGATTTATAGATTGAGAGGATTAAAGATCAATGGATGAGATTGATTTAAGAGATCAATGGATGAGGTTGCTTGAGAGGATTGCATGCATGCAAAGTACAATATTGCATGGATAATCATGGCTTAGATTATGTAAGTGACTAGCTAGTTAACTAATTGCTTGTTTTAGTCAACTAAATTGATTAATTAGCTAACTAGGTTGATTAATCAGTTAATTATTTTAATTGACCAGTTAACTAAATTGACTAATTAGTTAACTAATTTTGATTGATGAGTGAAAAGTGGAATTGAATAGTTTATATTTATTTATTTATTTTAAATAATTATGTGTGCATGGATAAATTAGGAAATTAATTAATTAATCAATTAAATGTGCAATGATATTAGGAGGATAAAATTAATTAAATTAATGTTTGAAAACTAGTTAATTTATTAATTAAATAATAAAAATTACTTAATTAATGTTGGTAAACAAATTAGAATAATTAATTAAATAAATAGGATTTATTTGATTAATTTTAGATGAATAGTTAGGTGATGAGATAGGTAAAAATGGAAATGGCATGAGATGATTTTAGGTGTCTACATTTTACCCCTCTTTGAGATGATGTTGTGACTAAGAGAAGTAACACCATTTCAAAGAAAGATAGAATATAGTGATTGGAAAGGGATGCCCTAGCCACTTGGAGGAAGAGTGATGAGGAGGAATAATGTAGCGATGATGATGCCCCCTTGAGAGGATAGGTAGCTTTGAAGAACATGGGTATGCTCTCGAAATTGATGAAGAATATGGGTAGATGAGGAAAAGAAGGATGAATCTATATACAATTGGATGATTCTTCATGTGATGATGTATATGAGTGTTTAATTTGATTTATATGATGGGATGTAAGGATGTGATAATGGATAATGGATAATGGATATATGTGATATGATATTATGGATGCATGTCATGTTTTATGACTTATGATGAGATGGATAAATGACGATGCACGAATGACGATGTTAGTTAGAAGAGAATGATGAAAATGAATAGTAATCAGAGAGCTAACTAGTCAAATAACTAGCTAATTGATTAATAATTTGCACAATATAAATCATGATTAATGCACAAGCTAGTAAAAAGGATAATAATGGATAATGATGGATATGGAGAAGTGGATTAGGATGAGAAGGTAAGGTGGAAAATAGGGATTAGAATGGATGGCTTGATTGAAAGAGAAGACATCATGTGTTGGGTAAGTAATCATGGTGTTTGATATAACACTTAATGTTATGCACCGAGGTATAAAGACCCAGGTGACAATGTGTCTCATGTATAAAGGACTGACTCAAAATAAAAGGTTGCAAGTGAGCATACATTGTCTGGCACCATGATATGGAATATCATGATGTTGTTGTGGTAGTATGCTACAAGGACCGTTGCAGATGCAAACAAAAAAATAATACACATAAGTAAGCAAGCATGCATGCATGCACAAATGATCACAAAGAAAAATAAGAGATTTTTGGATTGTATCAAGATGAAAATATAGTGTTGTTGATGATGAGGATAGTGTTGTTGATGTGGGAATGATATATCCTAAGAACAACACAAGGATTAGGAATGATATATCTTGATGATTATTGATGATGATGATATTATTGTTTATGTGGGAATGATATATCCTAAGAACAACATGAGGATTGGGAATGATATATCTTGATGATCATTGATTGGATTATAGAACATCAAGGTTTTTAAAAATGCCGGGAACAAAAATGATGGATTTTTTGGATGATTTTCTTAGATTTATTGGCCAAATGTGTGTGGATTAAGGATTTCTTGCACTTGGATTGGACTGCTTTGTGATTGCTTGGGACTAGTGCATTGGCATGCATTTGGGTAGCCTATGTTTTAGAACCAATGACAAAGGAGAACCAAGGATTGGGGACAAGAATGAAGGGAGGATTGGATGGAAGGATTAAAGGATTGTCAATAGTGGATGGGATGGATGGATAGGGTGTTGCAAGGTGTGCACCCTTGGTCTCATTGTGTTGTGCAATGCAACACTTGGGTTTGTGACAAGGCTTAACCGCCTCCCATGGATTCATTAACTCTGGCAGTTGTATCAGGCATTAATAGGTTGATATTTTGGTGCAATGGCAACCGCCTTTGCAACAATTGGTATCAGAGCCTGGGTCATGGGTTTGAACCCCTCGCTTGCATTGGGGGGGATTGTTGCAAGGTGTGCACCCTTGGTCTCCTTGTGTTGTGTAGCGTTCCACTTGGGTTCATGACAAGGCTTAACCACCTTCTGTGAATTCATTAACTTTGGTGGTTGTATCAGGCATTAACAGGTCGATCTTTTGGTGCAATGGAAACCATCTTTGCAACATAGAGGGGTTCAAGATGTGATCTCCAAGGACTGTGTTGCATAGGAATAACATGCCTCACTCTAGATATGCCACTCATGATGATTGCATTCCAATGCTTGTGATGATAGGGGGTAGGATATTTTGTAAAAGACTAGGTATACCAAGAGGTGTCTGAAGCATGTTTCAACATTAGGCCTTGTCCTTATCGAGGTCAAAAGTGGGAAGGGAGAATGGATTGGGGAGATGATGGGATAGGTATGTGGATATAATGGATGGGTAGGATAAGATGGGAGTGATAGGATGGAAAAGGATTTCACCCAAGTGTAGGGTGCTTATAGATGGTGGATTTATGCATGACACTCAAAATAGGTTTTCATCATGGTGCTTGTCCAAGTTGCCATGACAATGGTTTTCACGATTAGATGATGTTTTTTTTCTTACTTTTTGTTTTATTTTTTTATTTTTCTATTTTTGATTTTGATTTTATTTTATACTTCATTGAGTGGATGGCATTGACAACTGTCTATATAGATGGTTTTCACATTTCCTTGTACATCTAATACAGTTAATGTATATACTTTTGTCATAACATGCCAGTAGTGACCTACTTGGAGTAATCACTTCATCAAGATCATAGCACTCATGTATAATCCATTGATAGTGGTGTGTTCCTCATTGATAATAGAGTTGGCCTCATCTGAATGTTTATGTCTTGATAAGGTACCACCATAGCTGTTATGGTAAAGCATTGCTATCACAATGTAACAAATTTGAGATTTGGGGTTTTTATATTTGAGTCGTGATTTTGGGTTTGGATGGGGATTTTGGATGTGGAATTAGATGATTGATGTCCCTAGGATTTAGGTGGATAGATTAGTGATTTAGATTGGATTGGAGAATTCTTGACTTGCCATACATGGGATGGAGAATTATGGAGTTTGGATTGTGGATTAGGATGGAAATTAGGACCAACATTATTATACACCTTATATGTTGGGAGAGAGGATAAGAATGAAGGAAATGGACACTTGTTATATGCAAGGTGTGTCTTTCAATGTGGCTCCACGTTTTGAGTGATTACTAGATTTGAATATTTTGGAACAACATTCTTATACAATTTGGAAGGTAGTGAACACCTATTATATGCAAGGTGCATCTTTCGATGTGGCTCCACATTTTTAGTAATTTCTTCTTTTAGATATTTTTATTTTTTTGATTTGATTGGTCAACTTTACTTTGGGATCCAAATTCTTTTATGTGTCTTCCTTGATGTTTGGATTCATTCACCTTTGATGTTGGCTTTGGATATTTTTCTTTGTATTCTTTATAATTTTGTTGGTCCCAGTTGATGGAATGAGGATGTGGAAGGTAAAATTTGATGGTATGGATAGTGGAGGTGGAATGATTACTAGTAGCAAGATTGTTGTTGGGGCTATAAATGGTCTCTATCTTGATGCTTTCATTGGATGAAGTTGTCTCAAAGAGCGTTGATGTATCACTAACACCATTAGATTGTTTAGATGATCTATATCCAATGTCTTAACCATCATTGATGTAGAATGGGATAGGCTCTAGGATACCCTCCTCATGAAGGCCCAAGATTTTTCCTTAATAGTTCATAATTTTACATATATTGTTTGTAATAGGATACTTGTTGTTTTTGAAGCATGATGCTAGCCCATTAGTGTGTTTCCAAGAACTATTAGAACTTGCAATTAGCTCATCTACAAGGATACCTAATTTGATGAAGGTGGTGGATCCTAGTTGATAGGATGCTTGTGCTTTCTCATTCTGTACACAAGTTGTCCCTTGATCATTATTTGTTCTTATCGTTCCTTGATCATTTGAATTCTTAGTGCTAGCTTTCTCATTGATATGTTTTATATGATCAATGTCATTTGCTTGATTGTCTATGTGTTCATGGGGACCAAATGTCTCATCATGGGAAGTGGATGTTGTTGGATGATGGATAGGACTAGTTGGACATTGGATAGGATTGATAGGATGATGTATGAGATTAGTTTGGATTTATTGATCTTGGATGGTATAAAGTTGGATGAGGGGACCAACTTGGTTCTCTCAATCATAGATAGGATTGACTTGGATAGTTTGATCTTGATCATGGATAGGATAAGTTAGGATGATTTGGATTTTGTTTATGATATAGCTCTAATATTTTGGATGATAGGATAGATAATTCTTGAATAATTGTAAGTTGTAATAAGGAAATAGGTTTTTCCACCCTCTAAGAAAAGAGAGGGAGAGCATCATCAGAGAGAAGTGAATAGATGTATGGATAAGAACAGGTTGTTGCCATCTTAGTTTTGTGCTTACTCAGTTAATGAACCTTCATCGAGTTTGGTAAGTTGTGCTTGACCCATTTGGTCTAAGTTGGTTTTGACTCGTTAGTTGTCGATTTGTTGTCAGGACCTATTAGTATAGGTTTTTGTTGAGAATCAAGTCAGGAAAGTATGACTATTGACAAGGATGGTCATTAGTTGTTAGTTCATGTGTGTTATGAATATAGTTTATATTTAAGAGAGTATATATTAGTGGTTAACTATCTCATTTTTGGTAATTTACGGTTGAAATTCCATTGTGGTATCCTATCACATTATTTATTTTTGGCTATTTTTCCATATACATGAGATAGATAGGGGGAGAATACCTCGAACCCATTCTCATATCTTGGCAAGTGTTTGAAACAACGTAAGTATACGTTGTGTATACTTTTATAATATATATATATATATATATATATAATGTGATATTTAAGTGAGACCTTTTGTGTTGAGGTTAATAAACTTCTTTATGAAAGTGGTAAAGATTCCATGGTAATACAAGCTACTTTTAAGTTTGTGGTTGCTCGACCCTTATACTCTAACTATTTTGGAGAGTGGAGGAGCTTTTAACCGATTTTTGGAGTGGTCTTTTATGACCATCACCTCCATCAATCTGCATGCCTTCATGGAATCATAATAGGCTATGATATAGAAGAAAAGGGTGTGGTTATGGAGGGGAGACTCTATTAATCACCACAAGGGATTCTCTCAAGAAGGAGGGAAAGAGTGCAGTAGACACAAGAAACATTTGCATTAAGTCTTTCTGTGAGGGATATCAACGGAGGAACAAGGATTGTAGCTCATCGTTGATTGAAGGAAAAGAGACTGTTGAATTCTTTGAACTTAAATAGGTTCTTTCCTTTCCTAGAAATTTTTTAATAGTATGAGAATTTTATGTAATTGGCTCTGTGGTTATGTTATGTCCAAGGCCGATAAACTATGTATTTCACTATGTGTTCTAGGCCAATAAGTTATGTATTTCACTATGTTTTTAAGGCCGACAAACATAGAATCCTTTTGTGTGGTTAAGGCCAATAAACTAAGCCATGTGTTAGAATCCCATTATGTGTTTAAAACAAATAAAGTATATCTCAGTGAGTATAAGGTCGACAAATCGATAAGCATAGAATATCTTTGCGTGTATAAAGACATTAAGTTTAGTATACTTCTGTGTATTTATATAGCCATCAAGTTTTGTAAAGTACTGGGTGATCATAAGGCCAAGTAGTCTTGTACCTTCTCTGTTCCTTTATTTTCTTTCTACACTTTTAGTAGCCAAGATCACAATATGTAATCTGTAGCATAGGTAAACTATGCAGGCTAAAAGGCCAAAGTGGTCTAAGTTGAAAAAATGTCTGTTGTATAGTAGCTATACAGGATGAAAGGTCTAAGTAAGATGGTCACACTACCTTTAGTCTATAGTAAAGTTTTAAACTACAAAAAGCCGAAAGGCCATGTTAACTAGTGTGTAATACACCAAGTGTAGTTAAGTAACTCAAGTTAGGCCGATAGTATGTCTAACCTATTATGGGCCTAGTCGATGTATAAAATCATGTCTTTGCTAAAAGTCTGAGGTAAGGCCGAGGTATGAAGGAATAACCATTGTTAAACCAATTCAACTGAATGTTTTATATATATTTATATCCATGAAATTTAGAGACTAAATCATTTGAGTACATTATTTTTAAAGTTTGGAGTCAAGATGAGTAAGTTGACAGAGGTAGATTTATCTCTTTTAAAGACTTATTTGTATAGTTTTATTGTTTGAAATCACAAGGTTCTGTGATAAGTTATTCACTTATTTAGAGTTACATAAATGATAACGATATCTTTGGAAACACATAAGGTTAGTGTTATAGTTATACATGAGCATTTACAACAATGATAAGTATTATCAGTTTACTCTTTAAAGAAGTTATTTGAGAGATCAAAACCTATTCCTTATTGAGAGTCAGTGGAATTAAGAAGACCAAGAGGTCAACAATAATAGTGTAGACTCAAACTTAACTAGGAGAAAGATTGAATAAGTCTAGAGTTTAGTTACGAAAATGATAGCATTTTTATGACGAGAATAAATCCCAAGTGCGATGTCTTTTCATGTTACATGAAATGTGAATTCTATAATGTTCAAGAGGTCAAGAGTAGACCAGTGGATTATGATAACTTGTTATCTTTGGAAAATAATAGTTTTTGACATTGCAACGTACTGGGTTAGAAAAGTTAAAAACCCTAGAATTAACCTAGAATGGGTTTAGAAAACTTCTTAAATGAGTTGTGACAATGATATGGTCTATTGTATATTGTGGTTGACAGTAAATAGTCGAAAGATTACAGATCAAGGCATGTATGACTTAGGAAGAGTTTATGCCTAGCCTTTATGTTAAGATTACTGATTTCTTGGCAAAGCCAGAAACTTGATATATTTATAAGAGTCTTTAATTTTTGGGTCAATGAGTAGAGTGACAGAAAGTCATAGACTATAGTATTTGCAAGTATGCAAAGATGGACTTCCTAAAAGGTCAATGTCACCTAAACCCTTATATTATGTTTATCCTAGACTAAGGATTAAATCCAAGTCAAATTGACTAAGATTTGAATTTAACCAAGATATTTTATGTCTAGAGATACTAGTTAAGCTAGTCAAATAGTAGGATGAGATAGTTTTCAAGTCGAGTTAGAGGTGTGTGAACACACGACTGTAAGGAAAGTAGAGGTGCAGAATACAACTTCCCTAATGTCAATTCTAAGGGGATAATGCAGACAGGTAACGTTTAATTCAAATACACAGATGAACACACCAGAAAAATAGAATAAACATGTAAGATAATAGAGAACAACACCAGATGTACGTGGGAAAACCCTTTCGGGTAAAAAACCCAACACCACAAGAGAGACAATCTTTATTTATAGTAAGCTTAAAATGATTACAATAAAGATCTCAGCCTTCTCGTTCAGGTATCGATTCTCAAATCATACAAACAATTCACTTTTACTACACATTTACAAAAAGAACAATATGATCGAATCTCTTCATCCATCTCAGATAGCTTCACCAAAATCTATATTTTTACCACAGTCTTCAGAGCAAAACCATTTGAACTTCTACCCTAACTATTCATTCCAACTGACTCAGTATCGCTGTCTTCCAACCGTCGCAATTGTTCATATTCAAGAGGACTCATTAGTCCCACATGCATTAGGTCACGTTGGACATCCAGGTTTATATACCCGAACACACTGTATGACTATCGTCGGCAATTTTGTTGTTGACGATGCCAGTCAAAGCCTCATCGGTATAGCCTTAACCATCGGCGACAACTCCACCATTCACAGCGGTGAGTCTTTGTCGCACCGATGCTCAAACCTTCAACCTTCATCGGCATAATGAAGACCGTCAGAGAGAAACTTTGAAACTGCACTGAAAGTTATGGTCCTATCGATCCAAGCCTTCATCGGAAAGACTTCTACCATCGACCCAAAGACTTTATGCTGTGCCGATGAATATCTTCTTGCTGAACATCGGTGAAATATATGCTATTGGTAGAGCAAGTTAAGTGTTCACCAATGGTGTTCTGTCAACCTGATGAACGAAGAACATGTGAATGAGATGAACAAAACCAACGATTAAAAAATGAGGTTCCAAGCAGTAATTTGAGACACTAGGTCTTTTCAATCTCCCACTTGTCGAAGAGATTACTGCTACCTCTTAATCCACATATGATTACTGAGAATTATGGGCCCGAAGACCCATTTCATCTGAACACCATTTGAACTTGGTTGTGCTCACTGGTTTAGTCAAGGCATCTGCAACATTATCCAAAGTATCAACCTTTTCCAGCTTTACCTTTTTGTCTTCCACCATATCACGAACAAAGTGATATTGGACATCAATATGTTTTGTCCTAGCGTGAAAAGTAGGATTTTTCGCCAGACAGATAGCACTTTGACTATCACAATGAATTTGTATTTGCCCTGCATCAAACCCGACATCAGAACACAACCTCTTAAACCAAACGGCTTCTTGGCATGCACGAGTAGCTGCCATGTACTCTGCCTCTGTTGTGGACAAAGCGACTACAACCTACCGCTTGCTCATCCAACTGATAGCACCACCATTTAACGTGAATACATATCACTGGTGGATCTTCTACTGTCAATGTCCCCTGCCTAATCAGAATCAACATATCCTTGAATGCTGATAGATTTCTGAGATCCAACTGAGTTTCCATGATAGCAAATAGCATAGTCAGAAGTTCCCTTCAAATACCTCATAACTCTCTTCACAGCATCCCAATGTGATTTGCCTGGATTTGCCATAAACCGGCTCAAAACTCCCACTGCCTGGGCAATGTCTGGTCTGGTACAGACCATTGCATACATTAAACTTACAACAACACTTGCATAAGTCACTTTTGTCATGTCATCAATTTCATTCGAAGATTCTGGACAATCTTCAACAGATAGTTTTGCTCCCTGCAAAATTGGAACAACTAACTGTTTGCAATCAAACATATTAAATTTATCAAGAACATTGGTAATATACTTGCTCTGGTTGAGCCAAATCTTTCTCTTAGATCTGTCCCTTTTGATTTCCATTCCCAGAATGTACTTTGCTGCCCCCAGATTCTTCATTTCAAATTTCAAGGACAACTAAGATTTTAAATCTGAGATCATTCCCTTACCATTGCCAATGAATAACATGTCATCCACATACAGTGCAATTATAAGAATCCAATCACCAGCAGTTTTATAATAGACACAATGATAAGATTTAGATCTCACATATCCCAAAGATAAAACATACGTATCGAATTTCTGATACCACATTCTGGGAGATTGTTTCAAGCCATAACGAGACTTTTTTAAGTTTACATACCAGATGTTCTTTACCTTTTTCCACAAAATGCTCTAGCTGGGACATAAATTTCTTCTTCAAGGTCCCCATGAAGAAATGATGTCATCACATCCATCTGCTCAATTTCAAAGTCATATGCTGCTGCAAGTGACAACAGAAATCTAATGGATGTCAGCTTAGCTACAGGAGAAAAGATTTCTCCATAATCTATACCTTCTTTTTGAGAATACCCCTTAGCAACCAGTCTTGCCTTGTACTTTTCAATACTACCATCTAGACCATATTTATTTTTAAATACCCACTTACAGCCCATAGGTTTTCTACCTTCAGGCAAGGGCACCAGATCCCAGGTTCCATTTTTCTCCAACGATGACATTTCGTTATCCGTGGCTTCCAACCAAGAATCTGAATCAGGTAAACTAATAGATTCTTTCACAGTCCTAGGTTCATCAGTATCAGTTAGCAAAGCATAGGCACAACTTGAATCAAGTACTAAAAATCCATACCTATCTGGTTGTCTTCTTTCACGTGTAGACCTCCTCAATGGCTGAGGTGCTGGTTCAGGTTCTTGCTCTGGATCTGAATCTTTGGAGCTACTCGAACTCACTTCTGAACCATCTACACTTGGTGCTTGTTGTTCCTCTTTTACAAGGGTTAGAGGAATATTAACATCTTTTCTTTCTTTTCTTCTGTCTTCTCCAGTTGAGGATCAATAACCAAAGGTTTTAGCTCTCTAAAAATTACATTCTTGCTGTAAATTACTTTTTCAGTTTCAGGATTCCAAAGCTTGTACCCTTTAACATCGACTCCATAGCCAATAAAGATACATTTGACTACCTTGTAATCTAGCTTAGATCTTTTTACCTTAGGAATATGAGCATATGCCTCACAGCCAAAGACACGAAGATGTCTTAGAGAGGGCTTCTTTCCAGACCATGCTTCCAAAGGCGTCTTATCAACCAATGTCGAAGTAGGAGAACGATTCAGCAAGTAATAGGTTGTAGCAAATGCCTTAGCGCAGAACCTTTGTTCAAGACCAGCATAACTCAACATACTTCTTGCTTTCTCCATCAATGATCGATTCAACCTTTCAGCAACTCCATTTTGCTATGGAGTATAAGGTGTAGTTTTATGCCTTTTTATTCCATGATCAAGACAAAATTTATCAAAATCTGCATTGCAATATTCACCACCGTTATCCATTCTCAAACATTTTATTTTTCTACCAGTCTGATTTTCCACAAGGTTTTTAAAATCTTTAAACCGACTGAACACTTTTGATTTATTTTTCAAAAAATATATAAATGCCCTCCTTGAATAATCATCAATAAATGATACGTAGTATCTTGATTTAGGCAAAGAAGGAACATCAACTGGACCAAAAACATCAGAATGTACATAGTCCAGAACACCAGAAGATTTATGAGAACTAGAGTAAAAAGAAGCATGATTCTATTTTCCATATATGCAATGTTCACAATAATCAAACTCCAGATTACAATCAATCAGCCCATCTACCAGCTTTTTGTTTTTCAAGGTTTTTAAACCTTTTTCACCTATGTGACCAAGTTTATGATGCCAGAGCATTGTTTTCTCTGCAGGAAGTTTAACTTCCATAGAGTTTGCATCATGTGTTACAATAGTACCTTTTTCAGAGACATTATTACAGCACACTGGTTTAGCATCTAACCTATACAAAGTTCCAATGCGTTCACCCTTTGCCAGAACAATAGAACCTCTAGTCATCTTACAACCACCATTAACAAAAGTAACTTGCACTCCAACATCATTAAGATTACTAATAGAAAGTAAATTTCGAGCCAGACCTAGTATGTGTAGTACTCCATTCATTCCCTTTATTCTGCCATCCGGGAACTGGATTCTGACTCTTCCTTAGCCAACAATTTCTAGTGAAGTTCTTCTTCTTCTTTTTCTCCTCTTTGCAATCTTTTCTAATGTGTCCTTTTTGCCCACAATTCCAACACTTCACCTTGGACTTTTTGCCAAGAGATTTCGATCTCCCCTCTGATTTGGACTTAGACTTCTTGTCCTTCTTCTTATCTCTTTCCTTTGATCTACCTCGAATGGACAGGGCCTCTTTGGCCATATAAGAAGATTTCCTCTGCATCTCTTCAGATAACAACGAGGCAACAACTTCTTTAGTTTTAAATGTGGTTGTTGTACTTCCAATAGCCATCACAAGATGATCCCATGAGTTAGGTAAGGAACACAATAGAAGCATACAGCGGTCCTCCTCTTCTATTTTTACACCTACAGAAGTCAACTGTGCAACAATCATATTAAATGTGTTCAGATGGTCTGCTACAGATGCTCCTTCATCCATCTTCAGAGAGTACAACTTCTTTCTAAGAAAACATTTATTCACCAAGGACTTGCCCTGGTAAATATCTCCCAACTTCTTCCACAAATCTTTGGCTGTCTTCTCCTCATGGACGTTTAATAGAACAAATCCGCTAAACTTAATCTTATTAGTCCTCTGGCTTTCCTATCTACCAGGTCCCAATCTTCTTGCTTCATGCCTGAAGGTTGAACCCCAGACACAGCAACCCAAAGATCTTTGTCGACCAGCATATATTTAACCTTAAGCTTCCACAACTTAAAGTTTGTGCCATTGAACTTTTCAATGTCTATTTTTCCTGATGAACTTGCCATCTAATTTAATAAAATAGACCTCTACAGAATTGACACAAAAAACCCAACCTACCAACAAGGATAACACAACTGGCTAGGCTCTGCTACCACTTGTAAGGAAAGCAGAGGTGCGGAATACAGCTTCCCTAATGTCAATTCTAAGGGGATAATGCAGACAGGTAATGTTTAATTCAAATACACAGATGAACACACCAGAAAAATAGAATAAACATGTAAGATAACAGAGAACAATACCAGATGTACGTGGGAAAACCCTTTTGGGTAAAAAACCCACCACCACAAGAGAGACAATCTTTATTTACAGTAAGCTTAAAATGATTACAATAAAGATCTCAGCCTTCTCGTTCAGGTATCGATTCTCAAATCATACAAACAGTTCAATTTTACTGTACATTTACAAAATGAACAATATGATCAAATCTCTTCATCCATCTTAGATAGCTTTGCCAAAATTTGTATTTTTACCATAGTCTTCAGAGTAAAACCGTTTGAACTTCTGCCCTAACTGTTTGTTCCAACTGACTTAGTATCGATGTCTTCCAACCGTCGCAACTGTTCATATTCAAGAGGACTCATTAGTCCCACATGCATCAGGTTGCGTTGGACATCCAGGTTTATATACCTGAACACACTGTATGACTATCGTCAGCAATTTTGTTGCCGACGATGACAATCAAAGCCTCATCGATATAGCCTTAACCATCGGCAAAAACTCCACCATTCACAACAATGAGTCTTTGTCCCACTGATGCTCAAACCTTCAACCTTCATCGGCGTCATGAAGACTATCGGAGAGAAACTTTGAAACTGCACCAAAAGCTATGGTCTTGCCGATCCAAGCCTTCATCAGAAAGACTTCTGCCATTGGCCCAAAGACTTTACGCTGTGTTGATGAATATCTTCTTACCAAACATCAGTGAAATATATGATGTCGGTAGAGCAAGTTAAGTGTTCACCGATGGTGTTCTGTCAACCCGATGAACGAAGAACATGTGAATGATATGAACAAAACCAATGATTAAAAAATGAGGTTCCAAGCAGTAATTTGAGACACTAGGTCTCTTCAACGACTACATTTATTGCAAATGCCTATTTATATAGAAATTTTGGACAAAGTGATGCATTTGTCTCTGCATGCATTAGTCAGTTCACAGTGTCTAGAAGGCATGACTTGTCAGAGTGATCATACTTAACTAGAAGATTGTTTAGAGTCGTATGGTCGATTGAGCTACGTAAGACACATCACTAGAACTCAGATGGAAAACTTGTTGGTTCCTTATGTCTATACTCTCAAAATCGTGACCTCGGTTGCCTAGGGCTATCAGGTTGGATTTCGGCATGCACATGGACCCTTCCCTCCTTCCCACGGGGTGGACTTCGCAGAGAGGGGTCAGCACATTTTGGGGCCTTTATTGTTGTGTGATAATGTGTATGTTTCGTTCAATGATTGTTGTTGTAGAGATAACCATATGACCCGAAGAGTCACTAGTTACTCTTATTCTGTTAGGGTTCCTACTATTCCACCTATGTGTCAGTAAACTATTACTTTCATTGATGGCTTCTTGTCTTTCAATTCATTGGATGATTGCACATTGTATTTGAAGTTGTCCAAATGCCTCTAGTTATTGTAAGACAAATGGATCTTGTTGAGGTCTCGGATGGATTTCCTCAATCTCACCGAGGATTGCACTCACCCACTCACCTCTTAATCTTGGGAACATTTGTGAGCCAAGACAAGAGATAGGTGTATGTGGACCAACCTTGACTAGACTTTGGGTTTTGACCTAGGGTTTAGTTGTGTGTTGACTTTTGTTGACCTTTTGATGTTATCATGGGTTTGCAAGTTATCTGTGTGCCTAATGTTATTGTTCTTTTCTTGATATTTATGAATGCAACTATATGACATGCAAAACTTATTTTTGTGCTTTTTTGGTATTTTGGAAATAAAAGATGCTTTTTAATCTAAGAAAGGAAATATGAATGCAACTAGAATGAATTTTACCTAATGCAATTATTCTATGTTTTTGGGGTTTTTGAATAGTTTAAAATGATTTAATCTAGGAAAGGAGATTACAAGTAAAAGAATTAAACTATGAATGCAAATTACTTCTGCAATGCTAGATCTAACTATTCTATCAAGGAAAAAGCAATAGATTACTAATACCAAGAGAAATTTCAATTTTCTAATTACTACCAATTGACAAAAAGCATAGAGGAACCTAAAATAAAGAAGACTTGTGAGCCTCCACTACCCTTAGAGATCCTTGATGGTAACCTCGTATCCTCTTGAAGCAACGATAAGACCTCTTGGCGATAAGACAACACAAAGAAGCAAAAGAAGCTTTACAAAATGAGCTCAATGTGAACTGTTGACGAGCACAATGGCTTGATTGAAGTAGTGTAGCAATCCTTGAAGAGCTTTATGTGAAAGATTGATGAATAATGAACAAATAAAAAAGGCACCTTCATCCTGTGTGAGCATGAGGATGCTAATTGGAGAGCAAAAACTTAGCAAGAGCTGTGTGCACAATGAATTTGCTTCCCTTTGTGCTTGAGGGAGGGGGGTATTTATAGGTTGGAGGAATGGGATTGATTGAGAAGTTAACTCAATTGATTGAAGAGTTAACAAGGATTGATTAGGGAGTGAACTAGATTGATTACCTAGTGAACTCAATTAATTTGGGAGTGATAATGCAATAATAGCTTATCACTGAAGAAGAAATGAAGTTAGAAGGATGCATGGAAGAGAATGAGTTATTAATTTTAGATCAAATGGAGCTAATTATGCATGTATGGGTGCATGAAATACTCAACTCCAAATTAGGCATAAAAAATCATGCGAACTAGAAGAAAAATGGGAGAAAATGGAGCCATTTCAAGTTATAAACTCAATTTTTTCCATAGTTGGGAACATGACAGGGTCACCCATGGGTCACCCCTTTCACCAGTAGGGTCGCTCATGGGTCTCCCAAGGGGAGATCCTACTTTTTGAGGGTCGTCTGACGGGAGATCCGGAAAGAAAGGGGTCTGGGTGAAAATGCATGATGGGAGATGGTAGAGGACATGAAAAGGAGGGGATCTGCCTTTGGAAACAAGTCAATCATGTGCAAGAATCCAAATCTTCACTTTCAAAGTAGGATCTCCCGACGGGAGATCTAGAAATAATAGGGGGAGATTTGGATTGGTTGAGTGAAACTAAAAACTGAAAGTGGGAGATGGGTCTGGGGGACCTCTAGAAGGATTCTACGAGGTGGAGAAGATTAAAAACATATGAGAAAGGTGTAAGTACACCTACAAGATGCATACAAGGCTTAGGAACAGGGTTGAAAACTCAAAAAATGCAAATCGACAAGTGTCACAAAAGTGTCCAAAAGCATCAACGACAAAGAGAGAGGGAAAATGACAAAGAGGAAACAACACAAGATGAAATGACACATCACCAAGAGGTTTGCTACTTAGAGGACATTATTTCATGCTTGCATGTACATGACAAGGATCATATATCATCATAGGGATCCTCGTGGAGGTTGTGCATGATTTTTTTGCTTACATATTTGCCCCCTCGGGGACGGTAGTCTACATGAAAGGTAGGTACCATTCCCAAACTAGACCTTGCCTGTTGTTGATTTTCTGCAATTGTACCTACAATAACTAGTGTTATCCTGACATTTGAATATATCAAAATGAATAATGAAAACTGAACTGACGAACCTACCATAGATCGTGGGAGTGCAACTAGTTGTTTGCCTTTGTCGGTGAGACCTGTAGGAATGAATGCATGCAAAACAACACATAGAAGATGCATAAAAGCAAAAAATTAATCTAAGAATGCATAAAAGAAACTAAGCTAAGGGAAAGCAAAGCAAGCAAATTAGTGAGATCGGAGTGACTCAGTGATGGAATCAATCGTGTGAATAGTTGTTGGGTAGATATCGTCAAGGAGATCATGAAGATGGCCACCTCTTCGTCAGCCACTGAGAATCAGGTATACAAAGAGTGAAAAACCCTCCTCTAAATGAAAAATCTCTTAAAATTGTCTATTTATGGTGATTCTTCTTGTTGCATTGTCTTTGTTTTGTCATTTAGGGTAGGATCGATCTTTCGTTTACTGAAATCAGCTGAATAACAAGGATTTTAGAGCATTTTATATTTGAGGGATCTCCACATAGAGTCACTCCTTTTTTTAGGAAGGTCACCTAGGGGAGATTTGGCTAACAACAGGGTCAACTGAGGGGGAGATCCTACTGACAACAGGGTTGCCCAAGGGGAGATCCTGTTGACATCTGGGTCACCTAGGGGGCGACCCTATTGGGTAAATTTTGTCTAAATTCTGATGTTTTCTAATGTTCGTTTCACTCTATTTCGATCTAATTTGACTACTGTGCTTGCCTAATTGTTGCAATTTCGATGGTTTATATACTTTTTTTGTGAGATTTTCTACAAGTTTTATGATTTTTAGGATTTTTGCAAGTTGACGCAATCTAATCTAAAGTTCTTTTCTAATTTGTTGGACATGCACATTCGATGGAATGCTTCCAAAGAGTAGTTGTGGTTCTCAGAGATGTTTGATTCACTAAGTGATGATCATCGTACTATTTTGAGGTGAGCAGGCTGATGCAGGAGCATCCCTGGTTCAAGAGTAATCTTGCATCAACCAAAAACATTTGCATTTCAGTTCTTTCATTTTCTAGTTCAGTTCAGGCAGTTCATTCAGTAGCAGTTTTCAGCTTGTGGTCCAGTTTTGGCATTTCACACCTTGTGGATCTAGACTTAGCATCTACATTCATTCATCTACATCATATCAAGAATTCAGAACATTTGGATTAGTTACCGGAAAGATATCGCTATCAGAAGGTCAACTATTTTCTCAGAGCAGAGCATTCTAATAGTTCCTGATAATCAACTGAAGGAGAAGGCTTGCAGATCATTTTGTGACTTGCAGATCTCAATGGCACATCATTCAATGTTCTTTAGTTCATGGCCAACCTTTCCCAAGGGTACGCACATTGTTCCATTCATTTGAGGAAGTGTTCTATGCATTTAGGTCTGACCTATCTGTGAACACATTATAGCTCTTCATTGGAGTTTGTGATCTTCCTTGGCTGATGCAAAGGAATCTATTGGTCTAGAAATGATATATATTGATGTAATAGATCCTTAGAAAGATAGCTATTCACATAAGAAAGATCTGATAGTTTAGATTTTGTCTAAAAGAGCTTCAAAGCTTTATCTTGCGTATGTATGTAATGTATGTAATTAGGCCTTTGAGCCCTAGTTGTAAGCCCACATATTGCCGACAGATCTCTGTTTTGAATTCTATGATATAATAAATGACTGAATCTGCATTTGTTCCATTTCTTTGAGTTGTTTCTATTGTGTTTACTCTTGCTGCATGGTCTGGATAGTTCATTCTGTGAACCCTCCTACCGTGATTCCACCAAGTGGTATTAGAGCGAAAGTTTGATTCTTTGGAGTGAATTGGCAAAGCGGATTCCGTAAGATCTTGTTGTGAGAAGATCGCCGATCTAAGGTAGGTTACTTGTGTCCAACCGATCACCGATTGAGAGGTAGTTGTCATTTGTAGCCCGATTGCCGAACCTGAGGTAGTTTGCGCTTGATCCTAGGAAGATGCCACTGCTAAGAGTTCCTTTGTTGGTACAATGGCTAATAGAATGGATGAGATGATGGAATTGATGAAAAGAATGTGAATTCATTTGGATGTTGTTGAAGAAGATAAGTGAAAAGGATTGACACCTAGACCTAATGTTGAAAGTGATGATGAGGAAGAATTTCAATCTATTGAACAAATTGGCGAAACCCTAGAAGGTAATGAAGAAGAAGAATCAGATCGGATAAAGGTATTGCGAGCTATCTCGAAGATTAGAAAAAGACCTAGAGTTGATGTACCGAACTATACTGGTAATTTGAATCCTGAAGAATTGTTTGATTGGATAAATGATATGGAAGAATACTTTGAATATGAGGAAGTTGAAGATCCGGAGAAGATGAAATTTGCGAAGACAAAGTTGAAGGGACATGCTGCTATATGGTGGAAAGAAGTTCAGTTAGAAAGAAACAAAAGAGGAAAAGAAAAGATTACAAAGTGGGACCAGATGGTGACAAAGTTAAAGAATCAGTTCATACCTGCTGACTATGAGTTGGAATTGTTGAAAAGACTGCAAAACCTGAGACAAAAGGAGAAATCTGTGAAGGAGTACACTGAAGAATTTCATAAGATGATCATAAGGATAGGACATAGTGAAGCAAGCAAGGAAAAAGTGGCAAGATACATCAATGGACTGAGATTGAACATTCAAGCAAAACTAAGCTTGGTAAGGATGACATCTTTGCAAGAAGCATATCAATTTTCCCTGAAAGTTGAATAGAAGCTGAATAAGAAGCATGATAAAAAATAGAGAGGCAGAGGAGGTAAATTTCAGAGAGGTAAAACATTTTCTAGATATGATAGATCATTTGTGGAGCAGAACAAGTTTGACAGCCCATTCAAGAAGGGTGACAGAGATAACAATGCTTACCGGAGAGATGACAGAAATTTTTACTGGAGAGGAAACCCTAGTCCATACCAGAATGATGGATACAAAAGAGAAGGAAGAGGATTTGATAAGAGGACATTCAGAGGTACTTGTTTCAAGTGTGGAGGTGAAGGACATAGAGCATTTGAATGTAATCAGGGTAGTACAAGCAAGAAGACATAGAACGGTGGAAGAGCAGCTATGTTGAAGAAGAACCTATTGGATCACCTAGTTCTGTTGGCAAACTGAAGAAAGGAGAATCATTGGTGATGAGGAGAGCACTATTTCAAGTAGAGACAAATGAGGAACCATCACAGAGGAAAAGTTTGTTCAGAACTAGATGCAAATCTGAAGGTAAGTATTGTAAAGTTGTAATTGATAGTGGTAGTTCAGATAACTTAGTTTTAGAGGAGATGGTGACTAAGTTGGAATTGGAAAGATTGAAACACCCTAAGCCCTATTAGATAGCATGGATTTAGGATGATCATAAGGTACTGGTGAGTGAACAATGTTTAGTGAAATTTCATATTAGATCTTATCATGATGAAGTCTTGTGTGATATTATGCCTATGGATGTTTGTCATATCTTGTTGGGTAGACCTTGGCAGTATGATAGAAAAGCTATACTTGATGGGAGAAAGAATACATACACTATAACAACAAATGGGAAAAGAATTACTTTGATTCCTTTGGAAGATGATCCTAAAGATGTGGTATGTAGGAATGCTAGAATCTATTTGGTAGATGGAAGGAAATTTTTGGATGGTTTGAAACAGGAAAGTATGTGTTATGCCTTGATTCCTAAGAAGCTTGAAATATTGAAGAAAGAGACTGAACCGGAGGAGATAAGAGAGTTGCTGATAGAGTATGAAGACATTATATCAGATAATGTACCTGAAGGATTACCACCTATAAGGAGTATCAGTCATCACATGTGGTGCAGGAGCACCTACCTTACAGTGGCCTCCATGAGGCAGTTAGTTAGTTTTAAATCTTGTTGATGTTTCCAAGGTCTTATAAGACCAATGCATGTAATAAGGTCTGAGTTGACCATGCTTTGCTATTTTTAGGTAGTTTGTTTGGACAACTATTTAGTTTGTTAGTTCGGTTGGGTCTCCCAGCCGCTTGGAGGCAAAAACAATACTACTGTGAGTAGTTAAATACCCCCAGAATCAGGTCATTTTAGATATAAGGAGATATACTGTGAAGTTAGATTGTGCTGTGGGAAAACAAAGTATTGTAATTGCATCCTTTGAAAGCAATAAAGAAATTTTGTTTGTGTCAATTCTCTATTTGATCTCACTGTGTAATCAAATTTCTGTTCTGGTGGGTGTATGGATTCGTTTATCCATTCCACTGGTTGATTCGTAGAATCGGTGGAATGGCTATGTATCATATGTTAGGTTTTCATTTTGTGTTTCTGTTTGTTCACATGCATGTTTGCAGGATCACAGTCAAGAGGTGTTGAGAACCCTAGCATGGGTATGTGCTAGGCGGTGTAGGGTAGATCAGATCGGAGAAATCGCTAGAGAAGTGAATGAGATTGTTGCTGAAGGTCAACAGGTCGAAATGGCATGTGTTGAAGAACATATCGGCGTGAGTTGGTTGATCGGGTTGACATTTCCATCGTGGGCCGACAATGTTATGTGTGGTCGATAAGCAAGGTTATCGGCAAGAGAAGAAGGATTGGCGAAGGAGTTAAGTGTTGGGCCGATGGTAGAGGTCAGGCCGACGGAGGAATTGGCATAGCGATCGGGGTGACAAACTGAAGGTGTCACCGATGAAGGGTATATCGGTATGAGGCGCACTATCGGAGGAGGAGAAGAAAGTTACACTGATAGTCTTAAGTCTTAGTGATGGAATGGTTGTTAGACTCGTCAGCATGAGAACAACCATCAAGGAGACGTCAAATGAAGTGGCCGATAGTTAAAGTGTTGCCGATAGGCAACCAAGGGTGATGCGTCGGGGAAACAATAGCGATCGGCAAGAGGGTTGGAGGTGTTCGCCGATAGTTCATGTCTTGGCAAAAGGAGATTAACACTAGGTGCATCGGCAAGAATGGTGAGAGGTCTGACCGATAGGTGTGTTAAGGGAATGGTATCGGCATGACCGAAGGCATCGATATGAAGATCTTGAAGGTGGCCGATAACGGATGTGTTACCGATGGAAGAGTGAGTGCATTTTTCGGTGAGATAATAGAGTGGTCTTGTCGATATTGACAGAAATAACTATTTGTGTGGGTTCTAAAGGGTTTTTCACCCGATTTGTGAGCTTCTACTGTGTGGCTCTGCATCATAGTGGTATCAGAACTCAGCAAAAGGTCTAGGTTGTTTGTGTGTTGATTCTGTCACTGAGAAGACAGAGGTAGAGGAGTGAGAGGTTGACAAAATGCCTCCGAAAGGTAATGGTACTGCAAGGGAGTTGCAGGAGATAAAGGAAAAACATGCCAGAGAGATGAGAAAGATGAAGGAGCTTGCTGAAGCACTTCAAGCAAGGCTTGCAGCCTTGGAGAAGAACAAAAAGAGGGAAGTGGAAGACAGTGAATCTGAAAAGGAAGATGATACTGAAGAGTATGAAGAGGTAGCTGAAGATCTGAATGCTGAAGACCAGAGATTTGCAAAACTGTTAAAGGCAGTGCAGAGTGATAAACATAAGGTAAAGGTTGATGTTTCCAAGTATAATGGAAGTTTGAATGAAGATGAGTTACTTGATTGGATTGCTGCTTTGGACAATCACTTTGAATGTGAAGATGTTGCTGAGGATTAGAAGGTAAAGATTGCAAAGACCAAGTTAGGAGGTCATGCTTTGGTATGGTAGGATTATGTACAATCTGAGAGAAGGAAACAAGGAAAGTCAAAGATCACTTCATGGGACAAAATGGTAGCAAGGATCAAAGGTAAATTCTTGCCCAAGGATTATGAAATTCAGATGTTTAAGAAGCTACAATTTTTAAGGCAAAAGGAAATGGATGTGAAGGCATACACTGAGGCATTTTACAAGTTGAGTATGAGCTCTAGTCATCATGAGAATGAGGTCGAAAAGGTCACTAGATATTTGGCTGGTTTGAGATTGAACATACAGGATGAGTTAGTTCTGGCTAACACTAGGAATGTGGAGGATTGTTATCAAATGGCAATCAAGATTGAAGAAAAGATGAATAGAAGACAAGATAAATCCATGAGAGGAAGAGGCAGCAATATGAGGGGAAGAGGATCAGCCCCTACAACAAGTCAAACCAATGAGAGTCAAGAAGACATTGGTAAAGGACAGGAATAGTCTGATTTCAGAGGTGGATGGAAAGGTACCAGAGGCAGATTTGGAGGTGGTAGAGGTTCTAATACATTTTTAGGAAAGTGTTACACCTGTGGTGAGTTTGGTCATCCATTTTTCAAATGTCCAGAAAGACAAGGTTCATCATCCAGAGATGATAGAACGAATGACAAGAGAGTACAACTTGTGCAAGAAGAGAAGGTAGAGGAAAGTGTGCAAAGTTCAAACACTTATCAAAGAGATAGAGCTCCTGATAATTATGGATATCCTGAGGAGGGCGAAGCATTGATGCTAAGGAGAATCAACTTGAAGACATCAAAGGATATGATGCAAAGAAAAGCTCTTTTCAAGACCACATGCAAGAGCAAAGGTAAAGTATGTAAGGTTGTAATTGATACTAGTTCAACATATAACATGGTATCTTAGGAAATGGTGGATAAACTGAATTTGGAAAGGATTCCACATCAAAACCCTTACAAGGCATCTTGGGTGAGTGATAGTCAATCACTTTTTGTATATGAACAGGGATATGTTGATTTTCAGATTGGAGCATATCATGATAGAGTTTTGTGTGACATTTTGCCCATGGAATGTTGTCACCTACTGTTGGGTAGGCCATGGCAATTTAATAGGAGGGTACTGTATGATGGGTATGCAAATACCTACACCATCAAGAAAGATGGGAAGACTATTGTGTTGATGCCATTACAGGAAGAAGCTGCAGCACAGAAGGCAGCAAAAATCATTTTAGTGGGAAAGAAGGAGTTTGTGCAGATGCCTATAGTAGCAGGCATAAAGGCAGTTGAGGATACTGTAGGGAAAGAAGTTGTTAATGACTAAAGTTTGAAGACAGTTTTAGTTTTGACTGACAGAGGTCAGCAACAGTTTCAGAAAGAGGTTTCTGAGTAGCCACAAATTGATTGGCAAGACAAGGATGTGATTGTAGTTGGGACTATTGTTTGTCCTATAAAAGTTGAAAGGAAGACATATTTAAACATTGCAGAAGTTCAAGAGGCAATTACTGAGGTTCTTCAACCAGGTATTCAGACAAAGGTGCTGGTAAGACAAACTAGAAAACACAGGGTATGCATGAACAGAGCCTACATTGACAGGCAAGAAGGTTTACTTGCCAGACAACAAGTTACAGTTCAGAACTCTTGGAGCAGCCAACAGACAGCAGAGTATAAAGCTGGAATAGGTCAGAACACTGAGATGGCAAAGAGTAAAGGTGGAATTCTTCCACAACCTAACTCATGGGACATGAGTTCTTTTTCTATTGGGGAGTATGGTGCAGGAGCACCTACCTTACAGTGGCCTCCATGAGGCAGTTAGTTAGTTTTAAATCTTGTTGATGTTTCCAAGAAGGTCTTATAAGACCAATGCATGTAATAAGGTCTGAGTTGACCATGCTTTACTATTTTTAGGTAGTTTGTTTGGACAACTGTTTAGTTTGTTAGTTCGGTTGGGTCTCCCAGCCGCTTGGAGGCAAAAATAGTACTACTGTGAGTAGTTAAATACCCCTAGAATCGGGTCATTTTAGATATAAGGAGATATACTGTGAAGTTAGATTGTGTTGTGGGAAAACAGAGTATTGTAATTGCATCCTTTGAAAGCAATAAAGAGATTCTGTTTGTGTCAATTCTCTATTTGATCTCACCGTGTAATCAAATTTCTATTCTGGTGGGTGTATGGATTCGTTTATCCATTCCACCAGTTGATTTGTAGAATCGGTGGAATGGCTATGTATCATAGGTTAGGTTTTCATTTTGTGTTTCTGTTTGTTCACATGCATGTTTGCAGGATCGCAGTCAAGAGGTGTTGAGAACCCTAGCATGGGTATGTGCTAGGTGGTGCAGGGTAGATCAAATTAGAGAAATCGCCAAAGAAACAAACGAGATCGTTGCTGAAGGTCAACGGGTCGAAATGGCATGTGTTGAAGAACATATTGGCATGAGTTGGTCGATCGGGTTGACATTTCCATCGTGGGCCGACAATGTTATGTTTGGCCGATAAGCAAGGTTATCGGCAAGAGAAGAAGGATCGGCAAAGGAGTTAAGCATTGGGCCGACGGTAGAGGTCAGGCTGACGGAGGAATTCGCATAGCGATCAGGGTGACAAACCGAAGGTGTCACTGATGAAGGGTATATCGGTATGAGGCGCACCATCGGAGGAGGAGAAGAAAGTTACACTGATAGTCTTAAGTCTTAGTGATGGAATGGTTGTTAGACTCGTCGGCATGAGAACAACCATCGGGGAGATGTCAAACGAAGTGGCCGATAGTTAAAGTGTTGCCAACAGGCAACCAAGGGCGATGCATTAGGGAAACAATAGCGATCGGCAAGAGGGTTGGAGGTGTTCGCTGATAGTTCATGTCTTGGCGAAAGGAGATTAACACTAGGTGCATCGGCGAGAATGGTGAGAGGTCTGACCGATAGGTGTGTTAAGGGAATGGTATCGGCATGACCGAAGGCATCGATATGAAGATCTTTAAGGTGGCCAATAATGGATGTGTTACCAATGGAAGAGTGAGTGCATTTTTCGGTGAGATAATAGAGTGGTCTTGCTGATATTGATAGAAATAACTATTTTTATGGGTTCTAAAGGGTTTTTCACCCGGTTTGTGAGCTTCTACTGTGTGGCTTTGCATCAACATGGATCTTATACTGGGAGCAAGTTTGCATAACAAAGCAGCACACTAGATGACACCGACAAAGAATGAAGAATTGAATAGACAGATACAAGAGTTGTTGAGGAAAGGTTTGATCAGAGAAACTTTGAGTCCTTGTGCAGTACCTGCAATGTTAGCATCGAAGAAGGATGGGGAATGGAGAATGTGTACTGACTCTAGAGCAATAAACACGATCACAGTTACGTATAGATTTCCTTTACCTAAGATGGATGATATTTTGGATTGTTTGAGTGGAGCAAGATATTTCACAAAGATAGATTTGAAGAGTGGATACCATCATATCATAATTAGAGAAGGAGATGAATGGAAGACTACTTTTAAGACAAATGAAGGATTGTATGAGTGGTTAGTGATGCCTTTTGGATTGACAAATGCACCAAGTACTTTCATGAGGTTGATGAATGAAGTTCTGAAGAAATTCTTGGGTAAGTTTGTGATTGTGTACCTGGATGATACTTTGATTTTTAGTAAAACAAAGGAAGAACATTTGTGGCATATTAGACAAGTTTTGCAGAGACTGAGAGAGGAAAAATTGTTGATAAACATCAAGAAGTGTAGTTTCATGAAGGAAGAGTTGGTATATTTGGGATTTGGGATTTCTACAGAAGGATTGAAGATGGACCCTGAGAAAGTGAAAGCAATCATTGAATGGCCTACAATAGAGCATTGGAGAAGTTAGATCATTTCATGGATTGGCTAGTTTCTACCAGAAGTTCATCAGAAATTATAGTTTAGTTTTTAACCCTATGATAGAGACAATGAGAGGTGACATAAAGAATTTCAAGTGGACATCAGGAGCAGATAAAAGCTTTAAGTTGTTGAAGCAGAAAGTGACAGAGTAACCTATTTTGGCATTACCAGATTTCAATAAGGTATTTCAAGTTGATTGTGATGCTAGTGGAAATGCAATTGGAGCAGTGTTTCAGTGAGAAGTTGAATGATGCAAGGAAAAGATATTCAGTTTATGATCAAGAGTTCTATGCCATAATTCAAGCCTTGAAGAAGTGGAGACATTACTTGTTGCCTAAGGAGTTTGTGTTGTATATAGATCATCAAGCTTTGCAATATTTGAATAGTCAAGGTAAGTTGAATCAGAGACATATGAGATGGGTGGAGTTCATGCAGAGTTATACTTTTGTGTTGAAGCATAGGAGTGGAAAATCAAACAAAGTTGTTGATGCCTTAAGTAGAAGAAGAAACTTGTTGACAGAGATAAGAGTTGAAGTGTTGGGTTTTGATGAATTGAAGAATGTGTATGAGGGAGACACTAATTTTGTAGAACCTTGGAAAGCCTATAAGGAACCTGTTGTAACAGATAAAAGTAAGTGGTTGGACTATTTCATTCAAGAAGATATGTTGTTCAAAGGAAGTCATTTGTGCATACCCAGAAGTTCAATGAGGGACAATTTGAACAAGAAGAAGCATGGTGGTGGATTGGTAGGACATTTTGGCATTGATAAGACAGTGGATTTGGTAAGTGAAAATTACTTTTGGCCTCAGATACATAAGGATGTTCAGAGATTTGTGCAAAGTTGTAGAGTTTGTCAAGTTGCAAAAGGGAGTAGTTAGAACACCGGATTGTATAAACCTTTGACAGTACTGAAGAGACCTTGGAAAGACATAAGCATGGATTTTGTAATGGGATTACCTAAGACACAGAGAGGACATGATTCAATATTTGTAGTGCTTGATAGATTTTTAAAGATTGCTCATTTCATACCTTGTAAGAAGACAACTGATGCAGTGCATGTAGATGACCTATTTTTCAAAGAGATTGTGAGATTACATGGATTACCTAAGAGTATAGTTTCAGACAGGGATACAAAGTTTTTTGGATACTTTTGGAAGAAGATGAAGACATATTTGTAGTTCAGTTCTACTTTTCCTCCATAGACAGATGGACAGATAGAGGTAGTGAATAGGAGTTTGGGAAACTTGTTGAGATGTTTGGTTGGAGAGAAGACAAGAAGTTGGGACTTGATTCTTTCACAAGCAAAGTTTGCATACAATAATTAAGTAAATAGGAGTACTGGAAGAACACCTTTTGAGATTGTTACCGAAGTGAACCCTAGAGGAGTTACAGAACTGAGAGATTGTGAGGCCTACCTTTTTACATTACTATTTATGAGACTATTTGTAGTGCTTTTGTTATTACTATTATGTTAAGAGACTATTGATTTCCAAATTCTAAATTATTGAACTTATGTGATTTTTAAGAAAATAATTGTGCAATGATATTAGATGTTATTTTCTGCATTCTGGATTATTGAACCTATTTGATTTTAAGGAAATAATTGTGCAATGATAATTTAGATATTGTTTTGAAGAAAATGAAGAATGGAAAGGGAAACTCAATATGATTCTATGGTTGAATGTTTAAGATGCATGTATTTAGTTTTGCTTCGGCTATGATATCTATATGTGATATTGACTTCGAGTTTGAGTGTGCAGGTATTTCTAACAAAACCACTATTACAAGAGACCATCTCATACCTATATTGTTCCCTTGTGAGCCGATCTAGTTCAATGAGGAACTGAGATCAACCTCTTGTTTTGAAAAATTGTGGTACTGTCGTAATGTGTTATTTTTGCATGAGGTTAAGGGAATAAGGGCTTTTATCTGAATTACTTTTATTATGATAAGTGTTATAAGTTGATGTTTTGAATCTTGTTTTAACTTTAATTAATTTTGACCCTTTTCATGTGTTTATTTGACTCTGGGAGTCTTAACTAGGTGTAAAAACAACCCTAGGTTGTACCCCTTGGGTTTAGGGACCTTTTTGACTAGGTTAACCTTGGGTTAACTGCCATAGGGTCACCTCAACTTGGGGGTGAGGTTAAGTGACGAAAATTGGAAGCTTGGAGGACATGGGATGAGTGGAATCCCCACTCATGCCCACTTCCAAGTCATGGAGCACTCCATGATCCCCCTCATTATGGAGGGCTTGTCTCCATGTGCCTCTTTTGGTGGGGTTCCCTTTTATGTGGGTGTTGTGTCACCCACTCTATGTTATTTTAAGTTTTCTCATTGTATTTTATTCTTCAAGTGGGTTTTAATGGGGGACCTCATGAGTGGGTATATTTTATTAATTCCACTTGGGATAGTGGGGATATTTTATTAATTCCACTTGGGATAGTGGGGTTATTTAAATATTACATCTTTTAAAAAATAAATTTTTAATTCATCCACTATGAATTTAAAATTCACAAATAATGTGAGCCCTTGATCTCAACTCTTGATCCTCACCTTCCATTCCCTTCTTCGAAAATCTATAAATGAGACCCTTCTCTAAGTAATTGGGAAGACAGAAATTTTGTAGGGGACTTCATTTTTTTGCAGGTGAACTTCATTCTTGTAGGAGAGGACTTCATTCTTGCAGGGGGACTTCATTCTTGCATCCTCATCATGCCCATTTTCCTCTAGGAATTCTTCTTTTGGCATCCTCATAATGCCCAATTCTTCTCTATTCTTCTCTTCATAGCCTCATAATGCCGAAATTATTCTAGCCATCCTATATCCTCCATACATTATCCCTTGCTTGTGATCATAGAGAGATTATTTTTGGGGTTAGATCTTGGAGGAAAACAAAGGAGATTTTAGAGAAGGAAGTAGAGAGGAGCTCTTCATCAGATTCTTCCATAATTGGGCTTTGGAAGGTTGGTGAACAATTTCTATCCTCATGTGTGATCTAATGTTTGATATGCATGTTTATTTCTTGGTTGTTGAAAGAATCTTGCAATGTCTTCTTTGAGCTTTTCTGTTTATTTTTGGGTTTTGTTTTTAGGTGTAGAGAGAGCTCCGTCCAGTTGGAAGGCAATGCTCATCATGTTTAGGGAGGGGAGGTGTGACCCTCCTCGGGTGTCATCCTGGTTTTGGTTACATGATATGCCTTAAGGGCAAATTGGTACTGTTTTTAGCCTTGAGGGCTTATTGGCTTTGAGAGCCTGTTTGGATATCCTTGGTTACTTGATTCATTGGAAGGCTTGAGGCCTTATGGAAGATTATACTATTGGCTTGAGGCCTTGTGATAATTTGTGAAAGGATGGCACCTAGAGGTAGAGATTGTCTACTTCCCTACCCTCCTGAACTCACCTAAGCTGGTTCATTGTATTGTAAGTCAAACCTTGAGGGTGTGTGTATTATTTGATTTGTTGATGTTGTTCAATGTTGTGATGTGTTTAAGTCTATTCTACCCTAGGTATGTGGATGGTCTCCCTAGCTCAGGGGTGACCCACTTGTGGGTCTACAGTAGGGAGGAGAGCAGCTTGTGTGGTGTTTCTTTCTTTGTGTGTTATGTAGGTATTCTTGGAGCTTATTGTGAAGCTTGGAGAAGATTATTGGATCCTAGAAAGTATTTTATTTTCCTTAAGTCTAAAGGAGAGCCTGATCTTTTAATAGCTTCTTCCTTGTCGATTTTTCTAAAAGGAGAAAATTATCTCCCTATTGGTGTAAAAATTGTTATTTTTGAAGTTGTGAGAAAGTCCTTTCTTTTCTTGGGCTGATAGTTGTAATATTCTTGTTCATTAAGTTTTACCATTTAGAATTAAGAAAAGGAAAAGAAAATTTGTTTTTAAAAGGATATTAAAATTATCTAGTTCCTTCTTCTTCTACTTGCAATATTAGTCGATGTTTTAATTAAGTTTGTAAAAGTGTTAAAAAAATATCCCCACCATGAAATAAATGAAATTTGGGTTGCAGTATTGCTTTTGAAATTACTGCCACCTTGAGGGTCTCATCCTAGAATGGAGACCTTTTCACTTTTACTATGCACTTTTACTATTCACTATTCACTTTTACTATTCACTTTTCACTATTTATTTTCACTATTCACTTTTCACTATTCATTGAAGACAAACTATATGTAGTTTAAAACATTTGACTTGAAATAGAAATCTTAAATCAAGGAAAGTGGGATTTATTTATGCATAATGTATAATACGAATTGAATAGATGCTTAAACTTAGAGTTGCAATTCGGAAATACAATGATTATATTTGCAAACACAAAATTAACTCATTGCTCTATTTTTAAATTATTCTATACTTTCTTTATAGTTAAGGAATGAAATTGAGAGTTAAGTGAACTGAGATAATGGCGGTATATATATAATTAAATTAAATGACAGGAAAATGAAGAGGAAAGTATGATCCCTTCATTTACAAAGGACACTGAAAATAAACGCAAACAAACCATCATAGGCATTTCATGAGTGGCCATTTTAAACTCAACTATAGATTTAGAGAATAAACGTTTAATTAAAACAGAAAAAAGATAAAGAGAAAGAACAGCTAACCTTGGAAAACAAAGAGGAGAAAATGCGCAGCATTTCTGAATAGGGCTAAGAGAACTAAGTAAGTTAACCTACCGTTAATCCTGTTTAGGAATAGGTTGATTATTAAAATTAATTCAAACATTGAACTAAAACCTAGAGCAGAACCCTAGGGGGACTGAGTCAAGTGAAGTTAACCAACCCTGTGTAAGTGATCTGGTTTACCAAGAAATTAGGAATAATGTAAAGGATGTAGTGTTATTACTGTTCTAAATTAAATTCTAAGAAAAGGAAGAGAGGGCAAATGAACAGATGATCGTGCTTTATTGAAAAATGATCTATCACCTAAAATAACTTTGTTCAAATATAATTCGTGAGATTAACCTAAGTCAGGGAACCATGCATTTCTTTGTCTAGGGTGTGCGCACATGTATTTGGTACGCCGCCGTCAACTGTATTGCTTTCGCCTTAAGCATGAACCGCCGAGCACGCTTATGCATGCGAGGGGTTTTTCAGAGTAGTAAGGGAAAATTTTTGATAGTTCGTATCATGACCACATGATGCATGTGGACATGACACGTGTGTAATGTGTGTTATAACCGCATGGAAAAAGTGGGCATAACATTTTGGTATCAGAGCACAGTGTTTCAAACACTAGGCTTGTTTAGGCACATTCTTACTTCCGTGACCAAACTAATTAGAGATTACCTCGTCTTGTAGGATGCCTCCCAAATGAGTTCGACAAACACTGTCCCGCTGCACTCCAGCCACCAAGGTGCACACTGATTCTTCAGCTGTGGGACCAGATCAGCCAGCCCCACCAGAACATCCAAATCCACAAGTTTAGCCAATTATACAAGCACAACCAGTTCCTCAGATACCGCAGGCACCACCCGCCTCACCTGATATGGGACCACAGATATTACAGGCCTTACAGGCTATCTTAGATAGGCTTCCATCGGCTATAGTTGAGCCGCGCGAAGAGTCACGTGTCGAGCCACATGTGGAGCCCCACGTAGAGCCATAGGGGGTACCACTTGTGGAGCCTTATGTCAAGTTGCCTGAAACAGAAGAGGTTAATTCGGCCGACAGGGCCCGTAGCAGGAGCCCCACACATCATGCCAGGCATGACGAGACAGGGCGAGTAGAGCAATTGGTTCCCAGGCCTTATGAGTATCATGCAGATGAGCCTTTTAGGGGGCGCAATGATAGAGGAGATCCCATTAGGGATATATTGAGGTTGAACCCTCCTACTTTCATTGGAACCATAGAGGGAGCTGAGGCAGAGGCCTGGCTTATCAGTTTAGATAGGTGCTTTGCGTTGCATCCTTACGAAGGCAACACGAAGGCTCGTGTGGCAGTACACTTATTACGAGATGCAGCCACTACCTGGTGGCGCACTGAGGAGTGTAAGCGTCGCCCTTCCTTAGACACCCTCTCATGGGAAACCTTTATTGAGCGCTTCAACGCGCGTTATCTATCTGATCATTACAGACAACGTCAAATAGATGAGTTCCATGACCTACAGCAGAGGGGACTCTCAGTGGCACAATATGAGAGTAAGTTTACAGAGTTATCCAGATATGCGGAGTATCTCCATGATGAGAAACTCTTGGTGCATAAGTTTATCAAAGGACTAAACCACAGTATAGCAGGACCTGTTCGGATGGTAGATCCCCAAACTTTAAGAGATGCTGCCGAGAAGGCTTATATTGCTGAGGAGATTCAGGGACGGGGGCAGAGTTCTCGCCCTCAGTTCCAGGATTGGGGACAACAGCTGCATCAACAGAATTTTCGTAGGCCAACACAGCCACCCCCTAGAGGAGGATACAGTTCAACACCATTACCTCCTAGGCCCCCACAACAATAGCAGTCACAACAGCAACAGAAAGCTAAAACACAACAAAAGTCATATGGGGGAAATAATAGAGGTTGGCAGCAGCAGGGCCCGCACAGGGATCAGAGACAGTAGGGACCACCTGCAGGACCCGCGAGGCCGTAGCAGTCGTATAGGGGATCACAGGGGACCACTGGTAGATCATGACAATAGCAGTCGAGTAGGACTCAGACTGTACAGGTACAGTTTAAGGGCCCTTGTTATGTTTGTGGTGAAGCTAGACACCTAGTTAGAGAGTGCCCACAGGGTTTTACAGCAAGGGGACAGCATCGTGCAGGAGGATCCGAGCAGACTGTGGGTGATATGGGTAAATCCCACCGTATGTTTGCAGCGGTTGAAAACCACCAGGCTGATTTTCAGGCCTCAATCATAGAGATAGCAGGTATGATTGGAGATTTTTCCATCTCTATCCTATTTGATTCTGGAGCTACTGACTCTTTTATGTCTACATCGTTAGTGGAACGTTGCAGGCTAGTGACTTCTAGGCAGGACATTAGGTGGGAGGTTGAGTTGGCCTCTGGGGCCAGGATGTCAGTTGATACCGTTGTTAGAAATTGTGAGAATTCCTTGGGTTCTTTCATTACAACATGTGACCTTAGGGTTATGTCATTAGGATCCTACGACGTAGTTCTTGGCATGGACTGGCTTGCGGCTCATAGAGCCAAGTTAGATTGCTGTCAGAAGATGATTAGTTGCTTAGATGATCATGGTACATTGGTCACGATACTGGGCATACAGAAGCTCACTACTACTCGTACGATATCCGCTCAGTAACTTAAACGCTGCATGTGGAAGGGTTGTCAGTTGTTTGCTATCACAGTCAGTGATAGATCAGAGAATGAACCTGAGACTACCTTAGATAAACACCCTATCCTGAGAGAATTTTCTGATGTTTTTCTGCCAGAGTTACCGGGTATGCCTCCACGCAGAGAAGTTGACTTCCACATTGATTTAGTACTAGGGGCAGAACCAGTGTCTCGGGCACCTTATAGAATGACTACACATGAGCTTACAGAGCTTAAACTGCAGTTAGAAGAATTATTAGAGAAGGGACACATCCGACCTAGCATTTCACCATGGGGCGCACGAGTTATCTTCGTAAAGAAGAAGGATGGATCTCTTCAGCTATGCATGGATTACAGGCAGTTGAACAAAGTGACGGTGAGGAACCAATATCCTCTACCTAGGATTGACGATCTCTTTGACCAAATGCAAGGAGCCAAAGTATTTTCAAAAATTGATCTAAAATCTGGGTATCACCAATTACGGATAACTGAGTCAGATATTCACAAAACTACTTTTCGAACTAGATATGGCCATTATGAGTTCACAGTAGTACCTTTTGGTTTGACGAATGCCCCTGCAGTGTTTATGAGTCTCATGAACGGGGTGTTCCGCACTTACCTAGATCAGTTTGTGATCATTTTTCTAGATGACATTTTGATCTATTCACGGACCGAGGAGGAACATGTGGACCATTTGTGTCAGGTAATGCAGTGTTTACATGAGCATCAGCTTTATGGCAACCTGGCGAAGTGTGACTTTTTCAGGACAGAGGTGCAATATTTGGGGCACATTTTATCAGGAGATGGTATCTCCGTAGATCCATCGAAGATCAAAGCAATTCAGGATTGGCTGGCACCCACCAATGTAACAGAAGTAAGAAGCTTTATGGGACTAGCCGGTTACTACCGCAAGTTTGTCGAAGGTTTCTCCAGGATAGCACATCCTATCACTTCCCTTCAGCGGAAAGGGAAAGGATTCACTTGGACTGAGTAGTGTGAGAAGGCCTTTGGGATCCTTAAGGAACGTCTTACCAGTGCTCCCATATTAGCTATTCCTGATCTGGCAGAAGATTTTGTTGTTTGCACGGATGCATCATTAGAGGGATTGGGAGCTGTGCTTATGCAGGGTGGTAGAGCAATTGCTTATGAATCACGAAAACTTAAAACACATGAGCTAAACTACCCTACTCACGATTTAGAGCTCGCAGCTGTTGTTCATGCTCTTGTTCGTTGGAGACACTTTCTTTTAGGTCGACGTTTTGAGCTCCATTCGGATCATCATAACTTACAGTACATTTTCACTCAGCCTAATTTGAATGCCCACCAGCGGCGTTGGATGGAGTTCATGTGTGAGTATGATTTTGATGTCCACTACATTAAAGGAAAGGAGAACGTGGTCACTGACGCTTTGAGTCGAAGGTGCCACAAGATCCTGACCTTAACTTTGAAGGTGGATTTGAGAGGACGTATTCTACAGCATCTGTCTGAGGACGAATGGTTCTTGGAGGTGCAACAAGAAATCTAGAATCAGGGGATCCTGAAGGGCAAATTTGTGGGATATTCCCTTGAGTCAGATGGATTGCTAAGACATAGGCAGCGCATCTATGTACCTCATGCGAGTGACCTATGTATAGTGATACTCTCTGAGGCTCATAGAGCACCCTATGTAGCTCATCCAGGAGTGAAAAAGATGCATGCGGATTTGCGACAGTTATATCATTGGGCAGGAATGAGACACGACATTGTAGAGTATGTTGCTCGATGCCTTGAGTGTTAGAGGGTCAAGGCCGAGCATCAGCATCCAGCAGGACTTTTGTACCCACATGAGATACCTGAGTGGAAATGGGACACCATTTCTATGGACTTTATTATTGGTCTACCTATGTCATCACGACCCCATGATGCCATCATGGTGACAGTTGACAAGTTGACCAAGGTGGCGCATTTCTCACCGATATGCACAACGTATAATGCATCATCGGTGGCGAGAGTGTTTCTAGATCAGATCGTCAGACTGCATGGAGTACCTCACCGCATCATATCTGATAGAGACTCCGTGTTCACATCATCATTTTGGAGAGCCTTAATCAGGCATTGGGCACACAGCTCAACTTCAGTTCTGCTTACCATCCTGAGACTGACGGCCAGACAGAAAGAGTTAATCAAGTATTAGAGGACATACTTCGCATGTATGTTATGGATCATCAGTTTAAATGGGAGGAATACCTGTATCTGGTTGAGTTCACTTACAATAATGGGCATCACAGCTCGTTGGGTATGCCTCCTTACCAAGCTTTATATGGCAGACCTTGCAGAACGCCTTTGAGTTGGGATCGGTTAGAGGACCGAGTTGCCATTGGTCCCAAAATAATCCAAGATATGGAATAGCAGGTCACATTGATCTAACAGAGACTGCAGGAAGCTCAGGATAGATAGAAGAAGTATGCAGATGCGAAGAGAACGGATCGAAGCTTTTCAATAGGTGATAGAGTTTTCTTGAGAGTGCACCTGCATAAGAGTCCAATTCGTTATGGAAAAGGTTCTAAGCTCGCACCCCGGTTTGTAGGACCTTTTGAGATCCTGGAGAGGATAGGACCTGTAGCCTACCGTTTAGCCTTGCCACCTAGCCTGTTTCGTATCCATGATGTCTTTCATGTTTCAGTTTTACGTCGTTATATATCTAACTTGTCTCACATATTTGATTGGAGTGTTCTTCAGGTAGAGGCAGACGGACAGCTGGCTTTGGAGCCAATACGCATATTGGCTCGTCGGACGCTGGGCCTTCGAGGTCAAGAGCTGGACCAGGTTAGGGTCCAGTGGGATATGTACGATGAGGTCACTGCAACATGGGAAGATGCTACGAGACTGAAGACGCTTTACCCTCACCTCTTTGATGACTTCCAGGAGGAAGTACAATCTTAGGGGGAGAGGATGTGAGGCCTACCTTTTTACATTACTATTTATGAGACTATTTGCAATGCTTTTATTATTACTATTATGTTAAGAGACTATTGATTTCCGAATTCTAGATTATTGAACTTATGTGATTTTTAAGAAAATAATTGTGCAATGATATTAGATGTTATTTTCTGCATTTTGGATTATTGAACCTATTTGATTTTAAGGAAATAATTGTGCAATGATAATTTAGATATTGTTTTGAAGAAAATGAAGAATGGAAAGGGAAACTCAATATGATTCTATGGTTGAATGTTTAAGATGTATGTATTTAGTTTTGTTTCGGCTATGATATCTATATGTGATATTGACTTCGAGTTTGAGTGTGCAGGTATTTCTAACAAAACCACTATTACAGGAGACCATCTCATACCTATGTTGTTCCCTTGTGAGCCGATCTAGTTCAATGAGGAACCGAGATCAACCTCTTATTTTGGAAAATTGTGGTACTGTCATAATGTGTTATTTTTGCATGAGGTTAAGGGAATAAGGGCTTTTATCTGAATTACTTTTATTATGATAAGTGTTATAAGTTGATGTTTTGAATCTTGTTTTAACTTTAATTATTTTTGACCCTTTTCATGTGTTTATTTGACTCTGGGAGTCTTAACTAGGTGTAAAAACAACCCTAGGTTGTACCCCTTGGGTTTAGGGACCTTTTTAACTAGGTTAACCTTGGGTTAACTGCCATAGGGTCACCTCAACTTGGGGGTGAGGTTAAGTGACGAAAATTGGAAGCTTGGGGGACATGGGATGAGTGGAATCCCCACTCATGCCCACTTCCAAGTCATGGAGCACTCCATGATCCCCCTCATTATGGAGGGCTTGTCTCCATGTGCCTCTTTTGGTGGGGTTCCCTTTTATGTGGGTGTTGTGTCACCCACTCTATGTTATTTTAAGTTTTCTCATTGTATTTTATTCTTCAAGTGGGTTTTAATGGGGGACCTCATGAGTGGGTATATTTTATTAATTCCACTTGGGATAGTGGGGATATTTTATTAATTCCACTTGGGATAGTGGGGATATTTTATTAATTCCACTTAGGATAGTGGGGTTATTTAAATATTACATCTTTTAAAAAATAAATTTTTAATTCATCCACTATGAATTTAAAATTCACAAATAATGTGAGCCCTTGATCTCAACTCTTGATCCTCACCTTCCATTCCCTTCTCCGAAAATCTATAAATGAGACCCTTCTCTAAGCAATTGGGAAGACAGGAATTTGGCAGGGGACTTCATTTTTTTTGCAGGTGAACTTCATTCTTGCAGGAGAGGGCTTCATTCTTGCAGGGGGACTTCATTCTTGTATCCTCATCATGCCCATTTTCCTCTAGGAATTCTTCTTCTGGCATCCTCATAATGCCCAATTCTTCTCTATTCTTCTCTTCATAGCCTCATAATGCTAAAATTATTCTAGCCATCCTATAT
Source organism: Cunninghamia lanceolata (assembly GCA_027924645.1). NCBI lineage: Eukaryota > Viridiplantae > Streptophyta > Pinopsida > Cupressales > Cupressaceae > Cunninghamia > Cunninghamia lanceolata. The sequence continues at coordinate 579,463 of BSBN01001176.1, forward strand.
CCTCCATACATTATCCCTTGCTTGTGATCATAGAGAGATTATTTTTGGGGTTAGATCTTGGAGGAAAACAAAGGAGATTTTGGAGAAGGAAGTAGAGAGGAGCTCTTCATCAGATTCTTCCATAATTGGGCTTTGGAAGGTTGGTGAACAATTTCTATCCTCATGTGTGATCTAATGTTTGATATGCATGTTTATTTCTTAGTTGTTGAAAGAATCTTGCAATGTCTTCTTTGAGCTTTTCTGTTTATTTTTGTGTTTTGTTTTAGGGTGTAGAGAGAGCTTCTTCTAGTTGGAAGGCAATGCTCATCATGTTTAGGGAGGGGAGGTGTGACCCTCCTCGGGTGTCATCCTGGTTTTGGTTACATGATATGCCTTGAGGGCAAATTGGTACTGTTTTTAGCCTTGAGGGCTTATTGGCTTTGAGAGCCTGTTTGGATATCCTTGGTTACTTGATTCATTGGAAGGCTTGAGGCCTTGTGGAATATTATACTATTGGCTTGAGGCCTTGTGATAATTTGTGAAAGGATGGCACCTAGAGGTAGAGATTGTCTACTTCCCTACCCTCCTGAACTCACCTAAGCTGGTTCATTGTATTGTGAGTCAAACCTTGAGGGTGTGTGTAATATTTGATTTGTTGATGTTGTTCAATGTTGTGATGTGTTTAAGTCTATTCTACCCTGGGTATGTGGATGGTCTCCCTAGCTCGGGGGTGACCCACTTGCGGATCTATGGTAGGGAGGAGAGCAGCTTGTGTGGTGTTTCTTTCTTTGTGTGTTATGCAGGTATTCTTGGAGCTTATTGTGAAGCTTGGAGAAGATTATTGGATCTTAGAAAGTATTTTATTTTCCTTAAGTCTTAAGGAGAGCTTGATCTTTTAATAGCTTCTTCCTTGTCAATTTTTCCAAAAGGAGAAAATTATCTCCCTATTGTTGTAAAAATTGTTATTTTTGGAGTTGTGAGAAAGTCCTTTCTTTTCTTGGGCTGATAGTTGTAATATTCTTGTTCATTAAGTTTTAACATTTAGAATTAAGAAAAGGAAAATAAAATTTGTTTTTAAAAGGATATTAAAATTATCTAGTTCCTTCTTCTTCTACTTGCAACATTAGTTGATGTTTTAATTAAATTTGTAAAAGTGTTAAAAAAATATCCCCACCATGAAATAAATGAAATTTGGGTTGTAGTATTGCTTTTGAAATTACTGCCACCTTAAGGGTCTCATCCTAGAATGGGGACCTTTTCACTTTTACTATGCACTTTTACTATTCACTATTTACTGTCACTATTGACTTTTACTATTCACTTTTCACTATTCATTGAAAACAAACTATATGTAGTTTAAAACATTTGATTTGAAATAGTAATCTTAAATCAAGGAAAGTGGGATTTATTTATGTATAATGAATAATACAAATTGAATAGATGCTTAAACTTAGAGTTGCAATTCGGAAATACAATGATTATATTTGCAAACACAAAATTAGCTCATTGCTCTATTTTTAAATTATTCTATACTTTCTTTATAGTTAAGAAATGAAATTGAGAGTTAAGTGAACTGAGATAATGGCGGTATATATATAATTAAATTAAATGACAGGAAAATGAAGAGGAAAGTATGATCCCTTCATTTACAAAGGACACTGAAAATAAATGCAAACAAACCATCATAGGCATTTCATGAGTGGCCATTTTAAACTCAACTATAGATTTAGAGAATAAACGTTCAATTAAAACAGAAAAAAGATAAAGAGAAAGAACAACTAACCTTGGAAAACAAAGAGGAGAAAATGCGCAGCATTTCCGAATAGGGCTAAGAGAACTAAGTTAACCTACCATTAATCATATTTAGGAACAGGTTGATTATTAAAATTAATTCAAACATTGAACTAAAACCTAGAGCAGAACCCTAGGGGGACTGAGTCAAGTGAAGTTAACCAACCCTGTGTAAGTGATCTGGTTTACCAAGAAATTAGGAATAATGTAAAGAATGTAGTGTTATTACTGTTCTAAATTAAATTCTAAGAAAAGGAAGAGAGGGCAAATGAACAGATGATCGTGCTTTGTTGAAAAATGATCTATCACCTAAAACAACTTTGTTCAAATATAATTCGTGAGATTAACCTAAGTTAGGGAACCACGCATTTCTTTGTCTAGGGTGTGCGCACATGTATTTGGTACGCCGCCGTCAACTGTATTGCTTTTGCCTTAAGCATGAACCGCCAAGCACGCTTATGCGTGCAAGGGGTTTTTTAGAGTAGTAAGGGAAATTTTTTGATAGTTCGTATCATGACCACATGACGCATGTGGACATGACACATGTGTAATGCGTGTTATAACCACATGGAAAAAGTGGGCATGTAGAGATATCTACATAGAAGAAAAGAGGAGTGTAGAAGCAGAAGAATTTGCAGATCATATGAAGACAATGCATAATTAGGTGAAGAAGCATTTGGAGGATATGAATAGTAAGTATAAAGAGAAGGCTAGTGAGAAGAGAAGACATAAGGAATTTGAAGATGGAGATGAAGTGATGTTATACTTGAGAAGAGAAATATTTCCAGTTGGGACATATAACATGTTGAAGATGAAGAAGTTTGGACCTTGTAGGATACTTAGGAAATTTGATTTAGGAAATGCATATGAAGTGGAACTACCGAAGACATTGGGTATTTCACCTATTTTAAACATTGCAGATCTTTATCAATATCATGAAGCAGAGTTCGGTGACAGCATGGAAGAAAACTTGAAGAAGCAGTTACCACAACACACACTGGAGCAGATAGAAGACATTTTGGACAGCAGAGTTGGATGTAGCACTAGAGGAAGACAATACAAAGAATATCTTGTGAAGTGGAAAGGCAGACCGGAAGAAGATTCATCATGGATTTCTCAGGCTGAGGTGGACTGTCTTGGTTCTCCCCTAGCCCCAACAAAGTGAGGGACTCACTTTTTCAATAACCCCGGATGTCTGATGCAGGAGCATCCCTAGTTCAAGAGTAATATTGCATCAACCAAAAACATTTGCATTTCAATTTGTTTGCATTTCAGTTCTTTCATTTTCTAGTTCAGTTCAGGTAGTTCAGTCAGTAGCTGTTTTCAGCTTGTGGTCTAGTTTTGGCATTTCACACCTTGTGGATCTGGACTTAGCATCTACATTCATTCATCTACATCATATCAAGAATTCAGAGCATTTGGATCAGTTACCAAAAAGGTATCACTATTAGAAGGTCAATTGTTTTCTCAAAGTAGAGCATTCTAACAGTTCTTGATAATCAGGTGGAGGAGAAGGCTTGTAGATCATTCCATGACTTACGCATCTCAATGACACATCATTCAATGTTCTTTGGTTCGTGGTCAACCTTTCTCAAGGGTCTGCATGTTGTTCCATTCATTTGAGGAAGTGTTCTATGAATTTAGGTCTGACCTATTTGTGAACACGTTACAACTCTTCATTGGAGTTTGTGATCTTCCTTGGCCAACGCAAAGGAATCTATTGGTCTAGAAATGATATATATTGATGTAATAGATCCTTAGGAAGATATCTATTCACATAAGAAAGATCTAATAGTTTAGATTTTGTGCGAAGGAGCTTCAAAGCTTTATCTTGCGCATGTATGTAATTAGGCCTTTGAGCCCTAGTTGTAAGCCCGCATATTGCTGACAGATCTCTGTTTTGAATTCTATAATATACTGAATGATTGAATCTGCATTTGTTCCATTTCTTTGAGTTGTTTCCATTGTGTTTACTCTTGCTGCATGTCTAGACAGTTTATTCTGTGAACCCTCCTACTGTGACTGCACCATGGGCTTAGCTAGAGTATGCCATGTTCTAGTTATTCATCCTATGGCATGCATTTTCTCTGACATCTTGATGTACTGGGATACGGATAGGAACACCTTTAGGTTCCCACAGGTTTTAGGAGAGTGGACTATCACTCTATTTGATGTTTATCGTATACTCAAAGTTCCTATGAGAGGACATCCTCTTGTCCTTCCTACTGGCGAGTCCTTTGAGGACAAGGTGTCTTGGGCATAGTTTATGGGGGTTAATCACCTCAGGGATCAGACAAGGGTGCAGCTTACTTCTATGCCACGACTTCGTATTCCTCACTTAAGGAAGTTCCTAATCAATTTGATTGCATCGAGGCTGTCTAGAGACAAGGCCTCGGCTCGCTTGAGATGGTGTTGGGCACCAATTATACAGGCTCTTGAGTAGGGCAGAGTCTACGCTTGGGGGCCATACATTTTGGCCATGGTCTACAAAGATTTTTACCATATTGCATGACGAGGGGCTCTTTCTTTTAGCCACTATTCTTTGGTTATGACTTGGATCTTTGAGCACATTAGGCCCTATCAGAAGCTAGTTCCAATTCCTGACAGACGGTTACCGAGAGTAGCTAGATGGATTCAGATGGGTCACTTTGATGCTTCTCTATAGGTTGTAGCTACTCTCATAAATGAGGATATGATTTTTGATCCTTATGTGGACTTGGAGGGATCATGGTCACGTGATGGTGAGATCAAAGAGTACTTTCACGGGGTAATGGAGATTTCAAACTGTAATGGTTTAGTTGAGGCTCATCGCATTGAGCGCGTCTTACAATAGTTTGGAGAGGATTTTCATGAGGACTTGCCCCCAATGCCTACTTGCTATAGATCTGTCCAAGAGATGTGCAAGGTTAGTCAGAGGATAGTTGCTTGGATTCCTTTGACTCCCGGAGTCTTCATTACCAGAGTTCCTAGATCCTCGAGAGGAGGACAGAGAAGAGGGAGAGGGATTATTTCCCAAGCACTCATTATGGTTGAGGACTCAGATTCTACTGATGAGGACTATGTTCCTAAAGGGGATGATTCGATAGATGAGGGCTTGCTAGAGGATGCATAGGATGATGATTCTGATGATGCTAATGATACAGATGATGCTCATGATGTTCCAGAGGGTTCACCTATGGTTCCTAGACCTCCTCATTTTAATGAGGTGATGCAGTAGCTTGACCTTGACTGGCAGCCTAGCGACCCACGTGATTCTATATTTGCTTTACTATTTTTGCACAATTGTCCTTTCTCTCTCCTTTCTTTTCATGAAGAACTAACACACTTTTCACTTTTTGGTTCGCTTTACAGGTAATGTCAAAGAGTGGAGGGCTTTTGTTCATGAGATTAATGTTGGATTGGTGTCTCCCTTCACTAGATTATCTCGAGAGAGAGTCTCTCAGTTGATCCTGGCGTGCCCCCTACTATTGGGCGACACACTGATATTTTTTCTCCTACCTATCATGGATGCCAGGTGAGTGCGGATTTGAAGGCTAAGAATCTCATCCTTAAGGGTGAGAATTAGGTGCTTTATGAGATGGCCCGTCTTGGATTTGGATGGTGAGATGCTAGTGCAGTGGGGCCTTCACAATCACACGCTCATAGAAGGATGCCTCACTCCCATAGGTCTTATGAAGTGACTAGTGGTACACATAGGCAAAGGAGTAGGAGTCCTGATGGTTCCGTCGGAGGGAACCATCCTTGATTTTACTTTGCTTTCCTTTGAAATCGTGACGCCTTGCATGGGGAACCTTTACTTTCCCTAAGAGCATTTTATCTTTAGCTCTTTGGTATTCTCGTACATGTAAACTTTGGGTATATCAATGAAAGTTTATCTTTTTATGGTTTTGTCTATCGAATGGGTACTCATCTCTTGTGCATATAGAAGTTTTAGAACTTTTTTATTATGTTTTTGACCTTCACCTTTAACCATGCAAATATGATAATGATGACATGTTTTTGTAATTTTTTGGCATATAATAGCTTATCACTGAAGAAGAAATGAAGTTAGAAGAATGCATGGAAGAGAATGAGTTGTTAATTTTAGATCAAAAGGAGCTAATTATGCATGTATGGGTGCATGAAATAGTCAACTCCAAATTAGGCATCACAAATCATGTGAACTGGAAGAAAAATGGGTGAAAATGGAGCTATTTCGAGTTATAAACTTGAGTTTTTTTGCGGCTGGGAACGCGACAGGGTCACCCATGGGGCACCCCTTTTACCTATAGGGTCACTCATGGGTCACCCGTGCAGCGACCCTAGGTCACGCAGGGGGAGATCCTACTTTTTTAGGGTCACCCAATGGGAGATCTGGAAAGAAAGATGTCTGTGTGAGAATGCATGATGGGAGATGGTAGAGGAGATGAAAAGGAAGGGTTCTGCCTCTGGAAATAGTTCAATCATGTGCAAGAATCCAAATCTCCACTTGCAAAGTAGGATCTCCCTGCAGGAGATCTGAAAATAATAGGGGGAGATTTGGATTGGTTGAGTGAAACTGAAAACCAAAAGTGGGAGATGGGTCCGGGGGACCTCTAGAAGGCTTCTAGGGGGTGGAGAAGATGAAAAACATAGGGGAAAGGTGAAAAAACACCTACAAGATGCATACAAGGCTTAGGAACAAGTTTGAAAACTCAGAAAATGCAAATCGACAAGTGTCACAAAAGTGTCGAAAAGCATCGACAATAAAGAGAGGGAAAACGACAAAGAGGAAACAACACAAGAAGAAAGAAATGACACGTCACCAAGAGGTTTACTACATAGAGGACATTATATCATGCTTACATGTATGTGACAAAGATCATATATCATCATTGGGGTTCTCGTGGAGATTGTACATGATTTTTTTGCTTACATATTTGCCCCCTCGGGGATAGTAGTTTACATGAAAGGTAGGTACCGTTCCTGAACTACGCCTTACATGTTGTCAATTTTCTGTAATTGTACTTGCAATAACTAGTGTTAGCCTGACATTTGAATATATCAAAATAAATAATGAAAATTAAACTGACAAACATACCATAGATTGTGGGAGTTCGACTAGTTGTTTCCCTTTGTTGGTGAGACCTGTAGGAATAAATGCACATAAAGCGACGCATAGAAGATGGATAAAAGCAAAAAACTAATCTAAGAATGCATAAAAGAAACTAAGCTAAGGGAAAACAAAGCAAGCAAATTAGTGAGATCAGAGTGAATCGGTGATGGAATCAATCGTCTGAACAATTGTTGGGTAGATATCGTCAAGGAGATCGTGAAGATGGATGCCTCTTCTTCAGCCACTGAGAATCAAGTATGCAAACAGTGAAAAACCCTCCTCTAAACCCTAGGTTGAATTTTGTGAAAAATCTCTTAAAATTGTCTATTTTTGGTGATTCTTCTTGTTGCATTGTCTTTGTTTTGTCATTTAAAGTAGGATCGGTCTTTCGTTTACTGAAATCGGCTAAAAAACAAGGATTTTAGAGCATTTTCTATTTGAGGGATCTCCACATAGGGTCACCCCTTTTGTCAGGGAGGTCACCCAGGGGGAGATCTGGCTAACAACAGGGTCACCTGGGGGGGAGATCCTGTTGACAATAGGGTCGCCCAGGGGGGAGATCCTGCTGACATTTGGGTTGCCCGAGGGGCGACCCTGTTGGGTAAATTTTGTCCAAAATTTGATGTTTTCTAATGTTCTTTTCACTCTATTTTGATCTAATTTGACTACTATGTTTTCCTATTTATTGCAATTTTGATGGTTTATATACTTTTTTTGTGAGATTTTCTACAAGTTTTACAATTTTTAGGATTTTTGCGAGTTGACGCGATCTAATCTAAAGTTCTTTTCTGATTTGCAGGACATGCGCATTTGATGGAATGCTTGCAGAGAGTAGTTGTGGATCTTAGAGATGTTTGATTCACTGAGTGATGATGATCATGCTATTCTGAGGAGAGTAGGCTTAGCTAGAGTCTGCCATGTTTCAGTTATTCATCCTATGGCACGTATTTGTTGTGACATCTTGATGTACTAGGATGCGAATAGGAACACCTTCAGGTTCCCATAGGTTTTAGGAGAGTGGACTATCACTCTATTTGACATTTATCATATACTCAAATTTCCTGTCAGATGACATCCTCTCATCCTTCCTACTAGCGAGTCCTTTGAGGACAAGGCATCCTGGGCATAGTTTATGGGGGTTAGTCACCTCGAGGATCAGACAGGGGTTCAACTTACTTCTATGCCATGACTTTGTATTCCTCGCTTAAGGAAGTTCCTGATCAGTTTGATTGCATCAAGGTTTTCTAGAGACAAGGACTTGGCTCGCTTGAGATGGTGTTGGGCACCAATTATACAAGGTCTTCAGTAGGGCTGAGTCTACACTTGGGGGCCAGACATTTTGGCCATGGTCTACAGAGATTTTTACCGTATTGCATGACAAGGGGCTCTTGCTTTTAGACACTCTTCTTTGGTTATGACTTGGATATTTGAGCATATTAGGCCCTATCAGAAGCTAGTTCCAATTCCTGAAAGATAGTTACTGAGAGTAGCTAGATGGATTTAGATGGGTCACTTTGATGCTTCTCTGTGGGCTATAGCTACTCTCATAGATGAGGATATAATTTTTGATCCTTATGTGGACTTGAAGGGATCATGGTCACGTGATGGTGAGATCAAAGAGTACTGTCACAGAGTAATGGAGCTTTCAAACCATAATGGTTTAGTCGAGGGTCATTGCGTTGAGCGCGTCTTGCAGCAATTTGGCGAGGATTTTCTTGAGGACTTGCCCCCAGTGCCTACCTGCTACAGATCTGTCTAGGAGATGCGCAAGGTTAGTCAGAGGACAGTTACTTGGAATCCTTTGACTCTCAGAGTCTTCATTACCAGAGTTCCTAGATCCTCAAGAGGAGGATAGAGGGAAGGGAGAGGGACTCCTTCCTGAGCACTTATTGCGGTTGAGGACTCAGATTCTATTGATGAGGACTATTGTCCTGATGGGGATGATTCGACAGACAAGGGCCCGCCATAGGATGCATAGGATGATGATTCTGATGATGCTAATGATATGGATGATGCTCATGATGTTCGAGAGGGTCCACCTATGGTTCCTAGACCTCCTCACTCTGATGAGGTGATGCAACAACTTGACCTTGATTGGCAACCTGTTAACCCACGTGAGTCTATGTTTGCTTTACTATTTTTGTACTTCTATCCTTTCTCTCTCCTTTCTTTTCATGAAGAACTAACACACTTTTCACTTTTTAGTTTAGTTTACAGGTAATGTTAAAGAGTGGAGGGCTTTTGTTCACGATATTAATGTTGGATTGGCATCTCCCTTCACTAGATTATCTTGAGAGAGTCTCTTGGTTGATCCTGGCGTGCCTCTTGCTGTTGGGTGACACATTGATATTTTTTCGCCTACCTATCATGGATTCTAGGTGAGTGTGGATTTGAAGGCTGAGAATCTCATCCTTAAGGGTGAGAATTAGGTGGTTCATGAGATGGCTCGTCTTGGATTTGGATGGTGAGATGCTAGTGCAATAGGGCCTTTCCAATCACATTCTCATAGAAGGATGCCTCACTCCCATAGGTCTCATGGAGCAACTAGTGGTACACATAGGCAGAGGAGCAAGAGTCTTGATGGTTCCATTGGAGGGAACCATCCTTGATTTTACTTTGCTTTCCTTTGAAATCGTGCACCCTTGCATGGGGAGCCTTTACTTCCCCCGAGATCATTTTGTCTTCATCTCTTTGGTATTCTTGTACATGTAAACTTTAGATATATCAATGAAAGTTTATCTTTTATTGTTTTGTCTATTGAATGGGTACTCATCTCTTGTGCATATAGAAGTTTTAGAACTTTTTTATTATATTTTTGACCTTCAACTCTAACCATGCAAATATGAGATGCAGATTACGATATGCAGATGCAAGAACACAAGAAATGCTTGAAATGAAACATTTACCCCTACTGAATGTCACGAGTTGTGACATTTGACTTTATTGCCTTGAGACTCTTTTCTAATTTTTTGATATGAATGTGATGTGGAGCAAACAATATGACTGCTCTTTAATACGATTTTCATTCTAAGGGATTGTAAGTTGTCCTGATATAAGAGACCTAGATTCAAGGCTGTGAGATAGGATTTTAAAACACAAGTGGGGAGTAGGAATGAAATGGAGTGCTTCTAAATTTAGGCTTTGCTAAAGGCTAAACATTGATACTTATCTAGATGAGACAAATTGACAAGCTTTCAACATAGACAAGTAACAATTTTATTGATGTTCACTAGACTTAGATCATAGATGGAAAGCAAGATAGACCTAGGTAAAGGATAAATGGGAAAGAACTAGGGTCCCTAGATAGAAGCTGATCCTAAAGACTACTAAACCCTCAGCTTTTCTTAGCTAGTGCATGTGTGTGCTTTGCACCTTTCCTTTTTTATTTCCTTTGTTAGAATGTCACCCTTGAGGCTTCGAGCTTAAGCTAATCTCCACCCAAGAGTACGAACATTCAACAATCTTCTATCTTTCACTCTTTTTTTATATCTCTTTTTTTTTTGCTTTTTCACTTTTTTTTTGTATTTTCTAGAATGCCTCACTTGATTTTCTCATTTTTTTGGATTTTTGACTTTTTAGGAAATGAATGCTTTTGGAACTTTTGACATGCAAGCTTGATCTCTCAATTCTCACTTTTCTCAACACTCTTATTTTGATCACTCATTTTTTTATTCACTTAGATTTTAGATTGCTTCCTTCAAAGTTTTGATCCTCCTGAGATTTTTGGCCAGGAAAGATAAGGGGTTGAGCACCACCTAAAGTTTTTTTAATCTATTCGGACTTCTCTTCTACTAGGGAAGAATTGGGAAGGTCTACTTGTAAGCTTCCTTTGAACATTGTAGGTTTGAATAATGACTTCATTTAGACCTAACATCTTGGCTCATTAAGACTAGGATTCGTGTAAAGCTAAGAGCTAGGCTTTGATTAGAATCACTAGGAATGAAGGGGGATAATGGCGATTGTAAAAATGGGGAATCTCTAGGTCTTGAAAGGATGATGTATATCTAGGAAACCTTAGACTCCTTACTGAAATGAAAATAATATAAGAGCAAGTCATTTACTATAATGCAAGATGAACCAAATGATACTGAAATGCAAGAAACAAATTGTTTTTGACATTTTTTTAATTTTTATAATTTTTTGTATTTTTATGTTTTATGATTTTTTTGGTTTTTAGACAGTATTTCTTGAGGTGAAAGGCATTGACTATTTCACCAAATTCCTCTCTCTCCATTGTACACAAGAGATAGGCACCAATTCCAATGTCTTCTTTAACCATGTAAGGACCTTTCCAATCTTTTGTGAGTTTTCTTTTCCGTCTTCTTTTTCTTATTTTTCATGCTACCTCTTCTTAGGACAAGTTCTCCTATTCTGTAGGGTTTATCATTTGATTCTATTGTTTCCAACTCAGTTGTTCCCCTTGGTAGCGTGAGATAAAGTAAGTCTTGAAAGGCTTGTTGATGGGAAGGGGTCCAATACAGGACTCCATCATACCTTAATAACTCTGCTAATAGGTCAAACTGTTCTTGCATGTAGATTTTCACGTCTTGCCTATCTTGGATACTTTGCAAGAATTGAAACAATTCTAGGGGACTCTGCGGCTCCCTTTGCTCACTAGGAGGGACAAATCTTATACTAGTCCTCCCATTTGGTTCTGGCCTTAAATACATGGAATACCCGATGTAACTTCATGGCAACTCAAAAATGACAGGATCATCAATACCAATTAATACTCTCATTTTCCACTCCTTGTGAAATGTACCCTCACTTTCTTCGTCTTCATCTAGAATTCTTTCAACCATTTCAATTTGTATTAAAGGTGCTTCCCACTCACCAAGTTCGTTTGATTGAATCAAAGCAGAGGTGGTTGGCTTCTCTTGTGGTTGAGACACCATGAACATCCTAGGTAACATTCCTATCATGTTGACCTTGATTCATTGTCAATAGAATGCACCTCCTCCATGGGTGTCAATGGCCTATATGAATCCTCTATTGGTGTGAGAGGCTCGTATGACTCTATTTCCTCTGGTGTCTCGGGGACACGCGATTGACTCAAGGGTGACAAAGGAGTGTAACTTTTTGTTATGTCTTCCTCAAGATCTGAGAAAGCGTGCGGGTTTGCATTCCTTAAGTCTAACATAGTGGTTTTGAACATTAGACCTTTAGCTCTATGAGGTTTCTCCCCTATGCAAGGGAAGAGCTTGTAGGCAGGTTGAAAATGGATCATGAGTACTTCTATGAGGAATTGGAGAGGTCCATCTTGCTCTATCCATTCCATGATCTTAACTGTCTTTTCCTTGGGAACAATTTCTTTTTGTTTCAATGACATCTCATTTTATAAAGTTTTCATCTCTACAGTGTTTATGGTCTTCTCTGGAGTTTTTATTTGCTTGATGCATATTGATTGAGGTGTAGGACTAGGGATAGTCAATTTGTTGGTAGGGAGTTCATAGTCTATGGGGATGCCCATATGCTTGCTTGATGTGTTTGATTTCAACATGCTGAAAGGTTTTGGATCCCCTTTCACAACATATACCTCCCCCAAATGTAGGAATCAAGCTTCTTGAAATAGCGTTGATGGTACAACTTTCATCCTATGGATCCATGGTCTTCCAAGGAGCAAATTGTATCTTGTGTCCTTGTCGATGACGTAAAATGTTGTTGGGATAGTCTTGAGCCCTAGAGTCATGGCAAGCGTGATCTTCCCTATTGTAGTGGCCTTTAGGTTGTCGTACCCACTCAAGTGTCTCATGAAGCGGTGATATTTGTGTGCCCATAACCCATTCTCTCTAGAAGGGAGATCAGAACTATGTTCACTATGGCTGCATCATCAATTAAGGTTCATTTAATGCAAGTGTCTTATATCCAAACTTGTAAGTACAATGCAAGATCTCCTTTCTTGGTTAGGTTAGCCTCGGAAGGCATTTGCTTTAAGTCAAAGAAGAACCCTGGGTCCTTGAGTTTTGAGTTTAGTGGTCTGATGTCATAGTCCACATGATTGATTTGCTCACTAGGTGGTGGCGTAATTTGGTTGAGATATTTCAACCCTATTGCTTTTAATAGCGTTGAGCAATGTGATGGGGAATTCCTCAGTAGGTCAATGAATAAAATGTGAGCATATGTCTTCTTAGGTCCTTGATAAGTTCATAAGGTCTGATCAGAGCTGGTATTGGTTCCACTATTGAAATGACACCTTCATACATTTCCTTTGGTTCATTCTCAAGAACTTCCTCTTCTTCTTCATTGTGGATTATTTCACCAATCCCATCATCCTAGCTTCTCCTTTCTACCCTAGTTGTGGTGGGATGCCAGTGTTGCTACCCTAGGCTACTTCATTTCAGTTTGATGTCTCTGTGTCCTTATGCGTAGGAAATGGGTCCTAATAGATTCTCATGTTTGTGTTTTGTGGGGTTATTGGGGCTTGAGTTTGTCTTTTGCCCTTTTTATCTGGCGTGACTTTCTGCAGGTTCAAGAACATTTCTATGAACAATCGCTGGTGGTCTTCTGGTAACCTCGCTATAAATCAGTTATATTTTGTACAAGATTCTGTGCTATGCCCCCTTGTTCTATGAAAAGAATAGAATTGGTTGTACTCATATGGGAGTCTCTCATATCTTCCATCATTTATGTTTCCGTTGTTGTTCCAATTTTGCTAATTGTCCCTAGGGTAGTATCCATTATTTCTAGGTCGGTCAATCGCATTAACATTAGGAGGATAATAGTCTCTCCCATTGTAATCGTCTCTTACCTTCCTGACTGGGGGTTGATCTCTCACCCCATCTGTGGTTGCATTTCTATTGTTTTTAAGAATCTTGATGATAGGAGCATTGTTCCTGTGTCTTCCCTTGTTAACTTTCTGTTTGACTCATAGACCTTTTTGCCACTGTTAATGGTAGCTTGATCTATCCTCAAAGCACTTTCCAATGCTTCTTCATAGGATCTGTATGGTAATTTTTGGACATCTTCTCTCATGTCCTTGTTCAAGGAGTGTAAGAAAAGATTGTATAGTTCATAATGGTCCATGTTCGGGGCACTAGTTGAGGAATAGAGGACTTGCCTCCATCTGGTCACAAAATGGGCTACGGATTCATTTGGTTCTTGCTTCATGGCTAGGAACTCTCTGATGAGTTTGTTCATGTCAAATGCCATGACAAACTCTCTGATTAGTTGTCCAAATGAGTGAATTGAAGCCTTTGGCAAATGATAGTACCAATCCAGAGCTATTCCTTCAAGAGTTTTCAAAAAAATATTGGCAACAACCCCATCCCAAGGGAGGATTTCTCTTATCGTAGTGGTGTAAGATTTAATATGTGAATTTGGATCTCCTTCTCCTTTGAACTTCGAGAGATCAGGTAGTGGCTGATGTAACTGCACGTTCCTTATGTTTTGATCAAGAGGCTCTTTCAAGTACTCAAGATATGTTCTAAGACAGGTGCTCTGAGATTGAGGGTTTGATAGCAATAACCCTGTAGGTGGGTTTTGATAACCCATTGTTTGATTTGTTGGATTTCCCAACACTATAGGATTGTTTTGAACATGAGGGTTCCCATTCAGACACGTGTCATTACTTGCATTTCGTGAATAGTAGTTCAGATAAGGGGGATTCTGAGATGCCCCCTGGTCTTGTTCATTTCAAAAGTTGTCATGGGATTTATGCCTTCTTTTAGGAGTAGCTTGTTTTGCTTCCAAGATTCTAATCCTTTGCACTAGAGTTGCGATTAAGTCTGTAGAAGTGGCAACTCTAGGTGTTTTCTCATTTCTAGGATTTTCTCTTTGAGTAGTGTCATGGTGATATGCTTCCTCTTGTGCAACGGTTTCACTTTGTTCTTCTCGCAGGGCAACTCTTAATGCTTCTTGAGCATCTCTTGGCTCTTGCAAGTGTCTTTCTAATCATTTCACTTCCTCATCGAGATGAGTACTTGATGTGCTTGTGGAAGGTTGATTAGGTTGATGCATTTTTGACCTTACCCTCTTGGCTTTATGTGGCGTATTTGGTATGGTTAGATTGTTTTCCCAAGCTAGGTTGTTGAAAGACAGAGAATGCCTGGATTCCCTTTGGTCTCTTTGGTCTTGTTCGTAATTTGAGTCTTCATAGTCATAGTAGTTGGTGATTGGTGCATCTGGATGCGGCAACACATACCTATCGAAAGAAGGTGTTTCTGGTTCTCTTAAGGGAATATTCCCTTAGTTTAGATTGGGTTCCGTCATTTTCAGGGGTACCGTAGACACCACAGAATAACTGGAACAAATGATGGCGAAGGTGACAGAAGCTACAACAACAGAAGTGGCTATGAAGAATGAAGTGAAAGTGTTTTGACAATTTTTGTTTTGATGTGTTTGAATGTTGTGATGTGATCTACACATTGGGAATGCAAAAAGCATAAATAAAAGTTTTTGCTCTTCACGTCAGGTTCACCAAAATATATACACTCAAAATCGCAACCTCGGTTACCTGGGGTTGTTGGGTCAAATTTCAGCACGCACACGGACCCTTCCCTCCTTGCCATAGGGCAAACTACCATGTCACTCTCGCTCTTGTGGAAGTAGCTAGTCAAGAGGAGGTGAGACACAATAGTGGTCTGGCTCGTTGGAGAGTTGGACTTCACGGAGAGGGGTTGGCACATTCTAGATCCTTTATTGGTGTGTGCTAATGTGTACGTTTCATTCAATGATTGTTGTTGTAGAGCTAACCGTATGACCTAAAGGGTCACTAGTTACTCTTATTCTGTTAGGGTTTCTACTATTCCACCTTTGTCTAGGTAAACTGTTACTTTCGTTGATGGCTTCTTGTCTTTCAATTCATTGGATGATTGCACGTTGTATTTGAAGTTGTCTAAATGCCTCTAGTTGTTGTAAGACAAATGGATCTTGTTGAGGTCTCAGATGGATTTCCTCAATCTCACCGAGGTTTGCCCTCACCCACTCACCTCTTAATCCTGGGCACATTCGTGAGTCGAGACAAGAGATAGGTGTATGTGGACCAACCTTGACTAGACATTGGGTTTTGACCTAGGGTTTTAAGTTTACCTAGGTTTAGTTGTGTGTTGACTTTTGCTGACCTTGTGATGTTATCAAGGGTTTGCAAGTTATCTGTGTGCCTAATGTTTTTGTTCTTTTTCTTGATATTTATGAATGCAACTATATGAGATGTGTTAGGGTCAATGGTTTTTACCATTTACCTGCTTAAGTTTACTTAGGCTTGCATTATAGTTTAATAGTGCATTTAATTAATTAGGGTAGTTGTGTTTCTCGTATCAAAAGTTTCATACCTGTCACCTATTTTTCACGGCTTTAAAAGCATGTACCATATGTAGTTTACTCATCTCAATTTATTCACTCTTATTTGGTGAAGGCCTTGTGTTGCCTCTCTCATTTCTCATGAAGGTTATTTTCTGCAGATGGTGCTCCTGGGAGGTGGATGACACCAACATGGTATAATATGGTGTTCTGAAGTTGAATTGGGGCTTTAGTCCCACATAGGCCAGGTGGATACAGTTTTTAGCATTATATATGCTAACATTCGCTTTGGAAGTTGAAGTGCTTGTGTAAGGCTTGTGGTGATCCGTTGCTGGTGTATTTGGTAACTTTGATTGGTTGTCATAGTTGACCCCCTATATTTTGCAACAAATCTATTGCATATTTTTCGCTCTCTTGCAGAAGGTGGTCACATGGCTGACTAAGAGCTAATCTACTCAAGGGCTTAATCCGGTCCTTCATTTTTGCATTGAGCCCCCATAGGTGACTTTTCTTCCACGGAGCATATCTTGGGCATCCGGAGTTTGATTTTCAAGTTCTACATATCATTAGAAAGCTGATTTCACCAAGCTCGCAGTGGTTTAGGTCTATCTGCCTGATCTCACCATTTATCATATTTTTTTTGCAGTTTCTAACTTGGTGGCACACAATGGTTGAACTAGGGTTTGAGGTTCTTACTCCTCACAATTATCATACATGGAAAGTGAAAATGCAAAGGTTACTTTGGTCAAAGGGATTATGGTCTACCTTGAATGAAGAACAACCAAATATTACCAAGGAATATGAGAAGTTTGCATATAAGAATAAGTGTGATGACACGATGGGCCAAATTGCAATGCATATCTTAGATTCTTTGTTCTTCCACATCGAGGAGTACACTACACCTAGAGAGGTATTGACTAAACTTAAGGATCTCTTTGGTGTAGTTAGTGAAATAACGACCATTCAATTAGAAGATGAATTAGCATCTCTTTCAATAGATACATTCCCTACTATTGAGGATTATCTAGTAAAATTCAAGTCCATACGTTCTCAGTTGTTAGGGTGTGGAGAAGAAAAAAGTGATAAGGAATGTATTTTCTTGGTTCTGTCAAAATTAACAGGTGTTTTTTCATACTTTGCTACTTCAGTTTATTCGACAATGGATGGGCTAGTAAATAGATTTGTTATGCCATCCTTTGAGACATTCTATGAAAGATTGACTAGAGAACAATCCAAACTTCGTCAATCTGATATCACTAAGTCTCATGCATTAGTTGCTTCTACATCCAAAGAGAAAGGAAAGAACAAGAAGGATAAACCCAAAACAAAATCAAATGAGCCTTCCAAACCATCTTCTAAAAAGACACATCCTAAGAAGGAAAGGCCCAAATGTAACTTTTGCAAAAAAGAGGGCCATAGTGAACAAAATTGTTATAAGAAGGAAATTCATGAGTTAAAATAGTTGCTTAAGGAACATAACATAACCCCTCCTTCCTCATCTAGTTCACCTCCTCCTTCTAACAAAAACAAGAATAAGGACAAGGATACTTCCCCTAGCTTCAAAGGAAAAGGACATGCACTAATTACTACTCATGCATCCAGAGATGTCAGATGGATCATTGATTCAGGGGCTTCAGTGCACATTACTCGATCACCTAATTTATTAGTTCCAGGTACTCTTAGAGCACCCTATTATGATAGATTCATGGTTGCTAACAATCAGGTGGTTCAAGTTGCTACCATAGGAGAGATTAATTTGGGTGATGGCTTGGTTTCTAATGTCCATTGTATTGTTGAAATTGCTCATAATCTATTATTGGTCTATCAGATCACACAGGCAGGTAACACAATGGAGTTTACCTCTGATTTAGTGCTTATTCGTCATGCTTTGGGAGAGTTGTTTGCAGTAGGTAGGGCTGATCATCAGTCCAAGGTATATACCTTTGATCATTTTATTGATGATGATGATCCCTATGTTCCTTTGACTCCACCATCTAGTATGCGGAGTAACTCGGTTCCTCTTAATGGGTTTGTTGATTTGATCACTATACCATCATCGCCTGCCACATTAGAGTTGATAGAAGACATCATCAGTTCTTTCGATATGAGTTCTTCTCTTGAGAAGGTTGATCATAGTATTCCAAATCTTGCTTTGGTTGATGAGTATTTGGTAGGTTTATCAAACTTGTTTGTGGAGACTCATTATGGATATTTGGAAGACACATTTGAGGGTATATCCCTCCTATTTAATGATAGTTGTGGTACAATTGTTGTCACTCCATCTCTGTCTTTGGAGAATGTTCAAGATCAGTTTCCAATGGTACCTTGTTTGTCACCTTCTATTGTGATTGGGCATGTTCCTGATTGGTTTGTGGCATCATTTTCCAAGGTCTTGGTGACACATGAGTAGCTTTCAAAGACATCATCATACATTCTTCATGCTTCTTTCTTTCAATTCTTATTTGGAGTGGGAAGCATACCTGCATCTATACATGGTTTTGTTTCTTCCAAAATGAAGACAAGTGGTTTGTCGACATTGGATCATGTTTTGTCTTCAGGCACTTACCATTTTTGTAGGTGATTACACATTATGGGGGGGCTACATAGTCTCTCTCTTTCCCTCTTATGGGGGGGTCATTGATTGTATATACATGATGTATGTAGTACTTGGGGGGTGTGATTGAGTCCTCCATCCATGCATCATTTTTGTTTCTATCTTTTGGAGAGGGGTTTGTTCCCATAGGGTTTTTCTCCTTTTCTCTAGTTGTGAGAGATTTCTTTTTTGCATTGTAAATGGGTACCTAAAAAGGTTGTGTAGTTGGGACCCATATTGCATCTTCATTCTCCCTAAGTTGCACTTAAGGGGGGGTGTTGGAGTAAATGGTTTTTACCATTTACTCGCTTAAGTTTACGTAGGCTTGCATTATAGTTTAATAGTGCATTTAATTAATTAAGGTAGTTGTGTTTCCCGTATCAAAGTTTCATACATGTCACCTATTTTTCATGACTTTAAAAGTCTATACCATATGTATTTTACTCATCTCAATTTATTCACTCTTGTTTGGTGAAATGGCCTTGTGTTGCCTCTCTCATGTCTCGTGAAGGTTATTTTCTATAGATGGTGCTCCTAGGAGGTGGATGACACCAACAACATGTAAAACTTTTTTTTGTTCTTTTTTGGTATTTTGGAAATAAAAGATGCTTTTTAATCTAAGAAAGGAAATATGAATGCAACGAGAATGAATTTTAGCTAATGCAATTATTCTATGTTTTTGGGGTTTTTGAATATTTTAAAATGATTTAATCTAGGAAAGGAGATTACAAGTAAAAAAATTAAACTATGAATGCAAATTACTTCTAGAATGCTAGATCTAACTATTCTATCAAGGAAAAAGCAATAAATTACTAATCCCAAGAGCAATTTTAATTTTCTAATTACTACCAATTGACAAAAATCATAGAGGAACTTGAAATAAAGAAGACTTGTGAGCCTCCACTACCCTCAGAGATCCTTGATGATAACCTCATATCCTCTTGAAGCAGTGGGAAGACCTCTTGGCGACAAGACAACACAAAGAAGCAAAAGAAGCTTTGCAAAATGAGCTCAATGTGAGTTGTTGATGAGCACAATGGCTTGATTGAAACTGTGTAGTGATGCTTGAAGAGCTTTATGTGAAAGCTTGATGAACAATGAACAAATAAAAAAGGCACCTTCATCCTATGTGAGCATGAGAATGCTAATTGGAGAGCAAAAATTTAGCAAGAGTTGTGTGCACAATGAATTTGCCTCCCTTTGTGCTTGATGGAGGGGGGGTATTTATAGGTTGGAGGAATGGGATTGATTGAGAAGTTAACTCAATTAATTGAAGAGTTAACAAGGATTGATTAGGGAGTGAACTGGATTGATTACCTAGTGAACTCAATTAATTTGGGAGTGATAATGCAATAATAGCTTATCACTGAAGAAGAAATGAAGTTAGAAGGATGCATGGAAGAAAATGAGTTGTTAATTTTAGATCAAATGTAGCTAATTATGCATGTGTAGGTGCATGAAATAGTCAACTCCAAGTTAGACATCAAAAATCATGCGAACTAGAAGAAAAACGGTTGAAAACTGTTGAAAAATGAAGGTAGAACTACTGCTATAAACTTTAAAATTTTGTATATGCAAAGCTGAAATTAAGATTAATCTATAACAATTAATGAACAATTGTTTTGCACATTCAATCCAATGTAGAAGAGAAGAGAAGAGAAGAGAAAAAGCTTGTACAATATTTACATGGAGAAACCCTTTCGGGAAAAAACTCCACACTCAAAGATGTTTCCTGCTTGTATGAAATCTCTTTGGAAAATATTACATTCAATACTTAAATTTCTCTAAGTCCTTGATGCACTTCACAAAAACTTATTCAATCTTCAAACCTGTAAAAAACTTCAAAAAAGCTTCTTCAATAAAAAAAACTTCTTGCTTTTTTTTTCTTCTAAGTTAAAAAAGTTTCTTGCTTTTTTCTTCTAAGTCTTTTACAAAAAACTTTTTCTTTTTTTTCTTCTATGTATTTTTTCCTCAAATCAACTCTCTGGAAAATGTATGGGGTTTACAATTAAATAAAAAAACTTCTTAATTCAAAAGCTCGAAACTCAAATTATAATAAATTACAATTGATAACATAGCTTGCAAAGCTCATGCAAAAATCAATTATAAATTACAATTGATAACATAGCTTCCAAAGCTCATGCAAAGCTCATGCAAAAATCAAGCTCACTTAAATTGAGAAGACTAAACTCAAACAAAGTCCAAACTTTGAGTTAACTGCCCCTTCATGATGTGTGCACACAAGTATGCCAAAATTAGCTTTACCAACATTAAACATATTTCTAAATAAAAGCAACAACTGAAAGTCCCAAGATTGGGTGCTCAAGTTAGCCTAATCTATTTCAGTCAACTGCAGTGATCAACACACACCAATTCTCATGCAACAACTTGCACAATTGATGTCCCCAATGTTATTTTGAATTACCTTGTTCTGTACATGCAATTGACATGCAAACACCGGATCCAACATGCAACTGATACCCATTACCTAAAATACTGAGATATACTATCCTGCAACTTTTAGGAGTTGGAGTGTCCTGCAAGTAATATCTTAAAACTGACATGCAAATATTTTCAACAACATCCAACTGATACTCATTTCCTAAATCACTGAGATGTACCATCCTGCAAGTTTTTGGAGTTGGAGTTTTCTGCAAGTAATCTCACAAAACTAATATGCAACTACATGCAAGGTCATATAACTGACATGCAAGGTCATACAGGTCCATAGGAATGACATGCAACAACATGCAAGCACATGCAAGTGACATGCAACAACATGCAAGCACATGCAAGGTCATACAAGTCCATATGAGTGACATGCAACAACATGCAAGTACATATGAGCAACATGCAACAACATACATCAACATGCAACAACATGCAAGTACATGCAAGTAACATGCAACAACATGTAAGTACATGCAAGCTACATGCAAAAACATGCAAGTCCATGCAGGCTATTCTGACCATATGCAAGCAATATCCAATTCGTGCATCTCTTATACTGTAGTTAACTCCAACATTATAACCATGCAAGGTGTCTCAGCAATATCCACTCATGTACATAAAAAAGCACAACTCCAAGTCTAAAAATATGACCCAAGTCAAACTCCCACTGACTAGGAGTAATCAAACTCTATCTTAAGACTTAAGAGAAGTGAACAAGGTCTTCATGGCTTCCATCTCAAAGTGGGCGCCCAAGTTTGATATTATCCATTTAGAACATATATGCAAAAGTCAAAGTGTTGTAATTAATAAATAATTAATCTCTCAAAGTCTTTATGTGTCGTGGAACACATTCCAAGAACTTTAGAGACACATGAATTGGTTAAGATTGCAAGTTAATGGCAACTTGTCCCAACATTCTCCCACTTGACATTATACATTGTAATAACTCTAAATGATATAATTAAACTTTAAATCACAGGGAAAAACATCCCTGGCCATCAATGTGCCATTGATTCTTCAACATATTTTTGTGCTCCAACAAGATACCTATAAAAGCAACCATGATAACCATCATTTGAAACAAGAACTCCTTACATCATGTCACCCATGATAAACAAGAAACATGCCAAGGTGAAACATATCAACTGTCACTGAAACCTACACCAATCTCAACATGAACACAAGCATCAAATCATATGATAATATAATACTCTGAGTGTCTGCCACACTCATACCAGATGGAAAAGCAACCACAACAAGTTGCTAGCTCATCCAAAATATCCATACCTTAAAACTAGGGTAAACAAACCATCATAGGTAGAACTCCATGCCATCAACATACCAACCCAAAAATGTAATCAAGTCCCTGTAAAACAATCCTGCTAATCATCCATCCTCTCATCTCAATGCAACATACCAATGTACAAATGACCAAAGACAAGGCCAACAAACAAAATCTGCAATAACACTAAACGGATCTGTGGATATTGATAGTCCACATCCAAGTCTTCAATGCAACCAATGGGTAAAGACAACTCACTAAACCTACACAACTTGTAGATCCAAATAGTGAAACATGCAAAATCATCTTCACATAAATAACCTGCAAACTGAGATACCCAAGAATATATATTGTGACAATAAAGAGCATATAGATCCAAGAACTGCCACTGCATGCGTAATGTCAAATCTGAAAATAAGATCAAGGCATTTACAAATCCTCCTATTGCACTTCTCTTAGAGGATGTGGCTAACTCCTCTACCATATAGTGTCAAAACATATAATGATATGCATAAAACATCTCTCTTTACCAATCTCTGAATAACTCTTCCAAGTCCTCTTAACCAATGAAGAAAAAGATCAATGAGCTACCAAATTATTGTTAACAACAATAACACTTGACTCCAATGCAACCCAACTCCATAAACATGAGAACCTTTAAGAAGAAGACAATATACCAAGAAAGAGAGAAACTACAAAATCATACCATGTCTTTATACCACACTAACCTATGCCAAACTATGTAAAGTAAGATCTCTTTCAACACTCCCAAACTAAAAAGGTATCAACATCTAACATCCAAATTATGATGAAAACATGGTAGCAATAGATGTTAACCTCTCACTGAAAGTAGATCAAACTAACCAAACATTCCCACAACAAAGGGAATAAGCCCAAAAACCACAAACCATTTATGTACCTCTCCAAAACAAATCCTCAAAACTAGTTCCATAGCTCAAGATCAAATAATAATGAGAACAATAGAAATCCATAAACCCATACATCTACTTCTCAACAATCCTTTTGAAGACTAGTGTAAAAGAGAATACAAGATACATATAAAGAATGCATCTAATAATCAGGTGGGCAACACCTATTAGATCATTTACCTGCCGAGTAGACCAAGAGCGGGATACAAGATTGTCCTTGCATATAACACCAAGCAATAAAAGCTTATAATAAAGACAACCTTCTCATAAGGTCTATAATGGACTCACATCCATTTCTAAGTGTAGGCTTCTCGATCCTTTTGTTGACATCTCATAATGAGAAATCTTTCCAACACATATCTCTAAGTTCAAGAGATATCAAGCCTCACCCAAGTCTCTCTAGTATCCATGAGTTTTCAACAATCAATCCATGCCAACTTCAAATACAATCTGCACAATCATGAAGCTCAAAGCAAATTATTAATACTTCAAAACCAAAGAGAACTTAACCAAACCATTGTCAAAATTCTAACTGTAGAATCAAGAATATATCATGACATCATGATCTAACATCTTAAAAGAAGATCATATGCTCCAATGAACATTCTTGCTCCCAAGAGCACTTGTATTATGCCAAAAAAGTCTAATTCATGATCAAGAGTGCATCATAACACAATACTATACATCCTCTAAAACAAGGATCATATATCAAAAAATTGATAAGTTATAAAGTCAACACTTCACCAAAAACTCCAAGAGTCCTCCATGGAAAACCAAGATGTCAACACCTCTTCAAAAAATATGAAGATCTAGCATCCTCTATCAATAGAACCAAAAATGTCAATAAACCCTTAATGCAAACTAAAGGCATAATCCATGAGCTTCTTATGACACCAACAACCATTGCAAAAGATCATCTATCTTCTAATCAAAGATTTTGCATGGCTCACATCACTGCAACAACAATTTAGAACCAATATCTTTAAACAAAGAAGATAGAACACATTATATAGCTACACAAAACTCCCACTGAAAGTGATACCAAGTTATGCATGATATCATGATCAACATCATTACCAAAAACTCCACTGAAAGTGAAAAAAAGCTTCTTATCCAACATAACTTTACTGGTATAGATTCCAATGAATAATTAAATCAGGTACTCCAAACTACCCTTTTGTCTCAATACAAAAAAATACCAATGTAATTAAGGTAACCAAGAAGAGGCCGACCAAATAGAACCCATATCATCTTATTCATAAGATCTGCACACATGTAACATCTCATAGGAGAAAAACATGATTAGTGCTCCAACCTTTAATAACTGAAAAAATAGATTCAACCCCACATCAGTAACATGTAAAACAAATCTAACCAGGTATAAAATGTAGATTTCTGAGACTCAAACACTAGAATCAACTCTAAATCTAATTTTCCAAATAAATCCACATAGGAAAAACCATAGATCATAGGAACTCAACAAGCAGGCTTGCAAATCTGAAATTGTTTCCATCTAGAAAGTGTCTAAACACAATTTTTCACAAATCTACAAACCACAGATTTTGATTAACATGTAAAACCTACAAAACCATATCTCTGTAAATCTGAAACCATTTAAACATTCCACCAATGAACACCATCAAATGTCATCTAAAATAATGGAATATCACACATCTACAGACCCACAATCTTGTGAAACAAGAAAACTGTGAAAACCTACATATTCAAAATATCATGAATATGAGAAAGGAGAATCCAGGTTGTTCATGAGTGTCCATATCATAAAAATACCAACTCCACAACCTCCATACAACCAGTGATAAAGCATCCAATGCTTTGATATAACCATGGATTGAAACCATGAACCCAACATAAGCACTCCAAACTGTAGTCTAAGAAATGAGTGTTTTTCCATGTGATTAAGGTACTAGAAGTAACCATCCAACATAAACACCCTTTCACTACACATGACCACAAGGTAAAGGAATAAAACCACCAAACACGAGAATGTACACATATTGTTAAAATGGAGCTCCAAATCACTACCATAAGATCAACTCCATAAAGATCCATAACCTTAAGCCTCAGGAGCCCAACAAAGATTCTTTTAACAATATCCATCTGAGAGAAAAAATACAATGGCTTCCAATCTCACAGTTCTGCAAAACCTACAAAACAAAGCTCCCACTGCAGCAAAAAAACTTTCAACACTTTAAGAGAAAGGCATTCCTCACTCTACACAACCATTAGCTCTGATACCAAATGTTGAAAAATGAAGGTAGAACTGCTGCTATAAACTTTAAAATTTTGTATATGCAAAACTGAAATTAAGATTAATCTGTAACAATTAATGAACAATTATTTTGCACATTCAATCCAATGTAGAAGAGAAGAGAAGAGAAGAGAAAAAGCTTGTACAGTATTTACGTGGAGAAACCCTTTCAAGAAAAAACATCACACTCAAAGATGTTTCCTGCTTGTATTAAATCTCTTTGGAAAAGATTACATTCAATACTGAAATTTCTCTAAGTCCTTCATGAACTTCACAAAAAACTTCTTCAATCTTCAAACCTGTAAAAAACTTCAAAAAAGCTTCTTGCTTTTTTCTTCAAAAGCTTCTTCAATAAAAAGAACTTCTTGCTATTTTTTCTTCTAAGTCAAAAAAACTTCTAGCTTTTTTTTTCTAAGTCTTTTACAAAAAACTTTTGCTTTTTTTTTTCTTCTAAGTCTTTTTTCCTCAAATCAACTCTCTGGAAAATGCATGGGGTTTATAATTAAATAAAAAAACTTCTTAATTCAAAAGCTTGAAACTCAAATTATAATAAATTACAATTGATAACATAGCTTGCAAAGCTCATGCAAAAATCAATTATAAATTACATTTGATAACATAGCTTCCAAAGCTCATGCAAAAATCAAGCTCACTTAAATTGAGAAGACTGAACTCAAACAAAGTCCAAACTTTGAGTTAACTTCCCCTTCATGATGTGTGCACACAAGTATGCCAAAATTAGCTTTGCCAACATCAAACATATTTCCAAATAAAAGCAACAACTGAAAGTGCCAAGATTGGGTACTCAAGTTAGCCCAATCTATTTCAGTCAACTGTAGTGATCAACACACACCAATTCTCATGCAACAACTTGCACAATTGATGTCCCCAATGTTATTTTGAATTACCTTGTTCTGTACATACAAGTGACATGCAAACATCGGATCCAACATGCAACTGATACCCATTACCTGAAATACTAAAATGTACCATCCTGCAACTTTCAAGAGTTGGAGTGTCCTGCAAGTAATATCTTAAAATTGACGTGCAAGTATTTTCAACAACATGCAACTAATACCCATTTCTTGAATCATTGAGATGTACCATCCTACAAGTTTCTAGAGTTGGAGTGTTCTGCAAGTAATCTCACAAAACTGACATGCAACTACATGCAAGTTCATATAACTGACATGCAAGAACATGCAAGGTCATACAAGTCCATAGGAATGACATGCAACAACATGCAAGTCCATATGAGAAACATGCAACAACATGCAAGTACATGCAAAAACATGCAAGCTATTCTAACCATATGCAAGCAATATCCAATTCATGCATCTCTTATATTATAGTTAACTCCAACATTATAACCATGCAAGGTGTCTCAACAATATCCACTCATGTACATAAAAAAGCACAACTCCAAGTCTAAAAATATGACCCAAGTCAAACTCCCACTGACTAGGAGTTATCAAACTCTATCTTAAGACTTGGGAGAAATCAACAAGGTCTTCATGGCTCCCATCTCAAAGTGGGCGCCCAAGTTTGATATTATCCATTTAGAATATATATGTAAAAGTCAAAGTGTTGTAATTAATAAATAATTAAATCTCTCAAAGTCTTTATGTGTTGGGGAACACATTCTAAGAAATTTGGAGACACATGAATTGGTTAGGATTGCAAGTTAATGGCAACTTATCCCAACAAAAATGGAGCTATTTTGAGTTAGAAACTCAAATTTTTTCATGGCTGGGAATGTGACAAGGTCACCCATGGGTCGCCCCTTTCATTAGTAGGGTCGCCCATGGGTCAGCCAAGGGGTGACCCTGGGTCGCCCGGGGGGAGATCCTACTTTTTGAGGGTCACCCAGTGGGAGATCTGGAAAGAAAGGGGTATGGGTGAAAATGCAATATGGGAGATGGTG
This sequence comes from Cunninghamia lanceolata, assembly GCA_027924645.1. NCBI lineage: Eukaryota > Viridiplantae > Streptophyta > Pinopsida > Cupressales > Cupressaceae > Cunninghamia > Cunninghamia lanceolata. The sequence goes on from BSBN01001176.1 coordinate 606,995, forward strand.
GAGGAGATGAAAAAAAGGGGATCTACCTCTGGAAATAGGTCAATCATGTGCAAGAATCCAAATCTCCACTTGCAAAGTAGGATCTCTCGGTGGGAGATCTAGAAATAATAGGGGGAGATTTGAATTGGTTGAGTGAAACTAAAAACCGAAAGTGGGAGATGGGTCCGGGGGACCTCTAGAAGGCTTCTAGGGGTGGAGAAGATGAAAAACATAGGGGAAAGGTGAAAACACACCTAAAGGCTTAGGAACAAGGTCGAAAGCTTAGAAAATGCCAATCGACAAGTGTCGCAAAAGTGTCGAAAAGCGTCGACGACAAAGAGAGAGGGAAAATGACAGAGGAAACAACACAAGACGAAAGAAATAACACGTCATCAAGAGCTTTGCTACTTAGAAGGCATTATTTCACAATTACATGTATGTGACAAGGATCATATATCATCAAAGGGGTCCTCATGGAGGCTATGTGTGATTTTTGTGCTTACATGTTCGTGCAAGGTAGGGCCACTTCCAAGAAGGAAGGTGTGTGGGGGATCGTCGGTCTATGGTTAGAGGTAAAGCACTCGAATGATGCTCTCCCTATGTAGCATAAGACTCATTGAGACTTGAGTAACAAATATCAAGATTCCAGATGCAGTATTCTTTATGTTAAGATGTAAAATTATTCTTTTTTCTAAGTGCAACATATTTGTAAATGTAAATTGAAATGTTTTCATTGTGATTTATCTTTGAATATATTGTATTTCAAAGTTGAAAAATATTTAGAAAAATATGTAATTATTTTGTAATTATGAAAAAAAAACCATGTTTACCATGTTCATTTACTTTCCTAGTAAAATGTTGTGTAATTATGATTAATATGATATGGCATGTTACATTGTAGGATAGCTATGTATTAGGTAATGTTCTTGTAGCCATCCCTTATTATTTGATGAATGAAATTTTGTTCACCCCTCATGTTCCATTAAAGAACATTCATTTTTCAAGGAGAACTAAGTAGTTTGAATAGTGAATAATGATATTAAATATACTTGATATGTAAAGGATGTTCAATTGTGTATCAAGTGGAATGATGAAGAGGAGAGGTGGTTTATGTTAAAGGCTCAGAACTGGAAAAGAAGGTGCGAGACTTCATTTGAAATTTTACTTGAGCCACATAATTTACAAGTTGTAGTGATGTGATTTTGGGAATGAGCAAGGGCTCACATTTTTATAGCCCCAGAAGTATGGTGCAGGGGCATCACATAAAAAGGCCTACTGTAAGGAAGCTAAGGTAGTGGAACAAATTCCTACACTAATATTGAGGGGAGGGATATGCAGAACTTTTTATATCTTTACAACAATAACATAAATAAACACAAATAACAATCATACCACAACACAATAAATATGTGGGGAAACCTTTTCAGGAGAAAAACCCCACACTCCAAAGTTGCCCAATATATTATTTAGGAATCAAGAAGATTACAATATACTTGCAGAGCAAGCTTGCATAGGAGTATAACCAACCAGAGATCCAAAGGCAACTCAACATCTATAAGACTCTTACACACAACCTCCATCTCAAGCTCCTAATATATAGTAGATACAATACAATAAATAGTCAACGGTAATTACAAAACCATGAGTCAAAACCACCCAAAAGTGGCGCCCAAGTTATCTCCAATCACAGATGTCTTGTGATGTGCCAAATCACACACCAACATGTGTAACTCTCCCCTTTACAGTTCTTTTAAGTGTCCAACTTGTTTTCACATTTCCCAAAATAGGAGGTCCAACTTCTTGAGGCCATAACTTTTGATCCGGGTATCTGATTGACGAACTGTTTGATGCGTTGGAAAGCTCATGAAGAGATCTATCAAGGTATAACTAACTTTGTAGGTTATGACAACTTTTGGGGTATTTAGGGACATCTAAGTGCCTCAAATCTAAGTTCAAAATTTTTTCGGGAGTTTAAAAAAATGGAAACTTTAATATCTTGCAATCCAGGTATGATCTTGACTCAAAACTCACCCAAGATGTTTACTTGGAAGTTCCACACCTTTTGGGAAATTTTGGGTCCATCCGTGCTCAAATGTAGAGTTACTAAAAATAGTAAGCCCTACCATTTTTAGCCCCATTTAGAAACTTTGAAAGTTCTAAACCATTCTTCAAGATAAAGGGTATTCAAAAATACCAAAATTGGGGAGACTAGAAACCTTTTGTAGTTGAAAGGTTGAGACACCTTTCCTAACATTATCCCACTTGTCGAAAACCTTGCAAGAGAAAAGGGAGTATCAACACCATGATTTAAATGCAAGGGGTCAAGAGGCCCATAGACTCCAAACACCATCTGAACTTCTCTATGCTCAGAAACTTAGTTAATGAATCTGCAACATTCATCAAAGTCTCTACCTTAACTAGCTTCACCCTGCCATCCTCAACCATATCTCTAACAAAATGATATTATACATCAATGTGCTTGGTCATGACATGAAATGTTGGGTTCTTAGCTAGGCAGATCACACTCTGACTGTCACAATAAACTATCACTACACCTTGTTTTATCCGGATATTTGAACACAGTCTCTTAAGCCAAATGGCTTCTTTACAAGAATGCGTAGCTGCCATATACTTAGCTTCAGTAGTGGACAAAGCAACCATAGTCTATCGCTTACTCATCCAACTAATTGCACCACCAAATAAAGTAAATACATAAGCACTAGTGGATTGTTTGCTATCAACATCACCTGCCTAGTCTAAATCCACATAACCATGAATATCAATGGAATGCATGTCTTTTATCAAATTACCATGACAACATAATGAATACTCTAAGGTACCCTGCAAATATCTGAAGACTCTTTTAACTGCATCCCAATTAACTCTACCAGGATTAGACATATATCTGGAAAGAACTCCCACTGCTTGGGCAATGTCTGATCTAGTACAGACCATAGCATACATCAAACTTTCGATTGCACTTTAGTAAGGTACTCTTCTCATGTCTTCCATCCCTGATGGGGATGTTGGACATTGTGAAGCAGATAACTTCGTTCCAACTGTAAAAGGAACACATATTGGTCTACAATCCTGCATGTTAAACTTATGTAAAACTAAATTAACATACTTACTCTGGCTAGACCATAGTTTTCTGTTCACTCTATCTCTTCTTATTTCCATCCCAAGAATGTGTTTACCTACACCAAGATCTTTCATTTCAAATTTAGCTACAAGTTGATACTTTAGTTCTGAAACCATTCCTTTCCCTTTACTAATAAATAACATATCATCAATATATAATGCAATAAATAGGAAACAATCACCATTAGATTTATAATAAACACGGTGATCAGATTTAGAACGCTCAAATCCCAAACTCAACACATATGTATCAAATTTATGGTACCGCATCCTAGGACTTTGTTTAAGGCCATATTACAAAGATTTCTTCAATTTACAAACCAAATTACTTTTACCTTTCACCATGAAGTGCTCTGGTTGTGTCATATAAATATCCTTCTCTAAAACACCATGAAGGAAAGTCATTTTCACATCCATTTGCTTAACCTCTAGATAATAAGCAGCAACAATAGAAACAAAAATCTAATGGGCGTCATTTTTTCAACAGGAGAAAATATCTCATCATAATCAACACCCTCAACCTAAGAGTAACCTTTCACAACCAACTATGCTTTGTACTTCTCAATACCTCCATCTGAACCATTTTTTTTCTTGAACAGCCATTTGCAAGCAATAGGTTTTCATCCTTCAGGCAATGGCACTAGGTCCAATGTGTCAATCTTTTTCAAATCTATCATTTCTTCATCCACAGCATTCTTCCAGGACTCTGCATCATTCATCCCTAATGTCTCTTCTATAGATCTAGGTTCATCTATGTTAGTATTTGAGAAAATATACATCTCCAGTCATCAGGTGAATACCTTTTAGGTGGTTGTCTATGCCTTGTAGACCTTTGAACAAGTTGAGTTGGAGGTTCTTCCTCCTCTTCTGAAGATTCAGAGCTAGATGAAATCTCCTCAACTTTGTGTCTATCTAGGGGCCTCGATTCAACTTTCTCAGGTGTAGAAGGGAGTTGAATCACATTTTTCTGTTCACTTTGTTCTGACTACAATGTAACAAAAGAAGGCTTAGTTTCTCTAAAAATAACACTTCTACTATATATTACTTTCTATGCAACAGGGTCCCAAAGCTTGTATCCTTTCACACCATAACTATACCCAATGAAGATACATTTCACAACCTTGTTCTCCAACTTTGTTTGCTTCTCCTTTGGCACATGTGCATATGCCTCACAACCAAAAACTCTAAGATGTCTCAGTGAAGGCTTGTGCCCCGACCATGCCTCCATAGGCATTTTATCAACAAGAACTAGTGTAGGAGACCTGTTAATCAGGTAGCATCAGCTTCAGCCCAAAAACTTTGTTCTAGACGAGCACCACTAAGCATGCTCCTAGCCTTCTCCATTAATGTCATGTTCATTCTTTCTACAACTCCATTCTACTATGGAGAATACAGAGCTATCTTTTCTCTCTGAATACCACAATTTTTATAGAATCTATCAAAATCATTAGAGAAAAATTCACCGCAATTATCAGTCCTCAAACATTTTATTTTCTTTCCAGTCTATGGCTAACCATTACTTTAAATTCTTTAAATCGACTAAAAACTTCATATTTATTCTTTAGAAAATATACCCATGTCCTTCTGCTATAATCATCAGTAAATGAAACATAATATGCAGATTTCACAATGGAGGGAACATCTACTAGACCAAACACATCAAAATGAATAAGATCCCATACACCACAAGATTTATGAGAACTTGAGGAAAATTGAATGTGGTTTTGTTTACCATAAATGCAAGGGTATGTGCAGGATCATGATGGGCCAAACTATACCTCTAAGTGGCAATGAAAATACAGAAAATCAGAATTTATCAAGTTCATGTGAAAATTTGAATGGATTATCTACACAATTTGAAAAAGATGTAAGAACGAAATTTGTAGAGAATTGAATCTAGTTTATAGGCTACTTTTTTTTTTTTAAACTAAATTTACTTAGTGAAAATTGAATATTTCAAAGAACAGCTATTAAATTTTTCAGAAAAAAATAAAAAGTGGGTGTCTGTCTAGCCAACCTAACTATGAGTAAAAATATATATATATTTTTTAAACTTTCAAAATAAGTAGAGGACTCATGTCCGGATGCGACGCATATTTATTTGAAATTTTTTTCCAATAAAATAATTAGTTATGATTTTTTTACTATGACTTTTTTTAAAAAATAAAAGGTAATTTTCCAGCCAACCTAACTCGATTAAAAAAATTGAAATTCAATTTTTTTTTTTTAACCTATAGCCAGAAAAGCATAGAGTGTGACGCAGGTTTCGGATCTCAAAAAGGTGAAATGGTTTGAAAGTTATGGACGTTTTTCAATCAGTGTGTCCATCAGGATTTCAGACACACGGTATATAGAAAATTATTAATAATTATTTAATAAAATGATAACCAAACAAATCTTATATTTTTAGAAAGCTAACAATTTTTTCTATAAACCCTTTTTGTTTTATCAATTTTGCATTAAAAAAAGTCATCAGCACGAAGGGTGAAGTTCGAAGAAGAGACTGAAACATGAAAACACGTTAGAATCCATAAAAAGTCAACAACCAAAATGGATATCCGTCTTGCTTTGTACCAAAGCAAGACGGATATCCGTTTTGCTTTGGTAAAAGCAACTCAAAACGGATATCCGTTCTGAAAACGGATATCCGTTTCCTTGATCTATGAAAAATTTTGTACCATTGGTTTTGGATGAAGAGAAGCAACATATTTGAAACATCGAGGCAATAATACAAGAAGTTAAAGTTAGTTGGTCATTTATAGGTGTATCTATTGTTTCATATCACATTACACAGAATTCTAATTAACAATCTAGTTTCCTCATTTGGGGGAACATTTTTTTATCCGTTTCTAATGGAATATTTAGTTAAAAATTGGTGGCTCCTTGTGAAAAGTATGGGCTCTTATCAAGTATGCATAACCAAGAAGGTTGATATCGATTTTTCTTACATGTTTGTTGATCACATCTTATGAAACGGATGTTGCTTGGTGATAGTTCTAGGTTTAGTGAACAATATTCTCAAGCTTATTGCAATTTTTACACTTGTGACCAAATTTGGTACCAAATCCTTTCACCTTTTCAATTAATCCTGATAGTGTCATCTCACTCCATGCAAATCAAACCAACATTAGGACCATGTGAATGAGATTAAGGATAGCCTTGAAATATGAATCTTTGTACTGCTGACTATCCTTTTAGCATGACAATCCTTTAGGATCATTGTACCCAGGTGCAACAATCCTTCAATCTTCTTTTATTTATATTTCTTTCCTCTTCATACACAAGATTCTCGTGCCTTGTAGTCATGACAATCCACAAATCACCTAACTGTCCTTAGTGAGACTATATCTTATTTTGACAGTGATAGTCATCGTCCATTCACAACTCTCCTCTTTAACATAGATACCCTTTGCACATGTTTTGACTTCATGATTTTCCTTTTGTATGTTGTATTATGGTATGAAAATACTATGGCCCCTTCTTCATCCTCTTGTATAATGAAATTGAAGGTCGACACTTACGGTTACTCTTCTTTATTACTTGGTGATAATGAATCCCTAAGCTCATTTTTTATTGTCTTGAAGCCAAATTTACCACTGTTGAGATAGTCAGAGTTGATGCTTGATCATGAATATTGCGAATTACTTCAAATATCCATGGACAATTTCAATTGTGTTTCTTAAGACACCCATGCCTTGACTATCCCTTGATGTTGGTAATGATTGTGCTTGGATGGCACAATAGTTCATAGTTAGATTTTTGCCACTAAAGTTTTCCGTTGACAAAGTTGTATTTGTAGTCCACCTTTTGATGATGTTCAAACAATATAAATACTTATTCTTAACATAAGCAATACATTTCTCACAAATACCAATGCATTCTACTCATAAGGTTCATGGCACCATGCCTAAAGGTATGATAGTCAGCAATGTACTATTATGGCAGCCTATGGTTGGTTTGACAATCTATAATAGTGATAGCATTCATGCCTAACAGTCCTTATCGTTATTGTCATAATATATTTTATATTTGAGGCCTTGTCTACAACATACAAAGTTTACCTTTCTCACCCATACCTTCAGTATATAAAGAACATTGATAGGGAATTTTTAATTTCTACTCAGTCAGTGCAATCTAGGAGAGGATAGATTGTCTAAAGTTGTAATCTATTTCCATTTACACTTGCCATAACTACAAATGCTTAGTGTTTATTCTCAACCCTGGTATATAAATAAAATGTGACCTATTGTTCTAATAGGCCTATAGGGACAAAGAGGTGATAAAGCCTTTAAGTTTAAACATGACATGGTTTTGATAACTTCCCATAGTGGTAAGATCCTGGATGACAATCCTTTGATGCACCTAATTGTAATAGGTGTTATGATAGTCCTTGGTATCTTTTCATTTCTTTCTTGAATGGCCTACAAATAAGACATAAGACCTTTTAGATCCTTCATAAATAAGAATTCTCATACATTACATTTAAACTTAAACTCCCTAAACATCCATCAATCCATCCATTAATATCAAAATGCCATGAATATCCTATGATCAACCATTCTAATTCCTAGGATAGTCATATATTGCAATTTTACTTCTCTATACTAAAATAGCCCAAGGAATATCTACCCTTGAATTTGTATTTTAACAATCTAATGTCTTTACGAATAACATTGAGCCTTCTTTTGGGACAACATTTTTGCCTTTAGAAGCTCCTCATTTGATGATAGCCTAAAATAGAATAAGTGGATAGTCATAACATTTTAGCATAATGGGAAAACCCTAAAGTGTGATAAAGTCTATACATTATCTATTCCCATCCATGTCATGAAGCAACTATTCAAATGCCAGGCCAACATGATTTAAACAATCATAAGGGCCAACAATCCACTCCAAATGCATGGGAAAAGGACAACTCTTGGATCCCATATTAATAATGTTCACATGGCTACTAGCATCTTCAAGTGAGTCAATACAAAAATTGAAAGCCTCAAACTCATACAATTCAGAAAAATATACCTAATTATAAATTTGATATGCATGAATAAGGAAGTCCTCATGCAATACAAACTAAAATGTGTCATATTTAGACATGTCATCAAGTTGAACTACATCATGTTGAGACTTGTGTTTACTTAAGCATTACAAGTCACTTACCTCTTTGCATGCTTCAAAGTTCTAAACAAAGGACTCAACTTTAGGTGTAGCAGAGTCCTCATCAATGACTGATTTACATGGCCTTCTACAAACTAAAATTATATATCATCTTTATGCTTATATGGAGGCTATATCATCTTTACAATTGTATGTCCAGGCTCTTTAGGAGTCTTCACAAATGTGTCCAAAGTAAGATTACTCAAATCAAATAATGGCTTATATCCAGAGCTTTATTAAGTTGATACCTAGGTGGATTAGTGTGTAAACATTCAAATTAGATGGTAATTCACAAGTTTATAGAATAATAAAATGAATCCCTAGTCTAGAATCCAACTGTACATAATAAAATGGATATCTGTTTTGTAGTAGCGATATGGACGTTGCAGAGTGTCTGTTGGCAAAGAATTGGGATTTACTTAAATTTGCTTGTTCATGCTTCTCACAAGACGTCACCTCCCCTACCCATCCAGCTCTACAGAAGAAGAGAGACAACAAATGATCAAGAGGGATCACCAATTAGCGGTAAGTGTTTGATTACTTATGTCATGTTATATATTTTGAATATTAAATTCTATATTAATGTGCACGTTGTTTGATTGTATTAATAGGTGGAAATTCAAAAATCTTTATCGAGGAGGTCTATTCGATGAGCGATAGAGGATGAGTCATTGACTGGTTCACCATCTTCATGGCCTAGCAAGAGCCATAGATTATTTGATAGCAATCCATAGGAGATTTGATTTTGGGACATTTTGTTACATATGCCTATTTGGCTTTGTAAACATACTTTTGTATGTTATCGATGTATATCGTTGTATATACCCATATGGTTTTATTTGTACATGCCTATATGGCTTGATATATACACTATACAAATTATTTTCATGACATTATGCATATATGTATATATAAGATCCTAATTTGGCACAAGTAGGGAGAATGCTTGCAAAGGTTATGGAATTTGGTTTTAAACGTTCCAATTGTATTTGCTTCAAAGTTTCTAAAGCCTTTTCAAAAAATCCATTTTGTGCATATCTTGCAATCATTGCATTCCATGAGATAGCATCTCTTTGAGGTGTCATGCCAAACTATTCACATGCCTTGTCTATGCTTCCACACTTTGGATTTACACCCGCCAATTGCATTTTCTTAACATTTCCTTTCAATCCTTATCAAAAATTCCATTTTGTGCACATATTGCAATCATTGCATTCCTTCATTTACAACACATGATTAAATAAGAAGATGCATATTTATAACACTTAAGAATATGTAGTAGTGTTGCTCATGTCACCAATACTATGTTTACATCTTCACATACATGGCTTACAACATGTGACAATATGAAGTGATGAAGAAACTTGTTATTTTGATGTATTTCAACTCCAAACTTACGCCTAGAAGTGAAGGCGCTAATCCTTGATCAAACTAACCTAAAAGTGCGCCTTGTTACTTAGGGCGTTAGATTATGATTGATCAACCTAAAATGTGCACCTAAGGCTAGATATTGAATTGGAAGGATAAAATGCATCATCAAAGGAGTTTATAGTTATTGAAGGCATCAAATGATGACTTGGGCGCACATCTACCTCTCTACACCATCAAATGTGCACCTAGATTAGTGAGGCACCACTTCATATCTCTATGACTTTGGATATGCGTTTTGATAATGAATTGATCTTGCAAGTTGAGGTTGTCTACACAAGTTGAAAGAATGTCCAAAGAATACAAGGCACCAATTATTGAACAAACAACCTAGAATGAGTGACCTACTATTTGAGTTGCTAGTTCATGCTTCTAGAACACCAAAAGTGTGCCTAGATGTTGAGGTGCTAGCTCTTGCTCAAGCAACCTTGAAAGTGCGCTTTGACAAGGAGGTTAAAATGTATTATCAAAGGATTAAGTTGAATCAAGGAATCATCATTGAAGACAAGTAAAACATGATTGTGAATGAGGTGCATTTTTCATTATCTCCAACCTCACAATTGCGCCTTCCCTTGGAAGCTCATATTGTGCCTAAAGGAATGGTACTAAGATAACATCCATGTCAATGATTGAGAATGTGTCAACTAGAACAATATTTTTTGTTTTTCTCATCGTGGGGTCGAACGGACTACGCCAACGCGTCAGGGTGGGCGGGTAAATGCTAGTAGAGGTCTCGTTTTGTGCGCCAAGCGTCCCAATCATTCTGGGCAAGAGGCTACCCGCAAAGTCCCTTAAGATCCCTGAGACCAAAAATGCGCCAAACTTTGACGGAGTAGTTCTCAAAATTCGTGACAGCTGGGAATGTTGTGTTTGGACCTATAGGTGTACGTGGGGTCCGTCGACAATAACCTCTCTCATTTTTGGTCAACTCCATTCCGTTTGACCGTGCCAAAATCAAACGTATTGTTGCAAAATGCTTCAATTTGATGCAGTGGAAAGGTGCTAGGTGTGACATTTTTCATTCCATAGCTTGTGGGGTCGAACGGACTATGCCAACGCGTCAGGGTGGTCGGGTAAATGCCAGTGGAGGTCTCGTTTCATCCGCCAAGCATCCCAGTCGTTCCAGGCAAGAGGCTACCGGCAAAGTCCCTTAAGATCCTTGAGACCAAAAATGCGCCAAACTTTGACGGAGGAGTTCTCAAAATTTGTGACAGCTGGGAATGTTGTGTTTGGACCTATAGGTGCACATGGGGTCCATCGACAATAACCTCTCTCATTTTTGGTCAACTGCATTCCGTTTGACCATGCCGAAATCAAACGCATTGTTGCAAAATGCTTCAATTTGATGCAGTGGAAAGGTGCTAGGTGTGACATTGTTCATTCCATAGCTCATGGGGTCGAATGGACTACGCCAACGCGTCGGGGTGGGTGGGTAAATGCTAGTGGAGGTCTCGTTTCGTGCGCCAAGCGTCCCAGTCGTTCTGGGCAAGAGGCTACCGGCAAAGTCCCTTAAGATCCCTGAGACCAAAAATGCGCCAAACTTTGACGGAGTAGTTCTCAGAATTCGTGACAGCTGGGAATGTTGTGTTTGGACCTACAGGTGCACATGGGGTCTGTCGATAATAACCTCTCTCGTTTTTGGTCAACTCCATTCTGTTTGACTGTGCCGAAATCAAACGCATTGTTGTAAAATGCTTCAATTTGATGCAGTGGAAAGGTGCTAGGTGTGACATTTTTTATTCCATAGCTCATGGAGTCGAATGGACTACGCCAACGCGTTGGGGTGGGCGGGTAAATGCCAATGGAGGTCTCGTTTCGTGCACCAAGCGTCCCAGTCCTTCCAGGCAAGAGGCTACCGGCAAAGTCCCTTAAGATCCCTGAGACCAAAAATGTGCCAAACTTTGACGGAGCAGTTCTCAAAATTTGTGATAGCTAGGAATGTTGTGTTTGGACCTACAGGTGCACATGAGGTCCGTCGACAATAACCTCTCTCATTTTTGGTCAACTCCATTCCGTTTGACCGTGCCGAAATCAAATGCATTGTTGCAAAATGCTTCGATTTGATGTAGTGGAAAGGTGCTAGGTGTGACATTTTTCATTCCATAGCTCGTGGGGTCGAATGGACTACGCCAACGAGTTGGGGTGGGCAGGTAAATGCCAGTGGAGGTCTCGTTTTGTGCGCCAAGCATCCCAGTCGTTCTGAGTTGTAAGCTACCGACAAAGTCAAAAGTTGCTAGGATTGAAATTTTACATTCTACAGGTCCTGGGGCTAAACAGATTGCGCCAACACGTCGGGGTGGGTGAGTAAATGCTAGGGGAGGTCTCATTTTATGTGCCAAGGCTCCCAATCCTTCTGAGCTGTAAGCTACCAGCAAAGTGACTTTACTGGTAGCTTATAGCTTGGAATGACTACGATGCTTTGCACACAAAACGAGACCTCCCCTAGCATTTGCCTGGCCACCCCGACGTGTTAGTGTAATCCGTTCGACCCCAGGACCTGTGGAATGCAAAATTTCAATCCTAGCAACTTTTGACTTTGTCGGTAGCCTCTTGCTCGAAATGACTGGGATGCTTGGCGTGTGAAACAAGACCTCCACTGGCATTTACCTACCCACCCCGACGCGTCAACGTAGTCCATTCGATCCCACGAGCTATGGAATGAAAAATATCACACCTAGCACCTATCCACTGCATCAAATTGAAGCATTTTGCAACAATGCGTTTGATTTCGGCACAGTCAAACGGAATGGAGTTGACCAAAAACGAGAGAGGTTATTGTCGACGGATCCCACGTGCACCTGTAGGTCCAAACACAACATTCCCAACTATCACAAATTCTAAGAACTGCTCTGTCAAAGTTTGGCGCATTTTTGGTCTCAAGGATCTTAAGGGACTTTGCCGATAGCCTCTTGCCCGAAAGGACTGGGATGCTTGGCGCGTGAAACAAGACCTCCACTGGCATTTACCTGCCCACCCCGACGCGTCGACGTAGTCCATTCGATCCCACGAGCTATGGAATGAAAAATGTCACACCTAGCACCTTTCCACTGCATCAAATTAAAGCATTTTGCAACAATGCGTTTGATTTCGGCACGGTCAAACGGAATGGAGTTGACCAAAAATGAGAGAGGTTATTATCGACGGACCCCACATGCACCTGTAGGTCCAAACACAACATTCCCAGCTATCACGAATTCTGAGAACTATTCCGTCAAAGTTTGGTGCATTTTTGGTCTTAGGGATCTTAAGGGACTTTACCGGTAGCCTGTTGCCTGGAAGGACTGGGACGCTTGGCGCATTGAATGAGACCTCCAATAGCATTTACCCGCCCACCCCGACATGTTGGTGTAGTCCATTAGACCCCATGAGCTATGGAATGAAAAATGTCACACCTAGCACCTTTCCACTGCATCAAATTGAAGCATTTTGCAACAATGCGTTTGATTTCGGCATGGTCAAACGGAATGGAGTTGACCAAAAATGAGAGAGGTTATTGTCGATAGACCCCACGTGCACCTGTAGGTCCAAACACAACATTCCCAGCTATCATGAATTCTGAGAACTGCTCCGTCAAAGTTTGGCACATTTTTGGTCTTAGGGATCTTAAGGGACTTTGCTAGTAGCCTCTTGCCCGGAATGATTGGGACGGTTGGTGCACGAAACGAGACCTCCGTTGGCATTTACCCGCCCACCCCGACGCGTTGGCGTAGTCTGTTCAACCCCACGAGCTATGGAATGAAAAATGTCACACCTAGCACCTTTCCACTGCATCAAATTGAAGCATTTTGCAACAATGCATTTGATTTCAGCATGGTCAAATGGAATGGAGTTGACCAAAAATGAGAGAGGTTATTGTCGATGGACCCCACGTACACTTGTAGGTCCAAACACAACATTCTCAGCTATCATGAATTTCGAGAACTGCTCCGTCAAAGTTTGGCGCATTTTTGGTCTCAGGGATCTTAAGGGACTTTGCCGGTAGCCTCTTGCCCGGAACGACTGGGACTCTTGGCGCACAAAATGAGACCTCCATTGGCATTTACCCACCCACCCCGATGCATTGGTGCAGTCCATTCGACCCCACGAGCTATGGAATGAAAAATGTCACACCTAGCACCTTTCCACTGCATCAAATTCAAGCATTTTGCAACAATGCGTTTGATTTCGACATGGTCAAACAGAATGGAGTTGACCAAAAATGAGAGAGGTTATTATCGACGGACCCCACGTGCACCTGTAGCTCCAAACACAACATTCCCAGCTATCACGAATTCTGAGAACTGTTCCGTCAAAGTTTGGCGCATTTTTGGTCTCAGGGATCTTAAGGGACTTTGCCAGTAGCCTCTTGCCCGGAAGGATTGGGACGCTTGGCGCACGAAATGAGACCTCCAATAGCATTTACCTGCCCACTCCGATGCGTTGGTGCAGTCCGTTCGACCCCATGAGCTATGGAATGAAAAATGTCACACCTAGCACCTTTCCACTGCCTCAAATTGAAGCATTTTGCAACAATGCGTTTGATTTCGGCACGGTCAAACGGAATGGAGTTGACCAAAAATGAGAGAGGTTATTGTCGATAGACCCCATGCACTTGTAGGTCCAAACACAACATTCCCAACTATCACAAATTCTGAGAACTGCTCCTTCAAAGTTTGGCGCATTTTTGGTCTCAGGGATCTTAAGGGACTTTGCCGGTAGCCTCTTGCCCGGAATGACTGGGATGCTTGGCGCATGAAACGAGACCTCCACTGGCATTTACCCACCCACCCCGACGCATTGGCGTAGTTCGTTCGACCCCACGATGAGCAAAACAAAAAATATGGCACCTAGCAAGGTTTTTGCTCTTACAAAACAATGTATCGGCAAAGACCCTAGTTTTCATAAGGGGAGACGTGATTTTAAGAGGTTTTGGGAATGTGACTTTATCCTTCCACTCCTTATCCAATGACGAGTTTATTCGCAAAGTTTGATGGCTTTTATGAGCATATACATGATGTTGTTTTAGGATAGTCATAAAGGGCAGTTTTTGGATAGCCATATGTATCTTTTTAACAATCATAAAGGGCAAGTTGTACATGGACTGTGACAATCCCAAAACTCATATAAATCATCCATTTTGGTGTTTGACAACCTTATAAATCCATTAGATCATTTATACAAACCCTAATGCAACTTATAAACCCTCTTTGTATAGTAATTTCATGAATGACTATCTTGTATGATTGTTTTGTGCATTTTAACAGCCCAATGAGGATTGTATGGTGTTGTCATATTCATGATTTTAACTTGATGCATAGATAGGATCCAACTCAACATGATAGAGGCATCATTACAAATGGATTGAATTGCAATAGTCAGAGAGCCAACCTCCTATCAATGAGAGTTCAATGATATTAAATAGAGAGCTACTTGACCATAAATAGGATTTACATACATACATACATATATGATCTCATAGGCATCTAGGTTTCATACACAAATTGCAATAGTTGTAGAGCCAACCTCCTATCAACAAGAGTTGAATAATAGTAAATAGAGAGCTTCTCGGCCTTAAATGGGATTTGCATACACACACACCCAACTAAAATAGTATCCTTATTGGCCTTATTGGCACCTCCCCCCAAGATGTAAGTTTTTTATGTTTATAATGTGCCCCCAGTGTCCTTATTGGCCTTATTGGCACCTAAAACACAAGAAAGTAGATTCCACTAGCTTTCAATTACAATTTCTGTTAGGCCCTACCACATCCATACAGGGCTATACTAAACAAAGAAATAATAGGAAAATAGTAAAATCTACAAAAACAGGGTTTCTTGACATTAATTTCATTCAAACTTGTCTTCAATTCATCTTCAAATGTTTTCAATACATCTCCAATGCCTTTTCCATGAAGGTTTATGCATATTTATACATGATTTGAGGGAAACCTGAGAAACCCTAAACCCCTAACCCCTAAACCCTAAACCCAAGTAACCATAAACCACTATCTCCCTATCTCTCCCCTATCTCCCTATCACCTTTGTCCCTCTACCTCTCAATCTCTCTCGCTATGTCTCTTGCCATGTCCCTCACTCTTTATCTCCCTATCTCTCCCCTCAGACTCCTCTATATCTCCCTATTGGTCTGATGCAGAGCACACAGTGGAAGCTCTCAAAACACGATGAAATACCCATCAAAACCCATAGTTCAAATAGATTAAAGCTTTATCATCTTTAAGAAACCTTCTCAAAGTCCCAAATAACATCAAATCATATACATTCTTCCTATCGGCAAGATAAACACTATCGGCCAACTCAAAAATTCTTAAACTGATGCTCCGATCACTCCACTTTTGACGAGCCTTTGAACCTTTCGCTGTGACATATATCCATCGGCCCAACTTTAAACTAGTCTTCCGATCTCCCATACCACCCATTTCTCACTCCACAACCTATATTAACACATGATTAAACCTAACCCCTAACCCCTAGTCCCTAAACCCTAAACTTGAGAAACCATAAACCCCTAAATCCTAAACACTAAACCCAAGAAACCCTAAACCTCTATCTCTCTATCTCCCTATCTCACCATCTCCCCATCACTATCATTCCTCTACCTCTCAATCTCTCTCCCTATGCTTTGGCCATGTCCCTCACTCTATATCTCCCTATTGGTCCTCTCTCTCTAAACACTAAACCCTAAACCTCTAAACCTTAACCCCTAAACCATAAACCCTAAACCCTAAATAATGCCCCTAAACCTTAACCCCTAACCCCTAAACCCTAAACCCTAAACGCAAGCAACCCTAAACCCTATCTCATATCTCTCCCTTATCTCCCTATCTCTATCATCAAGCTCTACCTCTCAATCCTTCTCCCTATTTCTTTGGACATCTCGCTCACTCTCTATCTCCTTATCTCTCCCCTTTGTCACCTCTATCTCTCCCTATCTGTCTCCTCTCTCTTTCTATCTAGCTATCTCCAAAACTAAGAAACCCTAAACCCAGGTACACCCTAAATCCAATCAACTCTAAACCTATATCTCCCTATCTCTCCCCTATCTCCCTATCTCTATCATCCCTCTACCTCTCTTAATCTCTCTCCCTATGTCCCTGGCCATGTGCCTCACTCTCTATCTCCTTATCTCTCTCCTCGGTCTCATCTCTCTATCTCCCTATCATTCCTCTCTCTCTATAAACCCTAAATCCAAAACCCTAAACCTTTAAACCTAACCCCTAACCCCTAAACAATTTAAATCCTAAACCCTAAGTAATGCCCCTAAACCCTAACCCCTAACCCCTAAACCTGAGAAACCCTAAACCCCTAAACCCTAAACCCAAGTAACCCTAAAACACTATCTCCCTATCTCTCCCCTATTTCCCTACCACCTTTGTCCCTCTACCTCTCAATCTCTCTCCCTATGTCTCTGGCCATGTCCCTCACTCTTTATCTCCCTATCTCTCCCCTCAGACTCCTCTATATCTCCCTATCATTCCTCTCTCTCTCTCTATAAACCCTAAATCCAAAACCCTAAACCTCTAAACCTAACCCCTAACCCCTAAACAATAAATCCTAAACCCTAAATTATAATGCCCCTAAACCCTAACCCCTAAACCCTAAACCCAAGTAACTATAAACCACTATCTCCCTATCTCTCCCCTATCTCCCTATCACCTTTGTCCCTCTACCTCTCAATCTCTCTCGCTATGTCTCTTGCCATGTCCCTCACTCTTTATCTCCCTATCTCTCCCCTCAGACTCCTCTATATCTCCCTATTGGTCTGATGCAGAGCACATAGTGGAAGCTCTCAAAACACGGTGAAATACCCATCAAAACCCATAGTTCAAATAGATTAAAGCTTAATCAGCTTTAAGAAACCTTCTCAAAGTCCCAAATAACATCAAATCATATACATTCTTCCTATCGGCAAGATAAACACTATTGGCCAACTCAAAAATTCTTATACTGATGCTCCGATCACTCCACTTTTGACGAGCCTTTGAACCTTTCACTGTGACATATATCCATCAGCCCAACTTTAAACTAGTCTTCCGATCTCCCATACCACCCATTTCTCACTCCTCAACTGGTATTAACACATCATTAAACCTAACCCCTAACCCCTAACCCCTATTTCCTAACCCCTAAACCCTAAACTTGAGAAACCATAAACCCCTAAATCCTAAACACTAAACACAAGAAACCCTAAACCTCTATCTCTCCATCTCCCTATCTCACTATCTCCCCATCACTATCATTCCTCTACCTCTTAATCTCTCTCCCTATGCTTTGGCCATGTCCCTCACTCTATATCTCCCTAATTGTCCTCTCTCTCTAAACACTAAACCCTAAACCTCTAAACCTTAACCCCTAAACCATAAACCCTAAACCCTAAATAATGCCCCTAAACCTTAACCCCGAACCCCTAAACCCTAAACCCTATCTCCTATCTCTCCCTTATCTCCCTATCTCTATCATTGAGCTCTACCTCTCAATCCTTCTCCCTATTTCTCTAGACATCTCGCTCACTCTCTATCTCCTTATCTCTCCCCTTTGTCACCTCCATCTCTCCCTATCTGTCTCCTCTCTCTTTCTATCTAGCTATCTACAAAACTGAGAAACCCTAAACCCAGGTACACCCTAAATCCAATCAACTCTAAACCTATATCTCCCTATCTCTCCCCTATCTCCCTATCTCTATCCTCCCTCTACCTCTCTTGATCTCTCTCCTATGTCCCTGGCCACGTGCCTCACTCTCTATCTCCTTATCTCTCTCCTTGATCTCCTCTCTCTATCTCCCTATCATTCCTCTCTCTCTATAAAACCTAAATCCAAAGCCCTAAACCTCTAAACCTAACCCCTAACCCCTAAACAATTTAAATCCTAAACCCTAAATAATGCCCCTAAACCCTAACCCCTAACCCCTAAACTTGAGAAACCCTAAACCCTAAACCCAAGTAACCCTAAACCACTATCTCCCTATCTCTCCCCTATTTCCCTACCACCTTTGTCCCTCTACCTCTCAATCTCTCTCCCTATGTCTCTGGCCATGTCCCTCACTCTTTTTCTCCCTATCTCTCCCCTCAGACTCCTCTATATCTCCCTATCATTCCTCTCTCTCTATAAACCCTAAATCCAAAACCCTAAACCTCTAAACCTAACCCCTAACCCCTAAACAATAAACCCTGAACCCTAAATTATAATGCACCTAAACCCTAACCCCTAACCCCTAAACCTGAGAAACCCTAAACCCCAAACCCCTAAACCCTAAACCCAAGTAACCATAAACCACTATCTCCCTATCTCTCCCCTATCTCCCTATCACCTTTGTCCCTCTACCTCTCAATCTCTCTCGCTATGTCTCTTGCCAGGTCCCTCACTCTTTATCTCCCTATCTCTCCCCTCAGACTCCTCTATATCTCCCTATTGGTCCTTTATCTCTCTCTAAACCGTAAACCCTAGACCTCTAAACCTTAACCCCTAACCCCAAGACCCTAAACCCTAAACCCTAAATAATGCCCCTAAACCCAAGCAACCCTAAACCTCTATCTCCCTATCTCTATCATCCCTCTTCCTCTCAATCTCTCTCTCTATGTCTTTGGACATGTCTCTCACTCTCTATCTCCCTATCTCTCCCCTCTGTCTCCTCTATCTCTCCCAAACTCTTTCAGTCCCCTCTCTCTATCTCTCTTTAAATTGTAAACCCTAAACCCCTAAACCCGAGCAACCCTAAACCTCTAAACCCTAAATAATTCCCCTAACCAACCTCTAAACCACTTCTCTATATAGGTGCAACTAATACCACTTTTTCATTGTTTTCCACATTTAATTATATTCTTTTCCATTTTCCAAGTCCTACATGTGTCCAAGTTGTATTGTTTGTCAAGTTTTTAGTCTAATTGTTAGTCCCAGCTCTCGTGGTTATTAAAATGTTAGTATAGTTAGATTTATCCTTCAGTAGCATTAATTTACACATTGTTGCACAAACAACCACACTGAAACATAACCTTACCTAATTAAGGTTAACCTTTAAGGTTCTTTCATAAATGGCGAGCTTAACAGATCCAACTAGTTCAATGTTCTTATAGTCCATGCTTACCCTTCCAAGAGAGTTCATGCCATGTTAACTTTGCATTATGTCCTAACATATCACATGAAGGACATCATCATCACAAGGAATAACAATGTCATGAAGGATTAACGAAGGTGTAGCTTCACCACATAAAGTATCATTCATAATTTTATCACTAGAGGGTAAGGGTATATCATGTGTATCCTTCTCAAACCATGTATCATGAATCAAATCATATGAAGGATTGGGTAAAGCAATTTAGGGCATGAAATCCAAAATGCCCCGAAACACATCCCCTGCTACCCCACCATTCCTATCCCTGAAATATTGGAACATAGTCTAAAAGTGATTATTTCACATGATGAACAAAACTGAATATTTTATTATTGATTATTTGAGTAATTCATTAGTGATGATTCTTAGTGTTTAACAAATCCTTATGGATTAATGTGTAAAGAAGCTACCAATGTTAATTTGCCCTCCTTCACTAGAAACGGTCTTTAAGGAGGTTCATATATTGATGGGAGATCCAAGATTTAAGAGGTATATTTTCAAAAAGACTAAAAAGCCTTTTTCCCAAATTTTTCTAGAAAACAGATATCCGTTTTGGAAAGGGATATCCGTTTTGGAAACGGATATCCATTTTGAGAACGGATATCCATTTTGGTTTGGTATCCAAACCAAAACAAATATCCGTTTCAAAGTCAAACTTTGCCAAGTCGCGAATTTGGCTAAGTAAAAACGCGATTTTTTTCCTATTGCCACTGTTTGGCCCACGATGATCCTGCACATACCCGTAATTCTCATAGAAATCAAAATTAAGATTACAATCAGTCAACCTTTCAACAAGTTTTCTATTTTTCAAGGTCCTTAGACCCTTTTCTCCTATGTGGCCTAATCTCTGGTGCCATAACATAGTCTTCTCTATGGGAAATTTTGATTTAGAAAAAAGAGCACCCTTAGGTACTCAAAAGCCATGACCATCCACTAAAAATGAACTCTCATTTTCTGATGAAGTAGTCACATTTGTTTTCTGTATAAGTACTATTTCACTCAATAGTGCATGCATTAAGCTTATATAATGTGCCAAATCTGACACATCTAGCAATCACCATAGCACCTCTTACTATCTTGCATTCCGAATCAGAAAAGACTACCTGCACACCCACATCTATTAGTTTGCTCACAAATAATAAATTTTGTGCTAATCCAAGGATATTCAACACACCATTAATCCTTTTTTATTCTATCATCAAGAAATATGATTTTAACTTTACCACGACCAACAATATTTAAATGAGAATCATCACCCAAGTACACCTTACCTCCATCAAATTCTTCATATTTAGAAAACTAATCTCTATTAGGGGTCATATGGAAATATGCACCCGAGTCAATTAATCATGCATCATTACCTGCACAAGTGACCAAAGCTGCAATGAATGCATCACCATCTTCCTTCTCAGACTCAGATTCATAATCAGATTTCTTCTTTTTCTTCTTCTTAAATTCTTCTTTACACTCCTTACCAAAGTGTCCAAGCTTACCACAATTCCAACACATAACTTTGGATTTTCTAAGAGATTTGGATCTCCCCTCAGACTTGGATTTGTCATGCTTCTCACTCTTCTTTCCTTTTTCTTTGGGTCTTCCATGAACACTTAGGGCTTCTTTGGCACTAATGGATACCTTCCTCCCCATTTCTTCAGAAAGCAAAGAATCTACAACATCTTCAACTTTCAAGACAACAGAAGTATTCCCAATTGCCATAACAATCTAGAATCCCATGAATCAGGTAAAGAACAAAGCAAGATCTGACATCTCTCCTCCTCATCCATTTTTACACCAATTGATGTCAATTGAGTTACCAACATTTTGAATGCTTCCAGGTGCTCTACAATTCGTCCACCAGGTCTTCCATTCTCAATGAATAGAATTTCTTCCTCAAGAAAATCTTGTTCACTAAAGATTTGCCTTGATATATCTCACTGAGTTTCTTCTATAGTTTCTTTGCAGAGGGCTCTTCATGGACATTGATTAAAAAGAGTCTGTCAGGCATAATCTGATTAGACTGTTGGGTTTACGGTCCATAACATCATATGCAGTAGCCAAAGTAGCATCTGTGGGCCTTGAAACATTCTCATCAATAGCATCCTACAAATCTTGATCAATTAACAGATTCTCCATCTTCATCTTCCACATCTCAAAATTGTTACCAGAAATTTTTTCTACCTCTATTCTCCCTGATGTGCTCATCATCTGAAAATCCCTTCAACAAGATCACAAAGTATCTTCTGCACAAGCTCCCACTCAAAACTAGATTAGTTGAAAAAACCCAACAACCCACAACTGAAACTAAAGGTGATCAAGCTCTGATACCACTTATAAGGAAGCTAAGGTAGCAGAACAACTTCCTACACTAATCTTGAGGGGAGGGATATGCAAAACTTTTTAGATCTTTACAACAGTTACAAAAATAAACACAAATAGAAATCATCCCACAATATAGAAATTACATGGGGAAACCCTTTCAGGAGAAAACCCCCACACTCCAAAGCCACCCAATATATTATTCAGGAATCAAGAAGATTACAATATACTTGCAGAGAAATATTTCATAGGATTATAACTAACTAGAGATCTGGAGGCAAGGGTAAGTGCAGGAAGATGGGGGGCCAAAAAGGGGTCTTAAGTGGCCACTTTTTTTCTGAAATCAGGAAATACTGGCCTTGGATGAAAAATTGAGCATAGTTACACTCAAAATTTGGAGATGCAACCAAAACAATGTTCGTAGTGCTCCAAGTCTACTTTCTAAACTACTATTTTTTTTTAAAATGGCATAGATTAAGGGGTTCAAAAGAGGGAGCCACAGAAATTGGTGTTGTTTCTGTCAAAAAAACATAACATAGCATGTTTTGTGGCTGCCTCAAAAGGTCAACCTTTTTTTGGTATTTTTAAAATCGCTTCGGTGAGAAATTACCTAATAACATGTAGTTTATGCCCGATTTTTCTAATAATTGTTTGATGAATATTTGATTTTTTACTAATTTTCAAAGTGGACACATCCTAAAAAATAGAATTTTGGTCGTGCTACCCCTATGAATTTTGAAAACTAATCGAAAATCATTTTTTTTTTAATATTTGTAGAATGGAGTCTAGTTTCTAAATATGTAATTTTTTTGAAATTTCAAAGAATAGTTAATTTACAATGAAAAAAAGACCAAACAGTGGTTTTTGCCCAAAAATGAACACACAAACAAAAGAAATTAAAGATGAAAGGCTTAACATTGTTAAAATGTGAAAAAAATTACATCGTCAGATAGCTGAGAGAAAGCCTAACATTACTCAGGTGTTTGAATTGTTTGACCTTGAAACACATGCAAATCTGAGGGTTAGCACGAACGAAATTATCTAAAATCTTGAAGAATATGGAAAAACACGTCTGTTACTGTTCAAAAGGCACTCCAAGCCTTTGGGTTGGAAATCCAAAGTAAATCCCAAGCCCAAGGCTTGGGATTCCTAAAGCAAGACATAACACGCTCTCGTTATAACGTGCTCGCGTTATTCTTTTCTTTGCATTTTTCCTTTTCCACAAAAGTTTGTGCTGTTTTTCATGTTTTAAATAACGCGAGCGCGTTATGTTCAACTTAAATTTTTTTATGTTTAAGGCTATTAATCATGTATGTATGTATGCCTATATGTATGTATGTATAGTGTCGAGGGTAGAGGAGGGTAGAGATGGGAGTGAGCCAGATAAGGGAGGAGAGGGGTGGATAAGGATTGACTGATTAAGGTTTAAGGTTAAGGGTTGAGCATTTAGGGATAGGATTTAGAGTTTAGGGATAAGGGATTAGAGTTTAGGACCTTGAGGGATTAGGGTTTAGGGTTGAGGCTTTAGGGATAGCGTTTAGGGTTAAGGGTTGAGGGATTAGGGTTAAGGTAGAGTGTTGAGGGTAGAGGGATTAGGGATAGGGTTTAGGGTTGAAAGTTTAGGGTTGAGGGATTAGAGTTTAAGGTATAGTTTAGTAGTTCTTGTGGATAGAGCCAATAAACAATGGGAGATTATTTGTCAGTTTCATAACAATATACCTCCCCTAAGTGCGGGGTGGACAGCAAGAAACATAGATGAACCCCAATGCAAAGCTTTTCTCATAATGATCATCCTTCTGATTTCAACTGTTAATTACTCACTGTGGATGTACCATACGCAAAGTTTTTCTCATAGTGTGTACACCTATTGGCATAATGAACCCCAGATGGGCCAGAAAAACATGCCATATAACATTACTAACATTAAAAAAGTTCATAGCCATTTTTCTGACATATTCTTGCAACTCAAATATCTTTAAGAGAAGAGTGTCAAAAATGATGGGTTTAACAACCTAACATAAGGCAAAGTAGTTTTGTTGGGTTTAGGGATAGGGTTTAGGGTTTAGGGTTGAGGGATTAGGGTTTAGGGTTGAGAGATTATGGTTTAAGGTATAGTGTTGAGGGTTGAGGGTTTAGGGATAGGGTTTAGGGTTGAGGGATTAGGGTTTAGGGTTGATGGATTAGGGTTTAGGGTTGACAGATTACGGTTTAATGTTGAGAGTTGAGGGTTGAGGGTTTAGGGATAGGGTTGATGGTCAAGGGACTAGGGTTAAAGTAGAGTGTTGAGGGTAGAGGGATTAGGGATAGGGTTTAGGGTTGAAGGTTTAACGATTGAGGGTTGAGGCTTTAGGGCTAAGGGTTAAGGGATTGGGGTTTAAAATATAGTGTTGAGCGTCGAGGGTTTATGGATAGGTTTTAGGGTTTAATTTTTAAGGGTTAAGGGTTGAGGGATAGTGTTTAGGGTTTAGGGATAAGGGATTAGGGTTTAAGGTATAGTGTCGAGGGTTGAGGGTTTAGGAATAGGGATAGAGTTTAGGGTTTAGGGATGAGGGATTAGGGTTGAGGGTTGAGGTATTAGGGTTGAGGGTTGAGGGATTAGGGTTTAAGGTATAGTGTCAAGGGTTGAGGGTTTATTAATAGTGTTTAGGGTTGAGGGTTGATGGATTAGGGTTTAAGGTATAGTGTTGAGGGTTGAGGGTTTAGGGTTGATAGATTAGGGTTTAGGGTTGACGGATTAGTGTTTAATGTCAAGGTTAGGGTTAGAGTGTCGAGGGTAGAGGGATTAGGGATAGGGTTTAGGGTTGAAGGTTTAAGAATTGAGGGTTGAGGCTTTAGGGATGAGGGTTTAAGGCCTAAGATATAGTGTCAAGTGTTGAGGGTATAGGGATAGGGTTTAAGTTTTAAGGGTTAAGGGATAGGGATTAGGGTTTAAGGTATAGTGTTGAGGGTTGATGGTTTAGGGATAGGGTTTAGATTTGAGGGATTAGGGTTTACGGTTGATGAATTAGGGTTTAATGTTTAGAGTTGATGGTTGAGGGTTGACGGTTGAGGGTTGAGATTGAGGGATAGGGTTAATGGTCAAGGGATTAGGGTTAAATAAGAGTGTCAAGGGTAGAGGATTAGGGTTTAAGGTATAGTATCGAGCCTGTTGAGGGTCTAGGAATAGGGATAGCGTTTAGGGTTTAGGGATGAGGGATTAGAGTTGAGGGATGACAGATGATGGATTAGGGTTGAGGGTTGAGGGATTAGGGTTTAGGGACAAGGTTTAGGGTTAGAGTTGAGGGATTAGGGTTTAAGGTATAGTGTTGAGGGTTTAGGGATAAGGTTTAGGGTTGAGGGTTTAGGGTTTAGGGTTGAGGGATTATGGTTTAAGGTATAGTGTTGAGGGTTGAGGGTTTAGGGATAGGGTTTAGGGTTTAGGGTTGACAGATTAGGGTTTAGGGTTGACAGATTAGGGTTTAATGTTGAGAGTTGAGGGTTGAGGGTTTAGGGATAGGGTTGATGGTCAAGGGATTAGGGTTAAAGTAGAGTGTTGAGGGTAGAGGGATTAGGGATAGGGTTTAGGGTTGAATGTTTAACGATTGAGGGTTGAGGCTTTAGGGCTGAGGGTTAAGGGATTGGGGTTTAAAATATAGTGTAGAGTGTTGAGGGTTTATGGATAGGTTTTAGGGTTTAATTTTTAAGGGTTAAGGGTTAAGGGATAGTGTTTAGGGTTTAGGGATAAGGGATTAGGGTTTAAGGTATAGTGTTGAGGGTTGAGGGTTTAGGAATAGGGATAGAGTTTAGGGTTTAGGGATGAGGGATTAGGGTTGAGGGTTGAGGTATTAGGGTTGAGGGTTGAGGGATTAGGGTTTAAGGTATAGTGTCAAGGGTTGAGGGTTTATTAATAGTTTTTAGGGTTGAGGGTTGATGGATTAGGTTTTAGGGTTGATGGATTAGGGTTTAAGGTATAGTGTTGAGGGTTGAGGGTTAGAGTGTCAAGGGTAGAGGGATTAGGGATAGAGTTTAGGGTTGAAGGTTTAAGAATTGAGGGTTGAGGCTTTAGGGATGAGGGTTTAAGGCTTAAGATATAGTGTCAAGTGTTGAGGGTATAGGGATAGGGTTTAAGTTTTAAGGGTTAAGGGATAGGGATTAGGGTTTAAGGTATAGTGTTGAGGGTTGATGGTTTAGGTTTGAGGGATTAGGGTTTACGGTTGATGAATTAGGGTTTAATGTTTAGAGTTGAGTGTTGAGGGTTGAGGGTTGAGGGTTGAGGGTTGAGGTTGAGGGATAGGGTTAATGGTCAAGGGATTAGGGTTAAATAAGAGTGTCGAGGGTAGAGGGATTAGGGTTTAAGGTATAGTATCGAGCCTGTTGAGGGTCTAGGAATAGGGATAGCGTTTAGGGTTTAGGGATGAGGGATTAGAGTTGAGGGATGATGGATGATGGATTAGGGTTGAGGTTTGAGGAATTAGGGTTTAGGGACAAGGTTTAGGGTTTAAGGTATAGTGTTGAGGGTTTAGGGATAGGTTTTAGGGTTGAGGGATTAGAGTGAAGGGTTGAGGGATTAGGATTTGATGTTGAGGGTTGAGGGTTTAGGGTTTAGGGTTAGGGTTGAGAGTTAAGGGATCAGAGTTAAGGGTTGAGGGATTAGGGTTTGACGTCGAGGGTTGAGGGTTGAGGTTCAAGGGTCAAGGGTTTAGGGATAGGGTTGAGGTTCAAGGGATTAGGGTTAAAGTAGAGTGGGGAGGGTGTAAGGATTAGGGATAGGGTTGGAGGGTTTAGGGATAAGGGATTAGGGTTTAAGGTATAGTATTGAGTCTGTTGAGGGTTTAGGAATAGGGATAGCATTTAGGGTTTAGGGATGAGGGATTAGAGTTGAGGGATGATGGATTAGGGTTGAGGGTTGAGGGATTAGGGTTTAGGGATAAGGTTTAGGGTTGAGGGTTAAGGGATTAGGGTTTAAGGTATAGTGTTAAGGGTTGAGGGTTTAGGATTAGGGTTTAGGGTTGATGGATTAGCATTTAATGTTGAGGTTAGGGTTAGAGTGTGGAGGGTAGAGGGATTAGGGATAGGGTTTAGGGTTGAAGGTTTAAGGATTAAGGGTTGAGGCTTTAGGGATGAGGGTTTAAGGCTTAAGATATAGTGTCAAGTGTTGAGGGTGTAGGGATAGGGTTTAAGTTTTAAGGGTTAAGGGTTGAGGGATAGGGATTAGGGTTTAAGGTATAGTGTTGAGGGTTGATGGTTTAGGGATAGGGTTTAGGTTTGAGGGATTAGGGTTTAGGGTTGATGAATTAGGGTTTAATGTTGAGAGTTGAGGGTTGAGGGTTGAGGGTTGAAGTTGAGGGATAGGGTTAATGGTCAAGGGATTAGGGTTAAATAAGAGTGTCAAGGGTAGAGGGATTAGGGTTTAAGGTATAGTATCTAGCCTGTTGAGGGTCTAGGAATAGGGATAGCGTTTAGGGTTTAGGGATGAGGGATTAGAGTTGAGGGATGACGAATGATGGATTAGGGTTGAGGGTTGAGGGATTAGGGTTTAGGGCAAGGTTTAGGGTTAGTGTTGAGGGATTAGGGTTTAAGGTATAGTGTTGAGGGTTTAGGGATAGGGTTTAGGGTTGAGGGATTAGAGTGAAGGGTTGAGGGATTAGGATTTGACGTTGAGGGTTGAGGGTTTAGTGTTTAGGGTTTAGGGTTAGGGTTGAGAGTTGAGGGATCAGAGTTAAGGGTTGAGGGATTAGGGTTTGATTTCGAGTGTTGAGGGTTGAGGTTCGAGGGTCAAGGGTTTAGGGATAGGGTTGAGGTTCAAGGGATTAGGGTTAAAGTAGAGTGTGGAGGGTGTAAGGATTAGGGATAGGGTTGGAGAGTTTAGGGATAAGGGATTAGGGTTTAAGGTATAGTATCGAGTCTGTTGAGGGTTTAGGAATAGGGATATCATTTAGGGTTTAGGGATGAGGGATTAGAGTTGAGGGATGATGGATTAGAGTTGAGGGTTGAGGGATTAGGGTTTAGGGTTTAAGGGGGAGGTATATTGTTATGAAATAGGCAAATAATCTCCCATTGTTTACTGGCTCTATCCACAAGAACTACTAAACTATACCTTAAACCCTAATCCCTCAAGGTCCTAAACTCTAATCCCTTATCCCTAAACTCTAAATCCTATCCCTAAATGCTCAACCCTTAACCTTAAACCTTAATCACTCAATCCTTATCCACCCCTCTCCTCCCCTATCTAGCTCACTCCCATCTCTACCCTCCTCTACCCTCGACACTATACATACATACATATAGGCATACATAGATACATACATACATATAGGCATACATACATACATACATACATACATACATATAGGCATACATACATACATGATTAATAGCCTTAAACATAAAAAATTTAAGTTGAACATAATGCGCTCGCGTTATTTAAAACATGAAAAACAACACAAACTTTTGTGGAAAAGGAAAAATGCAAAGAAAAGAATAACGCGAGCGCGTTATAACGCGCTCTCGTTATAATGCGCTCTCGTTATAACGCACTCGTGTTTTGACCTAATTTTTTTTAAAATTAATTTGGCCACTTTTTGGCCCCCCATCTTCTTGCACTTACCCGCAACTCAACATCTATAAATCTCTTACACACAACCTCCATCTCAAGCTCCTGATATATAGGAGATACAATATAGTAAACCATCAATGGTAATTACAAAACCATGAGCTAAAACCACCCAAAAGTGGCACCCAAATTATCTCCAATCAAAGATGCCTTGTGATGTGCCAAATCACACACCAACATGTGTAACTCTCCCCTTTACAGCTCTTTTAAGTGTCTAACATGTTTTCACATTTCCCAAAACAGGAGGTCCAACTTCCGGAGGCCATAACTTTTGATCTGGGTATCCGATTGATGAACCGTTTGATGCATTGGAAATCTCGTGAAGAGATCTATCAAGATATAACTAACATTATGACAATTTTCTAGGCATTTAGGGACCTCTAAATGCCTCAAATATGAGTTTGAAACTTTTTCTGGGAGTTTCAAAAAATAGAAACTTTCATAGCTTGCAATCCAGGTACGATCTTGAGTCGAAACTCACCCAAGATGTTTACTTGGCAGTTCCACACCTTTTGGAAAAATTCTAGGTCAATCTGTGCTCAAATGTAGAGTTACTAAAAATAGTAAGCCCTACCATTTTTAGCCCCTTTTGGAGACTTTGAAAGTTATAAACTATTCTTCAAGATAAAGGGTATTTGAAAAGGCCAAAATTAGGAAGAATAGAAACCTTTTGTATTTGCAAGGTTGAGACACCTTTCCTAACACCTATAAGCAATAATAACACAAATTTGAAATTTATTTCTATTGTCAACTTGGTTGGAAATTGTTTAAATTTTTTACCATCCTTTCACCTACACCTCCAGGCACGTTTACTGCACAACCAACATAGGGAAGAGGATTGAGTAGGAGATTTATGATTTTGAACCCTCGTGGGGGGCATTTCCATTATTAAATATAACTATTTTGGCATTAAAATAGGATTTTAGGTAGGATTTATGAAGTGGATAAGGTGTGCATGATGTGAAAAATTGAGAGAAGAGAACAAGGGAAGGTAACAAGGGCTAGAACAAAGAGAGACCATATGGACAAGAGGGGAAATAGGAAGGTTGGACCAACTCAAATAAGAACTCCAATAGTTGTGTGTGGGAAGGTAGAAAGGATAGAGGAGGAGGCCATGTAGCAGAGAAGAGGAAGACAAGGGGGTCATGCAACCAAGATGCAATAAATAGAGATGTAAAAAAGAGAATAATAGAGATGAGGTTTACGTGAGGTGAAGAGGGGAGTAATATTTAGAGAAAGATTTAAAGAACAGAAAGAGACATGAGGTGAGAGAGAGAAGGGAAAGATTATTGGAATAAGGGATTATGAGAGACAATACAAGGGAACTCAAACTTTAGCCTAGCCTTGTATTCTGAGACAAGTGTATGTAAAGAAATATATTTTTTATTGACACAATGAAACAAGATTTATATTTTAAAATGTCTCCTTCGATATGCTTGTGTGTGTGATTTAAGTCTCAATTCTTGGTGTGAGTTTGTTTGATAAATTAGTTGCCCCTATGAGAGAGATTACATGTTTATGCTTGCATTTGTGTCTATGTATGTTATCTTTACTTGCAACAATAGGTAAGTTGGGTGTGAGCTCCTAGTGAGTGGTCTAGGTGGTTGTAGGATAAAAGATAGCAAGTTAGTGGTTGTAGAACAAACTATAGAAAAGAATACACGATCTTTTCCTAGAGGAGCTGCACGAGTTGCTTACAACAACGCAACCTCCCATTGTTCAAGCAATGAGTAAAGAGGAGTGGGGTGAGTTTTCTAGCATTGCTAGTGGTGGTGGTTCCATCAATTATAGTCTCCAACAATGCATGAGACACTAAAAATGCTTTATGCATGTCACAAAGGAGCATTAAGTAACATTAACATGTATAGAGAAGTTGAAGAAACTGATAAAATTCATCAAGAAGAGGAAATTAAAAATTAAAACGTCATTGGATACCATAGGCTATCGTAATGAAATCATCACTTCCAATCAAGAGGCAATTTCATTTTCATTGTAGTCATGGTAATCATTGTGGTAGAGGTGAATTTGTTGCCTTAGATGATGGTTTTGCATCCTACCAAAACTGATAATTTTGTTTTAGTCAGCAAAATACTTAGTTTTTAGGGTTTTCTTGCATATTGAAGCTTCCACATAGATGTCCCATACCAGCTTGAACATTATACAACATCCAAGAGGTTGTCCACTATCCCAAATCATGCCACGAAGTATAAAAATTAGATCCTATATGAATCACTTACTCAAAGACTATTTTTCTGGACATAGTGACACTTGCAAATTTGTCTCATGAGTCCACTTTATTTAGGCATATATTTGTCCTCTCCTCTTCTACTTACCAGTATATGTTTGCTTATGCTATTGCCTATAATATTTGAAACTCAATGGTGTTGAAAAACATGTTTAGGGGCCCACTATAAATAAAGGAAAATCCTTTCAACTTGCTTGATAGCAGTCAAGCTTCGTTGCTAATAAACAAGATGGGAGGACAGGCCAAGAAAAGATGCAAGATGTAAATATCTATGTCATGCAAATGATATATAATACCCAAATCTATTCGATGATGTACTAATGACCTAAGGCTTGTCAGATTAAATGCAATATCTTGGGTGTTCAATTCAAATTGTTTGGCGTGCAAGCTAACAGATAACAATCAAATTATCTAGAAGGGTTGCCCAGAAAAAGTACGAAAAGATATTTGAATTAAGAGGACAAGGCCACACTGATGACCTATCTAGGGCACAAATCCATGCTTATGGTCAAATCCATGACATAGGAATGACTCTAGAAAAGATTGATCTAGACCATTTAGTACTCAAATAAACTAATTGCAGATAGATTTTAACTCACGGGTCAACTTAAATGTAAAATAAGACAAATTAAACATTAAGACATTACATTTATAACAATACTAAAATAGCAACAAAACAAAAAACTAAAAGATCCACACTTTTCTTCCTACAAAGCCATTACAATTCTAATTGATTCAATGAACAGTTGTAGAAGTAATAATTTTAACAGGAAAATTAAAAACCCTATTTTAGAGAAGTCATAATCCATGTAGAATGACAAGTCGAGCATGTAAGATGATAATATTGGGTTTCCTCTCTTTGGCAAGGATCTGAAAGGCTTCTGTTTGTTTCTTTCTGTAATGACCTCCATGCTCCCCTACTTGACGCCCTCTAAAATTTATTATCAACTGCTATTTCATTCTTTTATTATGATCCCGACTCTTTCCTACTTGTCGGTGGCCCTCATTACATCATTGGGAACAAACAAATGTGGTTTGGAAGGGAAGTGGGTCACGTCACCTGTTTATACTCTGAATTATTGCTCGCCCTTATTTCAAACGATTCCCCCGTTGAAAAGCTTCTAGAATGTTATAAACCCATCAATACCCAATTTAGAGTAATACCCCAATATACGGTCTATGATGGATTAACAAATGTTACGCCGCAGATTTCTCCAGCACACTCTTTTTTAATTACCTACTTTTAACCAACTTCCAATGAAGATCATTCATTAGAACCTTCCAAAGAGGCGTCTAAGTCAGCAGGAAGTTATGAAATTCATAACATTTGTGTTATTTCTCTTTTAGAAGGAACAGTAGAGATTGAGATTAAGAGAGATATAATTGCTTTGGAAGAAAAAAAATTATGAGAATGGATTTGCAGGGAGGGAGATGGATAAAGATTGTGCTCTTCTGTGTGGTAGTTTTGTTTTTAAAGGCATGTGTTTTGAGGAGCAAAACTCTGTATGATCACTATCTGTTTGTTGTTGGCCCTTCTAAGTCTTCTGCTCTTTATGTATTTGGAGACTGGGGGAATAATAACTATATCAATACAAGTGTTTCTGCTAGTGAAAATGTTGCTTCACGCGGGAAAATTTTTTCTGGTAAACCTACTGGTTGCTTCTCTGATGGCAGAACCATATTTGATTTCTTAGGTAAACATTGCTTCCTGTGGAACAAAAAGAATTCTTTTTCCCCAGAGGTTATGGAAGTGGGTATCTTTATATAGGAACTAAGTAGGTTATGGAAGTGGGTATCTTTATATAGGAACTAAGTACTGCACACATTAGCTAGTTGTTTTTTATGTTATGTAAGGGGAAGCCCAAATGTAAATTAGGCTGCAAGCTGTTTGTTATTTGGATTTTTTTGGTATCTCAAAAATAAACAATTTTTGTCTTCTTCTTTTTTTTTTTGTTAATTGAAGCTTTTGATATCCCAAATGAGAAACAATTTGACGGCTGTTTAAATTTTAGAGTTTATGGGTAATAGACAATTATACAATTCGTTGTGTGATAATATGGTTTTGAATTTGGAATAACAGCAAGCAGGATGGGCTTGCATTATGCTGCTCCATTGTTTCAACCTGGAGTGGAATTGGACATATCTAAGGGTGCTA
The DNA here is from genome assembly GCA_027924645.1 of Cunninghamia lanceolata. NCBI lineage: Eukaryota > Viridiplantae > Streptophyta > Pinopsida > Cupressales > Cupressaceae > Cunninghamia > Cunninghamia lanceolata. The sequence goes on from BSBN01001176.1 coordinate 640,109, forward strand.
ATTTTGCTTCTGCTGCAAGTGGATTGCTTGATTCTACAGTTCAACATCGGGTGAAAATTAAATTATTGTGGGCAACTTATAAATTTTTTCTGATTTTGGACATTTTGTAATGATTATATCTATACATTCAAAAACTGATTTTGATGTCAATTTGGTGTGTGGTGATACAGAAGGATATTTCATTTGGGCAGCAAGTAAACGAGTTCAGAAATATATTCTCTGTGTGGAAAGGAGAATCTGGAAATGGGTATCGAGGAGAGGAATTTCTTTCGGATTCAATAATTGCAACGAATGTTGGAGCAAACGATATTGCAGGGAATTACATGGTGAATGCTTCTCTGAGCAACAGAGTTAGCCCCGAAGCATTCATTGAGTCTTTATTGGAGTCCTATAAAAACTATTTACTGGTAAGTTTTAATGATAATTGGTAGTTTTATCTTTAAGATGCTTTTGCTTGCATACATCTGCCAAGGCGCATCAAATGAGGCATTACATTCGGCATAAATATTTGGCTTAAAAGTAGTTACAAATGCGTTTAATCAGCCTTACAGTGGGGAATAAAATTAGTGTTTTTTCTTTGCCCTTTACTTAAATATCAAAAAGTTTGAGAATCAAACATCTGAAAACTCTTCTTTACAGTAAAGTTTGATGGCTTTACCACCATTTCTTGACATGGGAAATACTGTAAAGAGTGACAGCTTACAAAATATTTCACTTTTGTATAAAACTGAAAATTTGTCCACAATGAAATCAAATCAAACTTGCAATCATTTGAGTGCTTAATAAATATTGAATGGAGTTTTCTTTATCCTTACTTTATCTAACAGTAACAAACAACAGTGCTAGTTGTTTAAACTTTTAACATAAACTACCAATACCATTCTGTGTCCAGGTGATAAAAATGATAGATCTTGCAAGCTGTTCTCTTAATAGGACTCAAAATCAAAGTGTTCTCTAAATAAGCAACCTCCATTTAATCCATATTAACTCTTTTATATGTCTCATTTTCAAGACTGAGAAGTTGTCCTCTGTAGTAGTTGGCATGTTACAATTCACCTAATGCAGTTTTAATCTTATCCTGTAGAAATCGAACTGTAATGAAGTGGGTGAGGAAGGGCTGTCAACTATCAACTTTCTAATTTTTAAAAACAAAAAGTTGAAGGCAGGCTGTCCCCTTAATTATTGATTATTGTTTTATCATAAATCCTAATTGCAACCTTGCCCAGTAAGAATTAACTGTAATGAAGTCGGTTGAGAAGGGTTTATTAATAATGAAGTTGGTATCTTAAAAAAAAACAGTTTGAATTTATCTTATTAAGAATCCAGTGGTAGTGAAGTTGGTTGAGAATGGCTTCCTAACTACTAAGTTTGTAATTTTTGGAAAACAAATCCTCCCTGTTCTTCTCTTTATTTAAAAAAAAAAAAAACATTTCATCCCACTATAACATATACTATCTCCTAGAAACATATATATAGAAATCTAACGCCATATAATGATAATCTGTAACCTAATTGTCCATTAATGTTGCAGAGCTTGCACGAGATAGGCGGAAGGAAATTTATAGTGTTTGGAATTTCAGCGTTGGGGTGCAGTCCAGGAATGAGATATTCTGGCTTTACAAAATGGAATGGTGGCTGTGATGAAACAGCCAACGAATTGTTTAAGCAATTTAATTCTGGGCTGCAGAAGCTCCTTCACAAATTGAACACAAATCTGAAAGGATCACACTTCATCTACGTCAATACTTATGACCTACTCCTGACCATCATTCACAATGCAAACACTTTGGGTAAAAATTCCATTCCATATATCACTGTTTATATTTGGGACTTAATTATATTCTGTCTCTTATTTTTCTGGATAGGCTTTTTTTTTATTTAAGAAAGCTAATATATATGTTCTATATCATCAATATATTCTAAAGCCATGGTGTTAGATCTTAACATTACATGAACTAATTTGTAATTACTGCAAATTGTATGAAGGGTTTTCTGAGACTTTATCAGCTTGCTGTGGAGAGGGATTATTTAATGCTGGTGTGGGATGTGGGCAGAGCAATGAAGGATCAGCCTGCAAAGATCCAGACAGATATATGTTTTGGGATGCATTTCATCCCACTGAAAGAGTTCAGAAAATAATTGCAGAAGAGGTTTGGGGTGGAAATTCTTCCTCAGTATATCCTTTGAATTGCAGAAGTATGCTGCATACCCACACTAGTTCATCTACAGTGTAGATTTTAATTGGGGAGCAAAATGAATGATGTAGGCATAACAGGCATCTTGTAAGTCTTTTCTTTGGTGGGGACAGGGAAAGAGCTTTCTGGATCAGGTTTTTTCTTTGTGGGGACAGGGGAAGCATTTAGCAGCTGTATCTGGGTTGGCATCCAACAGCCATTGTAAATATAAAAATGAACATTGATTACTCTCTTCAACAACCTTCCAGACATTCCCAAGTTTCTTTTATCATTTGGGTTTGAGACAGGCATATATAAAGCCAGGCAAAAGTGACAGAAAGATGTATAAAATTAATTAATGGGAGACACTTTTTTAATATATTGTAAAGCATGTAAATTTTATTTTAAATGCAAAGGAATTTATAGTAAAAGTATGGATGGGAATTCTGGCTTTTTATTTTTTTGTGGGGGAGGGGTTTGCATCTGATCTTTGATTATTTCATAGCTTTTTAGATTGCACCTACACTTTTCTTTTTTGGATTCAAAGTTGGTTGTTTTTTTTTTTTTTTTGGGGTCAAATTTTCTTTGCTGTTTTTTCTTTCAGTTATGTATGCTTTTATTTATTTTTAATATTTTTTTTATAATTTTATATTAAGATCGTTTTGAGCTCTGTTATTTTATTTGGGTTCTTTTTATTTATTTCCAACTTTAACATATTTCTGTTTAATTATATGTTTTTTAAGAATTTGAGATGATGTTAGTTTTTTCTATCAAATTTTTAATTACAATTTTCAATTTCATCATTAGAAAATCCATGACTATATTTATAATATTTTTTTACTTAAAAAGAATATACTTATAATTTAAGTTAAATTAAAGGTTTATTTAAGAGTGTAATGGTGGAATTTGTATGTTTATTTAGTTTTGTGTTTATTTTAAGGTGAGCGTTTTGACATATTGACAAATGACATAATCTTGTATAAAGTTGGGCCCCTTGTCCTATGCTATCCACCTGCCTCATTGCACATATTTTTATGCATATCACCTATCCCATGTTCACACCCTTATACATTCACGCTATCCACTTATTTATTACTCCCATACTCACACTTATTTCCATGCACACACTATCCACTATAATCTAGCCCATTTTCTATCATAGGACTAGTTTGTAGTCATGGTGTTGTCCCAACAGTCACAAACTCCTCTCACCCTAATTTAAATTTTAAAATTCAAAGTTGACTAACTTCCCACCTTTACCCTTCTTGCCTTGGGCTGACTAAACACAAGTTTGTGTGATATGTTATTATGTCCTTGTATTAAAATGAATTCAATATATTCATTCTAGTAATTGAATTATAAGGAGAAATCATTCACATCTACACACTTCCATCAAGGTGCTTTAAATAGAATCTAGCATTGTATAGACATTGAGGGCATCAACATCAAACCCCCACCATGCATAACTAGAAAACACATTAGAAACAATGATGAATCAAGTTGATTTGGTGACATGTCAAATTCATCAATGGAAAACACATAAAGAATCATGGCATCAATTTTATGTGATGAAATTATCATATGATAATGTTAAAGGGAAGGAGAAAACAAAATACAAAATTTGTGCACTTTTCATGAATCTAAAAACTATTGCACCCCTTGCATTAAATTACAAAAGATTTCCTATCCATTGATGCACTCATAATGAAATAAAAAATAATATTTGGGATGGGTGGTGGATAGTCTTCGACCAACCTCCTTATAACAACCATGAGGTGCCCTTGTATTTCCTTAGAAAACTCTATTGCAAATTCATTCTCTATAAAATTTCTAATTATTTTTTTCTTAGGATTTTTTAGAATAGACGTAAAGGTTCTAACCAAGATAGACATAAAACTCATCATGCACCAAATTGTCCACCTAGACCCTTAGCTCAAAATTCAATTCAACATGTCATAATACCATTAGTTATCAGGGAGACTATTGAGGTTCAAACCCTCAATGCCATTGTTACACTCATAAACACCATCATACTATTGGGAAAATATCTCAACCTTGCATCCTAATGCTATGATTTATTAATTATTTATATTTATTTATTATTTTGGACTCATATTAGGAAATGAGTCAGCCCACTTTATGTTCGCACTATCTGCCATGTGTTGGATTCTTTGGGAGGTGTGTAAAAGGTTGTAAAAGCATCTAAAGTTTTGTAGCATTGTAAGGTGGGACTTACTTATGACAAATTCTTATGAAGTGTAAGACCATGATTATAGAGGAGTTACATTGGAATCTTAACTAGCATTATGACAATTCATATGGCATATTTGAATGGGTTTGAATATGCCAAATTGGAGCAGCCAAATTGAGGAGTTAACTATGACAGATATTATGACAGGTTATGACAATTGTAAAACCATCTTCTATTTTTAGTAGAGGAGACCATGACCAATTTGGGCATTAGAATTTGAGCCAATTGTGGTGCCATTTTTGGGTCATTGTTTTGACTCATGGTTTTAGTAAACCACTTGTGGTTTTAATTTTTCCTATTTATTGGTGCTTGAGGATGGAGTATTGTATGAGTTGTATGACTGACTTGCAAGTATTATTATGCTATCAAAATTGCTCCAGAATCTTAATGCTGATGATACTCATGTAAAGGCATAGCATGAGATTTATATTGTAGTCTCTTAGTTGCTAAATAATATAATTAGTTTTGCTTGGAGTGTGGGATCTTTCTCTTGAAAGGGTTTTCCCCATGTAAATCATCTTGTCACATGGTATAATTTTCTTTCTGTAATCTTTTTTGTAACTGCAAGATCTTTTGTTTTTACACATACCTAACCTAAAGGTTAGTGTATGAAGCATCTCCACACCATTGTTTCCATTCATTTGGTATCAAAGATGCCTCAAATTCTAGGTGTTAAAAACAAGGTTTTTTTACTAATCTTGGATTGAGCAGGAGCTTACGCAAAAAAATATTGTTGTACGAAAAATGGCAAGCACATCAAGGATAGACATGGATTTCAATTCATGGGAACTAAATTTGAGCTATAGAAGCTCAAGATGGAGGATATACTTGTAGATAGAGATCTACGGGATACAATATCCACATCTAATGTTGCAACAAAATAAGAATATTGGGACATATTGGATAGAAAAGTGAAGGGTCTTATTAAACTCTATTTAGTAGACCTAGTGTTGCTTAATATACATGAAGAAGCCACTACACAAGTCATTTGGAAGAAGTTGGGAGAAATTTATTAGGATTATAAACCCCTAATAAATAAAATTTTCTTGAGAAAGAAGTTGTATACCCTTAGGATGGAGAATGGTGGTTCTATAGTTGAGTACATGAAAACCTTCAATATGATCGTAGCCTAGTTGTACTCTATTGGAGCTAAAATGGAGGAGAAGGATCATTGCATGACTCTCCGTTATTCTTTTCCAGATATTTGGGATCACCTTGTTATTGCCATTAAGAGCACTACCTCTAAGCTTAAGATGGATGAGGTAGTGACATCATTACTTTTAGAGGAGAGTAAAGAAATTTTTTGAATTAGCTAAGGACCTATTAGTTCATGGAAGATAGAAAGAGAAAGGCAAGAAGGACAAGAAGAGAGAAAAGTCAAGATCTAAATCATGTGGGAGATCCAAATTTCCTAGAAAGTCTAAGGCTAAGGTTGGAACTATGGCAAGCCTAGGCACTTCCATAGAGACTACAAAGAGGAAAAGAAGAAAAAGAAGAATGATTTAGATGATGATTCTAAGAAGTCCTCTCAACATGATGCAAATTCTCTTGTCACAATCTTGGAAACAAATGCATTAAAAGGTACATGGTTGATTGATTTAGGTGCTTCCTTCCATATGACCTCCCATCAGTAGTGGTTCTCTAAATCTGAAGAATATGATGGTGGGAAAGTGTATCTTGGAGATGACTCTGATCTAAAGATTATTATCCATTTAAGATTCCCAAATTGACATGTGAAGGGGATCAATAGTGTGCTACATATCCCTAGTTTGGCATGGAACCTATTATTAGCAAGCAAATTGAGTAATGTGGTCATGTAGGTTTTTTCTCTAATGGGGGGTGTAAGATGGTGTGAGGAGCTATGATTCTCACTAAGGGTGTTCATGTGGGCACTCTATTTCACCTAGATGCATGCACTATTCAATGTAGTAATTCCTCTATTTCTATAGCCAATAGATCTATAGATTCTACTCTCACCATCAGTACCAGTAGAAAAGAGGGGAATTGTGTCTACTTTTGATGGTCATGTTTTCTAGGTACCTAAGAAAGATCTTTCTTTAGAGAGAAGGCTACCTATGGAGAAGATAATGTTATGGCACTAGAAAATGGGCCACATAGATGAGAAGGGTATGAGGACCATAAAAAATAAAAATTGTTAAGTGGTAAAAGAGGGATGAATGCATGCATGTACAAACAAGAGCAAAACCCTCTTCCACAATAACATTCAAGGACAAGATTGAGCTAAATCGCAACCAAGGAGAAGGTGGACTCAGCTACAGATCTTGTGCTCTTGATTTTCTATGGAAAGATGTATTTTAACCAAGCCTTTTATAAAATCCTAGGCCAATCAATGCACTAAACCCTAGAATAATGATAATCGGCTTGAAACAGATGATCAACAATAGAAATCCAAAAACCAAAAGTACAGAGATGATCAGTAAGATGTCAGAACATGTCTCCCAAAATTAGAGTTGTTGGAGGACAAATTTGGCAATCACCCAAGTCCAGAAGTGAGATTCTGCTAGAGGTTAGAACTGAGAAGATGCTGCAAATAATGCTAAGAAACTAGATCTAGAAGCTTGAAGCCCTGTAGACTAGGGTGGCAACTGCCCAAGTCTAGTCAGAGGAATATTCTGGAACTATTTCTGGATCTCGAAACTATAATTCCTGCATTGCCTTCTTGTAGCTCCACTTTTCCTGAAACTTGTACTTGTAACCTGCACACAAGATGACAAGAGAGGGGTTTGGGGGTTGTGGTGTTTATGGATTTGCCTCAGTCAAATCTTGGGTTAGCATTCAAGCTTTCCTAACACCATTGTTAATAAGAGAGCGTGCCCTTGTAGTGCAGAGGCTAAAGATAATCCAAATGATGAAATGCTTCAAATGATTAAAATAACAATGATGTCACCTCGGAGGTGAAGTCCTTAGGAGGATGAAAGCTCTTCAACTCATAAGGTGATGGATGATGATGCCATATCTGCAACAAACACACAAATATAAACACAAATCTACAACAATAACACAATGAATGTCTTGAATGCTCTTTGCTCCCATATCATAAGTTCGTGTTATCTATCTAGGTTTAAAATGAAGTCATAAAATCACTTATATATGATTTCCTGCTAACATTTATGAATTTAAATCACAAAAGGCAACAAGGAGGAACATTTTAGAAGGGCCCAAGCTGACATGCCATTAATTAGCCCCGACCAATTAGGGGAGACTTGGGCAGTTGGTGCCCAAGTCTAGGGGCCCAAAATAGGTCAGTTTTAAGTTAAAGGAGGTCCCAAGGGTCCAAAATGTCATGGGTGTCTAGAAATTTCCTTCAAGATGATCAATTAGAATGTATAATGAAGCAAATAGGACCTAGGAGGTAAACTAGGAGGTAAAAAGGCACATGTCCACTTTTTACTCCATAACATTTAGCCCCCACTTTAATGTCTGTATGATCTTACGATCCATACATGCATTAAGTACGGTCAAAAAACATAAAACACATCAAACACACCCTAAGTTTGAAGACTATCACTAGCCCCGAAGCTTAGGCAAACATAAGAAAACACTTAACAGTCACATAAGACACAATGAATGTAGTAAGGAAGCATGTAATACATGAAGAAGATAGTGAAAGCACACAATACGCAAAGAAGACATGAAGAGAAGCCATCATTAAGCAATTACATATCCATATATAATGCTAATTAAAGTAAACAAAATACACATGTAAAGACACGTAAAACACATACAACGTGGGGAGGGACTCATCACCACACAACTTTAGACCACGCCACAAACACACAAGACACATAAAGAAGACACATAAACACACAGAATATTGAGCACTGCATAGTATGCCATAGACACTATACGTCTTATACACAGCAAACACGAGCGATAGGGAGGAGCTCATCACTACGCTATCTAAAACATGCCAAACACACCTAACGGTTGAGCTACGCTACCACAACCGCTAAAGACACGCTTAAGGGTGAATGAATCAAGGTTCAACCCTACCTTGTGATGAGGACTTTGTATAAAAGGATGTGCACTAGCTCAAGAGATACACCATCCCACCTCGCAATGAGGGCTTTGTATAAAAGGATACACACTAGCTCAAGAGATATGCCATCCTGCCTCGCGATGAGGGATTTTTTCTTTAAAAGGATGTGCACTAGCCCAAGAGATACACCATCTTGCCTCGTGATGAGGGATTTCAAACATGCTTTGTCAGTGTCAAAATAATCAAGCAGATACCATTATATATGCCCCCACCTTAAGGTGGTTGATCCCGCTTGTCGATATCAAGCACATTAAGGTAGAGTGAAAAAATGCAAGGAAACAAGAGCTTTCACAAAGCCCATGCCCCGAAGTGACATGTGCCACAATCATTAAATGTTCCCATAAACACATCGATATTATTTGCTAAGATAATTAACAAGATATAAGCTTTGGCTAGAAAATCTTGTAGGAGTCAATGACAACACTAAGAGGGGGGGTGAATCAGTGTTGTGTAGAATCTTAACTTTTTGCAAACTTTACAAGACAAGTAGAAAGAAAGACATTAATGATCTATAGAGCTCATATGCACAAGACTGATAGTGAAAGATGTAAACCAAAAACTTACAAACAAAACACAAATATGCATACATAGAGACAAATTATAACAAAGAAATTTCTGGAGTGGAAAACCCTCTCGGGGTAGAAAAACCACTCATGAAGTGCCTCACTGGCTTAACCTTAAAAACTTCTTACAAAGCCTCACTGGCTGAATATTATGTCTCACTGACAATTGAAAGGTCTCACTGACCACAAGCCTCACTGGCATACTGTGCCTCACTGGCAAACCAAATTACCAACAGAAGTAATAAACAGATCAAAGGGATACTCTGTTTCCATTCCATACAAAACATTTCTTTGTCTGTCAAATAGCCATTCTATTCAAAATCAATCCTATATCCAGATCCACTCAACAACACTGCATACTAGTCTCAATGTCTTTGTTCAATCAAATTCATGATTCATACACCTGATTATCATTGCAATTGCATATTGTCTTTCTGATAATCTTGTCAATCTTTGTATATGTATTTGATCTTGTCAGTTCATCATTCATCTGCACAACATCACTCACGCACACTTATCAATCCACCTGCAAAGCCATTATATACAAGATGATTTTTCACATTCTTTATAATCATTTTCATCTTCTCTGCAAACAAAACATTTCACCTTCTCTCTGTAAATCAAACCCTTTCATTTGCAATAATAAAAACATCAAGAAATCCAAACACCAATCCATCTGCAAGAAGAAAATCTTATTCACAAAATAAATGATCAATAAAAACATTTTGTCCCTTTCAAAGATTCATCTTCTCTGCAAAAGAAAACCTTCAAAAAATTTCTTTCAAAATAAATGATCAACTTTGATATTCTTCTGTGTGCAATTTTATCTTCAAAAGACCTTTCAAATTCCATCATTCTCCTGCAAGAAATCATGAATAATTTCCACTATTTATTTTCTCTTCATAAAAGAAATCTATTCATCTTTCATATCAATTTATTAATCTGCCCTCATTCTTGTCTGCAAAAACTTCAAAAAAATTGCCTTTTTAACCTTTATCTTCCTCTACATTTTCCTTGTCCATCTGCATGAAGAAATAAAGTCTCCAAGAAAAACTATCCTTCCTTGTCTTCTTAATTCAATAAAAAAAATCTCTCAAAAGATTTCTTGCAAACATAGCAATATAATCTTCATTCTATTCTAGAATAAGAATGACATTAAAACAAACAAACTTTCTAAATAAAGCCAAAAATGGCTTAATTAATGGGCTCCAAGCAAATTCGACCATATCTTCATATTGTATTATGATGTCTTTTTTTAAAATCCAAACTCTTTTAATAATAATCGGGCTTTTAGCTTTTTGAATAAAGCATATTCAAAACTTGAAAGAATCGGGCTCCATAAAATTTGATGCATTCTATAAAATATACTCCCCAATCGGTATAAAGCATTCAATGTTTTTTCCTTACAACTCGTGCTCCCACAAATAGCAACATTTGAAAATAGAAACTCAAGCAAAATCAATAGTCTTCTCCAAAGAAATCGGGCTCCACCTTAGAGGCTTTATAAACTACAATTCAATGCTCTTTTTCTAAAAAAAAAACATGAACCCCATTGATAATGCCCGCTCACCTCAAGATTTGAAATTCTTTAAAATAAAACCATGGTCTCCTTATAAAATTAAGCGCTCCACATACACAACTAACCTTACCTTTTTGGCACATCACATATATATTAAAAGAATGGACTTTAGTTAATTCTGGCACCCAAAACCTTATGTGTTCAGACCACTTCATACAGTGAGTGAAGGAGAGGACCGGTAAACCAACAGCTTCAATACCCTCTAGTAGGTCACATTTAAGTGACAAACCTGTGATAACAGGTCAACAATGGATTAAATAAAAAAGGGTAGTTTCTGTTGTGAAGGGCAGAGAAGGTATAACAGGGCATAGAGCTCATTAAGAGCATGTTAGTGCTCATTTAACAAGATTTTCCCAAGTTAACAAAAACTTTATACAAAATGACAAGAAGAACCTTACAACAAGATATGTAGGCTTATGATGGTTTGGTGCTTTGAAAACTTAGACCTAGATTTATGGTTTAGAGGCTAAGGAAAGCATTGAATCAATTATGGATAGAGAGTATTATGTCATGAACCATTAACCATTTGATCATCATGTTAAAACAACTTTGGAACTTATCCATTCCTGATGTTATTGCTATGTCCTGACTTGAAACTGCTTGCATAGTATATAGTGAATGTCACTGATGAACTAAGCAGAGAAAGCCACTTCCATTTCATGAACCAAGATGATCCATTATGAAGCAAAACTCCTGATAGAACCTTGACATATCAAATGCAAGGAAGTAGTAATGAAGACATAAAACAAATTGAACTGGATTGAAGATCACATCTGAATTTACCTCAACCTTTAACATTGTCCTCAAACCATCTTCTTTATGAGAAGCTTCATCTTGCCATACATCCTACTATATCTGCATTATCATCAACTCAATCTGAATGTCACAACACTTTAACAACATATTGTAGACAGATACTAAACCCAACTTATATGAGAAAACTAATCAACTGACAAGAATCTTGATCAACAACCCACCAATACTGACACTAGCATGATTCAACATAGATCCTCTTGTCCAACCTTTGACAATTTCACATAGTACATGAAGACATCACCTGATTTCAACATTACACATCTTGTTCTCACACATGATTCTAAGACATCCTGAAATATGACCTGAGGACCAAACACCTTTTTGTCATCAATGACAACTTGACACCATCAAATCTTACTCCAAGATAACAACCAAATCAATTCACGAAAGCTATGCAAAAATCATATCACATAATAGACCAAGGCTATACTTGCAGGTTCAAAACCAAGTATAGTCATTGGGCTATACTACAAGTATCTCAAAACTGAGTGTAGCAACAAGGTGAGATACAAAATAATCCAAAGTGCGTTGAAGAAGATTTAGAGTATTGCAAAGGTTTGTTACAACAAATTTCACAACACGAATCACAACATAGAGTGATTCTACTAGTCAAGCATCAGATATATATATCAACCCCATCTTCATATATGGACTAGGTCCATTTTTCCTTTCTTGCTAAAGGGACACACATTCCTTATCAGTATTTATTTATTTTCGTCATCCGCCAACTAGTAGAGCCATTGAAGAATAGAAACACTAAAAATGAGAGAGGAGATAAGAGTGACTTGGGTTTACAACATGGGAAGATGCCCCCAAGATATCCTCCATAATGTTATGCCCCCAATGCATAACACACAACAATTACGAGAAGAGAGAGGATAATAGAAGAATGGTCACAACAAAGGCGGTCTCCTTGTATCCTTGACCTTAAAAGAGTATCAAGGGTCATCCAAAGAGACCTAAAAAAAATATTTAACACAACATGAGGGAACACAACACAATGCTAAAAACATATATATCTAGGAGGGGGCCACCCTTGAGAGCAACTAGAATAGGTACTACAGAGAGTGTGGCTTAAGGAGGGAGAAATACTTACCTGGTTCAATGGGATATTTCCTGACAGACAATCCATGTCTATCATCTTAGGATATATCATATTTAGTCTTGAACTTGTTGATATTGTATTAGAATTAGTACACTTATTCACTATCCCCTTAGTAGTTGGAATAAGTCTATTAATAATAATTAAATTAACATTGTTTTCACTTTGATCGAGCTCAACATCCATCCCTACAAGATTTAATTTGAGAGACCTTTCTTCAACCACTAATGCTTCATCTTTAAAAGGGATAGCATTGGAAGGAAGGGAAGGTAAGGTGTTGTTAAGGGAATTGTTGATGATTGTATCTTTAGTGATGTTCAAAGAACATGCAACTAAAGGAGATGTATCCAAGTTTTCCACATCCTTAGTGATATCCAAGGGACTTGAGCATTCAACCAAAGGAGGGAGATCAAGGGTCTTCACTTCCTTAGTGATATCCAAGGTACTTGAATATTCAAGTAAAGGAGGGGGATCAAGGGGACTCTTCACTTCCTTAGTGATATCCAAGGTACTTGAATATTCAATTAAAGGAAGGAGATCAAGGGTCTTCACTTCCTTAGTGATATCCAAGGTACTTGAATATTCAACTAAAGGAGGAAGATTGATAGGATGATCCATAGAGGCTTCATGCACTATGGTAGGGATAGAGTTAGATGAATGCTCATTATCTATCCATGGAGTGTTCTTCATTCACTAATGCTTCATCCTTTAGAGGGAGAGCATCAAAATGAAGAGAGGGTAGGGTGATGTTAAGGGATGTGTCAATGATTTCATCCTCTTGTGCCAAAATTAAGTTAACATCACATGTATTAGAGACTAGATCCAAGGCATGATCCTAACCTTTAGCAATATGAGTCGTAGTAGAATGTTCAATAGAGATAAAGTCATCTAGGGCTTCATCTAACATATTGAATTCATCACTACTACATGATACATCATAATTGAATTTAGTGAGATCGTCTAATATCGAAGGATATATTCCCATGAGAGTTGTAAAACTATCAAAATCAGATATATATAACAAAGGATTTCATATGTGGAACTCATAGAAATATCGACATCATATATATATCCTATTTGTTTTAATACTCGAAAAATGCTTATTAATGAATTTAGAGAAATTATCAATATTGATGATGTATGCAAACAAAGATTCCAAAGATGAATAACAAGAAGCATCCATGATGAAAGTATGATAACTCATTGCACACCCAAACACTAGTTTGAGGAAATCAGGTTTTTGTAGATCAAAAACACACTAATTTTACTAGAAACAAAGTGAATATGATGTGAAGAGTGTTATACAAGAAGGCAATATGAATGATTTAAAAGTTTGCTCCAATAAGTATGAAGAGAGTGTTTAAAACCCTTAATGTTGAAATACACACTGTGTAATTGCAAAATTTGAAATTTTAATGCAAGAAACACAATGAAGAAACACTACAACTCAAAATTAGATTTGAATGCGTGTTCAAAGGAGTAGAAAAATTTGAAACGAGATTTTGACTACCAACCCTAGCTTTTGCAAAATCTAGGTTATATGAAAAATGCAAGTTTTTAACAAAACCCTTACAAATGAGATATAGAAATGTTGTTGCAAGTATGGGCCTAACCAATGTTGTCATTGATGTCAACATACTCTTGTTGCATTGATATCAAGGATTGGATCAGTTGTATGCTAAGGATATTGAGAAAATTAGTCCTATCAGAAACAAAGAAGATCAGTGAAGAAAGTGAAGCTCTATGAAGTGAAGATCCCAACTAGATGAAGATTAGAGAATGCACATCAAAGGGTTTGTAGATATGTGTCTGAAGATGATCCAGTCAATATTTGAGAGGTCCGCATGAAAATGTGGAGGAGTTATGGCCATGAGAGTAAAACTAGTTCTAGTAATTGTTCAGAGGTGACAGAGTGACACAAATAGGTCCAGTGAGATATGGAAATACAATATCATGTTCTGTAAACCTGCTGGCATGATTGGGAGGCTAATATGAATTGATAACTCAATTGGTTCGTGGTTTGGAGGTCCACAAGCAATCCTTCTAATGTGACAGCCGACTATGTTCTTGAGGTTCCGGATGAAGATGCGAATGATTACAGTAAGCAAAAGTGGTGTAAATGTTCTTGATGATTCAAGCAAGCTTGTGGGGGTCTCTCTATTGTGTCCAGTTTGTGTTGGTGGTCCACATTGAATATTGAGCTCGTAATTGAAGGCTTACCTTCGGGTGATGGTGTTCTTCCTAGTCTTGGCCAACCAGATGATTTATGCATGTTTCGGATGATCTTGAAGATGTTTTACGAAGCATGGGATGTTCCTTGAAGAAGATTGGAGTCCCAGCTATGTGTGGCCGACAGTGTCGTAATGCGCATAAAGTTTTTGTAATAAGTCAAGTTGTATTTTTGTAATTGCTCTGTAATAAAATAAGTGTATGTTGTGCTGACTTTGATGATCATTCCAAAGTCGATGTCATGTATAAATAAGAGTTGTGAAGTCATTCAAAAGTGTCCTTGGAATGATGAGGAAGAATTAGTGAAGAGGAGCGAAAAGCAAAGCAAAGGTGTTGAGCTTAAATGGAACTGACTCAAGCATAGTCAAGATGCTTATCTCTAGTTCAAGTATGTAATACTTATATTATTTTGTAGACAGTGTGTGTCCTGTAGGCAGTGGGCCTCTTGTGAGCAGTGTGCTCAGGCAGTGAGCCCTAACTGGCAAGTGCCATTTTATTCATCTTTATTCTTTTAACAGAGAATACTTTCTTGGGTTAGTCACCCATGGTTTTTTCGCTTAACCAGGTTTTCCACGTCAAAATCTTGGTGTTATATGTGTTGAATTTGTTTCTTCTCTTGAATTATTGCATCAAGCTTCCATGATTGAATCTTTGATTTACTGTTGAAATCTAAGAAGGCTTAAAGTAAATAAAGAATAGGATTTTGGTAACAACTGATTCACCCCCCCTCACAGTTGTCTGTCCTAAATCCAACAATTGGTATCAGAGCCAAGTTCCTCTAGAAGAAGCTTAATTGCTTGAGGAGATCCAGGATGTCAACCTACAAGAAAGACGGTCCAAGGTTTGATGGATCAAACTTCACTGCCTGGAAAAGCCGCATGGAATATCACTTACAATGCATGGGATATCAGTATTGGAACATAACCTCAACTAAATATGTTCCCCCAAGGAATGACCCAACAACTCTAGATGAAGTCAGAGATGTAGAAAATAATCTTCAAGCTAAAGAAGCCCTACTGAGTGCCTTGTCTAATTCAGAACTGACAAATATTATGGGATTGAAGACTACTTATGAAATTTGGACAAAGCTTGAAAATATATATGAAGGAGATAAATATGTTAAGTGTGCCAAGCTGCAAAGTCTGAAAGGAAAGTTTGAAAACTTAAAGATGAGTGAAGATGAGAATATCACTTTATATATGACAAAAGTAAATGAGCTTGTATGTGGCATCAGATGTGCTGGTGGAGTACTGGATGAAGATGAAATTGTTGCTAAAGTTCT
This sequence comes from Cunninghamia lanceolata, assembly GCA_027924645.1. Classification (NCBI taxonomy): domain Eukaryota; kingdom Viridiplantae; phylum Streptophyta; class Pinopsida; order Cupressales; family Cupressaceae; genus Cunninghamia; species Cunninghamia lanceolata. The sequence continues at coordinate 656,165 of BSBN01001176.1, forward strand.
CAGATCTTTACCTCCTGCATATAAACACAAAGTTGCTACTATTGAGGAAATCAAATCTTTAACAACTATCACAAGGGATCAATTGGTTGGTAAGATATCTGCATTTGAGTTGGCTAAGTTTGGTGATGCACTTCCCAAGATTGAATCTGCATTCAAATCTAGTGCCTAATATGATCCAAGTGAAAATTCCTCAAGGAAATCAACTTGGTATGACAAAGCAAGGAAAGATCCAGAAGAAGATGAGTTAGAAGATGAACAACTTGAAGCCCTTATTGCAAAAAGACTGCCAAGAGGATCCGGTAAGTATGAAGGAAAATTACCTTTCAAATGCTTTGCCTACAATAAGATTGGTCATTTTGCCTCAAGATGTCCGGAAAAGTATTCAAGGCTATACCCTAATAGATCAAGGTTTCAGAAGAAGTGTTACTATGTTCAAGAAGATGATGATGGAGTAACAGATGATGAATCTGAGATAGGAAACAAACCTGGAAGTGACTGGGTGTTTATTTCCATCAAAGAACAAAATCCAATGCCTATTGAATCTACTAATCATAAGATGATATAAAATGCTTTGGCTACTCAGGTTGAAGAAAAGGATGAATGGGTTATTGATAGTGGATGCTCTCACCATATGACTGGCGACAAGAGTAAGTTCTTAAGCTTGGAAAGTTATGAAGGTGGAGTTGTAAAGTTTGGAGATAATTCTGCTGGCAGAATTAGAGGCAGAGGAACCATCTCTTCTGATGGAAAGAACAAAACCAATGATGTTCTGTATGTTGAAGGTCTAAAGCATAATCTTCTCAGTGTTTGACAGTTGGTGGACAAAGGCTGTGATCTCTGTTTCAAAACTAGAAAATGTAAGATCTTTGAAAGCTCTAGAACTGAGATGGCATCCGATACACAGACAAAAGGTAACATCTTCCAATTGGTTGGTACTAGCAAAAGTTGCTTATTTGTTCAAATTGATCAAAGTTGGTTGTAGCATAGGAGAATGTGTCATGTGAATTTTGATAATATCATCAAGATAAGCAACACTCAGGCTGTAAGAGATCTTCCAAGACTGATGAAACCTACTAACAGTTTGTGCAAAGAATTTTAGTTGGGTAAGCAGAGCATAATCACATTCAAAAGTAAGGAACAATCTTCAACTGGATTGTTAGACTTGGTGCACACTGATCTCTGCAGTCCGGCAAGAATCAGGAGTCTGTAGGGAGATAGGTATTTCAAGTTGCTAATTGATGACCACTCCCGGATGATGTGGGTAACTTTCTTAAAAGAGAAATCTAAAGCTCTTGAGAAGTTCAAAATATTCAAGGCTATGGTAGAAAATGAAACTGGCATAAACATAAAATGCCTTAGGTCTGATAGAGGTGGAGAATTCACATCTGGTGAGTTCATAACATTCTATGAGAATCATGGGATAAAGAGACAGTTATCTGCTCCAAGGACTCCACAGTAGAATGGAGTAGTGAAGAGAAAGAACCGAACCATCCAGGAAGCATCTAGGACCATGATGATGGAAGCAAATGTTCCTCAGATCTATTGGAGAGAAACTGTAAGTACTGCTGTCTATACTCTTAATCGAGTACAAATCAGAGGCAATACTGGTAAGACCCCTTATGAACTTTGGTTTGGTATCACTCCTACTGTGAAGTATTTTAGAGTCTTTGGTAGTAAATACTACATCAAAAGAGATGAATACCTTAGCAAGTTTGATGCTAGAAATGATGAAGGAATATTCTTGGGATATTCTACTCAAAGCAAAGCATACCGGTGTTATAACAAGAGATTGAGAAAGATTGTAGAAAGTACAAATGTGAAGGTTGATGAAGGCATGGAAAATCCCTCAAGGTTTAATGAGTATGAAGCAGATGATCAAAATGATGTCTTAGACCAAGGAAAATGAGCCCCAACTCTAGTTCAGATTTAAACTGATCCAGAGAATCTTGAAATACAAGAAGAAGAAACAAGTTTGGATGAACCTGTCCAAGAATTAGAATTTCAAGAAAATCCCAAAACTCCCAGGTATGTAAGACTGAATCATTCTGAAGAACAAATTATAGGAGATAGAAACAAAGGTGTTTAAACAAGAAGAAAAATTGCTCAAGATTCAGTGAAGTATTGTTTGATTTCAAAAATTGAACCAAAAACAATAAGTGAAGCTTGCAATGATGAAAGCTAGGCTAAAGCAATGGAGAAAGAATTGATGCAGATTGAAAAGAATCACACTTGGGATCTTGTTCCCAGACCTAAAGACAAAAATGTGATTGGGACTAAGTGGGTCTTCCAGAATAAACTAAATGAAGAAGGTGAAGTAGTAAAAAACAAAGCCAGATTGGTCTGTAAGGGTTATTCACAAGTAGAAGGAATTGACTTTGAAGAAACTTTTGCTCCGGTGGCAAGAATTGAAGTAGTTAGATTATTTCTTGCCTTTGCTGCCTTCAAGGATTTCAAGGTATATCAGATGGATGTCAAGTCTGCTTTCCTAAATGGTGATTTGGAAGAAGAGGTATACATTGAGCAACCTGATGGATTCCAATTGTCTGATCATGGAGATATGGTCTGCAAGTTGAAGAAGGCATTGTATGGACTCAAACAAGCCCCAAGAGCCTAGTATGAAAGATTGGACAAACATCTTTTGAGGATTGGTTTCAACAAAGGTATTGCTGATAGTAATCTGTATTTTAAGTTTGATCACGAAAATATCTTGATTGTGGAAGTATTTGTTGATGATATCATTTTTGAAGGGAAATATAGTATGTGCAAGACTTTTGCAAATCAAATGCAAAGTGAATTTGAGATGTCTATGTTTGGGGAAATTAACTTCTTCCTGGGTCTGCAAATCATTCAAACAAAGAAAGGAATCTTCATATCTCAGACCAAATATGTGAAAGAATTGTTGAAGAAATTTGGGATGGAAGATTCAAAGGCAATGAATACTCCCATGGCAACCAGATGTAAGCTGAGTAAAGATGATGAATCCCCTAAGACTAATTAGAAAAAGTACAGGTCAATGATTGGAGGACTGCTATACCTTACTCAAACTAGACCTAATATTATGAATGTTGTTGGTCTTGTTGCCAGATTCCAAGCTGATCCTAGAGAGTCTCATGTCATGGCAATCAAGAGAATTCTCAAATATCTGCAGGGAACAGTTGAGTATGGATTATGGTATCCTAAGGATCATGATTTCTCTCTTCATGCATACACAGATGCTGATTGGGCAGGAGATGTGGATGACCGGAAGAGTACCAGTGGTGGTGCATTCTTTTTAGGAAAAAGATTGGTTTCTTGGCTAAGCAAGAAATAAGAGACAATATCTCTGTCCACTGCAGAAGCAAAGTATATTGCAGTAGTAGGCAGTTGCACTCAATTATTGTGGATGAAGCAAATGCTAAGAGATATCAGAGTGGAGTATGAAGAACCTATCACAATCTTCTATGATAATTCAAGTGCAATAAACATATCAAAAAATCCAGTGTTGCATTCAAAGACAAAACATATATCCATCAAGTTCCACTTTTTGAGAGAGCAGGTGAATAAGAATGAAGTCAGACTAGAATTTGTGCCCTCAAAGGATTAGGTTGCAGACATTTTTACTAAACCTCTACCTAAAGACTCTTTTGAGTATTTCAGGGAGAAGTTAGGGGTTATTACCCCTCCAGTTCTCAATAAAGGTGCACTGATGTGCATCAGTCTGGTGGAATCCATAGTCATATCATGTGATTCGGATTGATGTTAGGAGGCTGCCACTCAGGGGGAGCAATCTGTATGATTCTAAAGTATGTGAAGTGGTTGCAAGTATGTGCCCTTTGCCATTGATGTCAAAGGGGGAGAGAAGACATGTGAAAAACACAAAGTGGTTGCTGATCAAAGGAGTGGTAAAGAAAGAGAAGACATGTGAATGGTTGTTGATAGGGGGAGCTATGTTAGTCAGAGAGTAGAAGTTCTTGTCTTGATGGTTAAAAATAGTTTTTCACATTATATGTTGCCATCAATGACAAAGGGGGAGATTGTTGCAAGTATGGGCCTAACCGGTGTTGTCATTGATGTCAACATACTCTTGTTACATTGATGTCAAGGATTAGATGAGTTGTATACTGAGGATATTGAGAAAATTAGTCCTATCAGAAATAAAGAAAATCAGTGAAGAAAATGAAGCTCTATGAAGTGAAGATCCCAGCTAGATGAAGATCAGAGAATGCTTATCAAAGGGTTTGTAGATATGTGTCTGAAGATGATCTAGTCAATATTTGATAGGTCCGCATGAAAATGTGGAGGAGATATGGCCATGAGACTAAAACTTGTTCTAGCAACTGTTCAGAGGTGACAAAGTGACACAAATAGGTCCGGTGAGATCTGGAAATACAATATCATGTTTTGCGGACCTGCTGGCATGATTGGGAGGCTAATATGAATTGACAACTCAATTAGTTTATGGTTTGGAGGTCCACAAGCAATCCTTCTAATGTGACAGTGATGGGTGACTATGTTCTTGAGGTTCCGGATGAAGATGCGAATGATTATAGTAAGCAGAAGTGGTGTAGATGTTCTTGATGATTCAAGCAAGCTTGTGGGGGTCTCCAGATTATGTCCAGTTTGTGTTGGTGGTCCGCATTGAAAATTGAGCTCGTAATTGAAGACTTACCTTCGGGTGATGGTGTTCTTCCTAGTCTTGGCTGACCAGATGATTTACGCATGTTGCAGATGATCTTGAAGATGTTTTATGAAGCATGGGATGTTCCTCAAAGAAGATTGGAGTCCCAGCTATGTGTGGCCGATAGTGTAGTAATGCACATAAAGTTTTTGTAATAAGTCAAGTTGTATTTTTGTAATTGCTCTGTAATAAAATAAGTGTATGTTGTGCCGACTTTGATGATCATTCCAAAATCGATGTCATGTATAAATAAGAGTTGCAAAGTCATTCAAAAGTGTCCTTGGAATGATGAGGAAGAAGTAGTGAAGAGTGAAAAGCAGAGCAGAAGTGTTGAGCTTAAATGGAACTGACTCAAGCATAGTCAAGATGCTTATCTCTAGTTCAAGTATGTAATACTTATATTATTTTGTAGACAGTGTATCTCCTATAGGTAGTGGGCCTCTTGTGAGCAGTATGCTTGGGCAGTGAGCCCTAACTGGAAAGTGCCATTTTATTCATCTTTATTCTTTTAACAGAGAATACTTTCTTGGGTTAGTCACCCCATGGTTTTTTCCCTTAACCGGGTTTTCCATGTCAAAATCTTGGTGTTATATGTGTTGAATTTATTTCTGCTCTTGAATTATTGCATCAAGCTTCCATGATTGAATCTTTGATATACTATTGAAATATAAGAAGGCTTAAAGTAAATAAAGAATAGGATTTTGGTAACAACTAATTCACCCCCCCCTCTCAGTTGTCTGTCCTAAATCCAAAAAATGTAAGATGTGATATAATGAAATGATTAATTGTTCTAATTTGTCTCGAGTCTGATGTAAAAATTAGATTTTCAAATTCTTCCAATGATATGCAAGGAAAATAATGCAAAACTATGCCTTTATGCAAGCCTAGAATGCTTATTTTTCAATTTTTTCAAATGTATGCTAGATTATTCAATGAAGAATGAGAAGTATGATATGATGTAATGCAAAATCTTGTTTCAACACTCAGCAAGATACAAGTTCATTAAAAACATGGGTTCACTAAAATTTTATATGTTAAAAGGGGGATGGGTGGAATGTGTGTGGGTACACTAGATCAAACCCTCCTTTCACTACAACATTCAAGGACAAAACTGAGCTTAAGTCACTTCAAGATGCAAGAGGACTCAACTACAAATTTTGTGCTCTTGTTTCTCAAGGAAAGATAAGATTCAACCAAGCCTTTTATCAAACCCTAGGCCAATCAATGCACTAAACCCTAGAATAATGATAATAAACTTGAAATAGATGTTCAACAACAGAAATCCAAAAACCAAAAGTACAGAGATGATCAGTAAGATGTTGGAACCTATCTCACGAAAGCAAAGGTGTCAGAGGACAAATTTGGAAACTGCCCAAGTCTAGAAGTGATATTGTATCGGAGGTCAGAACTGAGAAGATGTTGCAAATAATGCTCAAAAACTAGATCCAGAAGCTTGAATCCCTGTAGACTAGGGAGGCAACCACCCAAGTCCAATTGGAGGAATATTCTAGAATTATTTCTAGATCCCAAAACTATAATTCCTGCACTGCCTTACTGTAGCTTCACTTTTCCTGAAACTTGTACCTGTAACCTGCACACAAGATGACAAGAGAGGGATTTGGGAGTTGTGTTGTTTAGGGATTTGCCTTAGTCAAATCTAGGGTTAGCATTCAAACTTTCCCAACACTATTGTTAATGAGAGAGTGTGTCCTTGTAGGGTAGAGGCTAAAGATAATCCAAATGATGAAATGCTTCAAATGATTCAAATAGCAATGATGTCACCTCAGAGGTGAAGTCCTTAGGAGGATACAAGCTCCTCAACTCATAAGGAGATTGATGATGATGCCTTATCTGCAACAAACACACAAATACAAACACAAATATGCAACAATAACACAATGAATGCCTTGAATGCTCTTTGCTCCCATATCATAAGTTCGTGTTATCCATCTAGGTTTAAAATGAAGTCATAAACTCACTTTTATATGCTTTCCTGCTAACATTTACGAATTTAAATCACAAAAGCTGACAAGGAGGAACATTTTAGAAGGGCCCAAGCTGACATGCCATTAATTAGCCCCGACCAATCAGGGGAGACTTGGGCGGTTGGCACCCAAGTCTAGGGGCCCAAATTAGGTAATGGTAAGTTAAAGGAGGTCCCAAGGGTCCAAAATGTCATGGGTATCAGGCAATTTCCTTCGAGATGATCAATTAGAATGTATAATGAAGCAAATAAGACCTAGGAGCTAAACTAGGAGGTAAAAAGGCATGTGTCCACTTTTTACTCCATAACAAAAATATTATAAAGGGGTTAACATATTAAGCCCTTGAGTTTGATTTCAATAAACATTGCATATATGGTAAACAAAATCATATTTAGTTTCACTCAAGTTCTTACAAATCTTCTAGGGTCTTGGATTTAATTCATTCTTATGTATTTGGTCCTATAAATGTTTCTCCTATTTCTAAGTCTTTGTACTATGTATATTTTGTAAATGATTATTCTACGACATGAGTGTATTTCCTTATAAGTAAATCTAAATTCTTCAGTCCTTTTAAGGAGTTTAAAGGTCTTGTTAAAAATAAAACTAGTAGAAAGATTAAGGTTTTGAGGAATGACATTGGAAATGAGTTTTGTTCAATAGATTTTGGTAGATTATATAAGGAGCATGAATTCAAATGACATAAGACAACTCCATATACCCATCAACAAAATGGAGTTGTAGAAAGGATGAATAGGACACTATTGAAGAGGACTGGGAGTATAGTCAATGGAGCCAACTTAGAACAGAAGTTCTAGGCATACGTGGTTTCTGTCATTTATTACTTAATTAACATGTCTCTTACATCAGCTCTTGTCGAGAAGACAATTATAGAGGTGTGGATAGGAAAAAACCCCTCATTATAGTATCTTAAAGTTTTGGTTATGAATTAGAGAACAAGGCAATGAAATGCATCTTCATCAACTATGGTGTTGGTTTGAAAGGGTACAAGCTTTGGGATCCTATGGCTAAGATAGTTTTGTATAGTAGAAGTGTTATTTTCAAAGAAATTAAACCTTCTTCCACAGTATTGTAGCCAAAAGATAATAGAAAGAAATATGTGGTTTAGCCACCCCCAAAGATCAAGAAGGTTAAACTAGAAGCTCATGAAGGACCTAAAGAGGAGGAGAGATCAATTAGTTCAAACAATTTCAAAGAGGAGGTAGATTCTCCACCTCAACTCTTGAGGAGGTCCACTCAATAGAAAAAACAACTAGACATGTATACTCTTCCTTATTGGAGATGTATTTTTTCTTCGATTACTAATAATGATGACCTTATAACTATAAATGAAGCTATGGATATGAGTGATTCTAAGTCCTAGAATGGTCATGGATGAGGAGATGTATGCATTGAGGAAAAATGACACATGTGACTTGGTACCATTACCAGAGGTAAGAAAGCCTGTTGGATTTAAATGGGTATTCAAAAGGAAGATTAGTTTTGAAGGCAATATTGAAAAGTATAAGGCAAAGTTGGTTGGAAAAGGCTATTCCCAAGTTGAAGGGAATGACTTTGGTGAGAATTTCTCCCTGGTTGCTAAGCTAACATTTATCAAGTTCCTGTTATCTATAGCAAAAATTTTGATTTGGAGATAGAATAGATGGATGTAAAGACAAAATTCCTACATGGTGACTTGGAGGAAGAAATCTACATGACATAGCTAGAGCACTACATGGAAAAAGGTAAATAAAGTTTGGTTTGTAAACTAAAAAATCTTTGCATGGTTTCAAGCAATCACTTAGGATGTGGTACCAAAGTTTGATTCTATTTTGTTGGGATTGGGGTCACTTTTGAGATCCAAATTGGATCACTATGTTTATTACAAGATGGGTGGTGTTCATTTCCTTGTTATCACATTATACATAGATGACATGTCATTCTTTGATAATAGTAAGGAAGTGATTTGTGATTTGAATTCTTAGCTTTCAACATAATTTGATATGAAAGACTTGGGAGCAGCCAAATACATTTTGGGCATATAGATCAGTAAAGATAAAGTGAATGAAAAACTTTGGTTGAGCCAGAGAAAGTCTATGAACTAAATGTTAGAGAGATTTAGCATGTCATTTTATAGACCTTTAATTGTTCATATTTCAATGGGGACTAAGTTATCTTTGGAGTAGTTTCCATCTTCACCCAGTGAGATGGAAGACATGGCTTGAATACCTTATGCTAGTGTAATTAGAAGTTTGATGTACATTATGGTCTATACAACACCAAACATTACCCAAGCAATAGGATTCCTTAGCTATTTGTTATCATGGTGATTCTACAAGGGATCAACACTCAGTGGATATTCATGGATTTGTGGATTCAAATTGTGTAGGTGATGTTGATAAAAGATCCACCAATGGTTATGTTTTTAATTTATTTTGTGGTGCTATTAGTTAGATGAGTAAATGATAGGTTGTGGTCACTTTATCCACTACAGAGGCTTAGTACATGATAGCTACTCATTCCTATAAGGAAGCTATCTAGCTTAAGAAATTATGTTCAAATGTGGGGTTAAGTTAGGGAAATAATAGAGTTCTATGTGACAGTCAGAGTGTCATATGTCTACAAAAGAACCTGACCTTTCATGTGAAGACAAAGCACATAGATGTCCAATACCATTTTGTTCATGACATGGTAGATGGTGATGCTAGAGAAGGTTGATACTTTGGTGAATGTTGTAAGTGCATTGACGAAGGTAATGATTACAAAGAAGTTCAAGTGGTGCAATGAGTCTATGAGCTTTATGGCCCCTAGTAGTTAGATTTCAATGTTGAGTAAGTGCATGGAAATGGGGGACCAAAAGGGGTCAAAAGTGGCCATTTTTTTAAAAATCAGCAAAAATTGATATTGGTCGAGTAATTCAAGATACCCCCAATCAAGATGTGACAAGAACAAGATTAGTAGTGCTTAGAATATAGTTTCTAAATTACTATTTTTTTAAATGGTAGAGATTAAGAGGGTCAAATAGGAGGAGCACACAAAGTGACCTCTTTTTTTATTAGAAAAATATAGCATAGCATCAGATGCGATCCCCCTAAAAAGTTGACTTTTTAAAAGTATTTCATAAATCCTTTGGTGGAAAGTCATCTAACATCATGTAGTTTATGTTATGATATTTCTTGGAAATAAATGTTAAAATATGTAAAATAGAAAACCATTTCGAGGGGGTGACCTCCAATAATCAAAAAATAATATGTGAATTCAATATTAGAAGATATTATGGTTTGGGAGAGTCTCTCTCTCATTATTTATATGCATAACTATGTAGGGACACATTCCTTCATCCTAACTAATTTATCTTAAGGAATAACTAAGACTAATAAATGCATCCATTAAGGTTAAGCATGCCACAAGTGCTTAAATTATTATAATTAGGAATATATCATATTAGGGTCCTCACATTCCTATCCCCTTCAAAAAAGCGTTACCCTCAATGCTTTGTAGCTCTAGAATATTTTCTATGAATTGTTCATCATTCCATGTTTTACTATAGATGAAGATGTCCTCAAAGAATACAAACACCATTTTTTTAAAAAATGGGTGGAATATTGAATTTATGAGGCTTTGAAAATTTGTATGGGTATTAATGACACCAAATGACATAAATAAAAATTCATAATGAACCTCATGTGTTCTAAATGTGGTCTTATTTATATCATCTTCCTTTAGTTGAATTTGATGATAATCTAAATGCAAATCTAACCTAGTAAAGAACACTAGTTTATTAGATTCATCTACCAATTCATCAATACTAGGAATATGAAACTTGTCATTAAAAGTGAGCTTGTTGAGCTCCCTATAATGTGGACATATTCTCCATGAATCATCATTCTTGTTAACCATAATCACTGGGGATGAATAGGCACTTTTATTGGGATGAACAATACTTCTTGGTATTAATTCAATGACACAATCATGGTCTTTGATTGTGGGTAGACCCTTAGGTTTCTGAAATGCATGTTGATGGTGTTGAATGATCTCTTGAATCTTTGGTTGCTCTTGAATTTTCACATCTTGTGCTTGTACAAAATGTAGTTGTTCCCTTGTGCTATAAGAATCTTTCTTAAGTAGTTTCTCCATCCTATGAGAGCTAATAATTTGACTTGGTGGTGATTGTATCCCTCTAAGTTTATAGTTTTTCCCATGTACATACTAAAAACCAAGGATAAGTCTTGAAAATTGAAATTCATTGTTCCTAACTGTCTAAGCCATTTTACACCCAAAACTACATCTGCTCCCCCAATTGGGATAGAGAAAATTTCTGAATCTATTTGATAATTTTCCATCGAGAGTTATTTACCACCACAAGAGAGTTGTTTCCCATCAGCTATCATGCCTTGAAAATTAGATATTGGATACACAAAACAATTGAGCTCATTAGCTAATCTTCTATCAATAAAGTTATGTGTACTACCTAAATCAACCAACACTGTCACCTTTCACCTTTTGATATAACCAATTACTTTGAGTGTTTGTGGTGCACTTGTTCCATTTAATGCATGTAGGGAGATAGTAGTACATTTTACTTCCTTAGAATTCTCATGCCCAAGATCCACATTTGGTTCTTTTGTAGCTACTTCTTTCTCTTGTTCAACCTCATTCTTGATAGTCATTAGTGTTTTCTCACTATTAGTACACTTATAATTTCTAGGCCATTTCCTACCACCATTCCAACAAGAGGTATAGAGATTACTAATCTTCCTTGGGTTAAATAAGTTATCCCCATTTCTTTTAATATAATTATTTTTGTCTTTTAATCCCATTGTTTGAACTTGAGTGCAACTTCTAGTGATGGAGTTTTGTTGCTCAAGTTCCACAGTTGGTTCTTTTGTAGTTACTTCTCTCTCTTCTTCAACTTGATTCTTGATAATTGTTATTATTTTATCACTATTGGCATAGTTATGCCCCCTAGACCATTTTCTATCATAATTTGAGCATAAATCTTTTTCTCTTTTATTTTCCTCTTGTTGAAGAGAGTGCTTGGTATTTTTTCTTAGGTTGAGTAAGTTGTAGTCATTTCTATCAATAGGATTAGTCATAATTTTATCTTCCAATCTTATGGTTTGACCTTATGTGGAACTTTTGGTGGTGGATTTATGTTTCTCAATATACAATGCGTGTTGCATAGCTTTCCTAGCTGTCCCATGTTCCAACAAACAAACATCATGTTTAATTTGGTCATTAAGTCCATTGATGTAGATTTGTAACCTTTGATAAGGTGTCACATCTTCAGTTTGACTTGCTAATCTCATATGCTCAGTGTTATATTCAGCTACAGACCCTATTTGTTCTAAATTTGTTAGTTGGAAAATAGCTTCCATTCCCTAGTTTCTCATAATGAGCTACTAAGTCATTTGTAAATTCTTTCCAACTAATCATTTGCCCTTGATTTGTTACCCATCATCCATTAGTACCATTGATAAGGTTCATATTCTAAATGTCGTGAGGCTATGTCAACCATTGCATTGTCCATTATATTATGAATCTTAAAGTATTCTTCCATGAGACTTATCCATGGAGTTACATCAGTACCATCAAACTTAGGGATATTTATTTTGGGTAGGTTCAATTTTGGATCTTGAAAAGGTTGTTTTATCCCTTGATTTTGTCTATTAGGGTTGTACCTGCCTAGGTGGTTTTGTTGGGACTTCAAATACATGTAATAGTTCTTGTTTAAAACCTATCTAAACCTTTATTGAAAGATGATGCAAATGGGTCAATCAAATTATTCTTAATAAAATGTACCATTATTTCACATCTCGGAGGAATTTTACCTTCAATTTTAGGTGTTGGAGAATAAAGATCATTGGATACAATATTTGTAGAAAAGTCTTTGAATCCTAAGATGACATGGATTTTTATGTGTATTTAAAACTCTAGTTTTTCAACATCTTTCCAAAAATATAAAAAAAATCAAAAAATTCAAAAAAGTGTGGCCTATAGAGTAGAATAATAAAATATGTTGACCTAACTTTGACCATTAAATTGTGAACTATATTTTATCTCTAATAATAAATTCCAAAGAACTAACCCAACCTAATTTTTCATAAGATTTCCAAAAATGTAAAAAAAAAATTAAAATTCCAAAATTTACGGCCTATAGAGCTAATTAATGAAAACAAATGAAATTAAAATAACTTGTGTAAAACTTATGATAAAACTCTCAAATCTTACCTAGAACATTACATACCAAATACCTCAAAACTTAGAAAAAAATTAGGTCCAAATTCACAATGGTTTGAAAGTTATGGTGTAAACAAAAATCTTGGCCCAAATCGTAGCTTTGATACCACTTGTTATGATATTTCTTGGAAATAAATGTAAAAATTTGTAAAATAGTAGACCACTTCGAGGGGGTGACCTACAATAATCATAAAATAATACGTGAAATCAATATTAGAAGATATGATGATTTCGGAGAGTCTCTCTCATTATTTATATGCATAACTATGTAGGGACACACCTCTTCATCACACCTCTTCATCCTATGTTATCTGAAAGAATAACTAAAACTAATAAATGCATCTATTAAGGTTAAGCATGCCACAAGTGCTTAACTTATTATAATTAGGAATATATCATATTAGGATTCTCACAGTTTATGCTAGATTTTTTTTGTTGATTTTTAAATGAATATATGATTTTTTACTAATTTTCAACGTAGACACATCCTGTAAAATAGAAAATTGAGCATGCTCTCCCCTTAGTTTTGAGAAAACTAATTGAAAATAATTTTTGTAATGTGTATAGAATAGAGTCTAGAATATAAAAATGTAATTTGTTTCAAATTTTGATCGATGGATCAAAAATGACACCAAAAAATTTATGCTTAGGTTTTTGGAAAAAAATGAAGACACTACTAAAACTAATTAGAGATCAAGACCTTAATTATCATGTCTCAATTTTGACTTTCATTTAATTTCCATAATTTTGAGACTCAATTAGATAAAATCAGTAATGATTAGTTAAATTAAGGTGAAAATTGCATGTGAATGTGTTAACTGCATTTGATCAATTGATTAATGATGCTTATTTATGCGAGAAAAATGAATATAGTGCTTTGGCTATGATTTCTTAGAAACTAACCTATTAATAGTGGAATGAGTGCGCATGATGCAGGTTGTTGAAGGTGAGAACATGGGTTGGGCAGAGGATTCCTAGCCGTCAGTAAGAATAAGGTAGATGTAATCAGTGTATCACACACACTCACGTAGTTCATGATTGCTTGAAAGTTGCATTGATTGACTATATTGCATACTTGAGTTTGCTTTTATCATTTCTATTCATTAGTTAATTTCCTTCATGGTGTTCAATGATTCTCCTCGTCATTTTATTCCAATAGTTGTTTTCGTCAATGTATTCCAATATTGCTCGTGTGCATATACGTGTTTATTTTTCGTCAATGATTTTGACGTTTATCTCTTGTGCATAGTAATCTTTGGCTACTTTCCGTCGTTATTCAATGTTTACTTCATTGTGTATATACATGTTGGAAAGGCAATTAATTGTCATTTTTTGATATATAACTTAATGCATGATTATTCTTCCACATTGAATTTTTAAACACACACACATGTATATATATATATATATATACATACATATATAAGTAGATATATAAATAAAGATAATTATTATATATATATATATATATATATTACATATTTAAATATATATGAACATGAAATCTCAGATATTAAAAATTCAAAAGAAAAATATTTAATGTTTTAGATATATATATATTATATAAATGTTAAAGAAAGGATGCATGCGTGAGAATGGGAGGCGACCAATATAGGCACCCCCAAATCTGCTATAAACAACAGATCAAAACATGAATGCAAGCATGAGTGAAGGGATTTTTAATAAAAAACTGAAGATGAGTATATGCAGATATACCATGCAAAAGAATGGAAGTTTGGGATGGGGGTTTTAAAAAGCTAAAAATAAAAGGAATGGGCTCTCTTTTGGGATGCCATTTTAGGGATTGGAAATGCTTTTTTTTTGCAAGAAAATACACAGAATAAAAACACAACCATATACAGAGGAATCAAGAAGGAATGATAGGAAAGAAAGAGGGCAGAAGTAAGGAAGAACATATACAAAAAAAGGAAAAGAAATACAGAGGAAAGAAAACAAGGGCTTTTTAACAACACACAGGAAGAATATAGAGTTTTGGGGATTATTGTTTGAAAAGAGAAAAGAAAGAAAGGGCAAAGACAAGGAGGATATAAAGAAAATGTAGTTATATACAGGAAAAGGAGAGAAGAAGAACAACAGGGACAACAAATTGGAAGAAAGAGGAAAGGAAGAGAAGAAATTCTTGGAGCATTGTCAAAGATCTTCATATTTACAGGTTCTTCTTGTTTGTTTACTAGCTACACCATTAAATAGCTTGTTAATTCTGAGAAATTATGTGAATGATTTGTAGTTCTGAGTTTGAATGTGCATAATAACCTCTTAAATCATCAATTCCATGAATTCTTGTGTTGTTATTAAAGGATTTTTGTAGATATCTTTCAAAAATTATGAATAAATATGCATACATATGCATGTATTTTCCAATACATGCATATATGTGCATATTTATGCCATTCACATGGCTGTTCAAACCAATGATTAAAGCAAAATTAATGCTATCATGCTGATTCAAAACAACTGAGACCAAAAATTCTTCCTGTTATTGTATTTTAAACACATTCACTGTTGAAACATTCTTCAATACTGTTGTAGCATGCATATACACTGTTGTAGCATGCATATACACTGTTGTAGCACGTATTTATGCTGTAGTTCATACATTTATACCGCTGTTACAACATTTATACTGTAGCTTCAAACTTCATCTTGTTGTTATAATCATTCATGTTGTTGTTCCAGCTTATTAGATCGTTGTTCCAGCTTATCATACTGTTGTTTTAGCTTATTAGATCGTTGTTCCAGCCTTATACATTGCTTTTTCAAGCTTTCATGCTATTGTCCCAACTTTATACATTGTTATCTCATCATATATGTTGCTGATATAAACTTAAGAGACTAATTTTGAGTGGAAATTGATAGCTAATTGATAGGGGACAACAAGAATAAAAACTGGATTTTAGAGAGAAGATAACTTAGATACTCATTTTTATACAAGAAATCATACTTGGAAACCTTCATTGGAAAAACATGACTGAAACATGGCATTTAACTTACAATAAATCATTTCATGGATGTTAAAGGCTGAAAATAATGATTGATTTATCTTATGCATTAATTGGATGAATAAAGGCATTTACGTGAAAGTAATCATGCATTAAATTGATAGAAAGAATTGTCTTAATTTTCCTTTTGAATCAAAGAGAAGTGATTGAATGTCTTTGAAAGAGACTATTTGCCTTGTGATTGATATGATATTTGGAAACATTGTTTAGGTATATTGAAATCAAACATAACAATTTGTTTATTTCTTAAGTCATACTTGCATGAAAATGAATATTTAATCTAAAAATAGAACCGAATGCATTGTTTGATATGCTTTGTGTGTTTTGTGGAAAGATACCTTCTGGGATGGGTGTCAAATGAGGAATAACAGAGAAGTAGGTTTTCTTTTTCAAAACCTACACTACCGTTATAATCAGTTTCATACTTTGATCAAAGTTAACTTTTGGACTATTGAAATAGATGGAATTATGCCTAGATGTTTTATTTCTCTGCCTCATTCTATTATTGAGATGTTGCATTCATGTTAGGAATGCATGTAGGTTATTAAGCACGCACCAGATTCTATCATGTTTATTATTACAAATTGTTAGGCTCTTCGTGCAGGGTCGGGTATCCTTCTTGTTGAAGGATTCTGGGGAAGCGTATGCTTCGTGGTTGGGTGGAAAAGCACCCAATCCGTGTTCTCATCCTTGGCTTGCGAATGGCGAACTGACTCATTAGCAACTAGAGAGACATTTGGATTTGATTGACATTATTGATATTTCATACTTGTACTATATTGAGATTCCTTCATTGATGTTAGGACAATTGGATGGGCTATTATAAGCCTAGGATGTATAGATATTCAAAATTTGTAATAATATGAACTTCTAAGTGGTTATAGTGGTATTCATGTGAAAACTGATATTATGAATGAAAGATGTGTATATTAATTGTTTTATTTTGAGAATTATGAGCTAGAGTTAATCTTTGACTATGGTTAAGTTATTGGAACTTTTAGGACCTTACATTAATAATTTTAGATTTAAAAAAAATACATGGTTATAAAGCTAAAATAGAGCTTTATCACATAGTGGTGTTATTTTTGGAATTTTATCAGAAAATACATGAACTTGATGGAGAGCACGCTTAATATTTGTGTGTTTTTTGTATGAGTTTTGTAAAACATGTCTTTGGCTCCCAAATTGAATGTCAAACTCTTAGAATTGGTAAATTCAAATGTGTACCAAGCCTAATAAATGTATTTGATTGGTTAAAATAGGAACGTGGGTGCATTATAATGTGCTCGCATTTTGAGAAACACATACGAGCCATAACATGAGCGCATTATAATGCACACAAGTTATGTTTTCTAAAACGTGAGTGTTATTTGAAGAATTATAGATTGTGGCCACTTTTTGGTCCCCCATCTTTTTACACTTATCTTGTTGGAGTTCCCCTTTTCTCTTTGGCAAGGTATTCAACAAGTGGGAGAATGTTGGGAAAGGTGTCTCAACCTTGCATCCAAATATTATGATTTATTAATTATTTGTATTTATTATTTATTATTTTATCGTCATAGTAGGAAATGAGGCATCCAACTTTGTGTTGACACTATTTTCCATGTGTCAAATACTTTGGGATGTGCATAAGAGATTGTAAGAGCATCTAATGTTATTATGACATTGTAAGATGGGATTTACTTATGATAGATTCTTATGATGAATAAGAGCATGATTATAGGGAGTTACATTGGAATCTTAACCAGTATTATGACAATCCATAAGGCATATTTGAATGGGTTTGAATATGCCAAAATGGAGCACCCAAATTGAGGAGTCAACTATGACAAACATTATGATAGGTTATGAAATTTATAAGAGCATCTTCTATATTTAGCAAAGGAGACCATGACCAACTTGGGCATTAGAATTTGGGCCAACTATGACACCATTTTGGGTCATTATTTTAACTCATTGGTTTAGAAAACCCCTCATCTAAATGAAGTTT